>JBBGZY010000333.1:0-740000 GCA_037952925.1 Lithobates clamitans | reverse complement strand
GTGCAGTAGTGTTGGAGGTTGTTCCGCCACCACGCCTCCAAAATGCTACTACTGGTGATTCTAACACACCTCTCTCCTCCACCCCCTCCCCTTCTTCTTCCTCCAGGGCCTCTTCCTGTGGTTTGTCCTCGGAACCAGCGGTTCTCCGTAGGCGTTCAATGGGCTACGCAAGTACGCAGGCCAAAAGATGACATGCGGTGCTTGAGCTGGTGTGCTTGGGGGACAGTAGGCACACTGGGGCAGAGATTCTGTCAGCGCTGCAGGGGCAGGTTCAGAGGTGGTTGATGCCATGCCAGCTTAAGCCAGGAATGGTGGTTTGCGACAATGGCACCAACCTCCTCTCCGCCCTCCGACAGGGACAACTGACCCATGTGCCCTGTTTGGCTCATGTCCTTAAATTGGTGGTGCAGTGGTTCTTGGGCAGGTACACAGGCTTACAGGATGTCCTGAGGCAGGCCAAAAAAGTCTGTGTGCATTTCATATAATGCCAGTGCTCGGCTGGCTGACCTCCAAAAGGAATTTAACCTGACCAAAAACCGCCTAATCTGTGACATGCCCACCAGGTGGAACTCAACGTTGGCCATGCTGCAGCAGCTGCACACGCAGCAGAGGGCCATCAATGAGTACCTGTGCGACTATGGCACCAGGACAGGGTCAGGGGAGCTTGTTTTTTTTTCCCCACGCCAGTGGGCCATGATCAGGGATGCATGCACTGTCCTGTCACCATTTGAGGAGGCCACGAGGATGGTGAGCAGTGACAGTGCATGCATCAGTGACACTGTCCCCCTTGTCCACCTGTTGGAACACACGCTGTGTGGAATATTGGACAGGGCACTTGAGGCAGAACAGAGGCAGGAAGAGGAGGACTTCCTCACCTCTCAAGGCCCCCTTTATCCAGAGAGTGTTCTTGCATGCACACAGGAAAAGGACGAGGAGGAGGATGTGTCAGCATGGAGGTGGAGCCTGGCACTCAGCATCAGCAGCAGTCTTTAAGGGATCATTTACAGTCCCAAGAAACCCATGGACTTGTACATGGCTGGGAGGAGGTGGCTGCAGATCATGTCGTCCTTAGTGACCCAGAGGACTCCGGACCGAATGCCTCAGCAAACCTACGCTGCATGGCCTCCCTGATCCTGCAAAGCCTGCGGAAGAATCCTCGTATTTGTGGTATCAAGGAGAGGGATCGTTACTGGCTGGCAACCCTCCTTGATCCACGTTACAAGGGAAAGGTTGCGGACCTTATCTTGCTGTCGCAGAGGGAGCTGAGGATTAAAAATCTTCGGGAGGCCTTGCAGAAAGATCTGTGCAATCCGTTAGTCTAGGAGGTTACAAACTCCTGTTCCTGGACAACATGTTGCTGAGGCTTCAGTCAGTCAAAGAAGGAGCGGTGGAGAAGGTGGCCGTCTGACCGATGTGTTCAGACAATTTTTTAGTCTGCAGCCCCAAGGTATGATCGGTTCCAGCAACCATCGCCAGCGTCTGTTTTACATGGTGCAGGAATACCTAGGGGCAAGATCTGACTTGGACACCTTTCCCACGAAAATCTTCTGGGTTAGTGGGTCTTGAGGATGAATCACTGGCCAGAACTTGCACAGTATGTAATTGAGCTACTGGCCTGTCCTGCATCCAGCCTTCTTTCGGAATGCACATTCAGTGCTACTGGAGGCTTTGTAACCGATCACAGGGTGCGCCTGTCCACCGACTCGGTCGATTAACTGACCTTCATAAAAATGAATCAGTCATGGATCACCACCAGATACCAAGCAGCTGATGCTGATGTAACCGAATAATTTTTTTTGAAATGTCAGATTTCTTCAAGACTGCCTATGCTGATGCTAAGTAACTATCCTGTTATGCTGAGTGACTATCCTCTTCCTCCTCAGTGATCATGCTGGTAGCTTGTAAGAATATTTTTGGTTCTGGGCGCCGCCACCAGTGGCTAAGGCCCAATTTTTCAGCCCCTGTTTAACAGGGCCGTGTAATTACAGTTTTTAATGCAATACTTTGCAGCAGGGCTCGTTCCTGCGCTCCAACTAGAGTATTTGTGAGGGGTTGCAGTGTTGTGGCCCAATTTTTCAGCCCCTGTTCAACAGGGACATGTAATTACAATTCTTGACCTAATATTTCACAGCAGGGCCCATTTCAGCGCCCACCAAGAGTAACTGTAAGGACTTACAGTCTTGTGGCACCAGCACCACCACCACCACCATCAAAGGCCCAATTTTTCTACCACTGTTCAACAATGGCATGTAATTACAATTCTTCATCTAATATTTCACAGCAGTGCCCTTTCCAGCACCCACCAAGAGTAACTGTGAGGACTTACAGTGTTGTGGCAACACCACCACCACCAAAGGCCCAATTTTTCTGCCCCTGTTCAACAGGTGCATGTAATTACAATTCTTGATCTAATATTTCACAGCAGGGCCCGTTCCAGTAACCACCAAGAGTAACTGTGAGGACTTACAGTGTTGTGGCACCAGCACCACCACCACCAAAGGCCCAATTTTTCTGCCCCTGTTCAACAGGGGCATGTAATTACAATTCTTGATCTTATATTTCACAGCCGAGTCCCTGCAGTCTTGGCGCCATATTTGAATTTACACACGGCTGTGTATGTCGGCGACGATCGCACAAAATTGGCGGGGATCGGCCTATAACATGCACCCACGATTTTCCCCTGATTTTCAGGGGAAAAAAGTGCCTGTTATATGCCGATAAATATGGTAATTACAATTCTTGATCTAATATTTCACAGCAGGGCCCCTTCCAGCACCCACCAAAAGTAACTGTGAGGACTTACAGTGTTGTGGCACCAGCACCACCACCACCATCACCAAAGGCCCAATTTTTCTGACCCTGTTCAACAGGGGCATGTAATTACAATTCTTGATCTTATATTTCACAGCAGGGCCCTGTGAGGGCTTACAGTGTTGTGGCAACACCAACACCTAATGCCCCAATATATAAGGCAGGCCCCTACTTTCAAACATCCAACTTACAAACAACTCCTACTTGCAAACGGAAGGAGACAACAGGAAGTGAGATGAAATCTACCCCTAGGAAGGGAAAGGAATATTTCACTTTTTTTTCACTTTAAGCTTAATTAAAATCACTGCTCCCGAAAAAACTGCCGTTTTTAAAACTTTTTTTTGCATTGATACATGTCCCCTGGGGCAGGACCCGGGTCCCCAAACCCTTTTTAGGATAATACCATGCAAATTAACCTTTAAAATTAGCACTTTTGATTTCGAACGTTCGCGTCCCATAGACTTCAATGGGATTCTAACGTTCGTTCGAACTTTCGGTCCATTCGCAGGTTCTGGTGCGAACCGGACCGAGGGAGTGTTCGGCTTATCCCTACTTACAAAGGTAAGTTAAAATCAGGCATTGGAACAATCAGGATGCAGCAAACACCATTAACAGAGTTCCCACGAGACCGGAAATGACGTCAGAACCGGAAGTGTGTCACATCAATCAGAAATATAGGCCATGTCCAGGCTATTAATTCAGAACAAAAAAACTGCAGATAAACAGGTATAACTGACGTAGGAGGATTTTTTTTCATCTATGTCTGTTTATTTTACAACCACTTTAAGTTACTTTCCACCACCCCTGCAGCAGAATCCATCCTCTGGTAAATCAGGCTATGCCGGGAATACTGCCTTACTTTAACACTTAAACATTACTGTGTGACATACCACTGCCAAGCTGTGCCATTGCCAAATATTCTGCTGTTGCAATACTGTATCTTTCTGAATGTACTATTGCTGCAATGTTGTGCTTTATTGACTGTTCTCATGCAACTATATGGACACTCGCAGTGGGTTATCTGAATGCCCTTTTCTGCACTACTAATTGTAACCATTTCTGGTAATTCTACTTCAATATGAAAGAAAACATATAGCCTTTTGGATTGTGAGTGTGATCTATCTCAGATTGGGTAAGCAGCAACAAACAAATAGTACTTTGTATTAAACAGCTCCACCTAGGATGCAGTAATGGGAATGACCAATATAATGTAAAAGAATAATTCAGATAATGTTAAAGTGATTGGAAAGGCTCGCTTTTTTTTTTTTTTTAAATAACAAACATGTTATACTTACCTCTTCTGTGCAGTTGGTTTTGCACAGAGCAGCCCAGATCCTCCTCTTCTCCGGTCCCTCTTTGCTGCTCCTAGTCCCTCCCTCCTTTAAGTGCCTCTCAGCCAGCAGCTTGCTACAGGCTGTCACCCAAGCCGAGTCAGAGCTCTGTGTATCCAGTCAGACACGGAGCCCCGACCTGGCCCTGCCCCTCTCTCCCCTGATTGGCTGACTGACTTTGATGACAGCCGCGGGAGCCAATAGCTCCGCTGCTCTGTCTCAGCCAATCAGGAGGAGTGTACTAGATGGCTGAGGGGATTGTGGACATTGCTGGAGAGAGAAGGAGCTCAGGTAGGTAATTGGGGGGTGCTAGGGGGGCTGCTAAACACAGAAGTTTTTATCTTAATGCTTTCTGCTTTTACAACTCCTTTAAATTTAATAATTAAAACAGGCAAAATTGATGGAATCATTTAGAATAGTTGCATAGTTACATAGTTAGTCAGGTTGACAAAAGACACTAGTCCATCTTTTTCAACCAATAGAAAAAATAAATAGAAAGCCTTCATATA
Source organism: Lithobates clamitans (assembly GCA_037952925.1). NCBI lineage: Eukaryota > Metazoa > Chordata > Amphibia > Anura > Ranidae > Lithobates > Lithobates clamitans. The sequence goes on along the minus strand of JBBGZY010000333.1, from coordinate 735,349 downwards.
AACAATCTTATACTCACAGCTGATGTGGAGGAAAGAAGAGAAAAACACCCTATGAAGTATGGTCCAATTTGCTGCAACAGGGCAAAAAAAATCCTTCCTGATCCCCCTAGAAGGCAACTAGATATTCCCTGGATCAACAATCTCTGGTGTTATTACCTATAAATGTTAGTTTCCAGATATTTTTATGCATTTAGGAATGTTCTTTTTTTAACCACTCCAAAAGGCTTTACCCCCTATATAAAGTATACACACGCCTGTTAAAATGTCAGGTTTCTGTAATGTAAAAAAAAAATGAGATAAAGATAAATAATTTCAGAAATTTTCCAACTTTAACGTGACCTATAAACTGTACAACCTGAAATCTTTTAGGGGGGAAGTAAAAATAAAAAACTAAAATAATGTGGTTGCATAAGTGTGCACACTGGGGACGTAGTTGTGTTCAGAAAAAAGCAATCACATTCAAACTCATGTTAAATAGGAGTCAGTACCCACCTGCCATCATTTAAAGTGCCACTAATTAACCCCAAATAAAGTTCAGCGGTTCTACTAGGTCTTTCCTGACATTTTCTTAGTGACATCCTGCAGCCACGTCCCACAGAGAGCTTCCAAAACATCAGAGGGATCTAGTCTGATGCTCTACCGACTGAGCTATCCGGGCTCTGAAAGCTCTACATCCGTAGTGGTCCAAGCTGCTTGATTCTTGACATCTATGGTGGAAAACGGTTATTCAGCCGAGGGGGCCGAGTGCCTGAACGCACAAGTATTTGGCTTGCCCAGGCTGGCTCAGTCTTCATGTAAGAAGTAGGGATGAGCTTCGTGTTTGAGTCGAACCCATGTTCAACACGAACATCGTCTGTTCGATCATTCAACGAATTGCGAACGATATGGGCAGTTCACGCCAAATTCGAGTGGCGCGTCATGGCCTATAATTCACTGCGGCATCACAGTGCATTGTTGGCTGATGATTGGCCAAGCATGCACTATGACCCGCATGCTTTGCCAATCACAGCGCCGTCTGTACAGAGAGCTGTAATTGACCAAAGCCAGGGTGGCTTTGGCCAATTATGGCTCAGGGGGTTTAGTACACTCCCCACACTATATAAGGCTGCCTGCACATCAGCCCTGTGTAGTGTGTTCCAGCGTTGAGAGACAGAGAGACAGTGTCATTTGATTTAAGTTAGATAGATTAGGCAGGACAGTCAGTCAGTTAGCTGCACTTACAGTGTATTGTGTAAATATATGCATCCCAGGTGTTGTGTGTGTGTATATATATATATATATATATATATATATATATATATATATATATATATACATACACTAGCTAGATCCGTTCCTAGCTAGATCCGTTCCTGTTATTATCTTCCTACTAACAGGCAGGCAGGTGTTGTTACAGTATTTACAGCTACCTGAAGAAAATTGCTGGTGTTCTTCTGATCCTATTAGTCCTATTAGTTACAGTATTTACAGTTAGTGTAGTGCGTCCTCTGCACAGTGTTCAGCTGAAGCTACCTGTAGATGATTGGTGGTGTTTTTCTGATCCTATGACTACCGCAGGCAGCTACATTATTTTTTAGTGTAGTGCAACCTCTGCACAGTGTTCAGCTAAAGCTACAAGTTAGTGTAGTGCGACCTCTGCACAGTGTTCAGCTAAAGCTACAAGTTAGTGTAGTGCGACCTCTGCACAGTGTTCAACTAAAGCTACCTGTAGAAGGTTGGTGGTGTTTTCCTGATCCTATCACTACCGCAGGCAGCTACATTATTTAAACTTTAGTGTAGTGCGACCTCTGCACAGTGTTCAGCTAGAGCTACCTGTAAAAGGTTAGTGGTGTTTTCCTGATCCTATCACTACCGCAGGCAGCTACATTATTTAAACTTTAGTGTAGTGCATCCTCTGCACAGTGTTCAGCTAAAGCTACAAGTTAGTGTAGTGCGACCTCTGCACAGTGTTCAGCTAAAGCTACAAGTTAGTGTAGTGCGACCTCTGCACAGTGTTCAGCTAAAGCTACCTGTAGAAGGTTGGTGGTGTTTTCCTGATCCTATCACTACCGCAGGCAGCTACATTATTTACACATTAGTGTAGTGCAACCTCTGCACAGTGTTCAGCTAAAGCTACCTGTAGAAGGTTGGTGGTGTTTTCCTGATCCTATCACTACTGCAGCCAGCTACATTATTTACATGTTAGTGTAGTGTGACCTCTGCACAGTGTTCAGCTAAAGATACCTGTAGAAGGTTGGTGGTGTTTTCCTGATCCTATCACTACCTCAGGCAGTTACATTATTTACACGTTAGTGTAGTGCGTCCTCTGCACAGTGTTCAGCTAAAGCTACCTGTAGAAGGTTGGTGGTGTTTTCCTGATCCTATCACTACCTCAGGCAGCTACATTATTTAAACTTTAGTGTAGTGCATCCTCTGCACAGTGTTCAGCTAAAGCTACAAGTTAGTGTAGTGCGACTTCTGCACAGTGTTCAGCTAAAGCTACAAGTTAGTGTAGTGCGACCTCTGCACAGTGTTCAGCTAAAGCTACCTGTAGAAGATTGGTGGTGTTCTCATACTAATAATACTACAGGCAGGCAGTTGATTTTGCTAGCTGCAGTATCAGTATATATATATATATATATATATCCCAGCTTAGTTCAGCTACATCTCACTGCAGGCCATTAGTATGTCTGGAAGGCCAACAAGGAGAGGCAGACAGTCACAAGCCAATAAAGGAGGGCAAGCAGGCTCCGTGTCTAGAGGCAACAGTGCTGGTCGTGGACACGGTGCATCCTCATCAGCACGTGGCCATGGGATATGCTTGGCCTTTTTTTCGGCAGCTGGCCGTGTTAAACCGCAACATGTGGAAGACTTGGTCGAGTGGATGTCCAAGCCGTCCTCATCCTCCTCATCCTCTCTCTCCCATGCTCAGGGTACATTGTCTGGCAAAGCAGCTGCCAACGCGGCCTCTTCCCTCGGCTCAATGGCATCAGTCACTCATTCCCTAACCCCACCATGTCCTCCTGAGGAGTCACTCGAACTGTTTGACCACAGTGTTGGGTACATGCTCCAGGAGAATGCCCAGCGTTTAGAAGGCTCTGATGATAAAACTGAGCTAGATGAAGCCAGTAACGTGAGCACGGACAGAGGGGGTGCCCAAGAAGGACAACAATCTGGCAGTCATGTTCCCCCTGCTGCAGCATACTGCCAGGTTTGCTCCAGTGATGAGGAGGGAGGGGATGATGAGGTCACTGACTCAACGTGGGTGCCTGATAGGAGAGAGGAGGAGGAGGATGAGGAGAAGGAGGAGGAGGAGGCACATCACCAACTAGGCAGGATGCCCTCCAGGGGCCAGCCTAAGGGCAGCACACTGACTGCATCACACCTCAGAGCTCCACATGTGCAGGGCGCTGCTGTCTTTTCGCGTTATTCCAAAAGTTCTTTGGTGTGGGCCTTTTTTGAGACAAGTGCATCAGATGGCACCGCTGCTATTTGCAACATATATCTCAAGCATATCTTGTGTGGCCAACACATCTCCCGCTTGGGCTCCACATGCTTGACCAGACATATGTTGACCTGCCATGCAGTTCGTTGGCAAGCGTACCTAAAAGACCCACACCAATAAACAAAGAGGACCTCTCCCTACTCCTCATCAGCTGGGATCTCCAACCCCACTATACCTTCAGTCCTCTATGAGACCTGCACTGAGAGGAATGAAGGTGTAGAATTAGGTGTGTCACAGCCAAGTACTTGCAGGCAATCTGCTATCGATACACCGACATCAGATTGTACTAGGCAAATTTCCCTGCCCCAGCTGCTACACCGCAAAAAGAAGTTCGCTCCCAGCCATCCACATGCCCAGCGGTTGAATGCTAGCTTGGCAAAATTGCTAGCGCTTCAACTGCTACCTTTTTCAGTTGGAAGACTCTGCCCCCTTCCGTGAGTTCGTGGAATGTGCGGTTCCTCAGTGGCAGGTTCCCAAACGCCCCTTTTTCTCATGGAAGGAGATTCCGGCTCTCTACCGGAATGTGGAAGGCAATGTCTTGGCCTCACTGGACAGGGCGGTCAGTGGTAAGGTGCATATTACCGCTGACTCATGGTCCAGCAGGCATGGACAGGGATGTTACCTAAGTTTCACGGCGCATTGGGTGACTCTTCTGGCAGCTGGGAAGGATGACAAGGTGCAGTAGTGTTGGAGGTTGTTCCACCACCACGCCTCCAAAATGCCACTACTAGTGATTCTGACACACCTCTCTCCTCCACACCCTCCTCTTCTTCTTCCTCCAGGGCCTCTTCCTGTGCTTTGTCCTCAGAACCAGCGGTGCTCCGTAGGCGTTCAAGGGGCCTGCGCAAGTGCGCAGGCCAAAAGATGCCATGCGGTGCTTGAGCTGGTGTGCTTGGGGGACAGGATCCACACTGGGGCAGAGGTTCTGTCAGCCCAGCAGGGGCAGGTTCAGAGGTGGTTGACGCCATGCCAACTTAAGGCAGGAATGGTGGTTTGCGACAATGGCACCAACCTCCTCTCTGCCCTCCGACAAGGACAAATGACCCATGTGCCTTGTTTGGCTCATGAGCCTTAACTTGGTGGTGCAGCAGTTTTTGGCACGTACCCGGGCTTACAGGATCTTATGAGGCAGGCCAGGAAAATCTGTGTGCATTTCTGCCGGTCATATAATGCCAGTGCTCGGCTGGCAGACCTCCAAAAGGAATTTAACCTGCCAAAGAACCGCCTAATGTGTGACATGCCCACCAGGTGGAACTTAACGTTGGCCATTCTGCAGTGGCTGCACACGCAGCAGAGGGCCATTAATGAGTACCTGTGCGACTATGGCACCAAGACATAATCAGGGATGCATGCACTGTCCTGTCACCATTTGAGGAGGCCACGAGGATGGTGAGCAGTGACAGTGCATGCATCAGTGACACTGTCCCCCTTGTCCACCTGTTGGAGCACACGCTGCGTGGAATAATGGGCAGCGCACTTGAGGCAGAACAGAGGCAGGAAGAGGAGGACTTCCTTACCTCTCAAGGCCCCCTTTATCCAGACAGTGTTCCTGCGTGCCCCCGGATCACACAGGAAGAGGAGGAGGAAAAGGAGGAGGCGCGGATTGTGTCAGTAAGGAGGTGGAGCCTGGCACTCAGCATCAGCAGCAGTCTTTAAGGGATCATTTACAGTCCCAAGAAACACATGGACTTGTACGTGGCTGGGAGGAGGTGGCTGCGGATCATGTCGTCCTTAGTGACCCAGAGGACTCTGGACCGAATGCCTCAGCAAACCTACGCTGCATGGCCTCCCTGATCCTGCAAAGCCTGCGGAAGGATCCTCGTATTTGTGGTATCAAGGAGAAGAAACAATACTGGCTGGCATCCCTCCTTGATCCACGTTAAAAGGGTAAGGTTGCGGACCTTATCATGCCGTCGCAGAGGGAGCAGAGGATGAAACATCTTCAAGAGGCCTTGCAGAAAGGTCTGTGCAACGCGTTCCCAGAGACTGGGAGGTTACAAACTTCTGTTTCTGGACAGCGTGTTGCTGAGGCTTCGGTCAGTCAAAGAAGGAGCGGTAGAGAAGGTGGCCGTCTGACCGATGCGTTCAGACAATTTTTTAGTCCGCAGCCCCAAGGTATGATCGGTTCCAGCAACCATCGCCAGCGTCTGTTTTACATGGTGCAGGAACACCTAGGGGCAAGATCTGACTTGGACACCTTTCCCACCGAAAATCTTCTGGGTTACTGGGTCTTGAGGATGGATCACTGGCCAGATCTTGCACAGTATGCAATTGAGCTACTGTCCTGCATCCAGCGTTCTTTCGGAATGCACATTCAGTGCTGCTGGAGGCTTTGTAACCAATCACAGGGTGCGTCTGTCCACCGACTCGGTCGATCGACTGACCTTCATAAAAATGAATCAGTCTTGGATCACCACCAGCTACCAAGCACCTGATGCTGATGTAACCGAATAATTTTTTTTTACATGTCAGATCCCTTCAAAGACTGCCTATGCTGATGCTGAGTGACTATCCTGTTATGCTGAGTAATTATCCTCTTTCTCCTCAATGATCATGCTGATAGCTTGTAAGAACATTTTTGGTTTTGGGCACTGCCACCAGTGCCTAAGGCCCAATTTTTCAGCCCCTGTTTAACAGGGGTGTGTAATTACAATTTTTGATGCAATTCTTTGCAGCAGGGCTAGTTCCTGGTCTCCAACTAGAGTATCTGTGAGGGGTTGCAGTGTTGTGGCACCAGCACCAGTGCCTAAGGCCCAATTTTTCAGCCCCTGTTCAACAGGTACATATAATTCGAATTCTTGCTCTAATATTTCACAGCAGGGCCCATTTCTGCGCCCACCAAGAGTAATGCCCCGTACACACGGTCGGATTTTCCGATGGACAATGTCCGATCAGAGCGTGTTGTCGGAAATTCTGACCGTGTGTGGGCTCCATCGGACATTTTCCATCGGATTTTCTGACACACAAAGTTGGAGAGCAGGAGATAAAATTTCCGATCGTGTGCACACAGATCCGACGGACAACGTGCCACGCATGCTCAGAATAAATAAAGAGATGAAAGCTATTGGCTACTGCCCCGTTTATAGTCCCGACGTACGTGTTTTACATCACCGCGTTCAGGACGATCGGATTTTCCGACAACTTTGTGTGACCGTGTGTATGCAAGACAAGTTTGAGCCAACATCCGTCGGAAAAAATCCTAGGATTTTGTTGTCGGAATGTCCGAACAAAGTCCGACCGTGTGTACGCCCTATAACTGTGAGGCACCAGCTCCACCACCACCACCAAAGGCCCAATTTTTCTGCCCCTGTTCAACAGGGGCATGTAATTACAATTCTTGATCTAATATTTCACAGCAGGGCCCTTTGAGGGCTTACAGTGTTGTGGCCACAACAACACCTAAGGCCCAAATTTCTGTTGAGTATATAGGGCAGCCCCCTACTTTCAAACATCCAACTTACAAACGACTCTTACTTGGAAACGGAAGGAGACAACAGGAAGTGAGGTGAAATCTACCCCTAGGAAGGGAAATTCTCTCCTGTAAGAGTTAATATGGGAAAAACATTTCTCCTTTACACTGATGTTTTATCACCAATCCTTGTTTCACTAAAACCCCCAAATTTTCAAAAAACATTTGTCATTGGGACAAAAAGTGAGGTGAAATCTTCTGAAGAGGAGCACAGACAGCAAAACAAATGTCACAGGGGTGATAACCCTTCCCTATGTTTGCCAAAAAACCTTAAAATAGATTTTTTGGCTGGAGCTAAACACGTTAAAAATGTACCAGTTTAAAATTACAAACAGATTCTACTTAACAACAAACCTACAGTCCCTGTCTTGTTTGTACCACTTGTATACTGCTGTTCAGAGTATATAGGGCCTGGGGGCCTCACAACTTTCCTTTTTTAATTTGGAAGCGGGGTTCCCCTTATTATCCATACAAGACCCAAAGGGCCTGGTAATGGACTGGGGGTTACCCATGCCGTTTGTCTCAATGATTTTCATCCATATTGCCAGGACCTGACATTACATTAAAGCCGTAAGCAGTTTTAAATGACTTTTATTCCTTTAAAAATGTCATTTTGTGCAGGGACTGTTCTAAGCACGGGAAACATGCCCCGCTTTACAGGCATACTATAGACACCCCCCAGGTACAATATTTAAAGGAATATTTCACTTTTCTTTTTTTTTGATCTGGCCTATCTATCTTTGGGCGCTGTCCATTGTAAATGCTTCCCCTTCCACAACCAGCACATCACCTAAAATTGATGAAAAAACATGTATTTAGAAATATGCAGGCATACATTGATTACCTGAAGCTGGGGTATCAGACACTCACCTGGTGGGGTGCACATCTTGCCCACTTCCTCTACCTCTCCTTCCTCCACCTCTCCTTCCTGCACATCCTCGGGGGGCGCTGGCGCAAGGAAATGTTTCCGCCGCTTCTCCTTCCACAACCATAAAATCACCTAAAATTGATGAAAAAACATGTATTTAGAAATATGAAGGCATACATAGATTACCTGTAGCTGGGGTGTTCAGACACTCACCTGGTGGGGTGCCCATGTTGCCCACATCCTCAAGGGGGGCTGGGGCTTAGTTGCCATTGAGGCTGTCAAGGTCGGGGGTCCCTGGGATCCTGCTGTCTGAGTCTTTTCTCCCCTATGAGAATTAAATAACAGGTATACTTAGCACACAGATATTTGAGTCCAGAAATAGGAATATGAAACATTGCTTAGAAGTGGTGTACAATTCTCTGTTTGGGAAGAGATCCAAGTTGAAGACATGATTAAAATTCCCTTTTAAACAAATTGCAATACTTAACTTTTTTGGCCAAGTTTCACAGATGGAGACACCCCAAGTATCCCCTGGAGCCCCTGTGTGGGTTACCCTAAAAAATGTTCTCTGGTGTCCCACACTAGTGCTCCTGAGTCCAGATGTGTAAATAGCTCCTGAGTGTCCTCTCCTTACATTCCACTGAATTAAGTTTGCTATTCATTCTAGTTTCAAAGACATCTAGACAACAATGTCCTAAACTTCTTTTAATAAGACAAATTACCAAGACCAAAATGTTGTTTAAACCCTGTATCAACTAAATACACCATATATATTTTCAAACAATGTTTACTACGAACGATGTTTCCTACGAACGATTCGTGTGTGTACACAAACATATAAGTAGCCATTTAAAACTGTACAACAGTAAAGAAAAGCACATGGAGCAGCATGCAAGTTAATAATCAGAATAGGAACACACGACAAGTACTTACTTTTTTTGAAGAACTTTCTTTATTCTTCTGTACTGATCCGGCTCCCTCAATTTAAGGTCGGACCAGCGTTTCCTCAATTGGTCTTTAGAGCAGCGTACCCCTAAATTTTGATGCAGGGTCTTCACCACTTTGGAAATGATTTTGGCCTTGCGCAAATTTCGCTGGGTGTACGGTCTATGCTTCCCATCATAGTCGTTCCTCTGCAAGATGTACACCATCTCCACCATCTTTTCAAAGTCCATATTGGAGGCCTTAAATCTCCTCTTCCCAGATCGGGATGTTTTGGGCTCCGGGCTTTCCTCATTACTGGAAGAATTAGCACACACCTGCTGTGTCTCCGCCATGTTGCTCCTACTGCGCACCGTAGAGAGAAGGGGCGGGAAATATATATAAAAAAGAACATCAGGGATGGGCGACGCAGGCGTAGTTTCACACATGCACACTGTATATAAAGCTGACACGCAAGTGCCGTATTTATGTACGTTCTGTGCGTAGAGAAGGGGCGGGGAATATTTGTGAATAAGAACATCAGGGGTGGACGACGTATGCAGAGTTTCACGCATGTGTACTCTATATAAAGCTGACACGCAAGTGCCGTATTTGCGCAGAGGAAATAGGAACGGAAGTTGCGAGCGACCGAAACTAAGGTAATTTTTATACAAATATTCGAACATCAGTGGCCTATACTGCTTATAGATTGAGGCCTATATTGGGATAAGATTATGAGAGTTTAGGCTAACATTAGTGTTTTTGTCTTGTATATTGTCTTACAGAAAAAATGAATAATAAAAATGAATTGTCAAAAACTTTTTCTTGTCATTTTTAACATTTTTGACACTTTTTTTATGAAATGGTAGGGGCACTTTTGTACCCCATTACCATTTCACACAGGGGGGGCGAGATCTGGGAGTCCCCTTGTTAAAGGGGGCTTCCAGATTCTGATAAGCCCCCTGCCCACAGACCCCCACAACCACCGGCCAAGGGTTGTGGGGATGAGGCCCTTGACCTCATCAACATGGGGACAAGGTGCTTTGGGGGCTACCTCAAAGCACCCTCCCAATGTTGAGGGCATGTGGCCTGGTGCGGTTCAGGAGTGGGGTGGGGCCACTCTCTCGTCCCCCCTCTTTTCCTGCACCCTGCCAGGTTGCGTGCTCGGATAAGGGTCTGGTATGGATTTTTTGGGGGACCACACGCCATTTTTTTAAATTTTGTTGCGGGGTTCCCCTTAATATCCATACCAGACCTGAAGGGCCTGGTATGGAATTTAAGGGGACCCCCACGCCATTTTTTAAAAAATTTTGGTTCAGGGTTCACGAGTGGGAAAATCCCATGCCGTTTTTATCAATGAACTTTTATGTGTATTGTCGGACCGACAATTCATTAATAGTCGCGAGTAGTTTTAAATGACTTTTTTTCCTTTGAAATGTCATTTTGCTGTCAGACTGTTCTAAACATGGGAAACATGCGCCCCTTTACAGGCATACTATAGACACCCCCAGGTATGAAATTTAAAGGAATGTTACACTTTTATTGTTTCACTTTAAGCATTATTAAAATCACTACTCCCGAAAAAACTGACATTTTTAAAACTTTTTTTTGCATTGATACATTTCCCCTATGGCAGGACCCAGGTCCCCAAACACTTTTTATGACTATAACTTGCATATAAGCCATTAAAATTAGCACTTTTGATTATTCATGTTCGAGTCCTATAGACTTTTATGGTGTTCGCGTGTTCGAACAAATTTTTTGCCTGTTTGCATGTTCTGGTGCGAACCGAACGGGGGGGTGTTCGGCTCATCCCTAGCTTCAGAGCATGCGTCGTTTTTTGTGCGTCGGACCGGCATACAGATGAGCGGATTTCTTGATAGGAACTAGGTCCGGCGGAGATCCGGCGGATAGATTTGAAACATGTTCCAAATCTAAAGTCCGTCTGATTTTTGACCGAAAAAGTTCACTGCAGGTCCGATGAAGCCCACACACAGTCGGATTGTCCAACGGATTCGTCCCGTCGGACCAGTCCAGTTGGAAAGTCCGCCCGTGTGTAGACGGCATTAGACCTCTCTGCTGCTTTCGACACAGTTGACCACCTGCTGCTTCTCAGCAAACTACACACCCTTGGCCTCTTTGATTCTGCTTTATCCTGGTTCTCCTCCTACCTATCTCAGCACACTTTCAGTGTCACTTACAAACTCCATCTCCTCCGCTCCTCTTCCTCTCTCTGTTGGTGTACCCCAAGGCTCTGTTCTTGGGCCCCTCCTATTCTTGCTCTATACCTCTTCCCTGGGCTAGTTGATTACCTCCCATGGCTTCCAATACCACCTATACGCAGATGACACCCAGATCTATCTATCCACTCCTCAACTCACCCCCTCGATCTCCTAACGGATCTCAAACTTATTGAATGACATATTGGTATGGATGTCACACTGCTTTCTCAAACTCAATCTTTCTAAAACTGAGCTTGAAATATTTCCTCCTTCCCAGTCCCCCCCATGACTTTACCATTAAGATCAACAGCACAACCATTGGTCCCTCCACACATGCCAGGGTGCTGGGTGTAATCCTTGACCTCTCCTTCAGCCCCCGCATCTAATCACTGGCTAAATCCTGCCGCCTTAACCTCTGCAACATCTCCAGAATTCAACCCTTCCTGACTAATTACACCACAAAGCAACTTATTCACTCCTTGATTATTTCCCGCCTTGACTACTGCAACTCTCTCCTTAATGGCCTACCCTTACGTAGGCTATCCCCCTTTAGTCTATTATAAATGCTGCTGCTAGACTAATACACCTCACTAACCGAGCCATGACTGCTGCCCCTCTCTGCCAATGCCTTCACTGGCTTCCCCTACCCCATCGTATAAAATTCAAAATGCTAACCACAACATACAAGGCCATCCACAACATCGCCCCCAGCTATATCACCAACCTCATCTGCAGATATCGCCCAAATCGTCCCCTACGCTCCTCCCAGGGCCTCCTGCTCTCTAGCTCCCTTGTTACCCCCTCTCATGCTCGCCTTCAGGACTTAACCAGAGCCTCTCCCATCCTCTGGAACTCCCTGTCCTGGTATATCCGATCTGTCCCTAACCTGTCCACCTTTACGAGATCCCTGAAAACTCACTTATTTAGGGAAGCCTATCCCACACCCACCTAACAACTGTTCCGGAGCCACCCCCATCAAATCATTCCCTGCATCTATTACCTTTTGTACCACCTCCCCCTCCCTTTAGAATGTAAGCTCTACTAGCAGGGCCCTCCTGTTTCTTCTGTATTGAACTGTACTGTAATTGTCCCCCCTCTACATTGTAAAGTGCTGCGTAAACTGACGCTATAATAATAATAAGAGATGGAAGATAAGTGACTGGAAATACCTTCTATTAAAACACTTGGTAAATACATTACCCCAACAAGTCAGAGATGGGAAGAATTTAGCCCCATTGGAAAAACTCTGTGAGGTACAAACCCCATTAAAACATGGTATATCTAAAGTATATGGAATATTGACAGAACTAGAAGGGCAAGATTCGCCCCCATATATAGGGAAATGGGAAAAAGAAATAGGGACGAAATTAGATGACCATCAAGTTGTGAAAATGATAGGAGCAGTATATAGCTACGCAACAGACATAAACACAATAGAAATTACCAATAAACTATTGGCAAGATGGTACCTGACACCGGACAAAATACATAAATATCAACCGGACAAATCCCCACTGTGTTGGAGAGAATGTAACCAGAGGGCTACAATGACACATATCTGGTGGGAATGCCCGAAAATTAAGCAATATTGTCAGGAAATCTTGGAATACATAAAAGAGATAACTGGAGAAAAGATAACCAACAGCTTACAGACGTGTCTATTTCATGAATCAAAAAGAATGGTTTGAATGAATAGAAGACTATAGCAAAATGGAATACCTATGCAGCAGAGAAAAAGGGCAATCAGGATGATACAACAGTATCTGGGAAAATGGAAAACCTTTAAAACCTCTGAGAAATACTTAGAAAAATTGACGAAGTCTGGTAGGGCTTAAGTAGGCCTAGAAATAAGAAATCAGACCGAGAGCAGACCAAGAGGGAGGGAGGAGGGGGGTTGGAGGGCGAAAGGGAGAGAAGTTGTCAGGTGGAAGAGAAAAGGGAAATAAAAGAATAGAATTTATAGTAGATTGATATCAAACACGTTAGTGAATAAAATTTTAATATTTATATTTTGAGTAAATTTCATATTAGAAGAAACTCCTGGGAAAATACCACAATGATGTGAAACTGAGAAGGAGACAATAAAATTAACGTAAAGTTGAATAAGTCTCTCGACAGTATTTGCTGAAGTGGTAAAAAAAATTAAAAAATAAAAAAAGCCATCACTTTTCAGCTGTTTAAAACACATTGCTCAGTCTCCTTGGAGACTCTCAAAAATTGCCAGTGCTGACTGTATGTCAAGTCATCACGGCAGGGTATTGGGAATAATTTTCAACTAACAATAATCACGCCTTAAGTGAACCTCATTGGCTATGATAATGCCACTGCGAAAAGCTAATCAAATCAGTGCCTGCCAACATCTGCACTTCCTTGGAGGAGAAATTGACATTGAGGTGAGACACATAAGTATCAACCAGTGGGCCGGTGAGCATTCTGGGACTTGGCATTGCTAATGAGACAGAGACGATGCCTAAGTAGGCATTGTTTACCCACTGAATAGTGTTAGCATTTAAAAGGACTAAGGAGAATCTAAAGGGACAGGGCCCTAGATGTCAGATGGGTTTTTCCCACAGCAGTCCTCAAAGGCCACTAAGAGCGTGTTTGAACAGCTATAATGCTGAAAAAAGGCCAAGGTGAAAGGATTTGGTAAAATCCCTTGGGTAAAAGCTCCCTAGATAACATGCCTGAATTGGACCCCAGGTAAGCTGCCATAGACAAGAGTTATTGGTAAAAAATTGGTCAAGCAATCACCTTCAGCCACCTTTATTTCTGGAGCAGATTCCAAGAGCCTAGAAAGGGGGAAGTTTGCGTCCCCTAGGGCATTTCATCTCCCCGGGCCAGTGAGCATTCTCAGCAGATGTGCATAAAGACTGCCCTAGCAGCAGCTCAAGGAACTCACAAGTAGCTGAAAGCCACCACCCAAACAGGGACTTGAACCCTGGACCCTCAGATTAAAAGTCTGATGCTCTATTAACTGATCTATCTGGGCTTTGAAAGTGCTATCTCAATAGCAGTCCAAGTTGCTTGAATCTTGACATCTATTGTGGAAAAAGACCATTCAGCCAAGGGAATCAATTGCCTGAAAGCACAAGTATTTGGCTTGCCCAGGCTGGCCAATCGTCCTCTCCCATTTAATTTTCTAGGACAGGTTGAAGATAAAAGGGAGAATCTAATCTGCAACCATGCAGATAGGGTCCAGTCCAGTATAGGTGGAGAACGCCTAAAGTTTCTGGCTTAGTTTTACCTACAGGTCAATGCTCTTTCATCGGAATCAAGGGGTTTGAAAAGAGACACCGCCCGAGCGGCTTCTTTAACCCTGGACCAACAGGCTTCCAGTATTCTTAATCAGTGACTGGGTTACAAATAAAGACAGTTCACCTTTAGCCTCATGATGCCAGGTCCAGCAAAGGAAAGGCAGGCAAAATAATGAGGTAGAATCCCTTCTGGATCACAGGCAAGTGAAAAACGAGCGGCGCGTGCCAATCACAGATTGCTCTACTGGAGCCCAGGTAAGCTGCCATAGACAAGGGTTGTTGGGAAACAGTTGGTCAAGCAATCACCTTCAGCCACCTTTATTTCTGGTGCAGATTCCACAAGCCTAGAAAGAGGGAAGTTTGTGTCCCCTAGGACATTTCGTCTCTGGGCCAGGGATCAATCATGGCAGATGTGCATAAAGACTGCCCTATGAGCAGCTCAAGGACCACACAGGTAGGTGAAAGCCACCGCCCGAACAGGGACTTGAACCCTGGACCCTCAGATTAAAAGTCTGATGCTCTACCGACTGAGATATCCAGGCTCTGAGAACACTACCGCCATAGTGGTCCAAGCTGCTTGAATCTTGACATCTGTTGTGGAAAAAGACAATTCAGCCAAGGGGATCGAGTGCCTGAGAGCACAAGTATTTGGCTTGCTCAGGCTGGCCAATCGTCCTCTCCCGTTTAATTTTCTAGGATAGATTAAAGATAAAAGAGAGAATCTAACCTACAACCATGCAGATAGGGTATAGGTGGAGAACGCCTAAAGTTTCTGGCTTAGTTTTACCTACAGGTCAATGCTCTTTCACCAGAATCCAAGGAGTTTGAAAAAAGACACCGCCAGAACGGCTTCTTTAACACTGGACCAACACGCTTTCAGAATTCTTAATCAGTGACTGGGTTACAAATAAATACAGTTCACCTTTAGCCTCATGATACCAGGTCCAGCAAAGGAAAGGCAGGCAAAATAATGAGGTAGAATCCCCTCTGGATCATAGGCAAGTGAAGAATGAGCGTGCATGCCAATCACAGATTGTTCTACTGGAGCCCAGGTAAGCTGTCATAGACAAGGGTTGTTGTGAAACAGTTGGTCAAGCAATCACCTTCATTTCTGGCATAGATTCCAAGAGCCTAGAAAGGGGGAAGTTTGCGTCCCCTTAGACATTTCATTTCTCTGGGCCAGTGAGCATTCCCAGCAGATGGGCATTAAGACTGTCCTATCAGCAGCTCAAGGATCTCACAGGTAAGTGAATGCCACCACCCAAACAGGGACATGAACCCTGGACCCTCAGATTAAAAGTCTGATGCTCTACTGACTGAGGTATCCAGGCTCTGAAAGTGCTACTATCATAGCAGTCCCAGCTGCTTGAATCTTGACATCTATTGAGGAAAAAGACCATTCAGCCAAGGGGACCAAGTGCCTGAAAGCACAAGTATTTGGCTTGCCCAGGCTGGCCAATCGTTCTCTCCAGTTTAATTTTCTAGGACAGGTTGAAGATAAAAGGGAGAATATAACCTGCATCCATGCAGATAGGGTATAGGTGTAGAACAGACATAAATAAGATCCTCAGGAACAAAGCAAAGATTCTTTATTAGAAAATGAAGGATCGCCTCAGTTATGCATTTCAAAATGTTTTTAGTCCTCGGTGCCCAGGGCTGTCAGCTTCCATCAGCAGCGCCTGGTGGGAGATAATCTAAGCGTGAAAACAGACATGGAGAGCTTTCCAGTTGACGATCCACTGGGTTACTGGGTCATGAGAATAGACCACTGGCCAGAACTTGCCCAGTATGCATTCGGGCTGCTAAGCTGCCCCACATCCATTGTGCTTTCCGAATAAGCATTCAGTGCTGTCAGAAGTTTTATGACGTATAAGAGAGCATGTCTGAGAGCACAGACTCCGTGGACCGGCTGACAATTATCAAAATGAATCAGTCCTGGATTAGAAGCAGCTATCAAGTCCCTGTTGCCAATGTCGCTGATTAAGTGCTTTCTGGATCTGAAATCTCTGAAAGACTGTCTAGGCTGTCTAGCTTTGTGAGTGTAGATTTCATCTGGAAAACATTTTTTGGTGTAGGTTTCATGTGCACAATTAACACTCAAGGCCAAATTTTTCAGCAACTGTTTGACAGGTGCATATCAATTTTTGACAGCAAGGCTAATTCTTGCTTTCATCAAGAGTACCTTTTTAGGGTTACGGTGTGAAGGCATCACCGACACCCAAAGACCAATTTTTCCGCACCTGTTTGACAGGTGCATATCATTTCAATTTTTATCAGCAAGGTCAATTCTTTCTTTCATCAAGAGTACCTCTATAGGGTTACGGTGTAAAGGCACCACCAACACCCAAAGCCCAATTTTTCCGCACATGTTACTTCTATCCATAGTCTGCGAAAGAGACACCAGAATTTATCCAAAAAATCTCTAATCTTGTTCCGAGTGCACTAAATTGGGCCTCATCTTACAGACTGGCTCCCCAAGCCGTGATTTACAAAATATAGAAAGCTTGCAGGGAAAATTTAATTTTTTTGGCTTTATAAATGTCATTATTGCTGCTACAGGTTCTATACACGGTACAAATGTGGCACTTTACAGGTAGACTAAGGGGACCCCCCAGGCACTATATTTAAAGGAATTTTTCATTTCTATTATTTCTCATTTTTATGGTTTTACTTTAAGCATCAGTAAATCACTGCTCATTTAAAAATGAAGTTTTTTACAAACTATTTTCATTGATACATGTCCCCAGGACAGTAACCGGACCGCCATAAGCATTGTATGCCCAATTACTTGCATATAAGCCTTCAAAATGGGCACTTTTTTCCAGTTCGGATCCCAAAGACTTGAATGGATTTGTTATTCAGTTATGAACTTTTGCAAAGTTGGCCATACATGGATTGAAATGCAGCTGGTTCAGCAGGTGTATGTTCAGGGTGGTTGTGCAGAAACTGTATAACCATCCTTTTTGATCTTTGCTGCTTGTTTAGCTCTGCTGGCTATAGCCTCTGTCAGAATACAAAGGCACAGCAGGAGGATTCCTCCACCCACATCAAGGGTGTGTGGATGGGGAAATCAAGTCATTTTTTTTTTCATTCAATCCACTGCGTGAACAGAAAAAAAATTCATCTATGGGTCAGTCAGAAAAGGAAATAATGTGAGGCAGACTTCTGCTAAATGTATGGAGATTCCTGTGCTCACCGCTGACAGTATTCTGCTTTATGACCACTAACTGGAACTGATGATTATAGTAAATCAGTGTTAAAGTGTAATGGCCATGCTGAAAACATGTGATAAAGCACACAACTGCTACCCGCTTCTGGGTGCCATGAGGCCTGAAGATTGCATAAAAAACCCAAAACATTATTTATTTTGTGAAAGCAGACACCCTAGAGAATAAAATAGTGGTAGTTCCAATATTTTATGTTACACAATATTACCGTAAAGGTGTAGGAAATGCAAACTTTCAGTAACTTTTCAGATCACCCCTCCCAGCACAAATTCTCTCCCCCTCAAGCCACCCTTCCAACATGAATCAGTGTACCAGTGTACTCCCCCCTGTCTAAATCCCTCCAGTGTACTATACTACCCACAGTGTAATCCTCTTAGTGCAAATACACCCCCCTGTGTAACCCCCCCCCCCCAGTGTAATCCCCTGCAGTGTAATCCCCCATTTAAAAGAATAACATTAAAGCCCAAATGGCTCAATTTTAGTGTAAAAATGCAAATTAATGAGAAAAATTTGGCTTTCGAAAAACTTTCTGTCTTTGAGGCTGCTCAAAGTTCAGTTGCTGTGTCAGCTTCACTTGGTCACAAATCGTTTGGATCAAATTCCAGCCTTTCTAGCGGTAGCACCAGAACATCTTGCTCAATTTCTGCCATCCCCTGCCCAGCAGCCAGTGTTCTCAGTGGCATCTTCTCTGCACCTGCTGACACATCCCCACTTCTCCGGGGACCCGAAGGCCTTCCACGGCTTTGTAAAACTATGCAACATGCACTTTGAACTGCAGTCATAGCATTTCCCCTCTGATTGTGCCAAGGTGTCTTATGTTGTGTCCCTGCTCACTGGGGATGCTTTGGTGTGGGCCGCACCACTCTAGGAAAGACTTCATCCAGTCACTAATAGCAGAAGAGCATTTTTAGCTCTCTTCAGGAAAGATAACCCTGCTCATTCCTCTTGTGCAGCATGCGCCACTAAGGTACCCTGACTGCAGGGCAGTTCACCACTCAAGGCAAACATCTAAATACATGGCTGAAGTACATACACTATATTACCAAAAGTATTGGGACGTCTGCTTTTACATGCACATGAACTTTAATGGCCTCCCAGTCTTAGTCTGTAGCGTTCAATATTGAGTTGGCCCACCCTTTGCAGCTATAACAGCTTCAACTGTTCTGGGAAGGCTGTCCACAAGGTTTAGGAGTGTGTCTATGGGAATGTTTGACCATTCTTCCAGAAGTGCATTTGTGAGGTCAGGCACTGATGTGAATGAGAAGGCCTGGTTCACAGTCTCCACTCGAATTCATCCCAAAAGTCTTCTATCAGGTTGAGGTCAGGATTCTGTGCAGACCAGTCAAGTTCCTCCACCTCAAACTCACTCACCCGTGTCTGGACCTTGCTTTGTGCACTGGTCCACAGTCATGTTGGAACAGGAAGGAGCCATCCCCAAAATGCTCCCACAAAGTTGGGAGAATGAAATTGTCCAAAATGTCCTGGTACGCTGACGCCTTAGGAGTTCCCTTCACTGGAACTAAGGGGCCAAGCCCAACCCCTGAAAAACAACCCCCCACCATAATCCCCCCCCCCCCACCAAATGATTTGGACCAGTATATAAAGCAAGGTCCATAAAGACATGGATGAGCTAGTTTAGGGTGGAGGAACTTGACAGGTCTGCACAGAGTCCTGACTCCAACCTTATAAAACACCTTTGGGATGAATTAGAGCGGAGTCTGCGAGCCAGGCCTTCTCGCCCACATCAGTGCCTGACCTCACAAATGCACTTCTGGAATAATGGTCAAACATTCCCATAGACACACTCCTAAACCTTGTGGACAGCCTTCCCAGAAGTGGCCCGGTGGCAATCTACATATAGGTATTGTTTTTAGTTATATTTTTTTTCTTTTTGTACCCCGTTTTATTTTTTTCTCTGACCTGGGAAGTTTGGCCCAGTATTTAATGGGTTATTTCTATATAGGCGCCCTGTCGGTCTCTCAAGTAATGCATTATTCTATCTACAAGTGGAAAAACCGTTGCTGGAAATATTTAGTAAGTATACCTGCTTATGAATACTATCATCATTATTAGTATTTCTCTTTTTGTGTTCCGGGTTTTTACCTTGAGTGATGATACTTGACTCTATCGGTCTTGGGGCCCTGTTTATAATTAGAGATTCTTCTGATTCATGTACAGTATAGGGCCTAGACGGATCCATATTCTTCATTCCTTATTTACCACCCACTCCTGCCATTTTATTTGGGGCACACCATTTCTGATCTTCAGGTTCAACGTTCTTGGGTTCACAATATGTAAGTTATCATTCTCTTTATTTATGAGGGTTATTATATCAACCTAGGAATATTATCTTTAGTATATATAATCTGTGTTTGATCTATACAAGGCATACACTTACCTTTAGTAACATCTATTCCTCCTATGGCTCCAATTTAAGGTTCTCTGGTTACAAGTCAATGAGTAATTGGTTCTGAAGAAGTTATTTTGTGAAATGCGTCAACCATCTTGTTTGACATATACTGACATATACTGTAAAATATTTACAAAAATTTGAGGGGTGTTCTCACTTTCGTGAGATACTGTAGTTTCATTTTGTTAATTTTTGATCAGATTCTAATTTTTCCAGTGGATTCAAAGTATTTGAATTCAAATAAAAAAGATTGAATTTAAATCTCAGGAGATGGTTATATTCTTTCTATTTTATTCTATTCTATTCTAATCTATTATTTTCTACTTTATTCTTTTATTTTCTATTTTATTCCTTTATCTTCTATTCTATTATTTTCTAATCTATTCTAATTTATTATATTCTATTATTTTTGAAATTCAAATTTTGGAAGACAGCTGTATTCTTTCTATTCCATTTAAAATTAAAATTTCAGAAGGTGGCTATATTCTTTCTATTTTATTCTATTCTATTTGAAAATTAAATTCGAATTTTTTGAGTTTGAATTTTGGAAGACGACTAAAATCTTGATTTTATTCTATTCTATTCAAAATTCTAATTTTGGAAGACAGCTATATTATTTTTATTTAATTCTATTCTATTTGAAATTCTAATTTCGGAAGATGGCTGTTTTCTATTTGATTCTATTCTATTTGAAATTTTGACATTTGAATTTCTGAAGATGGCTATATTCTCTCTTTTCAATCTTTTCTTTTATTTTCTATTCTGTTCTATTCTTTTCCATTATATTCTGTTTTATTCCATTCTATTCTATTCTTTTATTTTCCATTCTATTATTTTCTTTTATTTTCCATTCTATATTATCCTGTTCTGTTTTATTGTATTCTATTGTACTCTTTTCTGTTCTATTCTGTTTTATTATATTTTTTGTACTCTTTCTATTCTATTTTTCCTATTCTTTTCTGTTCTCCTATTTTAGTCTATTATTTTATATTCTATTCTGTTTTGTTCTGTTCTATTCCTTTAAATTCTATTTTGTCCTGTTCTATTATTTAATATTCTATTCTATTTAATTCTGTTCTGTTCTGTTCTACAGTATTCTTTTTCTTTTCTTTTCAGCAGCCTAAGTAGGAAGGATCATCTTATTTCACTTTTATACCTTACTGTATTTATTGCAATATGTTTAAATTTCAAATTCCAATTAATTTTCAAATTCATTTTGGAATTTGAATTCCTTTTCAAATCTGAATTCATATAATTAATTTCATTATACTGTAATTTATTTTGGATTTGTTGAAATTCTTTACTATTGTAATTTGGAAATTCGGACATATCCAAATGTCAGAATAATGGAAATTTTGTCCGAATTTTGATTTGTAATGAAACTAGACAATGATCTGCTTATCCTGGAGTTTAACATTAATATGAACTAACTGCTGTCTGTTAAGATTCAGTATTGCATTTTTTCTTAGACTTATATCAGTGTTCATATATTGAGATCTTCAGTTAAGATTAGAATCTTACTATGCTTCCAGTTCCCTAGATGAGTTTGTGTTCATTGTACAGTCTGGGCTTGCATTTAGTTGCATTGTTTATAAGGTTGGTATTCTGCTTCCTAAAGGAACAAAAAAAAATGTTTTGAAATTGTCGCCACTCTCAGGTAGTACCACTTCATAGGGGAGGGGTTCCACATTTTTACTGCTCTAACAGTAAAGAATTATTTCCTCAATCTAAGTTTAAACTACCTTTCTTTTAACTTCAAATCATGGCCATGTGTCCTCTTTGGGAACCTTGGAGTAAACACTTTATTATAGTTACTGAAGTAACCTTTGACATATTTTGTATAATGTAATCATATACCCTCTTACCTGCCTCTTCTCCAAAGTGTATAACTGTAATCAATGTAATCTATCCTCATAGCGGATCTCCTCCTTATTCATTTTGTTGCCCTTTTCGGGAAATTCTAACTCAACAGCATCTTTCCTCGGGATTGGTGACCAAAACTGAATTTCATATTCAAGATGAGAATTATTGCTTTATCTCTGGAATATATGTCCTTTTTAGCATATGACACTATTTTACTAGCTGCAGCTTAACATTGCATGCTATTGCTAAGTCTGTGATCTTCCAAGACCCCCAGATCCTTTACCATGACTGATTCTCCCAAGGGAGCGCATCCTAATGTGTAATTTTGGCACCCAAGTACATAACTTTACATTCCTCAATATTGAACCTCATCTGCCATGTAGCTGCCCAACCCCATATTTTGTCAAGGTCGGTTGACATTATTGACCTAATATAACCACATGGCTATATTTGGTCAGTGACCTTGTCCAACTATGACCATGTGACATCAGTCAGCATCACTGCCCCTTTGTTATGTGTAGATGCAGGGTGGGGAATACTCCAGCCACAGCTGATTTAGCCAGCAGCCTTGTTGCTTTGGGTTTGGCCAGAACCTTAGCTAATCAATAATTGGGAGGTTTATAATAGGCCATTGTATGAATGATACATTTTTAAAGTCTAAGTTGTGACCCTTATGCTACCATCTTCGGGTTTAACAGAAATCTTCCTCTGATAAATAAAGAATTTGGAAAAAAAAAAAAAAAAAAAGAAATCTTCCTCTATTGATGTCCCCCACCCCAGTCACTGTAATCTTCTGGTGCATTGGGTGCTAATAGAACTAAGGTAGCCCCGACAGGCACTTATCAAGAGTGCTTGAGTATGCCCCTGTTTCCACCCAGCTTCTCCATTCGTAGAAGCTGTACTTCAGCATCTTTGAATGAATGAAACAGGATCTATGAACGGAGGATGTTTGATTTGAAAGGTTCACCCCCTCCATTTGTAGATCCTGTTTCATGCATAGAAGCTGTAGTACCATCTTCAATGAATGGAGGAGCTGGGTGGGAAGGGTGGCCACAGTCAAGCACTCTTGATGAGAGCCTGTCACAGGTCCCTCAGTTCTATTAACCCATAACACTAAACAAAGACAACAGCACAAGGGACACATTTCACTGAAGGTAAGTAATGCCCCTTGTACTTATACTTTTATTTTCAAATTTGTATTTTTTAAAGTAAACTTAGGCTTTAAAGCCTTAGTGCAGCCAAAATCACAAACAGAAAAATCAGCACAAGGGACATAACTTACAGTCAGTAGGATTTGTCCTTAATGCAGATTCTTCTTCTGTTAGTGAAAATGTTCCTCTGTCCTACTCCCCTATTCTCAATCTGTAATCTTCCGGGGCAGCAGGGCTAATATAACTAATGAGCAGTTACAGGCTTTCATCAAGAGAGCCTGAGCATTTCTGCCCTTTCTACCCAACAGCTCCATTCATGGAAGCTGGTACTAAATGAATGAAACCGGATCTATGAATGGAGGACGCGCAGAGCTATCAATCATCCACGCGCCCCCCATTCGGAGATCCTGAATGAAATCTGAGGGAGTCTGGAAATAACGTGGAAGGGAAGTGACCATAGCCAGAAATCCTGACAGGTATCTTTTTACAACAAAATAGACTGAATATGTATGCTACTGCCTGCCATTCAGCTTTTTTTTGTAAGTGTAAACTAAAGTAGGCCATATATTATACATGTATGGCCTGCTTCCCTGTAGGCAGAACATAATGATAACTGCTGGCGGCTATAGCTGTCAGCAGTAATCGAAAGAAAATAACAGAGTGGTTGTACCAAAATCGATTGATGGATCCCAGCCAGTCCCTGCTGAACTGGTCAAGATTTGATACATCAATGGCTGGCTTGAGGCTCACATGCACAGGAATGATGTCATCCTGGCCTGGCCATGCAAGATGGCTAAAGACTCTGAATCCAGAAAACCGAGTGAAGATGGAAACATGGCAACAAACATTTCAGCACTGGAGGGGGTCACTTTGTAAGAGTACCAAATGTACAAATATGCTAAGCATATTTGCACGTTATGATATGAAGCTTTGATGCGCCAGTGTGGCTTTATGTATTTGTAAATGTATTTGTAAAAATATGCAACAAAAAAAAGTTTTTAACCTAAAACGCTGAAAAATGTAAAAAAAAAAATTGCAACGACTAATTATAGGGTGTGCTGGGTAATTTGTGTTTGGATTTTTTTTTTTTTGTCTATAGTTTGCACCTACTTTTATTTTTTGTTTTTATTTCAAAGTGTTTTGAAGTATTTTCTTAGTTTTAAAGCCCAACACCTAGCTCACCCCTCCCACGCCAGGATGTTACAAGCCCCTGGAAGTCTTCTAATGGTCATCATTCAACGTGGAAGACAGAGGACATCTAGTGGTGAAACAGAATTACTACACTGGCTGGTGCCAGAGAGGAGGTCAGTGTTTAAAGCTGCCAAGGGATCGTTCAAAAAACAAAAGAAAATTAGCCAGGAGTTACATTTATAGATGTCTCTTTGACAGTTATTATATTAAGATAATAGGCAAGTAAAACAATAAGAAAGCATATCTTTATTTAAAAAATCAGTAATATGAGAAACTGAATAATGATAGACAGATAAAGATGTACAGCAATTTTTATTTTTTTTGCATTGTATGCTTAATAAAAAGTATCTGCCTTCCTTTCTATAGTATAATTGAAGTCTTTCACTAATGTGTACAACCTATGAACTTTAAATGCTCAGCAAACGTATGCAGATCATCGCAGCGTTCCTGGTTATATTGACATTCCCTGTCAGTTAGCCACCGTTCAATCCATGTGTTCCTCCCAATAATGTATTTATATTTGCTGTAAAAAAAAAAACAAATAGCTTCAAATAAAGTTCTAAACCAATATTAAAAATACAAAATCAGTAATCACTGCAGTGCCAAGCTATAAATGGGCCCTTTAGTTAATACATTTTAAACTCTAAAAGATCCATGAGCACCCACTGTTTGTATACACCCACATATATACAGTGGTGTATTTTGGTTTTGTGATGCCCTAGGCAAGACTAAAATTGGGCGCCCCCATCTGAATTTTCCACACCCCTTGCTGTGTAAGACCCACCCCTTCATCTGTAAACCCCACCCCTTCCTCTTTAGGCTCCACCTCTTCCTATTAGAGCTCCACCTCAAGAGCTGGTCAGAGACTGCAGACATGATACAAGAGATGGTCAGAGACTGCAGACATAATACAAGAGACGGTCAGAGACTGCGGATATGATTCAGGTGATGGTCAGAGACTGTGGACATGATACACAGTATGGTCAGAGACTGCGGACATGATACAGGAGACAGTCAGAGACTGCGGACATGATACATTAGACGGTCAGACATCATCAGAGACTGCAGATATGATACATGAGATGGTTAAAGGCTGGGGACATGATCAGAGGCTGGGGACATGATCAGAGGCTGGGGACATGATCAGAGGCTTCGGACATGATCAGAGGCTTCGGACATGATCAGAGGCTGCGGACATGGTCAGCCTGCGGACATGGTCAGGGGCTGTGGGGCTGCGGATATGGTCAGGGGCTGCGGACATGGTTAGCATCCTTCTTCTAATACGTTTGCCGGTCATCATTGCTTACATGATACATCACTGTGACTGTCCCCTCCGCTGAGCCCAGCCAAGCTGATTCAAGACCGCCTGCCCAAGCATAGCCAAGCACAGCTGAGGTGAGCTGAGCAGGACTGCCCCCTCCCGCCTGAGCATAGCTGAGCACAGCACAGCCGAGGTGAGCTGAGACCGCCCCTCTGCTCGAGCACAGCCAAGCGGGGACCTCCCCCCCTCCTGAGCACAGCCGAGGTGAGCTGAGACCGCCCCCCCTCCCCCCACCCGAGCACAGCCGAGCCATTCACTTTATGCCGCTTTATAGTGGACTCTATTTTTGCAGCCGTCGGGACTTGGGGTGGGCTTTTTTTTATGCTGGGAGGTGGCTTTCATGTGGGGGGGGGAACTCTCTGAGGATCTGAAAAAAAGAATTGTTGCTCTACATAAAGATGGCCTAGGCTATAAGAAGATTGCCAAGACCCTGAAACTGAGCTGCAGCACGGTGGCCAAGACCATACCGCGGTTTAACAGGACAGGTTCCACTCAGAACAGGCCTCACCATGGTCGACCAAAGAAGTTGAGTGCACTTGCTCAGTGTCATATCCAGAGGTTGTCTTTGGGAAATAGAAGCATGAGTGCTGCCAGCATTGCTCCAGAGGTTGAAGGGGTGGGGGGTCAGCCTGTCAGTGCTCAGACCATATGCCGCACATTGCATAAAATTGGTCTGCATGGCTGTCATGCCAGAAGAAGCCTCTTCTAAAGATGAGGCACAAGAAAGCCCACAAACAGTTTCCTGAAGAGAAGCAGACTAATAACGTGGATTACTGGAACCATGTCCTGTGGTCTAATGAGACCAAGATAAACTTATCTGGTTCAGATGGTGTCAAGCGTGTGTGGCGGCAACCAGGTGAGGAGTACAAACACAAGTGTGTCTTGATTACAGTCAAGCATGGTGGTGGGAGTGTCATGGTCTGGGGCTGCATGAGTGCTGCCAGCACTGGGGAGCTACAGTTAATTGAGGGAACCATGAATGCCAGCATGTACTGTGAAATACTGAAGCAGAGCATGATAGCCTCCCGTAGGGCGGTATTCCAACATGATAACGAACCCAAACACACCTCCAAGACGATTACTGCCTTGCTAAAGAAAGGGAGGGTAAAGGTAATGGACTGACCAAGCATGTCTCCAGACCTTAACCCTATTGAGCATCCTCAAATGTAGCAAAGTGTAATTTCTTCAGTGTCGTCACATGAAAAGATATAATAAAATATTTACAATATAAATTATTATATATAATACAAATTATATATATATATATATATATATATATATATATATATATATTTTATGTTACTGACCTCAGGGCCGTCTTTAATGCGGGGGAAAAGGGGCAGCTGCCCAGGGCCCTGTCATTGTTGAGGGGCCCAATCAGCTGCTCCTTGAGCCCCTTGTCATGGGGAGTCCTGGACTGGTGGCGGCGGGAACAATGAGAAGCAAGAGCCCAGGAGGGGAAAGAGCTCCCTGACCACCAGAGAGGTGAGGAGCGGCAGGCGCAACCCCGATGCAGCAGCGCCACCCAGAGGCTGGATTCTTCAAACCTCCTCTCCAAGCTCCGACAGTGGCCCAGAGGATAGACGGATAGGGGGCCCCGGAGGTGCATGCAGCCAGGGACTGCTATCCTGCTCTCCCCTCCACTCCAAGCTCTGACAGCGGCCCGGGGACAGGCGGATCGTGGGCCCCCAAGGACTGGCAGGAGGTTCACGTAGCCAGGGACTGCCACCCTGCTCTCCACTCCAAGCTCCAACAGCAGGACGGAAGACAGGTGAATCGGGCCCCCCCGAGAAACAGCGGGGCATGCATGCAGCCAGGGACTGCTACCTGGGACAGTCCACAGTCTAAGAAGGATCCGCCCGAAGGAGCAGAGCACCCCCATCCTCATCACCCAGAAGGAGAAGGGCCCTACCCGCTGCTGGCCAGTACCTATGGAAAGAGGTACCATGCATCATGCACACCAATACACAGACTGGGACAGGGGGTGCACAGAAGGGACTGCAGCCAGGGCTAAGGGCTCCTCTCTCTCATCCTCCCCTCTCTCATCCCCAACCCCCCTCTCTCAATCTCAATCCCTCCTCTCTCTCTCATCCCCAACCCCCCTCTCTCTCTCATCCCCAATCCCCCTCTCTCATCCTCAATCACTTCTCTCTCATCCTCAATCCCCTCTCTCTCATCCCCAATCCCCTCTCTCTCATCCCCAATCCCCTCTCTCTCATCCCCAATCCCCTCTTTCTCATCCCCAATCCCCTCTCTTTCTCTCTCATCCCCAACCCCCCTCTCTCATTTTCAATCCCCTCTCTCTCATCCCCAATCCCCTCTCTCTTATCCCCAACCCCCCTCTCTCATCCCTAATCTCCTCTCTTTCTCTCTCATCTCCAACCCCCTCTCTTTCTCTCTCATCCCCAATCCCCCTCTTTCATCCTCAACCCCCATCTCTCATCCCCAATCCCCCTCTCTCATCCTCAACCCCCATCTCTCATCCCCAATCCCCTCTCTTTCATCCCCAACCCCCTCTCTCATCCCCAATCGCCTCTCTCTCATCCCCAACCCCCCTCTCTCATCCCCAACCCCCTCTCTCTGATCCCCAATCCCCTCTCTGATCCCCAATCCCCTCTCTTTCTCTCTCATGCCCAATCCCCCTCTCTCATCCCCAATCCCCTCTCTCTCTCATCCCCAACCCCCCTCTCTCATCCCCAATCCCCTCGCTCTCATCCCCAATCCCCTCTCTCTCACAGAGAGGTGCAATAACCTCCAGCAACCAAAACAATCAGCAAGCAGAAATTATGTGCTGTAACCTCTAGCAACTAATAAGTGAGCAGTAATGTTATCCTTTAACCTCTGGCAACCAATTACAATTGCTGCCTGATCTGCTGCACTAAACTGATTTGAAGTTTAGCTGCTATTTACTGTATGTTTCAAAGCAGGTGGAGAGCAAAATTGCATGGGGGGGGTATGGGGGACCCACAGAAAATGTTTGCCCAGGGTCCAATCAATATTAAAGACGGCCCTGATTGACCTATTCCTTTGGGTCCACTGTGACCTCTGATTACAGTACAGTGAAATGTCTTCATTGTGTTAAATGGTGTTAGTCCTTCTCTTTGTGTATACTGTATAATTTTTCTCCTTGTTTGCATTGAAAAGTGCAACATTTTCATAGGTTCACACCTTGTCTATATAGAAAAACTCCTTTCCTGACCGCCACCTTGGCAGCATACCTATGGGTTTAGCCCCGCCTCCTCTCCTACCCTATAGGACCCCACGCCCATAAATTTTGCTCAGTGCTAGGGGCCGCATTCCTTATTTGTCCTCTTCCTAGGAGTAATTTGTGGTTTTACCTTAAATGAAGATATCTGCGACCCAGGCTCAGTGGCGTGCATGCCAAGTTATGGATTCAGGTGGTGTTTTCTCAGGAGTCCAGCAATCCCCAGCTATTAGCAGGGTGGACATGGACGATGGATGCGGAGCTGTGAAGAGCTATATAGCCTGGCCATTGGCAGGTTAGCGGCAGTTTGGACAAATATCCTAGCTATTAGCGGAAGGCCTTTTACGCCCTGGTCACACCTGTCAAGAGCAGCAGCTTCCTGTTTCCAGGTCCAGTCGTACAAACTGGTTTTCTGTTGGCAGCAGTTTGTGTATGTTTGTTTTTTTTTTCTTTCTTCCTTGGCTCTAGTGCAGGGGTAGGCATCCTGGGGCCCTCCAGCTGTTGTGGAACTACATTTCCCATAAGGCATTGCAAGGCTGGCAGTTACAATTACTCCCAGAGGCATGATGGGATTTGTAGCTCTGCAACAGCTGGAGGGCCCCAGGTTGCCTACCCGTGCTCTAGTGTATCTCGACCATGGCAGCTGTAACGCATTTGTGCTCTAGGCCGCCACTTTGTGCCCTCTGCTCATCTGCGCAAAAGGGCGTGGTCTGCGCATGCACGGTCCTGACAAGATGGCAGCGGTCCCGCATGCAAACGAATGCTGACAGGCGGCGATGATCCCGACGCAGGCGCGCTGTGGGGCGCAGTGACATCATTGTCAAGCAGCAAATTTAAATAGCTGTAATCTTTGAGATGATCTGTGGGCTTGTGGGGTGGCTTCCCTGGGCTCTGTGGTTGCCAGCTTTGGTGAGTGCTCCTACTTCAAGCTGCCTTGTGCTGCAGTCTCTCGCTCTCTACCTTACCTATAATTTTGCTCTGGTTACTTCCAGTACTTGGTCTGAGCCGTGTTGTTATGTATGTGTCACCGTCCCCCTGTGGCCAGAAGTTCAGCCGCTCATGAGCTAAGGCTGGCGTTAGCATTCCTGGGGGAGGCCTCTATCGACATAATCCTCCTGGTGGCACGGGTCATGCTCTCTTCCATCATGGCTAAGTGTGCATTGTGGCTGTGCCCTTGGTTAGCCAACCTTGCCTCTAAACAGGTGTGGTGTAAGATTCCCTTTGAGGGTTTCTCTCTCTCCTCGACAACAAGTTGTATAGTGCCATCACCCGTGCCACGGCTGGTAAGTTGGGGTTCCTACCCCAGGATTGAGGCCTGCTAGGCCAGTAGAGAGCTCAGCCCAGACAGGGTTCAGAACGTTTGAGGGGTGCTCCCCTCTATAGACCTGGCCACGAGTTCAGGAAGATCTGGAAGAGAAACTAGTCGTCAGGCCAGAGGTTTTCGAAGGGAGCGTCCTCCGGTGGACGGGAAGCCACTAAGTACTTTTGATATTGGGCCTGCCCAGGCGGATCAAATCAGCACTTACTTGCTCTCCTTTCGGCACGTCTAGGCAGCCTCGATCAAGGAATACTGGGCCGTCAAAACAGTCTCCTCGGGTCAAGCTTGGGCATTCAGAAGCCCACTCATGCTCAGGTTTGTTCCCACATCTGGTGGCTCAGGGCACTGCCAGTTCCGGCTGAAAGATTTCAAGGTGTATACTCGCACCTCTTCATGGTTCTAAAGAAGAATGGCTCCTGGAGACCGGTCATAGATCTTACCCACTTAAATTCCTTCATCAAAAAAGAGAAATTCAAAATTGAGATACTGTTTACAATCTGTCAAGTGGTTCGGCCAGGTGACTGGCTGGTGTCCATAGATCTGTAGGAAGCTTACTTCCATAGTCCCGATAGCAGAAGATTTCCAGAGATTTCTTCTGTAGACCAGGTCCACCTTCAGTTTACCTGTCTCCCGTTCGGGCTTACAACATCGCCTCGTGCCTTTTCAAAACTCTTATTGGCTGTCACGGTCCTGATCAGGATGAGAGGTATTCGTCTGCACCATTATTTAGATGATCTGCATTTGCTGTCTCCGGACAGGGAGCAGATATTAGTCCTCAGGTCATCGCCAGTCTTTTCTAATTCGGCTGGCTATTGAACATGGAAAAAGTCATCTAGAGCCTACACAGTCTCTGATATTCCTCAGGGCACAATTCAATACGGTCAGGAGCACCATCTCCTTGCCCCTGGAGAAAATCCCAGTGATTAGGTGATAAATTTCCATTCACTGAAAAGTTTTTTTCCCTATGCTAGGGTCATATCCCTTCTCAAGCGTCTCCTCTCCAGAGAGAATAAGTTCAATGCTTGTAATCTTTCCCAATGGCTGAGATCCTCTAGTCCCTTTATTAGCTTTGTTGCCCTTCTCTGGACTCTCTCCAGTTCCAGCACATCCTTCTTGAGAACTGGTGCCCAGAACTGGATGGCATACTCAAGATGCAGCTGGACCAGAGTCTTGTAGAGTGTGAGAATTATCGATTTATCTCTGGAGTGATTTCCCTTTTTAATGCATACCAATATTATGTTGGCCTTGCTTGCAGCGGCTTAGCAAGGCATGCCATTGCTGAGCCTTTTGTCTACTAGGACCCTGGGTCCTTTTCCATCCTAGATTCCCCCAGAGGTTCTCCCCCTAGTGAGTAACTTAGTATTTTTTGCACCCAAATGCATTACTTTACATTTTCAACAGTAAACCTCATCTGCTATGTAGTTACCAACCCCATAATTTTATTGAGATCTTCTTGTAAGTTTTCCACATCCTGCGCAGAAGTTATTGCCCTGCTTAACTTTGTATCATTCGCCAATACTCAGATTGAGCTTTTATCCCATCCTCTATATCATTAATGAACAAACTAAACAGAATTGGTCGCAGCAGGACAGGTCCACGCTTACCACACCAGACCATTCCGAGTGTTCGCTATTTATCACTACCCTTTGGACCCACTCCTGTAGTCGGCTTTCAATCCAGGTACTCATCCTATGGTCTATGCCGACAGAACTCAGTTTGTACAGCAAATGTTTGTGGGGAACTGTATCAAATGCGTTTGCAAAATCCAGATACACCACATCTACAGGCCTACCTTTATCTAGATGGCAGCCCATTTCTTAATAGAAGGTTAATAGATTGGTCTGGCAAGAATGATTCTTCATGAATCTGTGCTGATTAGCACTAATGATATTGTTTTCATTACTGAGATCTTGAATATAATCCCTTATCATCCAGTCCAATGGCTTGCAGACTATTGATGTTCGGCTAACTGGCCTGCAGTTCCCAGGGATATGTCTCGACTAGGGATGAGCTTTGAGTTCGAGTCGAACATAAGTTTGACTCAAACATCGGCTGTTCGATGAAGATCGAACATTATGGGGCGCGTCACGGCCCATAATGCACTGCGTCATCGCAGTGGTTTGCTGGCTGATGATTGGCGAAGCATGCACTATGACCCGCATGCTTTGGCCAATCACAGCGCTGTAAGCAGACAGAGCCATAATTGGTCAAAGGCAGGGTGCCTTTGGCCAATTATGGCTCAGGGGATTAAGTACACGCCCCACACTATATAAGGCCGCCTGCACGTCGGCCGTGTGTAGTGTGTTCCGGTGTTCAGAGAGAGAGAGTGTCATTTCATTTCATTTAGATAGATTGAGCAGACAGTCGATTCAGTTAGCTCCAGTATATTTAATATATATATATATATATATATATATATATATATATATATATACACATATATATATATATATATATATATATATATATATATATATATATATATATATATATATATATATATATATATATATATATATAATATGTTGTATCCAGTTTAGCTAGATCTCACTGCAGACCGTTCCTGTTGTTCTGTTCCTAATATACTACAGGCAGGCAGTTCATTCAGTTAGCTGCAGTATATTCAGTACTGTATCCTGTGCAGCTAGATCTCGCTGCAGATCGTTCCTGTTGTTCTCTTCCTAATATACTACAGGCAGGCAGTTCATTCAGTTAGCTGCAGTATATTCAGTACTGTATCCTGTCCAGCTAGATCTCGCTGCAGATCGTTCCTGTTGTTTTCTTCCTAATATACTACAGGCAGGCAGTTCATTCAGTTAGCTGCAGTATATTCAGTACTGTATCCTGTGCAGCTAGATCTCACTGCAGACTGTTCCTGTTGTTCAGTTCCTAATATACTACAGGCAAGTAGTTCATTCAGTTAGCTGCAGTAAATTCAGTACTGTATCCTGTGCAGATAGATCTCGCTGCAGACCATTCCTGTTGTTCTCTTCCTAATATACTACAAGCAGGCAGTTCATTCAATTAGCTGCAGTATATTCAGTACTGTATTCTGTGCAGCTAGATCTTGCTGCAGACCGTTCCTGTTGTTCTGTTCCTAATATACTACAGGCAGGCAGTTCATTCAGTTAGCTGCAGTATATTCAGTACTGTATCCTGTGCAGCTAGATCTCGCTGCAGATCGTTCCTGTTGTTTTCTTCCTAATATACTACAGGCAGGCAGTTCATTCAGTTAGCTGCAGTATATTCAGTACTGTATCTTGTGCAGCTAGATCTTGCTGCAGACCGTTCCTGTTGTTCTGTTCCTAATATTCTACAGGCAGGCAGTTCATTCAGTTAGCTGCAGTATATTCAGTACTGTATCCTGTGCAGCTAGATCTCGCTGCAGATCGTTCCTGTTGTCCTCTTTCTAATATACTACAAGCAGGCAGTTCATTCAGTTAGCTGCAGTATATTCAGTACTGTATCCTGTGCAGCTAGATCTCACTGCAGACCATTCCTGTTGTTCTCTTCCTAATATACTACAGGCAGTCAGTTGATTCAGTTAGCTGCAGTATATTCAGTAAATATATACACATTCCAGCTTTGTGCAGCTACATCTCACTGCAGGCCATTCCCAGTGTACCTATTCAAATACATTACAAATACATCAAATACAGTATGTCTGGAAGGCCAACAAGGAGAGGCAGATGCTCACAGGCCACTAAAAGAGGGCAAGCAGACTCTGTGTCTACAGCCAACATTGCTGGTTGTGGACACAGTGCATCCTCAGCATGTGGCTGTGGGGCACGCTTGTCCTTTTTTTCGGCAGCTGGCCGTGTTGAGCCACAACATGCAAAAGAGTTGGTAGAGTGGATGACCAAGCCGTCCTCATCCTCCTCATCCTCTGTTACCCAGGCTCAGAGTACTTTGGCTGCCAATACAGCTGCCAAAGCGGTATCTTCCCTCAGCTCAATGTCATCAGTCACTCCTTCCTTAGCCCCACCATCATGCCCTAAGGAGTCCCCCGAACTGTTCGACCACAGTGATGGGTACATGCTGCAGGAGGATGCGCAGTGTTTTGAACGCTCCGATTATGGTACCCAGATTGAGGAAGGCAGTAACGTGAGCCCAGAGAGAGCGGGTGCCCAAGAAGGACAACAAGCTGGCAGTCATGTTCCCCCAGCTGGAGCATACTGCCAGGTTTGCTCCAGTGACGAGGAGGGAGGGGATGATGAGGTCACTGACTCTACGTGGGTGCCTGATAGGAGAGAAGAGGAGGAGGAGGCACATCTCCAATGAGGCAGGATGCCCTCCAGGGACCAGCTTAAGGGCAACCAACCGACTGCATTACACTGCAGAGCTCTGCATGTGCAGGGCGCTGCTGACTCCATGCGTTTTTCCAAAAGTTCTTTGGTGTGGTCCTTTTTTGAGACGTGTGCAGCAGATCGCACCATTGCTGTTGGCAACATATATCTGAAGCGTATGTGGCCAAAACAGCAGCCGCTTGGGCACCACATGCTTGACCAGACATATGTCAAACTCCCATGCAGTCCATTGGCAAGCGTACTTAAAAGACCCACACCAAAGAACAAGGCGGACCTTTCCTTGCTCCTCATCAGCGGGGATCTCCAACCTCACTATACCTTCAGTTCTCTCAGAAACCTGCACTGAGAGGAATGGAGGTGTAGAATTAGGTGTGCCAAGTACTTGCGGAAAATCTGCTGTTGCTACACCAACGTCTGATTGTAGCAGGCAAATTTCTCTACCCCAGTTGCTAAACCGGCAAAAGAAATTCGGTCTCAGCCATCCACATGCCCAGTGGCTGAATGCTAGCTTGGCTAAATTGCTAGTACTCCAACTGCTGCCTTTTCAGCTGACAAACTCTGCCCCCTTTTCGTGAATTTGTGGAATGTGCGGTACCTCAGTGGCAAGTTCCCAAACGCCACTTTTTTCCACAGAAGGCGATTCCAGGTTTCTACCGGCATGTGGAAGTCAATTTCTTGGCCTCGCTGGACAGGGCGGTCAGTGGTAAGGTGCATATTACCGCTGACTCATGGTCCAGAAGGCATGGACAGGGACGTTACCTATCTTTCACGGTGCACTGGGTGACCCTGCTGGCAGCTGGGAAGGATGCAGGACAGGGTGCAGTATTATTGGAGCTTGTTCCGCCACCACGTCTCCAAAATGCTACTAGTGGTGATTCTGACACACCTCTCTCCTCCACCCCCTCCTCTTCTTCTTCCTCCATGGCCTCTTCCTCTATAGATTTGTCCTTGGAACCAGTGGTGCTCCGTAGGCATTCAAGGGGCTACGCAAGCACTGAGGCAAAAATATGCAATGCGGTGCTTGAGCTGGTGTGCTTAGGGGATAGGAGCCACACTGGGGCAGAGATTCTGTCAGCTCTAAAGGGGCAGGCTCAAAGGTGGTTGACGCCATGCCAGCTTCAGGCAGGATTGGTGGTTTGCGACAATGGCGCCAACCTCCTCTCCACCCTCCGACAGGGACACTTCACCCATGTTCCCTGTTTGGCTCATGTCCTTAATTTGGTGGTGCAGAGGTTCTTGTGCAGGTACCCGGGCTTACAGGATCTCCTGAGGCAGGCCAGGAAAGTCTGTGTGCATTTCCGCCGGTCATATAATGCCAGTGCTCGGCTGGCTGACCTCCAAAAGGAATACAACCTGCTCAAGAACCGCCTAATCTGTGACATGCCCACCAGATGGAACTCAACGTTGGCCATGCTGCAGCGACTGCACACGCAGCAGAGGGCCATCAATGAGTACCTGTGCAACTATGGCACAAGGACAGGGTCAGGGGAGCTTGGCTTTTTTTCGCCACGCCAGTGGCTCATGATCAAGGATGCATGCACTGTCCTGTCACCATTTGAGGAGGCCACGAGTATGGTGAGCAGTGACAGTGCATGCATCAATGCTACTGTCCCTCTTGTCTACCTGCTGGAGCACACACTGCATGGAATAATGGACAGGGCACTTGAGGCAGAACAGATGGAGGAAGAGGAGGACTTCCTTACCTCTCAAGGTCCCCTTTATCCTGCGGGCCCGCCGATCACACAGGAGGAGGAGGAGGATTGTGTTAGCATGGAGGTGGAGCCTAGCACTCAGCATCAGCAGCAATCTTCAAGGGATCATTTACAGTTCCCAAAAACCCATGGACTTGTACGTGGCGGGGAGGAGGTGGCTGCAGATCAGATCGTCGTTAGTGACCCAAAGGACTCCTGACCGAATGCCTCAGCAAACCTACGCTGCATGGCCTCCCTGATCCTGCAAAGCCTGCGAAAGGACCCTTGGATTCGAGGTATCAAGGAGAGGGATCAGTAATGGCTGCCAACCCTCCTTGATCCACATTACAAGGGTAAGGTTGCGGAACTTATCTAGTCATCGTTGAGGGAGCAGAGGATGAAACATCTTCGGGAGGCCTTGCAGAA
Organism: Lithobates clamitans; assembly: GCA_037952925.1. Lineage (NCBI taxonomy): Eukaryota > Metazoa > Chordata > Amphibia > Anura > Ranidae > Lithobates > Lithobates clamitans. The sequence goes on along the minus strand of JBBGZY010000333.1, from coordinate 699,021 downwards.
AGGTTTGTGCAACACGTTTCCAGAGCCTGGGAGGTTACAAATCCTTGGTCCTGGACAACGTGTTGCTGAGGCTTCAGTCAGTCACAGAAGGAGCGGTGGAGAAGGTGGCCATCTGACAGATGCGTTCAGACAATTTTTTAGTCCGCAGCCCCAAGGTCTGATCGGTTCCAGTAACCATCGCCAGCATCTGATTTACATGGTGCAGGAATACCTAGTGGCAAGATCAGACTTGGAGACCTTTCCAACCGGAAATCCTCTGGGTTACTGGGTCTTGAGGATGGATCACTGGCCAGAGCTTGCACAGTATGCAATTGAGCTACTGGCCTGTCCTGCATCCAGCATTCTTTCAGAACGCACACTCAGTGCTGCTGGAAGCTTTGTAACCGATCACAGAGTGCGCCTGTCCAACGACTCGGTTGATCGGCTCACCTTCATAAAAATAAATCAGTCTTGGATCACCAGCTACCAAGCACCTGATGCTGATGTAACCGACTAATTTTTTTATGAATGTGAGATCCCTTGAAGACTGCCTATGCTGATGTTGAGTGACTATCCTGTTATGATGAGTGACTATCCTATTTCTCCTCAATGTTCTTGTTCCTGCGCTCAACTAGAGTATCTGTGAGGGGTTGTAGTGTTGTGGCACCAGCACCAGTGCCTAAAACCCAATTTTTCTGCCCCTGTTCAACAGGGGCGTGTAATTACAATCTTTGCTGTAATATTTTGCAGCAGGGCATGTTCCTGCGCTCAGCTAGAGTATTTGTGAGGGTTTGCAGTGTTGTGGCACCACCACCAGTGCCTAAGGCCCAATTTTTCTGCCCCTGTTCAACAGGGACGTGTAATTACAATTTTTGCTGTAATATTTTGCAGCAGGGCTTGTTCCTGCGCTCAACTAGAGTATCTGTGAGGGGTTGCAATGTTGTGGCACCACAACCAGTGCCTAAGGCCCAATTTTTGTACCCCTGTTCAACAGGGGCGTGTAATTATAATTTTTGATCTAATATTTCACAGCAGGGCCCATTCCAGCACCCACCAAGAGTAATTGTGAGGGCTTACAGTGTTCTGGTACCACCAACACCTAAGGCCCAAATTTCTGCAGAGTATATAGGGCAGGCCCCTACTTTCAAACATCCGACTTACAAACGACTCCTACTTACAAACGGAGGGAGACAACAAGAAGTAAGAGGAAATCTACCCGTAGGAAGGAAAATTCTCTCCTGTAAGAGTTAATATGGGAAAAAGGTGTCCCCTCCACTGATGTTTTATCACCAATCCTTGTTTCCCTAAAAACCCAAAATTTTCAAAATCCAATTGTCATTGGGACAGAAAGTTAGATGAAATCTTTTGAATAGGGGCACAGACAGCAAAACAAATGTTACAGGGGTGATAATCCTTCCCTATGTTTTCCAAAAAGCTTAAAAATAGATTTTTTGGCTGAAGCTACACTTACAAAATGTACCTGTTCCAAATTACAAACAGATTCAACTTAAGAACAAACCTACAGTCCCTGTCTTTCTTGGGACCGCCTGTATACTGATGTTCAGAGTATATAGGGCCTGGGGGCCCCTCGCCTTTTCTTTTTTTAATTTGGGTGCGGGGTTCCCATTAATATCCATACAAGACCCAAAGGGCCTGGTAATGAGCTGGGGGGGAGGGGGGGAGTACCCATGCCGTTTTTCTCAATAATTTTCCCCCATATTGCTGGGACACGACATTACATTACAGCCACAAGCAGTTTTAAATGACTTTTATACCTTTAGAAATGACATTTTGAGCAGGGACTGTTCTAAACAAGGTAAACGTGCCACTTTACAGGCATACTATAGACACCCCCAGGTACGATATTTAAAGGAATATTTCACTTTTATTTTTTCACTTTAACCACTTCAGCCCCGGAAGGTTTTACCCCCTTCCTGAACAGAGCACTTTTTACAATTCGGCACTGCGTCGCTTTAACTGCTAATTGCGCGGTCATGCAATGCTGTACCCAAACGAAATTTGCGTCCTTTTCTTCCCACAAAAAGAGCTTTCTTTTGATGGTATTTGATCACCTCTGCCGTTTTTATTTTTTGCGCTATACACGGAAAAAGACCGAAAATTTTGAAAAAAAATGATATTTTCTACTTTTTGTTCTAAAAAAAATCCAATAAACTCAATTTTAGTCATACATTTAGGCCAAAATGTATTCGGCCACATGTCTTTGGTAAAAAAAATGTCAATAAGTGTATATTTATTGGTTTGCGCAAAAGTTATAGCGTCTACAAACTAGGGTACATTTTCTGGAATTTACACAGCCTTTAATTTATGACTGCCGTCGTTTCTTGAGGTGCTAAAATGGCAGGGCAGTACAAAACCCCCACAAATGACCCCATTTTGGAAAGTAGACACCCCAAGGAATTTGCTGAGAGGCATGTTGAGCCCATTGAATATTCATTTTTTTTGTCCCAAGTGATTGAATAATGACAAAAAAAAAAAAAAAATTACAAAAAGTTGTCACTAAATGATATATTGCTCACACAGGCCATGGGCATATGTGGAATTGCACCCCAAAATACATTTAGCTGCTTCTCCTGAGTATGGGGATACCACATGTGTGGGACTTTTTGGGAGCCTAGCCGCGTACGGGGCCCCCGAAAACCAATCACTGCCTTCAGGATTTCTAAGGGCGTACATTTTTGATTTTACTCCTCACTACCTATCACAGTTTTGAAGGCCATAAAATGCCCAGATGACATAAAACCCCCCCAAATGACCCCATTTTGGAAAGTAGACACCCCAAGCTATTTGCTTTGATGCATGTTGAGTCCATGGAATGTTTTATATTTTGACACAAGTTGCGGGAAAGTGACAAATTTTTTTTTTGCACAAAGTTGTCACTAAATGATATATTGCTCACACAGGCCATGGGCATATGTGGAATTGCACCCCAAAATACATTTAGCTGCTTCTCCTGAGTATGGGGATACCACATGTGTGGGACTTTTTGGGAGCCTAGCCGCGTACGGGGCCCCGAAAACCAATCACTGCCTTCAGGATTTCTAAGGGCGTACATTTTTGATTTTACTCCTCACTGCCTATCACAGTTTCGGAGGCCATGGAATGCCCAGGTGGCACAACCCCCCCCCCCCCCCAAATGACCCCATTTTGGAAAGTAGACACCCCAAGCTATTTGCTGAGAGGCATGGTGAGTATTTTGCATCTCTCATTTGTTTTTGAAAATAAAGAAAGACGAGAAAAAAAATTATTTTTTTTCTTTTTTCAATTTTCAAAACTTTGTGACAAAAAGTGAGGTCTGCAAAATACTCACTATACCTCTCAGCAAATAGCTTGGGGTGTCTACTTTCCAAAATGGGGTCATTTGGGGGGGGGTTTTGCCACCTGGGCATTCCATGGCCTCCGAAACTGTGATAGGCAGTGAAGAGTGAAATCAAAAATTTACGGCCTTAGAAAGCCTGAAGGCGGTGCTTGGTTTTCGGGGTCCCGTACGCGGCTAGGCTCCCAAAAAGTCTCACACATGTGGTATCCCCGTACTCAGGAGAAGCAACAGAATGTATTTTGGGGTGTAATTTCACATATTCCCATGGCATGTTTGAGCAATATATCATTTAGTGACAACTTTGCGCAAAAAAAAATAAAAAAAATAAAAAATTGTCTCTTTCCCGCAACTTGTGTCACAATATAAAATATTCCATGGACTCAACATGACTCTCAGCAAATAGCTTGGGGTGTCTACTTTCCAAAATGGGGTCATTTGGGGGGGTTTTTGAACTGTCCTGGCATTTTATGCACAACATCTAGAAGCTTATGTCACACATCACCCACTCTTCTAACCACTTGAAGACAAAGCCCTTTCTGACACTTATTGTTTACATAAAAAAATAATTTTTTTTTGCAAGAAAATTACTTTGAACCCCCAAACATTATATATTTTTTTTAAAGCAAATGCCCTACAGATTAAAATGGTGGGTGTTTCATTTTTTTTTTTCACACAGTATTTGCGCAGCGATTTTTCAAACGCATTTTTTGGGGAAAAAACACACTTTTTTTACATTTTAATGCACTAAAACACACTATATTGCCCAAATGTTTGATGAAATAAAAAAGATGATCTTAGGCCGAGTACATGGATACCAAACATGACATGCTTTAAAATTGCACACAAACGTGCAGTGGCGACAAACTAAATACATTTTTAAAAGCCTTTAAAAGCCTTTACAGGTTACCACTTTAAATTTATAGAGGAGGTCTACTGCTAAACTTACTGCCCTCGATCTGACCTTCGCGGCGATACCTCACATGCATGGTGCAATTGCTGTTTACATTTGACACCAGACCGACGCTTGCGTTCGCCTTAGCGCGAGAGCAGGGGGGACAGGGGTGCTTTTTTTTTTTTTTTTTTTTTTTTTTTCTTTATTATTATTATTTTTTTATCTTATTTTTAAACTGTTCCTTTCATTTTTTTTTTTTTAAATCATTTTTATTGTTATCTCAGGAAATGTAAATATCCCCTATCATAGCAATAGGTAGTGACAGGTACTCTTTTTTGCAAAAATTGGGGTCTATTAGACCCTAGATTTCTCCTCTGCCCTCAAAGCATCTGACCACACCAAGATCGGTGTGATAAAATGCTTTCCCAATTTCCCAATGGCGCTGTTTACATCCGGCGAAATCTAAGTCATAAAATGCTAGTAGCTTCCGGTTTCTTAGGCCATAGAGATGTTTGGAGCCACTCTGGTCTCTGATCAGCTCTATGGTCAGCTGGCTGAATCACCGGCTGCATTTTCAGGTTCCCTGTTGAGACAGGAGAGCCAGAGAAAAACACGGAAGACGTTGAGGGGGGGCAATCCCTCCCACTGCTTGTAAAAGCAGTCTAGAGGCTAATTAGCCGCTAGGATTGCTTTTACATGAAAGCCGACCGCTGGCTGAAAAGAATGATACCAAGATGATACCTAAACCTGCAGGCATCATTCTGGTATAACCACTCAAAGTCGTGAATGGCGTACCTGAAGACAAAAAAATGGTTAACAATAAAGCACAGTAAACGGTAAGGTATAAAAAATTGCATACCTGAAAAGCAAACATGATAAAACATAATAACAATAAAACATTGCAGAATAGAATACAGTAAAAAAGAGCAGAACAACAGAGAGAATAGAGAGAGAGAGAACAATAAAACGACAACTATTTTTTTTTATTTTATATTTTTGTATGTGTTTTGTTTTTTTTTTTACACTTTTTTTGTAACTAACTTTTATAACGGTAACCGGTTCCAGGTTCGGGTCTCTCAAAATGCGATGGCATCTTGGGAGACCCTGTGAAAGTGTGCCTAGTCTGTGCAGTGCTGTACCCTACGCTAATAGTCAACTAGTGAATGGTAGCGTTCAAAACATTCACCAATGTAAAGACCAGGATTGTCAGGACAGGAGGGACAATAATAGCGGGTGTCACGCCTATATCCACGCTTGCTGCCGACACAACATCTTTTTTGGGGGGGTTCGCTGGGTAGGGGTACTCGGGAGGACATAAAGAAAATGCCTCTCATGCAGCCGACTGCATTTGGTTGGGGATGTGAATGGGGGAAGTACGGGCGCTGCAGAAGTGGTGGGTTCCCAATTAGGATTGGCGAATGCAGCAGGAAGGGCACTATGGGCACGACGGGCCTGTGTTTGTCTTTTTGGTGGCAGCGGGACACTACTTGTGCTTGCCACCTCACCAGCTTGAACTGCACTTATGGGACTCGCAACGTCACCAAGTGTTACTGCAGTGCGGGTTTGACTACGACCGGGGTGTACTAGGCCGCTGGTGCTTGCCAGTTCACCAAAACGCTACAAAAAAAACTGTTAGCGATCGCAGGGATCAGGCCTGACTCTGCGAACGCTGCAGTTATGCGTTTAGTGTTTTGTAAGTGACAGTGATCGATCGATACTGCACTTGGGTGGGCTGGGCTGGGCCGGGCGGAGGGGCAAAACGCAGGTGCTAGCAGGTATCTGGGCTGATCCCGCTAACACTGCGTTTTTGGGAACCCTAAACTGCTGGGGACACTAGTATAGATCTGATCAGATCCGATATTGATCCGATCAGATACTATACCACTAAGGGAGGCGTATGCTGCGTGCGTGGGTGTTAGCGGTACTGGCGCTAATCTGACGCTGCCTGGGGCTGGTGCTTGCCAGTTCACCAAAACGCTACCAAAAAAACTGTTAGCGACCGCAGGGATCAGGCCTGACTCTGCGAACGCTGCAGTTATGCGGTTAATGTTTTGTAAGTGACAGTGATCGATTGATATTGCACTTGGGTGGGCTGGGCCGGGCGGAGGGGAAAAACGCAGGTGCTAGCAGGTATCTGGGCTGATCCCGCTAACACTGCGTATTTGGGAACCCTAAACTGCTGGGGATGCTAGTATAGATCTGATCGGATCAGATATTGATCAGTTCAGATACTATACCACTAAGGGAGGTGTACGGTGCGTGCGTGGGTGTTAGCGGTACTGGCGCTAACCTGACGCTGCCTGGGGCTGGTGCTTGCCAGTTCACCAAAACGCTACCAAAAAAACTGTTAGCGATCGCAGGGATCAGGCCTGACTCTGCGAACGCTGCAGTTATGCATTTAGTGTTTTGTAAGTGACAGTGATCGATCGATACTGCACTTGGGTGGGCTGGGCTGGGCGGAGGGGCAAAACGCAGGTGCTAGCAGGTATCTGGGCTGATCCCGCTAACACTGCGTTTTCGGGAACCCTAAACTGCTGGGGACGCTAGTATAGATCTAATTGGATCAGATATTGATCCGTACAGATACTATACCACTAAGGGAGGCGTATGCTGCGTGCGTGGGTGTTAGCGGTACTGGCGCTAATCTGACGCTGCCTGGGGCGACGCATATCACCGCCGGGCGATCAGGGGGCTAAACCTTTATTCGGTAATAAACGGCGGGTGCCCTGACACTATAAAAAATAAACGAACTAACCAGCGTCACCCGTAACAGTTATACGGTGATCAGTGGTGAAAGGGTTAACTAGGGGGCAATCAAGGGGTTAAAACATTTATTAGATAGTATATGGGGGTCCCTGTCGCTATAAAACGCTGACGGCGAACCTAAATATTTACGTCCCTAACTAGCGTCACCAGCGACACTAATACAGCGATCAGAAAAGTGATCGCTTAGTGACACTGGTGACAGGGGGTGATCAAGGGGTTAAAACTTTATTAGGGGGGGTTGGGGGTGCCCTAGACCTACAGGGGGGTGCCCTAGACCTACAGGGGGCTAATACTCACTGCCCTACCACTGTAACTGTCACAAACTGACACCATGCAGTAATCAGAAAAAAAAAAAAAAATACTGCTAATGTCAGTTTGTGACAGGGGGGGGGTGATTGGGGGGGATCGGGGGGCGATCGGGGGGGGATCGGGGGTGTAAGGTATGCCTGGCATGTTCTACTGTGTGTGTGTGTGTGTTGTGCACTCACTTGTCTTCTCTCCTCGGCGCTGGGACGGAAACTGCCAGACCGAGGAGAGATGACATCACATCCTCTGCCTGTGTGAAACTACACACAGGCAGAGGAGGATTCCCATTGGCTGGGAGCGATCGCGAGGGGGGGCCACGATCGGATGGTCTCCCCCTCGCCTCCCGACGCTCCCAGTCAAATGCCGACCGCCGCTGGCACCGGGGGGGGGTCCGATCGGACCCCCCGCCCGCGGGAGGCAGATCACGTACGGGTATGTGATTCTGCCTGCCCGTGCCATTCTGCCGCAGTATATCTGCGTTAGGCGGTCGGCAAGTTAAGCATCATTAAAATCACTGCTCCCGAAAAAAACGTCAGTTTTTATAACTTTTTTTGCATTGATACATGGGGCAGGACCCGGGTCCCCAAACCCTTTTTAGGACAATAATTTGCATATTAGCCTTTAAAATTCGCACTTTTGATTTCTCAAGTTCGAGTTCCATAGACTTTAACGGTGTTCAAAAGTTTGCGCAAACTTTCGGTCCGTTCGCGTGTTCTGGATGAGAACCGAACCAGGGAGGGGTTGGGCTCATCCCAAGTCTCGGCCCTTTTTTAAATAATGGTTCAACCTTGGCTTTTCTCCAATCAGCTGGTACCATTCCAGTCAGTAAACCGTTCATAAAAATTAGGAACAATGGTCTAGCTATCACCTGACTGAGTTCCTTAAAGGATTTGTAAAGGCACAAGGTTTTTTATCTTAACGCATTCTATGCATTAGGATAAAAATGCTGTGTTTGGCAGCCCCCTCAGCACCCCCTAATTACCTACCTGAGCTCCTTCTCTCTCCAGCGATGTCCACGATCCCCTCAGCCATCCAGTACACTCCTCCTGATTGGCTGAGACAGAGCAGTGGTGCCATTGGCTCATGCGGCTGTCAATCAAAGTCAGTAGCCAATAAGGGGGAAGAGGGGGCAGGGTCAGATCAGGTCTCCGTGTCTGAATGGAAACAGGGAGCTGTGACTCAGCTTGGGTTCCCCCTGTAGCAAGCTGCTGGCTGAGGGGGCACACAAAGGGGGGAGGGGCTAGGAGCAGCAAAGAGGGACCCGAGAAGAGGAGGATCCAGGCTGCTCTGTGCAAAACTGCACAGTGGAGGTAAGTATAACATGTTTGTTATTTTAAAAAAAATGAGCCTCTACAATCACTTTAAGGACCCTGGGTGTAAGCCATCTTGTCCTGGTGACTTATGTTACATTTTTTAAGTCTATTTCTGATACGGTCTTCTGTTAGACATGTTGTTGCATTCTGTGACATTTTATTACAATTACAGCCTTGGCTACGATATTCCCCCTTTTCCTTAGTGAAAACTAGGGATGAGCCGAACACCCCCCTGTTCGGTTCGCACCAGAACATGCGAACAGGAAAAAAGTTTGTTCGAACACGCGAACACCGATAAAGTCTATGGGACACGAACGAATAATCAAAAGTGCTAATTTTAAAGGCTTATATGCAAGTTATTGTCATAAAAAGTGTTTGGGGACCTGGGTCCTGCCCCAGGGGACATGGATCAATGCAAAAAAAAAGTTTTAAAAACGGCTGTTTTTTCAGGAGCAGTGATTTTAATAATGCTTAAAGTCAAACAATAAAAGTGTAATATCCCTTTAAATTTCATAGCTGGGGGTGTCTATCGGAATCTGAAAGCCCCCTTTAACAAGGGGACCCCCTGATCCCGGCCCCCCCTGTGTGAAATGGTAAGGGGGTACAAAAGTACCCCTACCATTTCACTGAAAAACTGTCAAAAATGACAAGAGACAGTTTTTGACAATTGCTTTATTTAAATGCTTCTTCTTTCTTCTATCTTCCTTCATCTTCTTCTTCTGGTTCTTCTGGCTCTTCTGGTTCTTCCTCCGGTGTTCTCGTCCAGCATCTCCTCTGCGGCGCCTTCTATCTTCTTCTCTTCGGGCCGCTCCGCACCCATGGCATGGGGGGAGGCTTCCGCTCTTCTCTTCATCTTCTTCTCTTCTTCATCTTCTTCTCTGAAGGGTCTGGTATGGATTTTTGGGGGGACCCCACGCCGTTTTTTTTTTTTTTCTTGGCACGGGGTTCCCCTTAAAATCCATACCAGACCTGAAGGGCCTGGTATGGAATTTAGGGGGACCCCCACATCTTTTTTTTTTTTATTTTGGTTCGGGGTTTCCCTGTGGGGAATTCCCATGCTGTTTTTATCAATGAACTTCTATGTGTATTGTCGGACTGGCAATGCAATAGCCGCGAGTAGTTTTAAAAGACTTTTTCCTTTGAAATGTAATTTTGCTGTCAGACTGTTCTAAAAACGGGAAACATGCGCCCCTTTACAGGCATACTATAGACACCCCCCAGCTACGAAATTTAAAGGGATATTACACTTTTATTGTTTGACTTTAAGCATTATTAAAATCACTGCTCCCGAAAAAACGGCTGTTTTTAAAACTTTTTTTTTGCATTAATCCATGTCCCCTGGGGCAGGACCCAGGTCCCCAAACACTTTTTATGACAATAACTTGCATATAAGCCTTTAAAATTAGCACTTTTGATTTCTCCCATATACTTTTAAAGGGTGTTCCGCGTCATTCGAATTTGCCGCGAACACCCCAAATTGTTCGCTGTTCGGCGAACTTGCGAACAGCCGATGTTCGAGTCGAACTCGAAGCTCATCCCTAGTGAAAACTGACGAGAAGGATACATGTAAAACCTTTGCCTTCTATTTGTCTTTTGTAAACAAATTCCCTTCATTGTCCTTTATGAGGCCAATATGCTCTGGCCTCACTTTCTTACTGTTAATGTATTTAAAGAACTTCTTGTTTTTTTTTTTTACTCTCCTTCGTTATGTGCCTTTCATGGTCTATTTTAGTTGCCCTGCGCTCTTACATTACTTATTGCATTCTTTGTATTGTTGGAATGCTGACAATGACCCCTCAGCCCTGTATTTTTTTGAAGTCCTTTTCTTTTGTTTTTATATGCATTTTTACTTTGGAGTTTACCCACCCAGGATTTATTTAAGCTCTTTTAAATTTATTTCCTGTTAAAACTCACTGGCCAATACCTTTATTTAGTATGCTCTTAAAGCACTCCCATTTTTCCTCTATGTTCTTTGTTCCTAGGATTTTATCCCATTTAATATCATCTAGTTAGGTTGAAATTTAGGGAAGTTGGCTCTTTTGAAATTCAGTGTCCTTGTATTACCCTTGTGCTTCTTATTTCTGTGATTTATACTGAATCCAATTGACCTGTGGTCACTGTTTCCTAAGTTGCCTCGTAATTCCACATCCGCGATCAGGTCTGTATTGTTAGTAATCAGTAGGTCTGGTAATGCATTATCTCTTGTTGGTGTATTTACCAGCTGACCCATGAAATTATCTTGCAAGACATTTAGGAATTGGCGAGCCTTAGACAACTAAGTGGTTCCTTCCCCATTATGACATTTTCCAGCCTTGCCGCCATTCTAAGCTGTAATAGGAGGTCCGCCTCCCCTTTTTCCCTTGGGTTAGGGAGCCTAGTGCATATGCCCACTATTACTTTTCCATTTTTTTCCTCCCTTTGGAGCTTGCACCCTCAAGGATTCCACCTCCTCTCCTGTTCCATTTGTGATGTGGTTCCTCATGTTCACTTGCACATCAATCTTGATATACAGGCCTACCCCTCCCCCTTTCCCACCCTCCCTATCTCTACGATATAGAGAATAACCCTGAATGGCTGTCAGCCAACCATGTGAGCTGTCAAACCAAGTTTCTAAAATTCCCACAAAATGGAACTCCTCCTCGTACATTAGCAGCTCCAGATCTCCCATCTTATTAGCTAGACTTCTAGCATTGATGTACAAGCCTCTTAGTTTTGTCCTATCGCATACCATTTCCTTGTTAGTTGTTTTGAGGCTGCAGTTTGGATTTGTCAACTTACTTACCTTGGGTTTTGGTATTCTAGTCACCCTACTGCTAATGCCCCCAATCTTACTTGCTGAACCTTGCTCAATGCTGGCTAGCTCTACATCTGGACCTTCCCCTCCCCTAGTTTAAAAACCCCTCTATCTTTTTGGCCATCTTCTCTCCCAGTAGAGCTGCACCCTCCCCATTTAGATGCAGTCCGTCCCTGCTAAAGAGCCAGTAACAGACTGAGAAGTCAGCCCAGTTCTCCAGGAACCCAAACCTCTCCTTTCTACACCAGCTCCTCAGCCACTTGTTAACTTCCCTAATCTTTCGCTGCCTCTCTGGTGTGGCTCCAGGTGCCGGTAGTATGTCTAAGAATACTACCTTGGAGGTCCTACTACTCAATTTAGCTCCTAAGTCCCTGAAATTGTTTTTTAGGACTCTCCATCTTCCTTTGACTTTGTCATTGGTGCCAACGTGCACCATGACAGCTGGGTCCTCACCGAATAATCTGTCCACCAGATCCGCAATGTGCCGAATCCAAGCTCTTGGGAAACAACATACTGTTCTCTGCTTATGGTCTTTGTGACAGATACTGTAGCCCTCTCTGTCCTTCTAATGATTGAATCCCCTTGATGTATCTAAAGTCATAGACAAAAGAGTAGAGTTGATATGGAATGGGCTGAGGCAGTGTCTCAATCCCAAACTAGTATATACAACACAAGAAAAAACATTTTGCCCACGGGACTTTTAAGTCACACCTCAAACAATATCTATAAAAATATGAAGAATGTATTAAACATACATTAAAAAACATGTACTGCACAATAGATAAACATGAATAATGTTACATAGAAGTCACATGAAATAACTTTATATGTGGGACCCAAAGGCACCATATAGATACCACCATCATTTAGGGGCGACTGTGCAGCTTGTACTTGACGTGTTTCATGAACACGTCAAGAACCTCAGGAGAAGCACAGGAAAAGTATCTGGAGATAAAAATGAATCAATAAATACTTAAAAAAAAGCAAACAAAAAAAAAATCCCAGGTAGGAGACAACCATATATATGTGTGGGTCAAATGTGTAAAACTTACAGTTGGTGCCAAATGTTGGCCAGCTCACACCCAACAGGTGATCAAGCTGCAAAGTGAATATAGTACTCCTATATAGCAGTATACATGATGACATACAAATGGTCTCCACAAAGCATGCCAAGAGGTCCGCTATTCTTCCCTGTGGGAGCTGTGAAGGGGCGGGGAGATGGTATAAACGTGATATGCTCACAACACAGAATTCCCAGCGGTCGATGTGGAATCCAACCAGGAAAAATGAAAACGCCACACACCTGAAAAAGTGATAATAACAGGATAATGGATATGAAGAAACATCAATAAGACAACAGCATGGTGTCTGCATGTGCTCCGTAGTGGTGAGGTGTACAGCATGGTGTCTGCATGTGCTCCGTGGTGGTGAGGTGTAGGTGTATGAATTATATTTTCAAGTGATGAAAAATGTGAACTGTAAATAAAACAATATCACCGGTGACTGAAAGCATTAATGTTAAAAACACCAGATACCAATAACAGGGGAAGAATATCTACATTTTCCAAAAAGGTGACAGTGATAGTACTAATTGATCTCATATGCATAATCCATGCAAATAAAAGAATATGTTTGATAAAAGAATATGTGTGTGCAGATATATGTGAATATAATTATGAAGGTATACTTAAAATGTAAATTACCATAAAAAATATAGTTGAAATATTATGCATATATTATGAAATAAAAGTAAGTAAAAGTTGATAAGTGCTTCTTCTGTATGTGTCAAAAATATCAAGTGTGTAAGGAATTGCCATCAAAAAACACCCATCAAAACCCTCAAGTGTATAAGAAATTACCATAAAAAACCGACCCCAGCTGACATTAACTGCCAAAAATGACATCCACCATAAATGAGAACACCAACCAAAAAAATAGATGAATAAATAACCCTGTGAAACTTACCCTTAGGGGAATTAGAGACCACCATAGACGGCCAGAGGTCTGTGCAAGGCCGAAACTAGGGAGGGGGGGTGCCTGCCCCGGGTGATGAAGCCAGGGGTGCCACCCCCACCTGCACTGGGAACCGCTGCTCTTAGGGTGTCACTGCAGCCCAGTCAAGTGTAATGGATAGGCAGCACCCATTGAATAGTTTGCCAAATACCAGAGAATCAAATAGGAGGAAGACCGCACAGGTTCACTAGCGCTGAATCACTCTGCTCCACAGTGGCACCCTGGAGCAGAGGCACCCGGTGCGAGCGGCACCCCCAGCAGAGTGCTGTGAGGTCTCCCCTCTAGGCCTGCCCAGTGCCAAAACAGCCTATGTCTTTTCTGCGTGAGGCATCCCAGAGAAGGGGAGGCTTCAAAGAAGGCCCTAGACTGAGGGGGGGGGATGCAGAGGAGGCCCTGGACTGGGAGGGGAGTGCAGAGGAGGCCCTGGACTGGGAGGTGCAGTGAAGGCCCTGGGCTAAGGGGGGGGGGTGCAGAGGAGGCCCTGGACTGGGGGGAATTCAGAAAAGGTCCTGGAGTGGAGGGTGCAGTGGAGGCCCTGGGTTGGTGGGTGCAAAGGAGGCCCTGACCTGGGGGGGTTGCAAAGGAGACCATGGACTTGGGAGATGCAGAGGAGGTCCTGGGCTAGGGGGTGCAGAGGAGGCCCTGGACTGGGGGGGTTGCAAAGGAGACCCTAGGCTTGGGAGATGCAGAGGAGGTCCTGGGCTGGGGTGGTGCAGAATAGGCCCTGGACTGGGGGGTGCAGAGGAGGCCCTGGACTGGGGTGTGGGGTGCAGAGGAGGCCCTGGGCTGGGGGGGGTGCAGAGCAGGTGCTGGAGTGGGGGAGGTGGGGGGGGTGCAGAGAAGGCCTTGGACTAGAAAAGGGTTGGTGTTGCAAAGACCATGGATTAGGAGAGGGGGAGTGCAGATGAGGCCCTGGACTAGGTGGGGAGTACACAAGAGGCCCTGGACTAGGGGGTGCAGAGGAGGCCCTGGAGTAGCAGGGGAGTGCAGAGGAGGCCTTGGACTAGGGGATGCAGAGGCCCTGGACTAAGAGGGGAGTACACAAGAGGCCCTGGATTGGGAGGGGGGGTGTAGAGGCGGTCCTGGACTTGAAAAGTGGGGTTGATGTGGTAAAGGACCTGGAGTCAGAGAGCAGGGTGCAGAGGAGGGCTGCAGAGGAGGCCTTGGACTTGGAGCAGAGTGCAAGGAGGCCCTGGACTGGGAGGGTGCAGAGGAGGTGCTGGAGTGGGGGGGGGGAAGGCACTAGGCTAGAAAAGGGTTGGTGTGGCAAAGACCCTGGATTAGGAGAAGGGGAGTGCAGAGGAGGCTCTGGACTAGGAGGGGAGTACACAGGAGGCCCTGGACTAGGGGGTGCAGAGAAGGCTCTGGACATGAAAAATGGGTTTGATGTGGTAAAGGACCTAGATTCGGAGAGCAGGGCGAAGAGGAGGCTCAGAACTTGGGGTGGGCTGTAGATGAGGCCTTGGATTAGGAGCAGAGTGCAGAAGAGGCCCTGGACTAGGGGGTGGATGCAGAGGAGGCCATTGACTAGGAAACTGACAGCCACCAGCTCTCTGTTTAGGGAGAACTGAGAGATCAGCGGTATTTGATTACTCGTTTCTTAGCCTTAGAGCTGGCAGGAGACCTGCTGTATCTACCTAGGTAAGTATGATTCATAAATAAAATTCCCATACTTATCTTTTAATTACTCGAGATCTCCTCTTTCCTGCTATCTGACCCACATGACAATTAGGCCTCATTCACATGGAGCATATGCGTCCATACTCTGTGTGATGGGCGTGTACCGTGTGGTGATACTTGGTGTTCTGTGCATCCCTTTGTAGGCAGTCAAGTCAAAGTCAATTGGGATG
This sequence comes from Lithobates clamitans, assembly GCA_037952925.1. Lineage (NCBI taxonomy): Eukaryota > Metazoa > Chordata > Amphibia > Anura > Ranidae > Lithobates > Lithobates clamitans. The sequence goes on along the minus strand of JBBGZY010000333.1, from coordinate 683,771 downwards.
CATCAGGTGAATGGACATAGTCGAATGTCAAAATTTGACCTACAGACAGGAAGGGATGCATATATCCAAATGTACAGTGTCTGCATTCGGATCTGTGCACCCACTTCTATAGGTGAAGTTCTCTGGTGGATGCAGGTGCAGCAAAAAGTGGCTCAGCATACAGGACCTGTTTCAGTGCCTGTCTGAAAGAGTCCTTACGGGAATTTATCAAAATTAGAACAGACAGAATTTTGAGCAGCTTTGCATGGCAAACAATTAGCTCATAGCTTTCATTTTTAAAGCTGACCAAGCTGAAGATAGAAGCTGATTGGTTGCCATGCACAGCTGTTCCAGATTCTAACTGCACCAGTTTTACATTTCTTACTCGACTACATCATTCTAAGTACAACACATTTTTTGTTAAGGTGGTTGTAAAGGCACAACATTCTATGCATGAAGGTAAAAAATCTTCTGTGTGCAGCAGCCCCCCCAGCCCCACCTAATACTTACCTGAGCCCCCTCTCGATCCAGCTATGTAAACGAGAGCCTTGGTTGTTCGGGGACTCACACTCCTGATTGGTGTTTGGCAGCAGCCATTGGCTTACACTGCCGTCAATCAAAGCCAGTGAGCCAATCAGAAGATAGAGGGGGCGAAGTCGAGCCATGGCTCCGTGTGTGCATGGACACACAGAGCCACAGCTCGGGAACGCGCTTGGGTCCCCCCATAGCAAGCTGCTTGCTGTGGGGGCATCCAGAAAGAGGAAGGGGCAAGGGGTGCTAGTGAGGGACTCGCAAAAGAGGAGGATCCAAGCTGCTCTGTGCAAAACCACTGCAGACAGCAGGTAAGTAAAACATGTTTATTATTTAGAAAAAAAAGAAAAAAAAACAAGACTTTAATATTACTTTGTGTGTTAGCTGTGTGTAGTAAAGGATGTGAAATAGAACAGTTTTATTTAAAAATGAGCATAATGAGTTTTGTACTGTCTGTTACATACTTGCTTGTGGCACAGTCATTAAAGCATTTGGCCCTTTAAGCCCCTCCCACTGTTGATGCAATCTGACCACACCCACACTTTTGGCTGTATAAAAAAAAATGACCAACCCCGGGTGCCAGATGTGCTAGCTATGCCACTGGGTCTATGCACAGCCAAGCACAGCAAAAAACCCACACAGGAGTCTTGATCTTGGGGTAGGCCCCCGCCCATTCAGTGTCACCATGGTGGTGAACCACCAATGGACTCACAGGTGTGTGCGGAAACGGGGAGAGCCCCCCACCCCCCCACCAATGCAGTCGATGGGCAATCGTCTGTGTCCAATCACAGTAGAAGTGCGCGCATATGGCGTGATGCGGCGTGAGGACGTGAGGCGTCGGGAGGCCGTGGGCATCAGAATGACGCGAAAGGGGACACCAATTCCTCTCGTCCCTGTAAGCGGAGGCTAAAGAGAAACATGAACTGCCCGGGCCCAGGAGACACCCGCACCAAAGGGAAGACAGAGGGATCCCATTGGAAGAAAAAATAAATCAAAATTAAATAATAAATAAAAAAAAAAATAATAATAACAATTGAAAATAAATATGAATGATAAACAAATAAAATGAAATAAAGTGAAATAAAATGAAAATTGAAAATAAATATGAATAAATAAAAAATGAATGAAATTAATAAAAAATTGGGGGGTCGCATCTAACACGATTGGACACAGCTGTGCTCACGCAGACAGACGATTGCCCATCAACCGCATTGGTGGGGGGTTGGGGGCTCTCCCCATTCCCGCACACACCTGCGAGCCCATTGGTGGTTCACCACCATGGTGACACTGAATGGGCGGGGCCCACCCCGAGATCAGGACTATTTAGGTTTTTGATGGCAATTCCTTACACACTTGATGTTTTTGACACATACAGGAGAAGTACTTATCAACTTTTACTCACTTTTATTTCATAATATATGCACAATATTTCAACTTTATTTTTTATGGTAATTTACGTTTCAATTATACCTTCATAACTATATTCACATATCTCTGCACACACATATTCTTTTATAAATTATATTCTTTTATTTGCATGGGTTGTCCATTTGAGATCAATTAGTACTATTACTGACACCTTTTTAGAAAATGTAGATATGCTTACCGGTGTTATTGGGATCTGGTGCTATTAACATTAATGTTTTCAGTCACCAGTGATATTGTTTTATTTACAGTTCACATTTTTCATCACTTGAAAATATAATTCATACACCTACACCTCACCACCACGGAGCACATGCAGACACCATGCAGTACACCTCACCACCACGGAGCACATGCAGACACCATGCTGTACACCTTACCACCACGGAGCACATGCAGACACCATGCTGTTGTCTTATTGATGTTTCTTCATATCCATTATCCTATTACCACTATTTCAAGTGCGTGGCGTTTTCATTTTTCCTGGTTGGATTCCACATCGACCGCTGGGAATTCTGTGTTGTGAGCATATCACGTTTATACCATTATAGATAAAATGATCCCTTTGAAAAAGTCACGTGATGTGACGCAACGCGTCAGGGTAGGAGGAGCCAGGCGCCGTCGCTTCCTGGTACGGCCGAACCCGAAAGCTTTCTGCTCGTTACTGTTTGCTGCTGCTTTTTTCCTATCGGTGCTGAGAATCGCAATTAACCTTATCCACAGACATCCCTCTGGGAAGTGTGACCATCTTTGAAGACCCATCCTCTGCACGGAGTATCATCCACCTGTGTGTTTTCGCTTGACTCGGCCCATTGGGGGCCGCTACTTCAGGTGAGAGGCTGGGGGAAACAACTGTCACGCACTGGAGCAGAATTGGATGCACTTATCACAAGACACTTGCCATCACTGTATTTGCACTCTTTTAATAGAAGATCCCCCTTGCGGACATTGCTGTCACACTAGGAGTTGCACTGTATTGGAACTTTTCTTTTTTCTCTGAATTTTATTGCACTATTGTCACTTTGTTAATAGTTTTTTATTGCTTAAATGGTCTATGTGAGACCTCCAGTTGCACTTTCAGTCGCACGTCTGCACCTTGTGATCATTTTTGCACATTTTGTTACTTTTATATTTTCATCATAGCAGTCGCACTAGGAGTTGCAGTCGCATTAGGAGCTGCATTTTTGCACACTATTCAATCTACTATGCACTCGACACTTTATTTGTTTTCATTTGAATATATGAATAATCATCGCAATATATGATATTTTAATATTTGGATTTATGCTGATCAGTCGCAGTCCATATATTGTGATAGACTTGATGTTGTGATCACGGGGCATTATTTAGTACACTTGATTTATTTGCCATAATTATATATGCACATCGCACTTTTATGATTAGGATTCATTGTTTAGCATTTTATTATCGTCATAGTTCACAGATTTGTAGTTGGTACACAAGGATAGGATAGCGCCACATACAATTTTATTTGATTACGTTTATACCATTTCCCCACCCCTTCACAGCTCCCACGGGGAAGAATAGCAGACCTCTTGGCATGCTTTGTGGAGACCATTTGTTTATCATCATGTATACTGCTATATAGGAGTCCTATATTCACTTTGCAGCCTGATCACCTGTTGGGTGTGAGCTGGCCAACATTTGGCACTAACTGTAAGTTGTACACATTGGACCCACACTTATATATGGTTGTCTCATCTCTGGGGGTTTTTTTTTTAGTATTCATTGATTCATTTTTACCTCCAGATACTTTCCTGTGCTTTCCTGAGGAAGCAAGACTTTTCTTGTGAAACGCATCAAGAACAAGCTGCACAGTCACCCCAGACTGATGGTGATATCTATATGGTGCCTTTGGGTCCCACATATAAAGTTTTTTCATGTGACTTCTATGTAACATTATTCATGTTTATCTATTGTGCAGTACATATTTTTTAATGTATGTTTAATACATTTTTCATATTTTTATAGATATTGTTTGAGGTGTGACTCTTTAAAAGTCCCGTGGGCAAAATGTTTTTTCTTGTGTTGTATCTAAAGTCATATCTTCCCTTTCCCTTCTTTCCTCTAGACTGTACATATTAAGTTCTTGAAGTCTCTCCTGATCCCCCAAACCTTTTACCATTTTTGTTACTGGACTTGTTCTATCTTATTAATATCTTTTTATAAGTGAGGTCTTCAGAACTGGACACATTATTCTGATTGAGGTCTAAGTAAAGATCTACAGTATCTCACAAAAGTGAATACCCCCCTCACATTTTTGTAAATATTTTATTACATCTTTTCATGTGACAACACTGAAGAAATGACACTTTGCTACAATGTAAAGTAGTGAGTGTACAGCTTGTATAACAGTGTAAATTTGCTGTCCCCTCAAAATAACTCAATACACATCCATTAATATCTAAACCACTGGTAACAAAAGTGAGTACACCCCTAAGTGAAAATGTCCAACTTGGGCCTAATTAGTCATTTTCCCTCTGCAGTGTCATGTGACTCGTTAGTGTTACAAGGTCTCAGGTGTGAATGGGGAGCAGGTATGTTACATTTTTTGGCGTTATTGCTCTCACTCTCTCATACTGGTCACTGGAAGTTCAACATGGCACCTTATGGCAAAGAACTCTCTGAGGATCTGAAAAAAGAATTGTTGCTCTACATAAAGATGTTTCCACTAACAATGCCTTAATTTTATAGTGACCAACTTCTGGCAATACTATTTTAGCTTAAACACGAGGGTGCATACTGGTTTTATAACCTAACTTTTATTAGCTCACAAATAAAATATTGAAAACGTGTGTGAAAGAATGTATCGTGTTTTAACTTAAAGGCGTCACCTCAAAAAATGAAAGATGAGAGATTACCACGGTGGTCCTAATCTGACCTGAGGTCTTTAATACTGCAAATATCTTCCCTGTTCCGAGTCTGAACAGGATCTCTCTCACTGTTTAGTAGATCTTATCTGATCTGCTGGCTTTGCGACAAACTCTATCTGCAGGAGGTTACTTTAATACCCTACCTGACAATATGATAGATAACCTGACAGATAAACTGTTTATAGTCTGATAAATAGATATCTTTCAACAGTTCTACAGCTCAGCTCAGATAATTGTATCATTAGTTCTATTGCCCTGTACACATGATAGGATTTTCCGATGGAAAATGTGTGATAGGACCTTGTTTTCGGAAATTCCGACCGTGTGTAGGCTCCATCAAACATTTTCCATAGGTATTTCCGACACACAAAGTTTGAGAGCTTGCTATAAAATTTTCCGATAACAAAATTCGTTGTTGGAAATTCCGATCGTGTGTACACAAATCCGACGCACAAAGTGCCACGCATGCTCAGAATAAATTAAGAAACGAAAGCTATTGGCTACTGCCCTGTTCATAGTCCCGACGTATGTGTTTTATGTCACCGCGTTCAGAATGATCGGATTTTCCGACAACTTTGTGTGACCGTGTGTATGCAAGACAAGTTTGAGCCAACATCCATCGGAAAAAATCCATGGATTTTGTTGTCGGAATGTCCGATCAATGTCCGACTGTGTGTACAGGGAATAACTGTAGTATCTGCTTAGTTTCATCTATCAAATCTACAGCTCTACTCCAGCCAATCTGTCTATAGCGATAGTTCTACAAATGCTACTTTTTATGGATCATATGCCCTCTCTAATGACCACTATTCATCAAACCGAGGTGCTATACCCCCATTGAAGCCATGTATACCCACAACCAAAAAACTCCCCAAAATGAACTAAAAGCCCAAAATAGAAAAGCTTTGTCAAGGTTAAAGTGCAATAAAAAAGGGAGTGCATAGTGCTCAAAAGTAATGTGGGAGGTGAAAAATTATCCCCACATGGCAAAACATAAAGTGGCCGATTTTTTTGTTTTCTCCTATTTATAGACAATCCCTCGAAGATGGACACTACGTCTGCATGCATGTGACATCATTTGAGAATTGGCATAATTGTGAATCTATATGCGCAAATGTTTAATTGCCTTCACGCATTCGCAACGCTGTTATATGCAATCTTGTGGAGAAATAGGAGAAGGCACTCTGAGTTCTAAAATAAGAATGTATATGCCATATGAATATTATTACACCAACTCAAAAGTAGCAAAAAAGTGCATAAAAAATATTCTTTATTTCGTTTTATTTTGTTTTATTTTACAAGGCCACTATCTAAATTTAATAGATTCCTAATTATTCACACATATAGATGTCTTTATATACGTATGTCTTTTATTTATAGGGTATCCAGGTATAGGCTGCGCAGCCTATTTCATTTTTAATATTAATTGTTTACAAAGGGTAAAAAAGTAAAACCTTCATTTAACCCATGAGGTTCTCTTGAATTTAATCGGAAGATCCATCTTGTCTCTTCTTTTAACAGTCTTTTGTCCAGATCCCCTTTTCGAGGACCGTGTTTAATGTGCTCAATGATCCAAAATGCTAAAGGCTTGCAGATATATCCCCACAACCAAGGAGTTCTGTAACCCTAAGATCGATAATATGGTTCAACTACAGTCATTTTTTAATTGTAGCTCCGAAGGAGTTATCTCAATGCCCATGTTCTCGCTTATATATTGGCAAGACAATTCGCCAATTTAGACAACGTGTCTTGGAGCATATAAGTGACATAACTCTAAAAAGACATAGTGATCAATTAGTTAATTTAAAATTTTGGATCATTGAGCAGATTAGGTCCTCGAAAAGAGGATTTGGACAAAAGACTGTTAAAAGCAGAGGGAAGATGGATCTTCCGATTAAATTCAAGAGCACCTCATGGGTTAAATGAAGGTTTTACTTTTTTACCCTTTGTACACTATTAATATTAAAAATTAAATAGGCTCCGCAGCTTATACCTGGATAACCTGTAAATAAAAGACGTGTATATAAAGACAATGGATATCTATATGTGTGAATAATTAAGAATCTTTTAAATTAAGATAATGGCCTTGTAAAATAAAACAAAATAAAATGAAATAAAGAATATTCTTTACACACTTTTTTGCTATTTTTGAGTTGGTGTATAATATGCATATAACATATACATTGTTATTATAGAACTAAGAGTGCCTTCTCCTATTTCTCCACAAGATGGCATATAACAGCGTCGCAAATGCGTGAAGGAAATTACGCGTTCGCACATATAGATTCACAATGACGTCACACGCATGCAGACGTAGTGGCCATCTTTGAGAACAACAAGGATAAAAATGACACTATGGCTACACTTAGTACAAGCTTGGCTGAAAAACGGAACTGAAATTTTAACAATTCCTCATTTAGACATCGCGTACCATGACCTCAAAAACTAAATAAAAACTTGAGGTGTGTTCCTCTGACTTAGAGTAAGCATACAAAAAAGAGGGGAGAAGGAAAGGTATTATCCAAAAATATACAATTGTTTTTTTGAAAAATCCACATAAACACTGAGAGCTAGTAAATATTTGGCCATCTTTGAGGGATTGTCTATAAATAGGAGAGAAAACAAACAAATCAGCCATTTTATGACTTGCTATGTAGGGTTAATTTTTCACCTAACCCGTATTACTTTTGAGCACTATGTACTTTTTTTTTTTTTTGCCAGCATTGCTGTAGAGGTTGAAGGGGTGGGGGATCAGCCTGTCAGTGCTAAGTCCATACGCCGCACCCTGCATCAAATTGGTCTGTATGGCTGTCGTCCCAGAAGGAAGCCTCTTCTAAAGATGATGCACAAGAAAGCCCCTAAACAGTTTGCTGAAGACAAGCAGACTAAGGTAATGGATTACTGGAACCATATCCTGTGGTCTGATGAGACCAAGATAAACTTGTTTGGTTTAGTTGGTGTCAAGCGTTGATGGTGTCAAGCATGTGTGGCAGCAACCACGTGAGGAGTACAAAGACAAGTGTGTCTTGCCTACAGTCAAGCATGGTGGTGGCAGTGTCATGGTCTGGGACTGCATGAGTGCTGCCGGCACTGGGGAGCTACAGTTCATTGAGGGAACTATGAATGCCAACATGTACTGTGACATACTGAAATCGAGCAGGATCCCCTCTCTTTGGAGACTGGGCCGCAGGGCAGTATTCAAACATAACGACCCCAAACACACATCCAAGGCGACCACTGCCTTGCTAAAGAAGCTGAGGGTAATGGTAATGTACTGGCCAAGCATGGCTCCAGACCTAAACCCTATTGAACATCTGTGGGGCATTCTCATACGAAAGGTGGAGGAGCCCATGGTCTCTAACATCCACCAGCTCCGTGATCTTGTCATGGAGGAGTGGAAGAGGACTCCAGTGGCCTGTGAAGCTCTGGTGAACTCCATGCCCAAGAGGGTTAAGGCAGTGCTGGAAAATAATGGTGGCCACACAAAATATTTACACTTTGGGCCCAATTTGAACATTTTCACTTAGGGGCGTACTCACTTTTGTTGCCAGCAGTTTAGACATTAATGGCTGTGTGTTGAGTTATTTTGAGGGGACAGCAAATTTACACTGTTATACACGCTGTACACTCACTACTTTACATTGTAGCAAAGTGTAATTTCTTCAGTGTTGTCACATGAAAAGATATAATAAAATATTTACAAAAATGTGAGGGGTGTACTCACTTTTGTGAGATACTGTATATACAGTAGGAGTATTTGAACCTCCTTCCTGCTACTGGTGATCCCTCTAGTGATAACGAAAGATCTATATAGGGAAATTGGGACCTCCTTCCTCCCGCTGGTGATCCCTCTAGTGATAATTAAAGATCTATATAGAGGAATCAGGACCTCCTTCCTCCTGCTGGTGATCTCTTTAGTGATAACTAAAGATCTATATAGAGGAATCAGGACCTCCTTCCTCCTGCTAGTGATCTCTCTAGTAATAACTAAAGATCTATATATATGGGAAGCAGGACCTCCTTTCTTCTAATGCTGCTATATATAACATTTACCATTATAATAATATGGTAAGGGTTTCAAGAAATACTTCTGACACTTGGCACTGTGAACTACAGTAGGTAAAGCATTTCTTAGTCATTATCTATAGACACAAATGCATTCCGCAATTACCATACTATACCTTCACTAGCATATTCACAAAGGAATTGTCTGATTCCTAGAATGGGCTGACTAATAAATATGCCCATAATTATATGTGAGTTATTGAAAAATTAAAACTATTTTGATGTTCTGTATTAATTTGGCCAGTCACTGTACAGATTTTACATTACATAATAATACCTATCATAGAGGACACTTTGAAATAATTTAGTCTCCACCCAGAATGAAGGAGATCATAGATTACTTCATTGACATATAATTGAAAATGCGTACCTTTCTGGAAATTCCCAAAGATCGGAGCTTACTCCTGACACAAGGTAACTCCTCCCCGGCAGAAAGTTTAGGGTTATCCGGCAAGCCTTGGTACTTAAAAATGTACGAGTTTCACCTAGGGTTACAACATCTGTACCTAATGACATGAAAGAAAAAGAGAATGTAATACACTTTAGTCTTTTAAAAAAAAATTTTATCAAATAAGATGGAACATAAATCTAAAAGTGTATATCTAACCTCAACTGGCTCTGACCTTATCCTCAACAGTTGAATGTCTTACCTGGTTTAAGAACTTCCTCTATCCTCATCACATAGGCATCATAAGAATCACTTGGTTGTATATTGGTGAGGTAGACTTTGTACACTACAAAGAGAAGTGGTATCATAAGAAGCATGATTAATACCAGCCTGTGTTTTTCCAAAGTTTTGTTTTCAGCTAAAGCCAACCCCTAGAGCAGCCATTCTCAACCAGGGTTCTGTGGAACTCCGGGGTTCCTCCAGAGATTGCTAGGGGTTCCTTGAGCTGTGGCTTTGTACAGTGCTTCGAAAAAGTATTTATACGCCTTGAAATTTTCCACATTCTGTCATGTTACAACCAAAAATGTAAATGTATTTTATTGGGATTTTATGTGATAGACCAGCACAGTGGCAAATAATTGTGAAGTGGAAGGAAAATGATAAATGGTTTTCAAATTTTTTTTACAAATAAATATCTGAAAAGTGTGGCGTGCATTTGTTTTCAGCCCCCTTTACTCTGATACCCCTAACTAAATGTAGTGGAACCAATTGCCTTCAGAAGTCGCCTAATTAGTAAATAGAGTCCACCTGTGTATAATTTAATGTCACAAATGCAGTTCTGTGAAGCCCTCAGAGGTTTGTTAGAGAACCTTAGTGAAAATACATCATCATGAAGGCCAAGGAACACACCAGACAGGTCAGGGTTAAATTTGTGGAGTAGTTTAAACTAGGGTTAGGTTATAAAAAAATATCTCAAGCTTTGAACATCTCACGGAGCACTGTTCAATCCATTATCCGAAAATGGAAAGAGTATGGCACTTGCAAACCTACCAAGACATGGCCATCCACCTAAGCTGACAGGCCAGGCAAGGAGAGCATTAATCAGAAAATCAGCCAAGAGGCCCATGGTAACTCTGGAGGAGCTGCAGAGATCCACAGCTCAGGTGGGAGAATCTGTCCACAGGACAATTATTATGCTCCATACACACGTTCGGATTTTCCGACGGAAAATGTGTGATAGGACCTTGTTGTCGGAAATTCCGACCGTGTGTAGGCTCCATCACACATTTTCCATCACACAAAGTTTAAGAGCAGGATATAAAATTTTCCGACAACAAAATCCGTTGTCGGAAATTCCGATCGTGTGTACACAAATCCGACGCACAAAGTGCCACGCATGCTCAGAATAAATAAAGCTATTGGCCACTGCCCCATTTATAGTCCCGACGTACGTGTTTTACGTCACCGCATTCAGAACGAATGGATTTTCCGACAACTTTGTGTGACCGTGTGTATGCAAGACAAGTTTGAGCCAACATCCGTCGGAAAAAATCCTAGGATTTTGTTGTCGGAATGTCCGAACAAAGTCCGACCATGTGTACGGGGCATAAGTCATGCACTCCACAATACTGGCCTTTATGGAAAAGTGGCAAGAAGAAAGCCATGGTTGAAAGAAAGCCATAAGAAGTCTTGTTTGCAGTTTGCGAGAAGCCAGGTGGGAGACACACCAAACATGTGGAAGAAGGTGCTCTGGGCAGATGAGACCAAAATTTAACTTTTTGGCCTAAAAGCAAAGCACTATGTGTGGCGGAAAACATAACACTGCACATCACCCGGAAATCACCATCCCCACTGTTAAACATGGTGGTGGCAGCATCATGTTGTGGGGATGCTTTTCTTCAGCAGGGACAGGAAAGCTGGTCAGAGTTGACGGGAAGATGGAAGGAGTCAAATACAGGCCAATCTTAAAAGAAAACCTGTTAGAGTCTGCAAAAGACTTGAGACTGGGGCGGAGGTTCACCTTGCAGCAGGACAACGACCCTACACATACAGCCAGAGCTACAATGGAATGGTTTAGATCAAAGCATATTCATATGTTAGAATGGCCCAGTGAAAGTTCAGACCTAAATCCAATGGAGAATCTGTAGCAAGACTTGAAAATTGCTGTTCCATCCAATGTGACATAGCTTTGGCCATTTTGCAAAAAAAGAATGGGCAAAAATTTCACTCTCTAGATGTGCAAAATTGGTAGAGACATACCCAAAAATACTTACAGCTGTAAATGCAGTGAAAATAGGATTTTTCACTTACCGTAAAATCCGTTTCTCTGAGTTCATTGCCAAAAGAGAGAAAAAGGAGAGCCCCACACCAAAAGTGACCACTACAATGGGACACCCCCCACACCAGTAGTGATACCAGATCACCAAGACACCCACAGCCTGCAGCAGAGAGAGGAGGGATCCCCCAGACTCACCACCCTACTAGCGTAGCGCTTGCAGAATCAGATATCAACCTGCACACATGTGGTGTCCAAGGGAGAAGAAAGCACAGGAGTCAGTGCCGGGTTAAAAACAGGGGCTTCCGTCTGCAAAAAAAACGGCGTCCTGGGCTACACAGTAATCGCCGCCGTTGCCTGAGACAAAAATTAACCATATCATGGCTGCCGAGCTACACAAACATTGCTGCCGGCCATAGGAAGTCATCAGGCACTAGGGAAAAGGACGCCGGCTACGGCAAAATGGCCACTGGCCATAGTAAGTCCTCAGGCACTAGGAAAGAGGACGCCGGCTACAGCACAATGGCCACCGGCTGTGCTACACGAGTCTACAACAGATGCAGGAGAACACTGTAGCCTCCTAGGATGAGAGTGAGAGAGAGAGAGAGGATCCAGGCACGGGACCCAGTGCTTCCCCCCCGGTAAGCACAGCCCCTAGGCGGTGCACACCCCCAGCCCACCAGTATTCAAACCCATCCCCCAGGACCCACCACAGGCACACTACCTCATATGGAGGGAGGAGGGAAAGAGGGGGGTTACCAAGAGACCTCCAGGGCTAGGAAAAGAGGGTGCAGGGATAGAGGAGACCCGCAGGACCGACTAACCCGGGGAGGGGACCCCGTCCACCACAAAAAAAACCCTAAGGAGAGAGGGGGACCTCTACTCACCATACCAGGACCAATCGGGCATCACTCCAGCCAGAACCTCCTCGCCACTGAAGTGGGGGGCTGTCGGCCATGAGGGACGCTGCGACTCGAGCCGAGACCCGGCCATATGCAGCCTCGCAAGATGTTTAACTTGCAGGGCCAGCCCCCGTTCAGTGGGGCTATGTCGTGGCCGACCTAGGGCGTAGCTGCACTCTGTACGCGCTTGCTGGCCAGACTGGGGTGACCACTGGATTGAATGTCCAGCCCGTCGCTCAGCCCGGCAGTTGATTGAAGATCTCCCCGGAAAAATCCAGGGAAAATAATAGATAAATAAAAGAAATAAATAAAAATTGCCAGGACAAGAGATCCCAAAGGGAACTATGTCCTTACTCCTGACTAGTCAGAAAAAAACGAAAGGCCTGTAGCAGAGAGGGGGGTGTATATCACCTAGGACTGCCCATGGGCGTAGCCAAGTCTTTTGTCTGCCTAGTGTCCTACTCCTGTAGGGAGTGATATAACACTATGGTTCTGAATAAAGAAGGCTGTGTCTGTCAATGAACGAAAGAGAAAGGTGGTTCTGCAAAGTATTAACTTGGGGGGGGGGGGGGGCTGAATACTAATGCACGCCACACTTTTCACATATTTATTTGTAAAAAATTTTGAAAACCATTTATCATTTTCATTCCACTTCACAATTATGTGCCACTTTGTGTTTATCACATAAAATCCCAATAAAATACATTTAGTCTTTTAGTAGTAACATGACAAAATGTGCAAATTGTCAAGGGGTATGAATACTTTTTCAAGGCACTGTAGCTGTCTGAAAGGATGGAATTCTAATCACCAGTGCAAGGAGTCGTTTTCCTTCCCATGACCAAAAATATAAGGGTATATTTTCCACATACTCATAGTGATACTCATAGTGATTAAGAAGGGTTCCTCAAAAACCTTAAAATAATTTTAAGGAACCCTCTGGGGTAAAAAGTTTGGGAAAGGCTGATCTAGACAAACTGCCAAATACATTGATACACCATTATAATTTGACGGGACAATTATGCATTCTAAAATGTTCACCTGCATTAACCAGTTTTAAGCATGAATTTTATATATAAAGGAGCTGTGTATTATCACAACTCTGCCACCCTCCATGGTTTTGTTTGGCAGGACAGAGGACCTGATTGTTCTGTCCTGCAACCAACAGCCAAATACACAAATGGATATGTAGTATATACATCGATCAACTATAATATTATGTTCACTGACAGGTAAAGTGAATAACATTGATTATCTTGTTACAGTGGCATTTGAAAGTTGATGGGATATATTAGGTAGTAAGTAAACATGTTGTTCATGAAGTTGATGTGTTGAAAACAGAAAATTGGGCATTGCAGTTTGTTGTGTATGGGGCTCTGTAGCTGCAAGACAGTCAGGGTAAAAATGCTGACCCCTGTCCACAAAAGCAAATGGGCATGTGAGCATCAGAACTGGACCACAGAGCAAAGGAAGAATTCGGCCTGGTCTGATGAAGAAATGGCACCAGGATTCAGTATGGGAAGAAGGCAAGCTGGCATAGGCAGTGTGATGCTTTGGATAATGCTCTGCTGGGAAACCTTGGGTCCTGCCATCCATGTGAGTGTTACTTTGACATGTACCACCTACCTAAACATTATTGCTGACCAAGTATACCCTTCATGAAAAACAGTATTCCCTGATGGCAGTGGCCTCTTTCAACAGAATAATGTGGCCTGCCAAACTGCAAAAATGGTTTAAGAATGGTTTGAGGAACTCAACAACGAGTTTGAAGTGTTGATTTGGCCTCCAAATTCTCCAGACCTCAATCCATCAATCATCTGTGGGATGCGCTGAAAAACAAGTCTGATCCATGGAAACCCCACCTCGTAACAGAACTTAAAGGGTGTGCTACTGACAGCCTGGTGCCAAATACCAGAGCATACCTTCAGACGTCTAGTGGTGTCCATGCCATGGTAGATCAGAGATGTTTTGGAAGCAAAAGTGGGACCTACTCAATATTAGGTGGGTAATCAGAATATTATAGCTTATGAGTGTACATACTGTATATGAATTAGTTTGCCTGCCAAGGGATTTTTATTTCGGTCCCTCCAGTTTTAAGATTTACACAGCTTTGGCACACCACGCAGCAGTAGTTGTCAGGGCAGGAGAGAAGACCTGATTTTTATCTGCTGCATTTTAGCAACACTTATGCCGTGTACACACGGGTGGACTTTTCAACCGGACTGGTCCGACGGAACGAACCCGTCAGACAATCCGACCGCGTGTGGGCTTCATCGGACCTTTAGCGGACTTTTTCTGTTGAAAATCAGACAGACTTTAGATTTGAAACATGTTTCAAATCTTTCCACCAGAACTCCGCCGACCCAGTTCCTATCGAGAAATCCGCTCGTCTGTATGCTAGTCCGAAGGACGAAAACCAACGCTGGGACAGCTATTGGCTACTGGCTATGAACTTCCTTACTTTAGTCAGGTCGTACGTCATTACGTACGAATCCGTTGGACTTTGGTGTGATCGTGTGTAGGCAAGTCTGTTTGTTAGAAAGTCTGTCAAAATTCCATCTAAAGTCCATCGTAACTCCATCGAAAGTCCGTCGGAAAGACCGTCGGACCTTTGATGCCGAAAAGTCCACCCGTGTGTACACAGCATCAGGGCTCTTTTACAATAGCCATGTGCTAAAATGATCCGTTTTAGCATGCAAGCTAGTGTCTGTTTTATTCTGGCTGTGTTGGGCGGGGGACGTTGTCTTGTGTTGTTACAACATAATGCATTGATTATCTTTTTTAAAAAAATTTTTCCAGCTTTATTGAAATGCCAAAGTGACATTTCGTAGAAACACATAAGCGGGAAGGCAGAAAAAAGACCTAGTGGTCCATCGCATCTGCCCACTATGCTATTAATATGTTCGTCTAAAATGAACACTTACTGATACTGCCATTATTATGTTAGGGAATCAGTGGCTTCCAGTTCCCTAACAACAAGCCAGAGCAAGACGCTATCACATTTAGCAGAGGTAGAACCGCTGCTAAATGTTCTACTTCCTGCTGCAGATGAAGGTTCTGATTGGTAGGCAACTGAATACCCAATTTAGTTTGGCTGTTCGCTGAATGAGCAAAAATTAGGACCGAAAGTTGGTCTGGCTCAGATCCAAAGCTCATCCCTAGTTTGTATACGTATAATATAAAGGAAGTTACATAGACATTTAAAAAAAGAGGAGGCACTATAAAACAAATCCAACACCAGCAGACTAAAGATAATAAAGATTTAGGTTAAAAAATAAAATGTTCTAATATTTTGAAGTATTTTAATACTCACCATAATCTGAACCTTCCTGACAGGCTACCTCTAATATCTCTTGCGCATCAAATTGAAATTGTGCTTGTTGGAAACTACAGACACCTGTGAAACAAGATGGTAAAAAAAGCTTAAGGCTCTGTTCACATCTTGGCGTTCTGAATTGCGGGCAGAATCGCTATAATTCTGCCCGCGATTCAAAATAGAGGCAAATCGTGGGTCTCCTATTCAATCCCCGTCTCTTCCAATGGCACCCCAATTGCAGTGTAGTTTTGCCACGATTGTCACATGAAGTACGAGAACTTCTTTTGGGCGAAAAGGCATCCCGCAATTCCGATCACACAATTTTACAGCGATTGTCGCCCGTGATCAGGGTGCCATTGGAAGTGATGGGAATCGCACAGGTGTCCCGCGATTTGCCGCTATTTCAAATCGGAACGCCAAGTTGTGAACGGAGCCTTAATATTATACAATATCTAATACATACATGAGGAGCAATTTTGTAACTTTCTGGTACAAACATATGAATAAATAGATAGGTCTTGTGATGTGCAGATGAGTGGGGGCCATGAGCATCAATACTGTGTACTGATTGTTCTATAGCTCTGTCATTTTATATTATATTATATCAACATCTGTTTGCTCCACATACTAATGGTTTGACAATTTATCTGCCAAGGATCTAGGAGGACGATGAACATGATGCAATGAGGTGATGGGCAGATCAATGTCTATGTATCCTTTGAAGGAAGTGTGAGTCATCAGTACAGACAGCCCCTGATGATATTCCATAGGAAGAAACGCATTGGGTGGAGCTTTGAGTACTGATGTCACATGCTGTCGACTCATGCAAGCGCAACATCGTTCTATGTAGCTTTCTGTCTGCCAGCTTTCTCTAATTTTGTCTTAATAAATGAATGTTGCTGCACTATGGAAGTGCCCTCTCTCTTTGTATGATTATATTATGGGAAGTGTCATCCTTATACAGAGGAAATTTCTTTGGAACACACCGGCCTCTGAAGATTACAAGCTCATATTGATCTCTAAAAATGCAAAGTGAGGTCTTACAGTCTGGTGAGGTTGCATTTGAATTACATGGTAATGGTGGTCTTTATAAATGAAGCACTTTATTGAATATGTGCATTTGACCTCTTTTGTATTCTGAGGTGAACACATCTGGTGAGCGGTGGTGGTCATTAAAACTGGCGGAGTATTGAAACAGAGGACAGTTGCAATGAAACCTGATTTCTGAAACTGTAATCATAGTGAAAATGGAGTTGCACTTCTGGCACTGCAACTGTGGGTTATAGATTTTTGTAAAGGATTTTACATACTGTATATCAGTCCTTGCTGCTAGCTGCCTTTACCTATCAAAGACTGCTAATACAAGCACAGACGTACATGAACGTATACTATGATTTAGGATGGGATGCTGTTTCCTTATAAACTATGTATTTAAAGGCAGAAAGTTTTTTACCCTAATGCATTCTCTACATTAAGGTAAAAAATTTTCTGCATGCAGCTCCCCCCAGCCCCTTATACTTACCTGAGCCAGATCTTGATCCAGCAACGTGCCTGAGAGCAGAGGATCTCTCAGCTCTCTACCTCATCATTGGCTCAGAGACAACAGCAGAAGCCATTGGCTCCTGCTGCTGTTAGTCACAGCCAGTGAGGAGGGAATGGAGGGCAGGTCCACACCATGCTCTGGGTGTCAATGAATACACAGAGCGGGATTCAGGAGCAAACACGTTCAAGTGCCCTCAAAGCAAGCGGCTTGCTATAGCAGGTTTGCCCTTTGCAAAATTATAGCACAGAGCAGGTAGGTTGTAACATGTTTGTTAATTAAAAAAAAAAAAAAAAAAGCATTTACAATCATGATCCCCCCCCCCCCCCCTTGGAGGCGTAACTAGAACCTTTAGCTTCCCAATGCAAGAAACCATTAAGGACCCCCTGACCCACTGTTCCTGGAGCCCTTTTCCGCCAGCAGCCCTGTATTATGCTCCAGCAGTGGGACATGTTCTGCAGCAGGCTCCTTTCCTGCCGTAAAAAATAAATAAAACAAAATTGGCCCCAATGAAGGACTGGAGCCACAGAAACCAGTTAACATTCACCAGGTGTGTACAGCAGCCAGTCCAACAGAAGCTGGTCTAACAACCGCCTTCTGTCGAACGGACATGCTAGAAAACAATATTTGATCAGCGCTGGCAGCCAGTTTTTTTCATTCAGCCCGCTTAATTGAACAAAAAAAACTACTTGTGTGTACCTAGCATTAGCAAGGCATAAGCAACAACTATGCAACAGAGTGAAATATTTGGGGACACAGTTTTAGTATGTACAGTATACAGGGCCGGACTGGCCTACCGGGATACCGGGAAATCCCAAGGTGGGCCGGCTGTCTGGCTGCCCCTGGGGCCGCTGTGAGGGCAGCGGCGCCTGAAAGAAATATGGCTGCGGGGCCGCCGGGCTGACATTCAACTGCGCATGCGCTAGCGCTGTTCTCGGAAGGGTGTATGGGCTTTCCAGAGCTAGCCGTGCTCGGGAAAGTCCGTACACACTCGGCAATTCTCGGAAATGCGGGCACATGCGCAGTGACACGATGGCGCCGAGCAGCGCCATTTTTAAATGTAAAGCAGTTACAGCGCTCGCCGCAGTGAGTACTCGTCTGGTGGCCTCTTCCTCCGACCCACCCCCTGCAGCCTCTGACCTCCTGCCCCCCCTGCAGGCTCTGACCTCCTGTCATCCCCCTGCAGCCTCTGACCTCCTGTCATCCCCCTGCAGCCTCTGACCTCCTGTCCCCCCCTGCAGCCTCTGACCTCCTGTTCCCCCCCTGCAGCCTCTGACCTCCTGTCATCCCCCTTCCGCAGCCTCTGACCTCCTGTCCCCCCCCCCCGCAGCCTCTGACCTCCTATCATCCACCTGCAGCCTCTGACCTCCTGTCATCCCCCTGCAGCCTCTGACCTCCTGTCCCCCCCTGCAGCCTCTGACCTCCTGTCATCCCCCCTCCGCAGCCTCTGACCTCCTGTCATCCCCCCTCTGCAGCCTCTGACCTCCTGTCATCCCCCCCGCAGCCTCTGACCTCCTGTCATCCCCCCCGCAGCCTCTGACCTCCTATCCCCCCCCTGCAGCCTCTGACCTCCTGTCCCCCCCCTGCAGCCTCTGACCTCCTGTCATCCCATCCGCAGCCTCTGACCTCCTGTCACCCCCCTGCAGCCTCTGACCTCCTGTCACCCCCCTGCAGCCTCTGACCTCTTGTCACCCCCCTGCAGCCTCTGACCTCCTGTCATCGCCCCTCAGCAGCCTCTGACCTCCTGTCATCCCCCCTCTGCAGCCTCTGACCTCCTGTCATCCCCCCCGCAGCCTCTGACCTCCTGTCATCCCCCTGCAGCCTCTGACCTCCTGTCCCCCCGCTGCAGCCTCTGACCTCCTGTCCCCCCCTGCAGCCTCTGACCTCCTGTCCCCCCCCTGCAGCCTCTGACCTCCTATCATCCCCCCTCCGCAGCCTCTCACCTCCTGTCATCCCCCCCGCAGCCTCTGACCTCCTATCATCCACCTGCAGCCTCTGACCTCCTGTCATCCCCCTGCAGCCTCTGACCTCCTGTCCCCCCTGCAGCCTCTGACCTCCTATCCCCCCCCTGCAGCCTCTGACCTCCTGTCCCCCCCCTGCAGCCTCTGACCTCCTGTCCCCCCCCTGTAGCCTCTGACCCCCTGTCATCCCCCCTCCGCAGCCTCTGACCTCCTGTCATCCCCCCTCTGCAGCCTCTGACCTCCTGTCATCCCCCCCCGCAGCCTCTGACCTCCTGTCATCCCCCCCGCAGCCTCTGACCTCCTGTCCCCCCCCTGCAGCCTCTGACCTCCTGTCCCCCCCCTGCAGCCTCTGACCTCCTGTCCCCCCCCTGCAGCCACTGACCTCCTGTCATTCCCCGCTCCGCAGCCTCTGACCTCCTGTCATCCCCCCTCTGCAGCCTCTGACCTCCTGTGATCCCCCCGCAGCCTCTGACCTCCTGTGATCCCCCCCGCAGCCTCTGACCTCCTGCCCCCCCCCTGCAGCCTCTGACCTCCTGTCCCCCTCCTGCAGCCTCTGACCTCCTGTCACCCCATCCGCAGCCTCTGACCTCCTGTCACCCCCCTGCAGCCTCTGACCTCCTGTCACCCCCCTGCAGCTTCTGACCTCCTGTCACCCCCCTGCAGCCTCTGACCTCCTGTCATCCCCCCTCCACAGCCTCTGACCTCCTGCTCCCCCCCTGCAGCCTCTGACCTTCTGTCCCCCCCCTGCAGCCTCTGACCTCCTGTCATCCCCCCTGCAGCCTCTGACCTCTTGTCATCCCCCCCGCAGCCTCTGACCTCCTGTCATCCCCCCGCAGCCTCTGACCTCTCCTGTCCTCCCTTCCGCAGCTTCTGACCTCTCCTGTCATCCCCTCTGCAGCCTCTGATCTCCTGTTGTCCCCCCCACAGCCTCTGACCCCTCCTGTCATCCCCTCCGCAGCCTCTGACCTCTCCTGTCATCCCCTCCGCAGCCTCTGACCTCTCCTGTCATCCCCTCCGCAGCCTCTGACCTCTCCTGTTGTCCCCTCCGCAGCCTCTGACCCCTCCTGTCATCCCCTCCGCAGCCTCTGACCCCCCCTGTACCATCCGCAGCCTCTGACCTCCCCTGTACCATCCGCAGCCTCTGACCTCCCCTGTACCATCCGCAGCCTCTGACCCCCCCTGTACCATCCGCAGCCTCTGACCTCCCCTGTACCATCCGCAGCCTCTGACCTCCCCTGTACCATCCGCAGCCTCTGACCTCCCCTGTACCATCCGCAGCCTCTGACCTCTCCTGTACCATCTGCAGCCTCTGACCATCTCTTGTCTTATATCACGTCTGCAGTCTGGAGTGGAGTCAAGAGTGGGAGTACCTCAGGGATGGGGGTCATGGGAGAAGTCAGACATGTATGGACTGTGGAGAGGAAACTATGGGATAAAACCAGAGCCACCGAGCTGGAGCCGACTGACTGAGCCCTGCGTGGTGCACCTGAGAGGAGGTCAGTGACAGCACCACCAGGCCAGCCTGAGAGGGGGGGGGTCAATACAATATTGTAAGGGGGCACTGATATAAATGTTTACCCCTTATATCAGTAAACCCCCTTACTTTAGTGTTTTCTTTCTGCGGAAGGTAGTCTCTGGTCACTAGAGTCCTCCCCACATTCCCAGAGTTCCCCTTTACATCATAGTCTGCAGGATTCCACCTTACAGTGCAAGGGGGAACTCTGATGTAAAGAGGAATGCAGTGAACTCTGATATAAGTGGGGTCTCTGGTCACCAGTGCCCCCTTTTATATCAGAGTTCCCGCTTAGATCATGATCTGCAATGTTCCCCTTTATGTCAGAGTTTCCTTGCACTGTAAAGGGGAATCCTCCTGCTATATGGGGGAACTCTGTGTTGGGTTATATTAATCTGACTTTCATGTAAATGGAGAAATATGGTTTTAGACTTTTGTTTAACTTAACACATTGCTAATAGCAGTTTATAGCTTAAATATTGATATTTGCACTGAAAACTGCCACCTTTTTTTTGCAGTGTCAATAAAAAATGTGCCAGTAAATGGCATGATTTTTGCCAGAAAAAAATTGCTGCTGTTTGTAAATTCCATGTCTCTCTTATCTATATATAATACACTCTTCAAATGTGCTTTAAAATGCATGGTTTTCCCTTTTGTGAACATGAAAATAATGACGTTATGCGGTTGGGCTGGTATAAAAATACTATGGGGCTGGTATGAAATTATTTCCAGGGCTGGTTTTTATTCCCAGTCTGGCCCTGACAGTATAGTAACAAGCTGAAAACAGCAGGGGAAACAAAGAAGATATAAGGCAAAGTTTCAAATAAGTGAAAGCTCAAACTCAGAGCACAATAAAAAGCAGGCAGGGATATAACAGCTGGATAGCTCATATAACCATTGTAGCAGAATCTCTAACCTCTTCCAGTCTAATGAGAACCTTTGAGGCCACAGACTGCTGACATCCTCCAATATATAGTGGGTGGTGAGGCATAGTGGATGCAAGGGTGGTAAAAGTCATTGGGCGCCAGACACTTCTTGGATGCAAAAGAGGTTTTATTTCTTTTAACGTAATTTTTATATTTTGATGGGAAAGAGGGTTAAGGCCAGGACACCCTTAGATCCCTTTCACACCGAGCCAACCCGGGCATCGGCGGCAAAGCAGCGCTATTTTTAGCGCTGCTTTACCATCGTTTTAGCGTCGCTATTCGGCCACTAGTGGGGCGGTTTTAACCCTGTGTCATTTTCGCGGCCGAAAAGGGGTTCAATCCGCCCGCAAAATGCCGCTGCAGCGGCGCTCTGCCGGCGGTATGGCGACGCTGCCTCATTGTTTTCAATGGGCAGGAGCGGTGGAGGAGCGGCTCCTCCACCGCTGCAAAGTAGCTGCTGGCAGGACTTTTTGTGATGCCCTGCCAGCGCAGTGCCCCAGTGTGAAAGCAATCGGGCTTTCACACTGGGTTTGCAGCTGAGGCTTCTTTCAGGCGCTATTATTAGTGCTGTAGCGCCTGAAAAATGCCTCCAGTGTGAAAGGGGTCTTAAGTAGTTGCAAATTCAATAGGCAGACACCGAGACTTCAGTAGGAGGACAGCCGTACAGGGAAAGGCCCCAGCGAGGCGCCACTTCTGCTCGTGCAGGATTGCTATCTCCTATGGTAACAGTATTGAACAGTTCCTAACACAAAGTTCAACAGTTCTCTCAACTTCACTACAACATCCACTCGTAGCTCTTCAGCCCCTTGAGCTCCTAGTCTCTCACTGGACCCTCTGATTCACTAAATCTGAATCCCATGAGCTCTTCAAGGCTTTTGCGGTGGTATCTCCTTCAAGCATCACTCACGCTTCCCTGCTGGGTCCCTAGCTTGGCACTTCAGATACCTTCAAGCTTCACCCCTGCTGACTGGCTCGGTCCCTGGCTTGACTCACAGGGCTGCTCTGCAAGCGTCACCTCTGCTGGTTGGGTCCCTGACTTGATCACCGCCTGAAGTTTCCCGATTCTCCATCATGCCCGTTTGGTGAGAATGTTGCTCCAGTACTTGCTTCAGTTACTCACTGCGATCCCTGGTAAAGGTAATTGGCCCAGTAGTGGCGACAGCTTGCCTCCTACCTCTGACCACGACAGGTTCTCCTGCTGGCAGAACCATCCCTTCTGGTTGGACTGCAAGCCACAGTCCCAACCCTGCACTGCCCTCTTACTTCTGGATAGGCCCTCACACAGCCTGGCAGCCAAATGCCCCTAGGATAGGTCCAATCTCCGGCCTAGCAGCCCGGGGCAGACGACACATGTCCACCCTGATGGCAGTCTGGGTGGCACAGAACGCAGATCACCTGACTCCACCCAAATATATAGGCTTTCCCAGCAGACCAAGGGATTCAAGAGAACCCCTGCCGATTGGCTGAGATACCCCATATACCCATAAACTAACCTTGAATTGTCCTTCTCATATCTAGTACCACCAAGTACCCGCCCACCCAGTGGCAGAAGAGAAAAGTACAACAAAGCCAAACTTAGGGAGAATTCAATGGATCGCTAACAATTTACCTATGGTAGCTACTCCTGACAAGGAATTTGGTGGGTAGTTTCCCGACTAAACCCCAGGGCGCTACACCATCTTGCTTTTAATGCAAGTGATGTATTGTCTAACCACCTTGATAATGTATCAGAATCCCAGGCCCCTAGAGGCCTAATGGGGACAGCCGACATCCTTCTGTGTAGATTAATGGGTGCCAGACACTTCTTTAATGCAAAGAGATTTATTGTCTCTTGAACAGAACTGTGGGAGAGAGGGTTAGGGCCAGGACACCCTTTAGTAGTTGCAATGACAATTGGCAGATTCCAAGACTTCTATAGGTAGACAACCATGCAGGGAAAGGCACTAGCCTGACACCACATCTGCATGAGTAGGACCGCTATCTTCTATGGCAACAGTCTTGTAACAGTTTCTAATACAAGTTGCAACAAACTCCTTTACTTACTCTACAATCTCCTTTTGAGCTCCCAGTCTTTCACTAAACTTGCTGATCCACTGCGACGTGATCCCCTGTAATCTTCTCACCCAGTATCTTCCTCAAGCGTCACCCACACGTCCCTGCTGGGTCCCTGTTGGGTCCCTGTTAGCAAGGTCAATGGTTCCTTAGTGGTGACAGCTTCCCCTCTACCTCTGACCATGACAGGTTCTCTGCCAGCAGAACCGTAACTTCTGGTTAAACTGCAAGCTGCAGTCCCAACCCTACGCTGCTTTCTTGCTTCTGGATAGGCCCACAGACAGCCTAGCAGCCAGATGTCCCCAGGATAGGCCTAGGGTTCTGGCTTAGCAGCCCAGGGCAGCACAACACACTTCCACCCAGACGGCCATCCAGGTGGCAAAGAACCATGATCACCTGACCCCACCCAAATAAATAGGCTCTCCCAGCAGGCCAAGGGATCCAAGAAAATCCCTGACCATTGGCTGAGACACCCCATTCATTCTCATCTGTCCTTGCAATGCCCTTGTCTTATCTAATGTCACCAGGTACCCCCCTGGCCACCTAGCAACAGAAGAGAGAAGCGCAGCAATTCCAGAATTAGGGTGAAATCAATTGACCTCCTAACAATTGGCCGAGGCAACTACCGCCTGGCAATTAAATTTAACAGCATCCCCGCCTAAACATCAGGGTGCTACAATAAGCTTTCACAGTCCCAGCTTATTCTATCACTGCTGCAGGTATCTGGTCTCCTGTTTTTCACAGGGGCCAAGTCCCAGCTCTGCCTCTGTGCTCCATCTGTCCCCAATAAGTATATATGCATCCACAGGGCCACAATGTTGTGTGTCTCCCCCTGCCCCACATATCAGCAGGTGACTAAGCCATCCACCGTCTCATTATTGATTCACCGGTCCGCATCCTGCCGCCACTTTCACCAGATCCCCACACAGCCACTAGTCAACTCATCCTGCCATCTTGGGTCCCCCCGAGACCCTTGCAACCATGGTAGTTCTGCCACTGGCCCCCTCACAGCCCCCACTAAATACTTACCTGAGCCCGATCTAGATCCAGCACTGTGCACATCTGCAGCAGCTCTGCTCTTGTCTTCCAGCTCTCACAGGCCTCCCTGGAAGCAATGGAGCCATTGGCTCCTGTTGTTGTCAGCTAAAACCTGTGAGCAAAGAACGAGGGATGGAGCCCGAGCTGGGCTGTGTGTCTGAATAGACGCAAACAGCCCACCTTGGGGTTGAGCATGCAAAGTGCCTCCATGGGAAGCAACTTCTTATGGAGGCACTCGGAAGAAGTCCTAGAAGAGGAGGTTCCGGGGCTACTATGTGCAATATGTTTATTATTGTTTAAAAAAATTTAAACTTTACAATCACTTTAAGATTCACATGTTTTTTGTCATGTAGGGTGAGTGTAAAATAGGATGGAGATGATGTTTCCTCGGGAAGTAGATGTGTGATTTGGGACAGGGATGGAGTTTTTACATGTAGGATGTATGCGATCTAGGATGGAGGTAGTGTTTTCTCATGTAAGATGGATGTTACTCATGTAGAATTGTAAAAGAAAGTGTAATTTAGGATGGGGATGAAGATTCCTCATGTCAAATATATCTAATTTATGATGGGATGATGTTTCTTCATAAAGCAAGAGTGTGATTTAGGATAGGGATGGTGTTTCCTCTTCTAGCATGTTTTTGATTAGGATGGAGATGATGTTTTCTCATGTAGAATGACTGTCATTTTGATCGTGTTGGTGGTTCTTTTGGTAGAATGGGTGTGATTTAGGTTGGGCATGGTTTTTCCTCATCATGGCTGTTTCACCATCTGTCCAAACACAGATAAACACTTTGGGGTTTATTTACTAAAGGCAAATGGACCGTACATTTTGAAAGAGCAGTTTTACTCTGAAAGAAAATTTGTTCCAGAATATTGTAAATGAGGGGAAGTTCTGCTGACTTTCATCATCCAATCATGTGCAAGCAAAAATTCTGTTGTTGTTCTTTTATTTTCCTTGCATGTGATTGGGTATTCTTTACAAAGTGAAGCTTCAGCTCATTTACTAGGTTCTGGAGCAAATTCCCTTGCAGAGTGTACCCCAAGTCTACAGTGTTTGTCTTCAATCCCAGTGTCTCCGTGATTGTCAGTGGGGACAGACTGAGCTTCCTCTCATTTCAAATTGTTTTGAGGAGCTTGCAGTTTGCCCAAAACCTGCTCCAAACAAACACCTAGAAAGGTAAGAAATATAAGACAGTTTTTGGCAGCAATTGAATATTCTCATGAAAAACATCTTGGGTATAACATGTGTCTGGAAAGGGAAGCGTTAATCTTCTTGACAGGCGCTAAGAAGGCCATTGATAGTATTTAATAAGAACAGATTATAGAGATGCTGACTAGATTTGGTTTTAAGAGTATTGCCCCGTACACACGGTCGGATTTTCCGATGGAAAATGTCCGATCGGAGCGTGTTGTCGGACATTCCGACCGTGTGTGGGCTCCATCGGACATTTTCCATCGGATTTTCCGACACACGAAGTTTGAGAGCAGGCTATAAAATTTTCAGACAACAAAATCCGATCGCGTCAATTCCGACCGTGTGTGGCCTGTTCCGACGCACAAAGTGCCACGCATGCTCAGAAGAAATTCCGACACGGAACAGCTCGGTCTGGTAAAATTAGCGTTCGCAATGGATACAGCACTTTCGTCACGCTGCAATGTTAAAAATGGTTTAATACAGCGCACTCTCTTCTTCTTTACAATGTGACAAGAATTAAGTCGTTTTGCTGCTCATATTCACACACACTTCTCACAAACTTTTTTTTTTTTTTCTTGGGATTCTCTGAATATATTGTTATTTGTCACATCTGACATAATTTTTTTTTTTTTTTTTTTATTTAAAGCCATTTTTCTTTTAGATTTATGTTTGTATTTTTTCAAAGGCTGATCTTTGTTTAATGTTATTTTTAGTTTTACTCCAGAATATTTTTGTGTGTGTTTTGTGTGTCAAGTTACCACAACACCATTGATATCTTTTATTATTTAATCTCAAGGAGATTGTTTGTTGTTGGTGTCCCTTGTTAATTTCACATTGTATTTTTGAAATGTACCTGAATCCTCACAAACAAACTGTCCTTTTTGAAGTAAAACACACATAGGCAAGTATAATTCAAACCAAAAATCCTTTATTAAGGGCTCAGAACCAAACAAAGAGGAAGGCAACGCTGGATAAACAGGAGAAATTAGCGAAGCCTGGGACCCCCAGGGCAGACATCAATTCTTGAACATCAAAATTGGTGGCCTGAGGAGTCCATATGTAAGAGAGGGCAGTCTGGTCCAGAAGTCCCAGAGATCCGGATAGCAGCAGATGACATCTGTGTCCCCAGGCTGTGGTACCACAAGAGGCTGCATCTTTTGGCCAACCAGACTGCATCCAGGGTCCTCACTTTCTGGTCTTCCTTCCATGCTTCCTTCCTGGCTGTGGCTCTGCTGTTGGAGATGTGGCAGGAGGAGGAGTAGGACCTGGAGGAGGAGGAGGACTAGGAGGACCTGGAGGAGAAGGAGGAGGAGGACCTGCAGGAGGAGGAGGAGGAGGACCTGCAGGAGGAGGAGGAGGACCATGTGTGAGTTCACAAAGCTGTGTATCAGATGTAATTTGGGCCCTCATCCCCTTATTAAGAGCCTCCAATATTAAGGACTCACACATGAGTTGTTGTCCCTCCTCCATTCTCTGCATTTTACAGGCAATGATGGCAGCGAAGTCATCCTCCATGGTGTGTGGTGCTCCAAGGGCCTCTGTAGCCCTCCAAAAGAGGCCTATGGCAGCCTCCTCTAGGGCACTCCTCCTCCTGCCACTTTCTCTTTCCAGGTGTAGGGGAGGGACCGGCATATCAGGCAGCCTGCTCGGCCTGGCCACCTCCTGGCTGAGACTTCCCTGTGTATGAAAAAGGGACACGGTTTTAGTTTTTGCATCATCAATCACAATCATAAATTAGTACTCCAAACTAACATCTAGTTAACATCATTGATTGGACAACCAGCAATATTTAGAGGAATG
This sequence comes from Lithobates clamitans, assembly GCA_037952925.1. Lineage (NCBI taxonomy): Eukaryota > Metazoa > Chordata > Amphibia > Anura > Ranidae > Lithobates > Lithobates clamitans. The sequence goes on along the minus strand of JBBGZY010000333.1, from coordinate 655,972 downwards.
CTATACCTGGCTCAATCTGTGCTCCTCCACATGTTGTTGCCTAGAAGGCCCAGGTTGGGCGTCAGAAGCCTCAGCTGGAGGGGAAGGAAGCGTGGAAGGAAGACTGGAGAGTGATGACCTGGGTTCAGTCTGGCCTGTCAGAAAATGCAGCCTGTCATAGTACCACATCCTGGGGACATAGATGTCATCTGCTGCTCCGGATCTCTGTGAATCCAGACTTTCTGGCGCTCCCTTACATATGTGCTCCTCAGGCCACCAATTAGGATCTTCAAATATGTGATGTCTGCCGTGGGGATCACCTGCTTCACAATTTCCAACAATTGATCCAGCGCTGCCTTCCTCTTTGTTTGGTTCCTGTAAAGTGGGTGGTTGATCTCCCACAGACAAGGCAGCTCCCTGAACATGTCAATGAATATTGCCATGAAGTCATTATCTTGAAAGATATCCATTTTCACTGCAAGACACAACACAAGACAAACCCTAATGTCAGGCCAAACTCTCCTAATCTTGTTACAATATAGGCCTCAATGTAGAAGCAGTATAGGCACAAGTATGTCTCTTACCTTCGTTCTTACGATCGGCGCCTCCAATGCTCCTTCCTCAGCTCACAGATCGCACGTAATACGCACGTGTGGTACGCTTTAGACACACTGCGCATGCGTGTAATTCCGCCCGCCCCTGACGTTCTTTCTAGTCTATTCCCCACCCCTTTTTGTTCTGCGCAGTGGGGGAAGAGCACATGGCGGATACACAGCAGGTGCGTGCTAATTACAGGAATGAGGAGGAGGAGGAGGAAAGCCCGGATCCGGACACGTCCCGATCCAGAAGGAGAAGATTTAAGGCCACAAATATGTCCTTTGGGGAGATGTTGGAGATGGTGGACATCCTGAAGAAGGCCGACTATGATGGAAAGTATGGACCTTACCCCAACCCCAATATCAGAAAAGCCAAGATCATTGCAAAAGTGGTCAAAAGTCTGCACCGGAATTTCGGGGTACGACGATCGAAAGATCAGCTCAGGAAGCGGTGGTCGGACCTGAAATTAAGAGAGCCCGAGCAGTAAAGTAAGTAGTTGTGCTGTGTTTCTACTCTTTTTTGTCTTTATTACGTTCGTGTTGCTCCATATGCTTTTCTTAATTGTTGTACAGTTTAAAATGGCAATTTTAATGTTCATGGGCCCATTATTTGTTCGTATCAAACATTTTTATTTCGGCCTCTAAAACACCATTGTTTAGGCCATATGCATTTTCCCACAATTTTTAGGGCCTACTTGGATGAAAAATATTTGGTTGTGTAGATGGCTTTGTTACTAGAATGAAATGCAAACTAGATTCTGTGTAAGGAGAGGACACTGAGCAGCTGTTTTCACATCTGGACACTGGAGCACTAGTGTGGGGCATAAGAACACCATTTTTATTAGGGGGGCACACAGGTGCTCCAGTGTATACTATAGGGGGGTCTCCATCTGTGAAGCTTGTACAAAACAGGTAAAGCTTTGCAGGTTGACAAAGGACACTAAAAAAACTACAGCTTGGAACTCTGCTAAAATTGACAATTGCACCCCACTTCCAAGCAATGTTTCCTATTTATAGTTCTGCCATCAAATATCTGTGTGCTAATTATACCATTTTTGTTTTACATAGGGGAGAAAAGACTCGGAGGACACCCCTCATCCGAGGAGACCAGAGACCCCCCCACCTCTGGAAGAAGGGGAAATACCCCAAACACAAGCTGAGCAGGAGGAGGAAGAAGATGTGGTGGAAATTGGCACCACAACAGGTGAGTGTCTGCGACCACAGACTCATGTAAGAAATGGATGCTGGCAGATTTTTGATACCTGTTTTTGTTTGGTTTCTCTCCTTTTAGGTGATCGTGATGTTATGGATCGAGATCCTTTCACATCAGAAAGTGCCCAGATCCTGATCGGGGAGATCATGGGGTGTAATTTAGAATTGGAAAACCTCAAGAAAAAAATCAATGATGTAATTAAAAAAAATAATAACATCATTGATGTTTTGGGTCGAATTTAAAACCCCACAAAATCACTTTCTTTTTTTGTGTGCTACAATCTTAAAAAATGTTGTGCGATGTTTAGAAAAGCCAAATTTGGAGGATGCACACAGTGTGCCAACATGTGCTATCTGCCATCACGGGTGATCAATGGACGCGTTTTGGGGGTGCAACCCCTTCCTCAATAATAAAGTAGCGGTGAGGAAGGGGTTGCTCCCACAAAACACGTCCCTTGATCCCCCATGATGGCAGCTAGCACATGTTGACATTCGTAAATTGGTGTGCATCTTCCAAATTTGGCTTTTCAAGGGGTGACTTCACCCCATCTGAACGCAATATCAAACACAGTTCCTAAATACCCATGTCTGATATTGCCTTCAAGTTTTACCATATGTGAACTTTGTAAGTTCAAGATTTTTGTCTTTCTTGTTGGTTTTACACAGGCCTGTTTTATCGTAAATGGACATTTCTATTTTTGATAATGCCACCCCAAAAATTGTTATACAACAAACATGTTGGTTTGTTTTAAAAAACCTTTTCTAAATGCACATGTGATTGTGCAGGTATTAAAAAGTTTGTTAATCAAGAATGTGTGGATTATTGTCTCAACGCTACAACACTTTTGTAGTGATGTAATTGCTGTTTTCTGAGAAAATGGTGGTTATTTCCTAAGGGCAAATCCTGTTTGCACTACAAGTGCAGTTTCAGTGCAGTTTCAAGTGCACTTGTAGTATAAAAAGTGTATATACCTTTAGGAAATAACACCCAACAGTGCTCTGTATAAGGTTACACAATCACGCCATTTTCAGGACTCCCCACATTGCTGTCAGGGTCAGCTAAAACAAACACAAGCAGTAAATGTCACCAAAGATTAGCTTTTTTTTTTTATTTGATAAATGCTTCACAAATTGTCTGGAATATTGATGGCCCCCCTACCTGCAAAGAACTCAAGGTATCTTAACCGGACATCACAGGCACTCAGGGAGGGCAAGCCAGGACGGCCACTTTCAAGCGCCGTCAGGGTTGTATCATGTAGAATCTCGGCCTCAGGCCCAACTGAGCCAGCATAGTTGGCAGAATGTTTGCGTAAAAAGTTATGGAGAACACAGCACGCCAGGATTAGATGATTAAGTTTATACTACGCCATATGGATGGGTGTCAGAAATAGGCGGAACCGGCTGGCCATGATTCCAGATGTGTTCTCCACCACTCTTCTGGCTCTGGGCAGCCGGTAATTAAAAACCCTCTGTTCCGGGGTGAGGGTCCTCATCGGGAATGGCCGCATAAGATGGTCCCCCAGCGCAAATGCTTCATCCGCAACGAAGACGAATGGGAGTCCTTCCACATTGTCCTCTGGAGGTGGCAAGTCCAAGCTGCCATTCTGGAGACGCCTGTAGAACTCCGTCTGGGCGATGACTCCACCATCGGACATCCGGCCATTCTTGCCCACGTCCACATACAAGAAGTCGCAATTAGCCGACACCACCGCCAACATCACAATACTATTGAACCCCTTATAGTTGAAATAGTAGGACCCCGAGTTGGGTGGTTGGATGTTGTGGACGTGTTTCCCATCAATTGCCCCTCCGCAGTTAGGAAAGTCCCACCGCTGGGCAAAGTGGGAGGCCACAGTCTGCCATTCCTGTGGCGTGGAAGGAAACTGTTGAGGAAAACAAAAATAAATTACTATTTTTGCACATAAACATGGCAAGCAGATTAGGCACAAACATTCTTGGTCAACCTCCAGATAGCATTTATTAAGGGGAAATTAACACCAAAGTATAAGGTACACCTATCATATCCCCCCCACCCCCTCTCATGGGCCATTTCTAACATTATGGGGGGGTGGAATCTTGGACAGATAACCCTCTTCACTTCATTGAGAGACAAATGCCTAAATACAGGGTATTACTTGGAACAGCTCCTCCTTAGTTACACTATTGGCAGCCCACTGGACAGGTAAGAAGTGTCATAATACAAAGATATAAATACACACTGTGCACATTTGAGGACATTTGGACATTCTGATATTACCTATCAAGATAATAATAGAATACAAAAACTTTAAACAGTACCATTGGAAAGTATACAGGCAGGCCCTTGCACTACATGCTTTGGGGAATTCATCCATAAATCTGACCAGTAAAGAGATGGGTATAGTGTGTATGGGTTTGGCAAAGTCAGCAGATAGATGATTGAGGATAGAGAATTGGGATCAGCTGACTTAGCAGTTGGGGGGTGGGAGGGTTTAGAAAAATGTTTTGGGGACACTACAAAAAAAAGCCTCTGGCACTCTGCCTGAATTTAAAGCACAAATCACATTTCTAAACATTTTAGGGGGTGTTAGGGGTAAAGCACTACTATGGAGCTGATAAAATACATTGTTAAGTGACTACATGAGGTGAATATAGGGGCAGTAGAGCATGTTGGGGAGGTAAGTGAAGGCAGATATGTATGAAGGACTAAAAAAATAATTACATAAAAATCCAGCATGCATGAGGACAAAGGAGACATTCACAGCATATTACAATCATGGTAATTAGGGAATGAGGAAAGAAATACAATATCTTAGCAAACATTCAATACAATAAAATGTGATATTAAAGGATAAAAATCTTACCTTCATATACTCCTTCTGCAGGACCTGGATGATGGCAGAACAGGTCTCTGGGATGATGATCCCCAGAGCCTGGGGGGAGATGCCTGTCGAGAACTTGAAGTCCTGCAGGCTTCTCCCTGTCGCCAAGTACCGCAGGGTAGCGACGAGCCTCTGCTCCGGAGTGATGGCTTGTCTCATGCAGGTATCCTGCCTGCTGATATAGGGGGTCAGCGAAGCCAGCAGACGGTGAAATACGGGGTCCGTCATCCTGAGAAAGTTCCTGAAATCATCAGGATTATTCTCACGGATCTCACGGAGCAAAGGCATATGAGAGAACTGGTCACGCTGAAGCAACCAATTCTTGGTCCATGAACTCCTCCCCACCCTGTTCATGGACTGGACTTGTGTCAAAGTTAGGACCCCAACACCAAGCCCCCGCACAGCACGAACTCTACGAGGAGTACGTATACACAACATGGCTAGAAAACGGTCGGCTGCTCAGAACGAAGTAACAGAACGCACTGAAGAACAGCAAGGCCTGTGAAGAGTGACCTGAAAACAGTAACGAACGAACAAGAACACAATGACTAATTAAAGTCACGCGGAACTTGCTTGCACGCACTGAAGAGCAGATAAAAACCCACAAGCACAAACTGAACCGCAGAAAACGATCTGAAAGCCACGAGTCTGAAAAAGCACGAATCGTCTCTCACCAAACTTTTACTAACACGAGATTAGCAAAAGGAGCCCGAAGGGTGCCGCGCTTGGTTCTGAACTGGCCTTTTCTAGTCTCGTCGTACGTGGTTGACGTCACCGCGTTGTTAGCGATCGGAAATTCCGACAACTTTGTGCGACCGTGTGTACGCAAAACAAGTTTGAGCCAACATCCGTCGGAAAAAATCGTAGGATTTTGTTGTCGGAATGTCCGAACAGAGTCCGGCCGTGTGTACGGGGCATATTTGTTTTCAGTGTTCAGAGAACTTGTACTAGACTTCTAACTCAAGACTGATAATAATTGGACATATGTCTAGGACAGTTGGGATTTTCCGGGTTGTAAGACAAGTGTGTTCACTTTGGCAGTAGAAACGCTTGCTTCTTTGCGTAGAAAAAAATTTCCTAGTATACTGGTGAGAACTATATCAGTAAGTGTTTCTATTTATGCTGCTAATTTCCCTAGTTCTCTGACCAAAGTTCGTATTTACCTTTTATGGTAGATTTAATCAAAAATGTGAATCTTTGGCAGGATGCTAAATTCACTAAAAAATTAGGAATATTCCTGTTTAAATAAGGACAGTGGGTTTATCCCTCTGAATAAGAATGTACACCAAGATTTTGTTATCTGGGATTATACTTTGCTAAAAATTGAGAGGCAATAAATACTCGATAGAAATTCTGTACTTAAACTACTGAAAGAGTAGGAAGGGTTGCCATTATCTTTAACTGAGTGAGTAAATTTAAGAAAGTCAAATATTTTACTCAGATTTATGTATCTGATGTAATCCCTACCCCTTCTGACCCATGCAGAGGATATGCTGAGAATAAATGAGGGGATTACATGTTTTCTCTGGTGAAGGACAAAAAGCAGAAAAATTTGCCTAATATTGTATTCCAAATGGATTGGATTGGGACCACCAGGCATTGCATTCTATTTTACTGCTGAATTGGTAAGAACTGCTGTAGTTTGGCTTGTAAAAAACATTACTACCAAAATGATATCTGCGCTAGGTCAATTTGTGTGACCAAGCAGCCACTTAAAACAGTAATACTAGTTAAACAAATATTGTGCAAGGAAAGCAGCGCTAATTTAAATAATAATATTGTTGGCAATTATAACATATTATAACTGGGACAATATACAGTGTAGATGCAAAAGTATGTATGAATGTAAACAAAGAAAAGTGTCCAGAAAGAAAGTCCTTATAATCAGAAAATCTTAACTCATACGTGATCCACATTGTATTGTTGTGCACAATTTCTTCCGATCTTATGTGCAGGAAAACTCCACCACCAAATGAAACTAACCAGATGCTCCTCTTACAAAATTGGTTGGACCATTAAGTTATAAATGGTTGTACATGCTCGACATATCAGGGTTAAATACGATTCATCCAATCTATATCAGCAACTTCCAGCCACGAGGTTATCAATTGAACAAAATGACATACGAGCTCCCATGGTGAAGTATGCAGCAAACTTGGCCCATTTTTTGAATTACAACTCCAACATGACAATAAAAGTAGATTAATCGTTCTGTGCATAAAAAGTCTTGTGGCAGGCTGATGGAGAGACGCAGGGTCAGACCGACAATCAGCACTACCCTCACCACCACGTGATATTGTCACAGACAGGCCACGCCTTACATGTTTCGGCAAAATTACGTCTTCGGGGAGATGGCGGAATGACAGCTATCATGTGTGATCATACTATATACCCTATGCCTGCTAATTAGAAAAGAAGAAAAACATGGAGCTTCCTAATTAGGAAGTAAAGTGAGAGCTCCATCTTATGGAGAAAGAATAAATGATTTGTATAATAGAACCATATCAAAAACAAAAACGAAAAGAAAAAAAGCCATTAGCCTACCATTCTATACTATTCATTCAATATTCCGTACAATATAAAATATTATTATAAAATGAACATTGGATATTAAATAAACCTTAATGGCTTAACAAAAAAACGACAAAAATTGTGAAGAGAAAATCAAAAATAAATTATACTAGAAAAAAATAAGCATCCAGAAGTCATACCTGGGACAATAATTAATAGAATGCCCTAAATTTAATAATTATTAGATATCCAGTGTAGTGGTATAATTCACACTCCCAAAATTAATAGCCTAGCTATTGTTAATAAAGCTATTAAGGGTGATTGTAAGGGTTAGTTTTTTGTTTTTTTAAATAACAAACATATTATACTTACCTGCTCTATGCAAGGGTTTTGCATAGAGTGACCCCGATCCTCCTTTTTTGGGATACCCAGTGGTGCTCTTGGCCACTCCTCTTCATTGGGTGCCCCCACAGAGAGCCGCTTTCCAAGGGGGCACACATGTGGGCTCACTCCTGAGTCCTGCTGCTGCGTCCATTAAGCAAAACTCGGCCCCACCCCTCGTCTCCCGTTTCACTGGATTTGATTGACAGCAGCTGGAGCCAATGGCTCCTGCTGCTATCAATCTATTCAATGGGATCCTAGACAGCAGCTGGAGCTGCTGGGCTCATGCTCATCACTGGAACGACCAGGTTCAGGTAAGAAAAAGGGGGACTCTGGGGGGCAGCTGCAGCACAGAAGGTTTTTCACCTTAATGCATAGAATGCATTAGGGTGAAAAACCTTGAGACTTTACAACCCCTTTAATGTCCCATTCAACGTGTAACCCGAATTGGACATACATTTTTAAATTGTAGATCCACATCGTTTATAAACGTGATACTTCCCTTAATATATAGCTACCCCTTCAATGATGATGCACATTGTCAATTCCTATAATTGTAGTACCAGCTGGATTTTTGCCATGATATTTTGCATAGTGTTTTGATACATTATGTCTTGGAAAGCCTGATCTGATATTAGCCAAGTGCTCTTTTACTCTAGTCTGCAACTTCCTAATTGTCCTGATAATATATTGTTGGCCACACGGACAATTAAGCATATATACAATATTATTGGTGTTACAGGTTAAAAAGGACTTAATTTCATATGTTCTAGTTGTCTGATTAGCACAAAAAGAGGTAGATTCTTTTAGTTTTTACTTGATTGACCCTGTACACCTCACATTTACGACATGGGTAGTGGTCTTTAATATCCTGGAAAACTTGAACTTTTTTTTGGGAGGGGGGTCTATAACTTCACTTATGTGTGAAGACTTTCTGATTATGGGGACTTTCTTTCTGGAAACATTTCTTTGTTTACATTAATTTCTGATACTTTTGCATCTATATTGTCACAGTTATTATTATGTAAGAATTGTCAACAATATTATTATTTGAATTAGCGCTGCTTTCCTTGCACAAAATTTAAAAACATTATTTATTCAGCTAGACTCATAAGGGGTATGCTTATCATTTTTGTTGCTTGCATAAGTCCCCTGAGATAATAGGTATATCACTCTTCCTTACAGACATCAAAAAGGCCTGAAATTTATTTTGGAATTATCAAGGATTTCAAATTTATATTATTTGCCTTCTAGATGAAACCCAATGTTTATACCAGGGTTGATAATAAAGTATTTGGTTATTCGGATAAGCAGGGTTTTGTTCTCATTGCTTAAAGTAGTTCACCCAAAACCTAACTAATTCTAAATATACTAGCAGACACATTCTAAAACTAATCTATCTAGCCCTGTATAAAATAAATCGCTATACATACTTTTTCTTTTTTTAGCCACTCCGGTCCAGTTTCCAGCAGCAGATGCTGTGTGCAGGAAAGAACCGACAACATCTGGAAAATGCCTGGGAAGTAACTTCACCAATAAAGTTACTGTGGGACATCTGTTGTTGGCTGCCTCTTCTACACACTGAAACTGCAGCTGACAGCTCAGCCTGGGACCGGACTGGAGAAGGCTGCAGAAAAGGTGATCTCTTCTATACAGGGCTAGATAGATTTGTTTTAGAATGTGTCTGCAAGTAGATTTACTGGGTAAACTTCTACTTTATATTCTTGAAGAAAACAAAAGGAGTTTTTTTCAATTTGAGATGATTATAGAAAACCTAGTCTATAATTGTCCCTATAGAAAGTAGCAGACTATATACAAACAATATACAAACAATCAAAATGAAATGTTTCAAAAGCAAGGGAAAAGCCAAGCCTTCTTCTGAAAAATCTCCCAGGCAATGATGGACTCGGGGGGGAAACCTATTATGCCTACAGGTATGTATGATTTAATAACTACATTTGACCATCAAAATGAAACGATTTATACAATAAAAAGTGGAAGACTACTTTTCGCAAGGCAAGAAATATAGTAGGATTAATAGAGGAAGACTTTTAAAATAATAGTAGTAACTATACTTAAAATGTATTAATGAAGCCTTTTTTTCTAAAACTAGATATTCTGAATAAAAGGGTGATAACAATGGTCATTGTTTAAAATTTGGGGCCCCTCTTCCAAATTTGAATTATGTTATTTAACTGCTCTGGAATACACTTGCGAGTTGGGTAAGTGGTCTGATGGAGAGATGTACTGCCCACTTCCCAACTGGGCCATAGTAAAAAGACGTCCTTGGTTGGAAGGGAAATACCGGGGTTATGGCTTCAGCAATAGGCCATAACCCCGGTATTGTTTTTTTTAGCCAGCAATTTTCTAACCACTAAAATTGATCCAAGCACTGATTAGCTGTTGGATCACTTTTAGAAGTGGCGTGAGGGGGTCGACCCCCCCACCACTTTCTGGTGGTTCTCGTGTTTACCTGGATGATTGGTAGCCCCGAGAACCGATCCAGCAGTTGCGGCGGCTGACAGCAGATTGGCAGAGGGAAGATGGCCTCAACTAAACTATATGGCAGCCTTTTTCAACCTAAGTGCCTTCAGGTTTCTTCAGGGGTGCCTTTGGAAAATTCCTAGAAATTGCCCAAAAATTGTATACAAGTCAACGTCTGAATAAAGCCTGCCTATTAATTACACAAAGCACCGAGTTTTTATTGTGCACTATTACAACCTTTTAGCCGCCAGTGTCCAAATGACCAATGATGTCATAGGTTGATAGGGAAGATGTCAGGCACCTGCCCCTCTCCTTCAGCACTGGGGTCACATTAGCTGAGTGAGGCAGAGAAACCAAGGTAGAAGAGAAGCATTGTAATACTAGTCAGTACCAGTATGCAAAGGTGCATTTGCTTAGGAAGAATAAATCACCGCTAATGTTGGGTTTCCTACACATGTGGATGTTGCTACATTATCAAAACTGTTAGTTTTGTTTTTTTAATTTTAGAATGGGGTGCCTCGAGATTGTGTGGAATTTTAAAGGGTGCCTTGACTAATAAAAGGTTGAGAAATACTGCTCTATGGTCCAGGAGGACCGGAGCGACGTCATGACGTCACTTCCGGGTCTGGTCCGATAATGCCACTGTTTTTTAAAGCATTAGATCAATGTTTTTTTATCTAATGCTTTTCATTGTAGAGGAGAGATGTGGGGTCTTTTAGACCTCACATATCTCCATAAAGAGGACCTGTCATGCAGTATTGTTATGTTTGAATTTTTTTGGGATAGTGAAAAAGTGATTAAAAAAAGAAGGGTCAATGTAAAAATGAATAATAAAAAAAGCACCCCCATCCCCCCAAGCTAGCGCGCAGTGGCGAATGCATACGTAGGTCACCCCCCACATATGAAAACAGTGTTTGCACCACATACGTGAGGTATTGCTGTGAACATTACAGGGAGAGCAATAATTTTAGCACTAGACTTCCTAAACTGGTAACGGTAAACATTTTTTAAAGCGTCGCCTATGGAGATTTTTAAGTGCCATAGTTTGGCGCCATTCCACGACACCATGTTTGGAATCTATTTACTCGGAGTAACATCATCTTTAAAATTTTACAAAAAAAATTGGTTTTATATATATATATATATATATATATATATATATATATATATATATATATATATATATATATATATTGTGTTGTTTTTTTTAATTCATTAAAGTGTATTTTTTCTCAAAATATTGAGTTTGAAAAATCGCTGCCCAAATACCATGTGACATAAAAAATTGCAACAACCGCCAGTTTATTCTCTAGGGCCTCTGCTAAAAAATATATATAATGTTTGGGGTTTCTAAAATATTTTCCAGCAAAAAACACTGATTTTTACATATGAGAGAAGTGTCAGAATTGGTCCGGTAGGCAAGTGGTTAACATGTGAAATGTTTGTATTCCTTCCTATTTCCCAAGAAAAGAATGGTAATCTAATAACTTTAATAATATTGACTTTTTAAAAAGAACTGCTAGGGTGTGGGAAGGCTTTCTTAAAAAACTCATATTTCCAGTTTTTTAATAGTGGAATTTTAGGTTTTCGAAGTTTGATGGGCTTATATACTGTATATAGATACATTTCCAGTATTCCAGTTGTTTGAATAGGGTACAGTGTTTGGGGGCTTTTTTTTTTGCATTAATTATGATTATATATTTTTGATATAAATAATTGAAGAAAGAAGGATAGGATAGTGTTTTCTTATGATATTCTTCTGTAGAATAGGATGGGTGTGATTTAGCATGGCAATGGTATTTCCTCATGTAGGATATCTGTGCTTTAGGAAAAGATGGTGTTTCCTCATGTAGGATGTATGTGAGTTTGAATGGAGAGGCTATGTCCTCGTGTAGAATGGGTGAGATTTATTAGTGGGATGGTGGTGTTTTGGCATGTAGTATGGATTAGGATGGGGATGGCATGTTCTTCTGTAGGTTGGGTTGGATTTAGAATTGTGATGGTGCTTCTTGCTGGATTTCATTTCAGATGAGGATACTGACTCCTCGTGTAAGCTGTGTTCATTTTAGGACAGGGATCGTTTTTTCGGCTTTAGGGCAATACTCTCATAATGCTCTTACTGTCAACACAGCGACAGACACTTTCCTGGCAGATTCTGCCCAGTTTTACATCTTCCCCATCCAAATTATAATACTTGGTGCAGTGGTTTTCTGTAAGAAAAAAAAACATTCATAAGCATTCTCATAAGCAGTTCATTCATTTTGTTCAATAAACAGATCAAATCATTATCATTCGGTGTGCAAAAATTAGCTGATGGTGAGTTAATCCAAGCTAATCTGTCTAACAAATCAGTGGACTGCACAGCTTTCACAAAGACATATAGAGCAGTGGTCCCCAACCTTTTTGGCCCCAGGGAGCCGTTAGGTGGAAGAAGATTTTTCCAAGGACTGGGGGGTTTGATAGCGCTTCAATCACCCTGACGCCATGGGTGATATGGTGTTGGGATGATTGAAGCACATTATTTCTATATTTATATTATTATTTTGTGAGATATACACTCACTGGCCAATATATACAGGTACGCCAGTTCAAATGCTTGGTTACACAAATTGCTAATCAGCCAATCACAGGGCAGCAACTCAATGCATTTAGACATCTAGACGTGGTGAAGACGCCTTGCTGAAGTTCAAACTCAGCATCAGAATGGGGAAGAAAGGGGATTTAAGTGACTTTGAACTTGGCATGCTGTTGGTGCCAGATGAGCCGGTCTGAGTATTTAAAAAACTGCTGATCTAGTGGGATTTTTACGCACAACCATCTCTAGGGTTTACAGAAAATAGTCTGAAAAGGATAAAATATCCAGTGAGCATCAGTTGTGTGGACAAAAATGCCTTGTTGACGTCAGAGGTCAGAGGAGAATGGGCAGACTGGTTTGAGATGATAAAAAGACAACAGTAACTCAAATAACCACTCGCTACAACCAAGGTATGCAGAATACCATCTCTGAATGCACAACGGATCAAACCTTGAAGAAGATGGGGTACAGCAGCAGAAGACCACACCGGGTGCCACTCCTGTCATCTAAAAACAGGAAACTGAGGCTACATTTCGCACAGGCTCACCGAAATTGGACAATAGAAGATTAGAAAAATGTTGCCTGGTCTGATAAGCCTTGATTTCAGCTGCGACATTCAGATGGTAGGGTCAGAATTTAGTGTAAACAACATGAAAGCATGGATCCATCCTGCCTTGTATCAATGATTCAGACTGGTGGTGGTATAATGGTGGGGGGGATATTTTCTTGGCACACTTTGGGCCCCTTAGTACCAATTGAGCATCGTTTAAACTCCACAGTCTACCTGAGTATTGTTGCTGACCATGTCCATCCCTTCATAACTACAGTGTACCTATCTTCTGATGGCTCCTTCCAGCAGGATAATGCACCATGTCACAAATCTCAAATCATCTCAAACTGTTTTTTTGAACATGACAACGAGCTCACTGTACTACAATGGCCTCCACAGTCACCAGATCTTAATCCAATAAAGCACCTTTTGGATGTAGTGAAACAGGAGATTCGCATCATGGATGTGCAGCAGATAAATCTGCAGCAACTGCATGATGCTATAATGTCAATATGGACCAAAATCTCTGAGGAACATTTCCATTACCTTGGTTGAATCTACTGTATATTATGAGGAATTAAGGCAGTTCTGAAGGCAAAAGGGAGTCCAACCTGGTACTAGCAAGGTGTACCTAATAAAGTGGCCGGTGAGTGTAAATAAATAGTTCTATTCACCATAATGCAGAATCAGTAGGAGCCGTGAGCTTGTTTTCCTGCAACTAGACAGTCCCTTGTCACTGTAGCCTGCCACCAGATGCAGCCTGTCTCTGTAGCCTGCCACCAGATGCCAATTTTCAGGGTTCTATGTGCAGGGAGACAACTTACCAAAAGTAAAACCTCTTGCCGCCTCTCCCCAGTGCTACTATTCCAAAAAGGAATCCAGCATTACAAGGTCAGGAGCAGGCAAGAATCCGGCACATGAGCAATTGACTATACAGTGTTCCGCTCCTAGGAGAATCTAGAGGCAGACCCTACAGTGGTGATGTCATCAAGCCTGATCTCCGCTCGCCTGGTCACTCACCTGATTCAGTGTGGCCCAGCTACAAATAGGCCATGGGCCAGCACCGTTTCATGACCCTGATGGTTTCCATGTTCTCTATCATTAATTTAGGAGAAATCACAAATGCTGTACTTACTTGGATTGTGAATATCATACAGTGAGATGGACGCAGGCTGAAGACGTCCCACCTTAAAAAGCTGATGTGCTTTCAATTTTAAGCACTTTTCTGCCTGAGAGATCTGAATAAGAAAAGCAGAGAAATCGGGTTAATAATATGGTAAGGTAATTGTTTATACACTATCAGATACTGTATATTTAAAAGCCTGAAATTGTTCCATAAATAAAAACACAGCTTACCGCAAATTTTAAAGTAGAAGTCCAAAATCTAAATCTACTAAATCCAGATGGCATTTGAAAATACTGCTAGATTTTTTTTTTCTTGAAGAGATTTAAAAATTATTGTATAGCGTATTACCTATAAAAAGCTCTGTCCCCCAACTCCCTAATAGTCGTAACAAGTGTAAATTCACTTAGATGTACCAATGCTGGAAGATCCATGCTCTTTGTTCATTCTTCTCAAATCCTAAACCTCATAAAGTGGTTAAGTCCCTAATGGACCACGTGACCTGCTATACTGCTCCTTACCTTGTTGAGGTAGAGAATTAGCTTGTTTTTGTCAGAGTTCCGTGTGCTAAATTCAAAGTCAGTAATGGATTTTTCATCTAAGACTTTCTTTTGCTAAAACATAAAATAAAATCATAAAATGCATATAATATCATTACGAAATTAGATGTTCATTGAGGGTACCAGAAGACATAGGATTACAGCCTAGAGACTGGAAAATGTTGAAGGAAATAGAAGTTGTTCCTAGTACAGTATTTTCTTTATTTTCTTCTTTTCATAAGCTGCCTCCAGAACTGTATGCCAGTGATAAGAAAGCCTGAAGAAGATTGGATTGAGCTTACATGCCCAACTGCCCTCCAGTGTTCTACGGTTGACTTTAGGTATAAAAGACTTTAAAAGCGTGTTGATAAAATCAGTATGGTAAGGTGACTGTCCAACTCCCAGAACTCAACAGATCTTTCTGCATCTGTTTTTGGAAAGAGTTTGGCCATAGTTTTGGGAGAGATTTTGGCCCTGGTTGCATTTTCTTTCCAACACAATATTCTTTTCTCTAGATAAGATCTTTGTTGGGCATAAGAAATATCGTTGCACTTGTCTGAAACAAGAATGCAAACTTATATGCTATATTAGAAAATTAGACATTGTGCTGCAGTCAAATTATGTCTGATTGGTTTGACTGAATGATTCATTTTTATATGTAAATTATGTGTCTTAATATGAAAAACAAAAACATAATCTCTGTCTGACCTTTTGGCATGTTTGTACTAAAATGCTTGATTTTTGTTTTTTTCCCCATATATAGGCTTCCTTCACACATGTATTTTGTAATTTTTGCCAGTTCTTTTTAATGGCACCCCAACAAACACACTTGCCCCTAAGCACATACTGTAAAACAAGCAACACGTGTGGTAGGTTCATTTTTTTGTACCACGAACGTGCATCCAGGGACCATTAAAAATGAATGGCTGAAATTTGTATTGAATGGGCAAAAAAATGACAATATGCACAGATAAATGTGCACACAATTGTGAATGGGCCGTTTTTTATCAGATCGATGATGTTAATGAAAACAATCAATCCACATATTTCTCCAAATACAACTTGTGTTTGACACCAACCTTATCAAGGTCATTAACATCAGGGGAAAATCCAGTTAGCATAGTTATGTCCAGGATGGATGTGGCAGAACCCTGAGATCCAAGATGACTATGTAAAGAAGGACAACTGGTCAGTGGAACTTTTTTGAGATCTGAATGCCTAATTTGTTACATACATTTGCCAAGTACATTTTAAAAATAACTCCTTCCATGACTAAAAAAACTATTTTGGATGAGCCAACCAGCACAAAAGTGACTGGATATTGCTGTTTATGCAGTCTGTTTTTAATGGCATTCATTCCTCTCTAATCCTTGCAGGGAACGCTATTGCACTGGTGAGTACTGGCACCACCAGACCAATGGCAACAATAGTCTCCAGATACACATCAAGGATGTCACCAGAAAAAAATTGTTTTCCAATCTTCCGTTATCACTTGGATAATTCACTTTTTAATATTCAAAGTAAGCTCACCCATTAATGTCTCCATGCTTTTATTTTTTTTTAAGAAGAAACACCCCCTTAGCACTCCTAGCTGTGGCCAGCTTGAGTAAGGGCAAATGATTAATGTAGAATTTACTTCTTAAAATCCATCTGCCTTTAGTGCAGGCATGCAGACAGGATGGTGTGCTTAGTTGAGAAAGCCCTTCCTACCCACCTCAAAATGAAAGATCCGATGTTTGATGTGAAAATTACCTGAAGCGCCTAAGCAGCATGAGTTTATATACTGTGCTGCTGCCACATTATTTGTGGATGAAATGATTACATAAATAAACAGGTCAGAACCTCCTAAGCCTGTAACCCAAAGTCATTAAGGGTGGGGATACTATCATCCCGAAATGAATTATAGAAGAACATGTGAGCACAAGGGCTCCAGGTATTATGGACTATCTTGGTACCCAAGGGGCAACAAATCAGTATAGTTAAAATATAGAACATTTATTGTTACACACGTTAAAAGTATTGAACATAGAAAAAAATATATTAAGATGTAGCACCCTGGTAGTAGGAAGGGTTGCTAACAAATTTAGCTTGTTAGATGGCAACTAGCCTGGCTGATTGATAGGGATTCACTGGCTTTTCCCTAACTCTGGATTTGATGCACCTCTTCTGTCTCTAGGTGGCATTGTTGCCTGTGGCATTAGAATGGCCGGGGCATAGTGAATTCAGACTAGAAGTGGATGGGTTGTCTCAGCCAATTGGCAGGGGTTTCTTTAGTCCCTTGTCCTCCTGGGAGAGCCTATTTATTCGGGAGGAGTCAGGTGATCAGGGTTCTGTGCCCCCTAGACAGCTGTCTGGGTGGACGTGTGTCACAAGGCTCTGGTTAGCTAGGCCAGATGCCTGAGGCCTATCGCAGGAGCACCTGGCTGCTAGGCTGTCTAAGGCCTATCCAGGTTTGAGAGAAGTAGTGCGGGGTTGGGGTTTTCGGCCGGAAGCACAACCAGGTTGCAGAGGTTCCAACAGACGAGGAACTGCTTTGTTGCTAGCGGTGAAGGAGAAGCAGTTGCCCCGAGGGACGACCACTCCTGTTGCCAGGGGCAACCAATGACCAAGGCCAGATGTAAAGGGAGGAATAGTCGCCAGCAAGGGACAACCATTCCTGTTATCAGAGGTCAGAGTATATAAGTCTGAAGAAGTACCAGAGAAGCCTTTTCACCAGCCAGGGACGGTCAAGAAGTGGGAAAGCTTCAGCAGAGTGCCAAGCCAAGGACCCAGCGGGTTAGCAGGGGTGACGCTTGAGGAGAATACAGTGGGTTAACTGTGGAAGAGCTCAGGGGATCCAGTAATGTCTGTGATCTTGAAGTCTAGTGAGAGACTGGGAGCTCAGTGAGTGAAGATCTACAGTAGGATACTGTGAGATGTGAGAGAGGATCTATAACGGGTTACTGTGAGTTACGTGTATGGATCTCTATTGGCTGTTCAAAGTTCAGTTGCCATGGGAGACAGCAGTTCTACAAATACAGTTGCTGCATCCAGCTTAAAGACCCTCTACCTGTATAGCTGTCTGCCTATTATTTTTGTCTCGGAGTCTGACAATTGCTATTGCATCTGCCTAAGGGTGTGCTGGCCCTAAACCCTCTCTCCCTCAGTTCTTGTTAAGAGAAAATAAAGCTCTTTTGTTTGCATTCAAAAAGTGACTGGCGCCCATGTTTTCAACTTGCATTACACCCACCATGACTAGCAACCCATACTGTGAAGAAGGATGTCAGCTCTCCCTAACTCTGGTGGTCATCATTAGGCCTTTAAAGGTCAGGGTTGCCGCTACAAAAATAATTGACAGTTTAACAAATTGTAGCTTGTATCAGGTCGCACATAGTTCTCCAGGAGGATCATTGACCATTGACTGGTGTGGTCAATGATCCATCTGGAGAACTATGTGCGACCTGAGTTGAGCTACTGCAAATTATTTTTATATTTTTTCTTCTATGTTCAATACTTTTAACTTGTGTAACAATAAATATTCTATATTATAACTATACTGATTTGTTGCTCCTTAGGTATCGAGTACATAATACCTGGAGCCTTTGTGCTCCCATGTTCTTTTATAAACCTGTAACCCCGTACCTTAAGGCAGTGTTTCTCAAAGCTTCTTCAGTTAAATCACCCTTTAAAATTATAGACAATCTCAAGGCACCCTTTAAAATTATAGACAGTCACGAGGCACCCCATTCTAAAATGTAAAAAAACTATTCTAATAGCTTTACATAATGCAACAACATCCACACATAGGACACCCAATGCTAGAGGGGATTCTTTCAATGCAAATACACTTTTGCACACTGGTACTGACTAGTATTCCAATGTTTCACTTCTCCCTCAATTTCTCTCCATTAGTTAGCTAATGTCACCCCAGTGCTGAGGGAGAGGGGCACAGGAGGGTTAAACAAGGATGCTGTGGAGGCAATAGACATCCTCCTTATTAACTGATGCCAATAGGTGTTAGGATGCCAGTGTCTAGAAAGGCTTTGTGCAACTAAAAGGCAGACTTGATCCACCTGCTGGCTTGTATACAATTTTTAATCAATTTTTAGGCATTTTGCCAGAAACCTCAAGACACCCAGAGTGCTTGGCACCCTGGTTGAAAAAGGCTGTCTTAAAGTGGTTGTAAACCCTTTTTTGGAACTTCTACCTATAGGTAAGCCTATAATAAGGCTTACCTATAGGTAGTGGAAATATCTCCTAAACATGCGCCGTATAGGCACATGACAGCAGAGGGAGTTTACTTCCCCTTTAAAGGGTTAGTTCACCTTTACCAAAAAAAGGTTAATTAGATCCTGTCAATAAAAATTTGGCAAATATGTGTATGTGTTTGTAAGCGTGTTGGGACCCCATGGGGCAAAGGACCACGCTATACCGCAGATGGACACCGGCGGCAAAAGCGCCATGAGGCAATTCAGTTCACATAGGTAGCACTATACAAGTCACTCATTCATTCATTCATTCATTCAAGGGGCACTCTGATGGAGACAACTGATGTAAGGGGGCACTCTGATGGGGACAACTGATGTACGGGGGGCACTCTGATGGGGACAACTGATGTACGAGGGGCACTCTGATGGGGACAACTGATGTAAGGAGGCACTCTGATGGGGACAATTGATGTAAGGAGGCACTCTGATGGGGACTTTATAAGGGACAACAAAACGTGGCGCTGGTAAGACAGTAGAAAATAAATAGTAGAGCAAAAGTGGTAATAATGTATGGAGAAAAAAGGGGTCATTGCCCTAAGTAAGTGATATTTTAAACCCATGGTAATCTCATAGAGTGTAAAGAGAGGTATCCCTTCAGAACTAAAACAAATTGAATAAATGGTACAAAGTGAAAACAAGTACATTAAACCTGAAAAATAACCATGACACAGTGTATCTATTGTGATGGGAGTGACCCCAATGAAAAAATATCTCAAAACTGAATCACAATAGATATAAAATGGAAAACATACATAAATGTGATGTGGATAAACTCAACAGATACCTCTCTTTACACTCTATGAAATTACCACGGGTTTAAAATATCACTTACTTACGGCAATGGCCCCTTTTTTCTCCATACATTATTACCACTTTTGCTCTACTATTTATTTTCTACTGTCTTACTAGCGCCACACTTTGTTGTCCCTTATAAATTCACAATAGTCAGATTGTTGTGTTCACTATATATATTTTGTATTTAGAGTTGGCGCACCATTTCCCCACATAAACTCTGATGGGGACAACTGATGTACGGGGGGCACTCTGATGGGGACAACTGATGTAAGTGGGCACTCTGATGGGGACAATTGATGTAAGGGGGCACTCTGATGGGGACAATTGATGTAAGGGGGCACTCTGATGGGGACAACTGATGTAAGGGGGCAGTCTGATGGGGACAATTGATGTAAGGGAGCACACTGAAGGAGGCAGTTTATGTAAGGGGGCACTCTGAAGGGGCAACTAATGTAAGGGGGCACTCTGATGGGGACAATTGATGTATGGGGGCACTCTGATGGGGACAGCTGATGTAAGGTGGCACTCTGATGGGGACAACTGATTTAAGGGGGTACTCTGATGGGGATAAATGATGTAAGGGGGCACTCTGAGAAGGGCAGTTGATGTAAGGGGGCACTCTGAAGGGGGCAATTGATGTAAGAATGGCACTCTGAAGGGGGACTCTGATGGGGATAAGGACCTGATAAGGACTCTTGATGTAAGGGGATGCCTTATATAGAATGTACAGGTCCTGTTCCTAATCCAATGACAGCCTAACCCATAGCATTCCCTGCTTACTCCTGTGCCACCTGTCAGACATTACTAGTGGTGCATAAGCATGCCAAGTAAACAGAGAATACTGGTTCAACTTCCCGCATCTCTGTCACGTTGTGTAACAAACTGTGACTCGCACACAATGTTGGCATTATGCCCCCTGACTTTTCTGACTGAATCCCCAAAACAGATATATTAGATAAAGCCCTGAACAAACCTCATATTTTATTACTGTAGAATACACAATGATAACATGCTGGTAACATGAGTTTAGGCCTTCTTAGTAACCCTAATTTAGTATGTTCCACTCATAACACAAAGGGTCTGGAGGATATTAGTTATGAGGAAAGGTTGCGAGCACTGAACCTATTCTCTCTGGAGAAGAGACGCTTGAGAGGGGATATGATTTCAATATACAAATACCACACTGGTGACCCCACAATAGAAATAAAACGTTTTCGCAAAAGAGAGTTTAACAAGACTCGTGGCCACTCATTAAATTAGAAGAAAAGAGGTTTAACCTTAAATTACGTAGAGGGTTCTTTACTGTAAGAGCGGCAAGGATGTGTAATTCCCTTCCACAGGTGGTGGTTTCAGCGGGGAGCATCGATTGCTTCAAAAAACTATTAGATAAGCACCTGAATGACCGCAACATACAGGGATATACAATGTAATATTGACACATAATCACACATAGGTTGGACTTGATGGACTTGTGTCTTTTTTCAACCTTACCTACTATGTAACTATGTAACTATATAACTGACAGATTTCCACAGACATAAAGGACAGCATAATGTTTAGTACAATTACTCTTTTTGCTTTATATATTGTGGACTTTTGAATGTGATGGAGTAATATGCTGAGATTATAATGCAATTGCATCATTAATCAGTGATACTTACCTAATACAGATTGTAATAGAAACTGTCTGTATTGCATTTTCAGGCATTTTTTCTGTAAGAAAATAAATGTGATGGCTTGTTAATAAATTACTGTAACACTCTGCAAATAGCAACACCATAAACATCTATCTGGTAACCATTGTTTGCAATATATTTCAACAGAATTTTTTATTTTTATTTTTGTTCCATCTTGTCACTTGCAAGACACAACAAGGGAACAAGGAGACCCGGTCTCCTCTTCTTTGGCCATCCTGCTTTGGCCATGAGGTGCAGAGGCATGTTACAATAGTATTTCTGGTTTTCCCAGGTGGAAGATGAACTCAATCGCCACATGATCTTACCCATGGTTTCTGTCTCCACTGTCACTGTGAGGTTATAGCCATTACAGGATCTCCCCTTCTCCATCGGGAAGTCAGAAGATACATACGGAGCCTATAAAGGGACATAAAATTAGTGTAATGTTCATAATATATGCCTTAGAATTATGGATGTGTGAATCTGACAGGATTGGGTTCACAAACAGTTTCATGAATCTTGCTTGAAGTTTGAAATTTGCAAACTCTTTCAGCTCCCCTCACTGTCGGGGTAAACCAGCAAAACGCGTTGAGACATAGCAAGAGTGCCTACCCATTGAGGACACCTGATTTATTATTATATCGTCTCTAATTGTGACATGATTGGTGTCTGTAACTCTATAGGAGGTATCCGAGGGAGGTTGTGTTTGCTATCTACATGATTTTATACAGTATACTGTATGTTGTAACAAACATTTTGAGTGAGTGGTGGATGGATGCTCCAAGCTATCTCTGTGGCAGCTATACAGGTACTAGGAGGTGTAGCCGATGATGAGCTGTAACAGGTGTCCTCACTCTCAGTCACAGAATCAGACTACAAATTGGACCCCTTGAACACCTTGGAGCCATGCAGCCGATGCCCAAGGTTTCCCCTTGCGCTGCCGTATGCCTGTTTCAATGCTGGGCATGCATGTTGTATGATGGCATGACGTGGACGGTCTACAGTACCGCCCCGTCAGCTCGACACGTGCGCAGTGAACTCCTGCATGGAGGATGCGTGCTGACACAAGCCGTACACGTGACATAATGACGTCACGCGCCACTCGGCAATATGTATAAAAGGCTGAGCCCTGCAATGGACGGAGCGCCGCTACCGCCCTGCAACATAGGAGTGGATATTCATCACCCAGGAGGTATGAGGATTTCATGCACTACTATTGGACAAACTTTTGGCTATTTACCTAGGAGTGGGTTTAATCGTATCATTACCTTAAGGAGTCTTGTTCTGCCCCCTTTCTCTGCCTATTGACACCACTGCCACTCTGTGGCCAATTTGGGGGTTGTTATTACACCCCCTTTCTACAACGTTACTATGGATTGACTTGAAGTTTCCTCTTCTCTTTTCATAGTACCTCCAACTGCCTAGACATAGTTGGGTGCAACCATCAGCACAATTCTATCCGCAGCTGCTATACACGGGAAACTTGTGTGGAACAGTGGGGGCCCACTTTGAATTCCATCATTGTCCCATCGGGACACTGGGTGTTTTCTCACTGCACGGCTACTGTTGCTGACCACACGGTGGACCTTATGATTATTATTGATTGTTCCTTCCGGTATGTTATTTTTATTTTTAGCATATTCGCTACTCTCATACTATTACAATATGTTGAAATGTTTTTGAATACTCTCTCTGTCACATGTTATGACCCATATGCTAATCATTTCTAGAAGAATGTTATTCCTCTGTGATAAGTTGCCCTGATGAAGGGACGGGCTGTATCCGGAAATGCGTTGGGCCCCTTGGATCCCTGCACGGAATTGACTGCAGTCATATATATGTGTTGTTTTTACCTGCTTCGGTGATGTTATACACCAGTTTTTTTATATATATGTTTACACAATAAATCTATATATTTTACCATACTGTCTCAATTGTTTGCTGTTAAAGTCCCAATTGTACCAGGGGGTACTTTTTGCTCTATATTTTCTTGCGAGTTGCTGTGTCTTTGGAAACACGCAGATGAGAATGCAGCCTAAATGGTAAAGCAAGTGTGACACATATTGCCATCCATTTTCAAAATGCATAGCAAAGTGTGCATTTACTTGCCTGTTGCCGTGTAATCAGAAACATCTAAATGTGAACAAATGGTAACACAAGCTGGACATACATCACCATGCAACACAGCAAAGTGTGCATTTTCTTGCGAGTTGCTGTGTGTGTTCGTAAACGTGCAGATGCAAGCGAATGGTAAAGCAAGTTCAATGCACGTGTGTTTTTTAAATGCATGGCAAAACGCGTGTTCTCTGTGCAGGTTGCTGCGTGTTTGGAAACTCACAGACGAGAAAACAACATTAATGGTAACGCAAGCACGATGTTGCATTACAGTGCATTTCCAAAACGCACAGCAAAGCGTGCATTTTCTGTGTGGGTTGCCATACGCTCGGAAACCCGCAGATGCAAATGCTGCCTAAATGGAAACGCATGTGTGAGGCGCGCCTTTCCAAAATTCAGGTTGCAGCGCATCTGGAAACACGCAGATGTGAATGCATGCTAATTGTTAATTGACACCCTAATCCGGGTTAGCAGATGTGTGTTTTGCTGCCAAAATGTGAAATTCTCCACAACAATAAGGATTCTTGAGCTACTTAGGCCCCTTTCACACGATCGGACCGTTCAGGTCCGCCTGTCAGTTTTGACGGCGGACCTGAACGGGCGATCCATGTTAGCCTATGGAGCGTCGGATGTCAGCGGAGACATGTCCGCTGACATCCGACCCCGTCCGATCCGCTGGAGAGCAGACGGATGGCTCTACGTCCAGGTCCGTCGCTGGCGGATCGGATCGGGTGAGATCTGACGAAAACGGACACGCTGTCCGTTTTCGTCCGATCCCTCCATAGGCGGCAGCGGCGCCTGACAAGCCCCTCCCCGCTCAGTGAGCAGAGAGGGACCTGTCATCCGCCGGCTCAGCGGAGATCAACGGACAGATCTCCCGCTGAGCCGGCGGACCGAGGCGGGCTCCGTAGAAATGGAGTCCGCCTCATCTGAAAGGGCCTTAGGGGCATTTGTTGTGCGTACCCTATATACAATGCATGTTTACACATGAAAAACATACAAAAAAAAACATGAGTGAGAATGTGCTTTATATGGTATTAATGGAATGTGCTAGGAAGGAAGCTTTTAGGCAGTAAGAATGACTGGGCAAAGCAAAGTCGCTGCAATTAAAACAAGTGTATGACTTGCTGGCAATTTTACATTGAATTGAAAATAAAAGTGTTTTACCAGACCTGCAGAAACACCACTCAGTGCCAGGCAACCACACAGACCCAAAGTGTAGATATATAAAATAATTAAAATATTTAAAATAGTGAACATTCAAAAGTGCATAAACGTAAATAAACATCAATATGCGACTATAGAATATTCACAAACAAATAAATGAGATTATACTCCACTTTGTCTGTTTAAGCAGAGAGAAAATCTAGTAAAAGCAGCTGTCTCAAACCAAATATAACAATGTTAAATCTGTGTTACAAAATAATCCTATTTAGACTAAATTATCACACTAGACAGCGCTAATGTTGAGCAGTTGAAACATGTGGCCAACAACACATAAAAAAGGAAAACAAAACAATCCCTTAGAAGAAAGTCCCTTATAAAAGGTAGTGATGTAAAGTTCAGGGTGTAGTTCAGATGATTAACAGGTGATCATGAAAACAGTCCTCCACATGCACCTTCCACCGATCACTACGAAATCCACCCGGTGACAAACACTCTCCCCCTAGGGGGTTAAACTCACCAGAAATGGAGAGCAATAACGCATTCAGAGTCAGTACTCTTTAACAGCAGTTTGTTGCCAACATCACTATATGCAGGGTCACAGATTTTCAGGGCTTTTCATTTTCCATTTGATAGATATTTCTAATTATTAAAGAGCGGATAAGTATCATCATTTCCACGACTCAGAAAATCGGAGCTTGACGTTTTTTTCCGGAAAGTTGTCCGGGGCAACTAGTTCATTCCGCACTAAATCTGATATCCTTCCTCTAATGGAATGAGATGTTCTCCGCACTTTCCATGCCCTTTAAAAGTTCTGCTACACTGTTATTAAATGTAGACAGTATTTGGATGGTCCCCAGAGGCTGATCACTCAGAGATATCCTGTTCACCTTCTCTTGGGAAATTATGAACAGAACAGATAGAAGGTGAACAGGATATCTCTGAGTGATCAGCCTCTGGGGACCATCCAAATACTGTCTACATTTAATAACAGTGTAGCAGAACTTTTAAAGGGCATGGGAAGTGCGGAGAACATCTCATTCCATTAGAGGAAGGATATCAAATTTAGTGCGGAATGAACTAGTTGCCCCGGACAACTTTCCGGAAAAAAACGGCAAGCTCCGATTTTCTGAGTCGTGGAAATGATGATACTTATCCGCTCTTTAATAATTAGAAATATCTATCAAATGGAAAATGAAAAGCCCTGAAAATCTGTGACCCTGCATATAGTGATGTTGGCAACAAACTGCTGTTAAAGAGTACTGACTCTGAATGCGTTATTGCTCTCCATTTCTGGTGAGTTTAGCCCCCTAGGGGGAGAGTGTTTGTCACCGGGTGGATTTCGTAGTGATCGGTGGAAGGTGCATGTGGAGGACTGTTTTCATGATCACCTGTTAATCATCTGAACTACACCCTGAACTTTACATCACTACCCTTTATAAGGGACTTTTTTCTAAGGGACTGTTTTGTTTTCCTTTTTTATGTGTTGTTGGCCACATGTTTCAACTGCTCAACATTAGCGCTGTCTAGTGTGATAATTTAGTCTAAATAGGATTATTTTGTAACACAGATTTAACAATTTTACATTGAAGTTTATGGGAGACGTGCAGGCAGCACAAGGATTATCCAAAAGTAGTGGCAGTGACTAAAGTCATGACAATTAAGGCAGCACCCATTAAAATCTGTGTTTTCAATTTACCTATGATTTTACATGCTGCCAGGATGTGGTTAACCGCTGGAAAATTGCTCTAATGTTAACCAGGGCTAAGGGTAGGCCATCTTTACTTGATCCAGTTAGTTTTGATGCTAACGATAATGATATGAGAAGGAGAATAGTCATTTTACCACTTATAATAATAGTGTAGCACCCTCTACCTAGGTACAGTAGGTGCTAGAGTTAAGGTTTTGTAAGAGCAGGTAAAGTTAATCAGGCCTAGCTGTAAGCTAGTCCTGTTTGTTTTGATCTGCAGGGCTGGGAGTGGCTCAGAGTAGGCTGGTGACTCACAGACAGCATCATCTTTCGGTTACCTCCCTTTTGCTTCTAGAGGCTTCTAGAAGGAAGGAGGGGAAGAGAGGTGGAGCTGCCTGGGGTGTCTCAGGGAGCCCTGACCAATTGGGGATTGGTCAGGGGGCAGATCTCCTTGAAATACATGGGGTCAGCCCAGCTGCGGAGGAGTTGTCGGGTGGAAAACTGGGAGATGGAGTACTAGCTGTCATGGCCTTTGAGGAAGCTCCCCAGTCTGGGGGGGTGTGATCTTGAGCCTGGAGCTCGGGAGTGCAAAGGGACCCTCGTACAAACCACAGGGGTGTCCTGACCAGGAGCAGGAGAGGACAGTGGAAGGTACTGCCAGGCAAAGTCTCCAGGAGGGATCCACCAGGTGTCGGTAAGTGGCAGGCACAGTCGGGAGAGCTGGGAGGCATTTCGGAGTGGACTGAGTGTGTGCAGTCTGAGATGGATGTAGAGCCAGCGGGTGAGACTGTGATGTCACGGGAAGCGTAAACAGGCAGCTGCAGCCAGGAGGGCTAGCAGGGCCTGAAGAGGGCTGACTGGGATCTGACCTAGGACAGCTAGCACCAGGACTTTCTATTTTTCTTGCTACACTAGAGGGGCCCATGGTCCCTGCCCTGCACAGGGCTGTTGCTGGGGCCTGGCTGAAGCCAGTGTCACCCCTAACCACATGCTAGCTGTGTCTAAAGAGTTATGCTGGAGGAAGAGGAAGGAATAGTCTGCAGCAAGAGTTGTGCTGGAGGAAGGAGAGTGTATAATTTGTTCCAAACTATGCAAATCTTTCCGGGCATCCCATTAATTCCTTAACCCCATCCAAGTTCTAATCCCTCAATAAAAACACAAAACAAAGCTGACAGACTTGTTCGTTGTCTTGGAATGTCTGGAAGTGAATGTCGGGCTGGGCAGGGTGACAGGTGGGCCACAACACTCAGCAGCCACTTCAGGGGTCCAGCTACAATTATATTAGAAGTAGTAATGAAATAAGCATTAGTACTATTGCTACTACTGATTAAAAATATTAGAAACAGGAATAAATTAGGGATGCACCGATACCTATTTTATACAAGGTATAAGCGAGCACGAGTACTGATACATACGAAATGAATGGGCTCAAAGCGCACTGCAAAGAATCGCATGTGACTTGACCAGGAATGCGGTGTAATTCCTGTCCGAATCACATGCAGTTTCCTACACCCCTCCTGTGTAAACCCAGGCTGAAGACAAGGCTCAAATCGCACCACAAAGGTTTCGGTTTTAGGTATCGGAGTATAAGTACAAGTACTCATACAAATGCTTAGTATCTGCACCAACGTTGGTACCAGTGTCAGTATTGGTGCACCCCTAGATAAAATATATTTTTTTGGGTCCTACAGTGTGTCTTTAAAAGGTGGCAATGGCTGCAATACCTCCTCTCCGACACTGTACCTTGCAGTACATATAGTTGGGTGATGCCCACATTCATTTACTGTATGCAGAAAACTGAGGATATTCTGTGAATGCAAGAAATCAAAGACCCACCCCCTGAAGGGGTTTTTCTAAGGTATCCTGCACTCATATACAATGATGCAGAGAGACAGTGGCAATGGTGTCTATACGTCAGCGCCGCTTTAGCACCATTGAGGATCACACCCCACTGAAAGAGGTAGAGAAGAGGAAGCCCCAGCATGCCATGACTGAAAACTTATGAAAAATGGTAAGTATATTAAGAAAAAAAAATAGCCAGGGGGGCTCTGGATGAAGGGGAAGCACCTTAGCTGAGAGGGGTGACCTGGAGTTGGGTTTTAACAATATTACATCTATAATTAATGCTACTAATCAACATACATATTACTGACCATCACTCTCAGCTGTTTCTTGATCCCATCTGCCTGTGAAAATGTTGATGCCTTCACCTCCACTTCATGGTTACCCAGCTCCAGTGGTACAATGACAAAAGGGACAGTAGTAGAGGATTTAGGTGGCACAGTCACAACCATGTGGTAACTTTTCTGTACACTTGCAATGCTGCAGAAGGCAGAGTTATAAGGTATGGTCACTCGCACCTAGACACAAAATGAATAAATTAAAATTGTCACCATTTTTAAAAGATGAAAAACAGCAGATCCCTGCAAAGCTAACAATTAGTACTCTTCTATTCCACTTTTCTACAACTTCTGGATTATTGGAGGTCACTTTCCCCTCTGCACACAGTAGTAACAGAGACTGGCAGATAAAACTACAGAGTGCAAAGGTGAAACAGCCATCCACACCCAGATATGTAGACGATCTTTTAGCAAGGAGAGCTAACCCTTCCTTACTCTATGAACATAATTCCATGTCCTCCATATTACATAGTTACATAGTAGGTGAGGTCGGAAAAAGTCCATCAAGTTCAACCTATGTGTGTGATTATATGTCAGTATTGCATTGTATATCCCTGTATGTTGCGGTCGTTCAGGTGCTTATCTAATAGTTTCTTGAAACTATTGATGCCCCCCCCCCGCTGAGACCACCACCTGTGAAAGGGAATTCCACATCCTTGCCACTCTTACAATAAAGAACCCTCTACGTAGTTTAAGGTTAAACCTCTTTTCTTTTTTTAAACCTCTTCCTCTCTTTTCTAATTTTAATGAGTGGCCACGAGTCTTGTTACACTCCTTTCCGCGAAAATTTTTTATCCCTATTGTGGGGTCACCAGGATGAGCTTCGTGTTCGAGTCGAACCCATGTTCGACTCGAACATCACATGTTCGCTCGTTTGTTGTATTATGAACAATATGGGCCGTTCGCACCAATTTCGAGTGGTGCGTCACGGCCCATAATTCACTGCGGCATCACAGTGCATTTCTGGCTGATGATTGGCTAAGCATGCACTATGACCCGCATGCTTGGCCAATCACAGCGCTGTCTGTACAGAGAGCTGTAATTGGCCAAAGCCAAGGTGGCTTTGGCCAATTATGGCTCAGGGGGTTTAGTACACGCCCCACACTATATAAGGCCGCCTGCACGTCGGCCCTGTGTAGGGGGTTCTGGCGTTGAGAGAGAGATAGAGAGAGAGAGACAGTGTCATTTGATTTAAGTTAGATAGAGTAGGCAGGCGAGTCAGATAGCTGCACTTACAATGTATTGTGTATATATATATATATATATATATATATATATATATATATATATACACATATACACACACATTGTATTCAGTTTAGCTAGATCCCTTCCTGTTATTCTCTTCCTACTGACAGGCAGGTGGTGTTCTTCTGATCCTATTAGTACCGCAGGCAGCTGCAGTATTTACAAGTTAGTGTAGTGTGTCCTCTGCACAGTGTGCACCTAAAGCTACCTGAAGAAAATTGGTGGTGTTCTTCTGATCCTATTAGTACCACAGGCAGCTGTAGTATTTACAAGTTAGTGTAATGCGTCCTCTGCACAGTGTGCACCTAAAGCTACCTGAAGAAAATTGGTGGTGTTCTTCTAATCCTATTAGTACCGTAGACAGCTGCAGTATTTACAAATTAGTGTAGTGCGTCCTCTACACAGTGTGCACCTAAAGCTACCTGAGGACAATTGCTGTTGTTCTGCTCCTAATAATACCACAGGCAGGCAGCTACAGTATTTACAGTTAGTGTACTGTGTCCTCTGCACAGTGGGCACCTAAAGCTACCTGAAGAAAATTGGTGGTGTTCTTCTGATCCTATTGATACCACAGGCAGGCAGCTACAGTATTTACAGTTAGTGTACTGTGTCCTCTGCACAGTGTGCACCTAAAGCTACCTAAAGACAATTGCTGTTGTCCTGCTCCTATTAATACCACAGGCAGGCAGCTACAGTGTTTACAGTTAGTGTACTGTGTCCTCTGCACAGTGTGCACCTAAAGCTACCTGAATAAAATTGGTGGTGTTCTTCTGATCCTATATTAATACCACAGGCAGGCAGCTACAGTGTTTACAGTTAGTGTACTGTGTCCTCTGCACAGTATGCACCTAAAGCTACCTGAAGAAAATTGGTGGTGTTCTTCTGATCCTATTAGTACCGCAGGCAGCTGTAGTATTTACAAGTTAGTGTACTGCGTTCTCTGTTTAGTGTGCACCTAAAGCTACCTGAAGAAAATTAGTGGTGTTCTTCTGATCCTATTAGTATCGCAGGCAGCTGCAGTATTTACAAGTTAGCGTAGTGCGTCCTCTGCACAGTGTGCTCCTAAAGCTACCTGAAGACAATTGCTGTTGTTCTGCTCCTATTAATACCACAGGCAGGCAGCTATAGTATTTACAGTTAGTGTACTGTGTCCTCTGCACAGTGTGCACCTAAACCTACCTGAAGACAATTGCTGGTGTTCTCATACTAATAATACTACAGACAGGCAGTTGATTCTGCTAGCTGCAGTATCAGTATATATATACATCCCAGCTTTGTGCAGCTACATCTCACTGCAGGCCATTAGTATTTCTGGAAGGCCAACAAGGAGAGGCAGACAGTCACAAGCCAATAAGAGGGCAAGCAGGCTCTGTGTCTAGAGGCAACAGTGCTGGTCATGGAGACGGTGCATTCACATCAGCACGTGGCCGTGGGACACACTTGGCCTTTTTTTCGGCAGCTGGCTGCGTTGAGCCACAACATGCGGACGACTTGGTCAAGTGGATGACCAAGCCGTCCTCATCCTCCTCATCCTCTCTCACCCAGGCTCATGGTACTTCGTCTGGCAAAGCAGCTGCCAACGCGGCCTCTTCCCTTGGCTCAATGGCATCAGTCACTCCTTCCCTAGCCCCACCATGTCCTCCTGAGGAGTCCCCCAAACTGTTTGACCACAGTGTTGGGTACATGCTCCAGGAGGATGCCCAGCGTTTTGAAGGCTCCGATGATAGTACCCAGCTAGAGGAAGGCAGTAACGTGAGCCCAGAGAGAGGGGGTGCCCAAGAAGGACAGCAATCTTGCAGTCATGTCCCCCCAGCTGCAGCATACTGCCAGCTTTGCTCCAGTGATAAAGAGGGAGGGGATGGTGAGGTCACTGACTCCACATGGGTGCCTGATAGGAGAGAGGAGTAGGAGGAGGAGGAGGCACATCACCAATGAGGAAGGATGCCCTCCAGGGGCCAGCTTAAGGGCAGCACAATGGCTGCATCACACTGCAGAGCTCCGCATGTGCAAGGCGCTGCTGTCTCTGCGCGTTATTCCAAAAGTTCTTTGGTGTGGGACTTTTTTGAGAGGAGTGCATCAGATCCCACCGCTGCTATTTGCAACATATGTCTCAAGAGTATCTCGCATGGCCAAAACATCTCCCATTTGGGCACCACATGCTTGACCAGACATATGTTGACCTGCCATGCAGTTAGTTGGCAAGCGTACCTAAAAGACCCACACCAAAGAACAAAGAGGACCTCTCCTTGCTCCTCATCAGCTGGGATCTCCAACCCCACTATACCTTCAGTCCTCTCTGAGACCTGCACTGAGAGGAATGAAGGTGTAAAATTAGGTGTGTCACAGCTTGGGGGCAATCTGCTATTGGTACACCGATGTCAGATTGTACCAGGCAAATTACCCTGCCCAAACTGCTGCACCACCGAAAGAAGTTCGCTCCCAGCCATCCACATGGCCAGCGGTTGAATGCTAGCTTGGCTAAATTGCTAGCACTTCAACTGCCCCCTTCCATAAGTTTGTGGAATGTGTGGTTCCTTAGTGGCAGGTTCCCAAACACCACTTTCTCATGGAAGGCGATTCCGGCTCTTTACCAGCATGTGGAAGGCAATGTCTTGGCCTCCTTGGACAGGGCGGTCAGCGGTAAGGTACATATTACTGCTGACCCATGGTCCAGCAGGCATGGACAGGGATGTTACCCATCTTTCACCGCGCACTGGGTGACTCTTCTGGCAGCTGGGAAGGATGCAGGACAGGGTGCAGTAGTGTTGGAGGTTGTTCCGCCACCATGCCTCCAAAATACTACTAGTGGTGATTCTGCCACACCTCTCTCCTCCACCCCCTCCTCTTCTTCTTCTTCCATGGCCTCTTCCTGTGCTGATTTGTCTTCGGAACCAGCGGTGCTCCGTAGGCGTTCAAGGAGCTACGCAAGCACGCAGGCCAAAAGATGCCATGCGGTGCTTGAGCTGGTGTACTTGGAGGACAGGAGTCACACTAGGGCAGATATTCTGTCAGCTCCGCAGGAGCAGGTTCAGAGGTGGTTGATGCCACACCAGCTTAAGGCAGTTATGGTAGTTTGCAACAATGGCACCAACCTCCTCTCTGTCCTCTGACAGGGACAACTGACCCATGTGCCCTGTTTGGCTCACGTCCTTAACTTGGTTGTGAAGTGGTTCTTGAGCAGGTACCCGGCTTACAGGTTGTACTGAGGCTGGCCAGGAAAGTCTGTGTGCATTTTTGCAGGTCATATAATGCCAGTGCTCAGCTGGCTGACCTCCAAAAGGAATTTAACCTGCCCTAATCTGTGACTTGCCCACCAGGTGGAACTCAACGTTGGCCATGCTGCAGCGGCTGCACACGCAGCAGAGGGCCATCAATGAGTACCTGTGCGACTATGGCACCAGGACAGGGTCAGGGGAGCCACGAGGATAGTGAGCAGTGACAGTGCATGCATCAGTGACACTGTCCCCCTTGTCCACCTGTTGGAGCACATGCTGCATGGAATAATAGACAGGTCACTTGAGGCAGAACAGAGGAAGGAAGAGGAGTACTTCCTTAGCTCTCAAGGCCCCCTTTATCCAGACAGTGTTCCTGCGTGCCCGCCGATCACACAGGAAGAGGAGGAGGAGGAGGATTGTGTCAGCATGGAGGTGGAGCCTGGCACTCAGCATCAGCAGCAGTCTTTAAGGGATCATTTACAGTCCCAAGAAACCCATGGACATGTACGTGGCTGGGAGGAGGTGGCTGCGGATCATGTCGTCCTTAGTGACCCAGAGGACTCCGGACCGAATGCCTCAGAAAACCTACGCTGCATGGCCTCCCTGATCCTGCAAAGCCTGTGGAAGGATCCTCGTATTGGTGGTATCAAGAAGAGGGATCAATACTGGCTGGCAACCCTCCTTGATCCACGTTACAAGGGTAAGGTTGCGGACCTTATCTTGTCATTGCAGAGAGAGCAGAGGATGAAACATCTTTGGGAGGCCTTGCAGAAAGGTCTGTGCAATGCGTTCCTAGAGATTGGGAGGTTACAAACTCTAGTTCCTGGACAACGTGTTGCTGAGGCTTCGGTCAGTCAAAGAAGGAGCGGTGGAGAAGGTGGCCGTCTGACCGATGCCCAAGGTATGATCGGTTCCAGCAACCATCGCCAGCATCTGTTTTACATCGTGCAGGAATACCTAGGGGCAAGATCTGACTTGGACACCTTTCCCACCGAAAATCCTCTGGGTTACTGGGTCTTGAGGATGGATCACTGGCCAGAGCTTGCACAGTATGCAATTGAGCTACTGGCCTGTCCTGCATCCAGCGTTCTTTCGGAATGCACAGTTAGTGCTGCTGGAGGCTTTGTAACCGATCACAGGGTGCGCCTGTCCACCGACTCGGTCGATCGACTGACCTTCATAAAAATGAATCTGTCTTGGATCACCACCAGCTACCAAGCACCTGATGCTGATGTAACCAAATAATTTTTTTTGAAATGTCAGATCCCTTCAAGACTGCCTATGCTGATGCTGAGTGACTATCCTGTTATGCTGAGTGACTATCCTCTTCCTCCTCAATGATCATGCTGATAGCTTGTGTCACGGAATGTCCCTCACTCCACTTGAGTGCTCCCATCAGTATACCACTTCCTCCCAGTCTGGATATAGATATTAGATATTCCACCCGCTCATAAGCACAAAACAAGGCGACACTTGTTTCGCTGATAACATGGACTCATTTATTAGAACCAAAATTACAAGTCTTTTTATACAGTAGAAGAGGAGGTTCCCCCCTCCTCCTCATATTACTCTAACAATACACCTGTAACAAATTAACATGAACTAATTAACTAATCCCTTTAAGCAGCCGACGTGACTCCGTGCCCTCCTGAGCATTGTTATGATTAATCAGGATTTCACTACAGGTCAGACTTGTTGTCACCGAGCTTCACACAGTTATTATTATATTATATTATATTATACATTATCATAAGTACAACCACAGGACATTTTCTCACAATAGCAGGAGCTCCACTAGGAGTCGGCCCATCTCCTACATTGTACAGAGAACAATGTGATAAACTCTCTCAATTAACTAACATGTTGAGTTCAGAATCAAACAAACCAAGAATAGTCTCTACATACATCCTGGGAGATATTTTGGACAAATATCACTGTCCCATTTTAAGTAGACCAAGATATATTTTCTCACTCACCCTGTGCCAGGATGGCACAGGGTGACTTAGACATAAGAGGTGTATGGGGAGCTGAAACAAGGGCATCCCATACTTTCCAAGGGATTCTGGGTTCCACGGGCCCTCCTGTCACAGCTTTTAAGAATATTTTTGGTTCTGGGCGCCGCCACCAGTGGCTAAGGTCCAATTTTTCAGCCCCTGTTTAACAGGGGCGTGTAATTACAATTTTGATGCAATATTTTGCAAGGAGGGTTCGTTGCTGCATTCAACTAGAGTATTTGTGAGGGGTTGCAGTGTTGTGACACCAGCACCAGTGCCTAAGGTCCAGTTTTTCAGCCCCTGTTTAACAGGGGCGTGTAAATACAATTTTTGATGCAATATTTTGCAGGAGGGCTCATTCCTGCGCTCCAACTAGAGTATCTGTGAGGGGTTACAGTGTTGTGGCACCAGTGCCTAAGGCCCAATTTTTCTGCCCCTGTTCAACATGTAATTATAATTCTTGATCTAATATTTCACAGCAGGGCCAGTTTCTGCGCCCACCAAGAGTAACTGTGAGGACTTACAGTGTTGTGGCACCAGCACCACCACCACCAAAGGCCCAATTTTTCTGCCCCTGTTCAACAGGTGCATGTAATTACAATTCTTGATCTAATATTTCACAGCAGGGCCTGTTCCAGCGCCCACCAAGAGTAACTGTGAGGACTTACAGTGTTGTGGTAACACCACCACTACCACTACCAAAGGCCCAATTTTTCTGCCCCTGTTCAACAGGTGCATGTAATTACAATTCTTGATCTAATATTTCACAACAGGACCCGTTTCTGCGCCCACCAAGAGTAACTGTGAGGACTTACAGTGTTGTGGCACCAGCACCACCACCACCAAAGGCCCAATTTTTCTGACCGTGTTTAACAGGGGCATGTAATTACAGGTGCACAGACAGCAAAACAAATGTCACAGGGGTGATAACCCTTCCCTATGTTTTCTAAAAAGCTTAAAATAGATTTTTTTGTCTTGAGCTACACTATAAAAATGTACCAGTTCAAAATTACAAACAGATTCTACTTAACAAAAAACCTACAGTCCCTGTCCTGTTTGCACCGCCTGTATACTGCTGGGGGCCCCACGCCTTTCCTTTTTTTAATTTGGGTGAGGGGTTCCCCTTAATATCCATACAAGACCCAAAGGGCCTGGTAATGGCCTGGGGTGGGGTACCCATGCCATTTGTGTCACTGATTTTCATCCATATTGCCGGGACCGACATTACATTAAAGCCACAAGCAGTTTTAAATTACTTTTATTCCTTTAAAAATGTCATTTTGTGCAGGGACTGTTCTAAGCACGGGAAACACGCGCCACTTTACAGGCATACTATAGACACCCCCCAGGTACGATATTTAAAAGAATATTTCACTTTAAGCATCATTAAAATCACTGCTCCCAAAAAACGGCCCTTTTTAAAACTTTTTTTTTCATTGACACATGTCCCCTGGGGCAGGACCCAGGTCCCCAAACCCTTTTTAGGACAATACCATGCAAATTAGCCTTTAAAATGAGCACTTTTGATTTTGAACGTTCAAGTCCCATAGACTTCAATGGGGTTCTAAAGTTTGTGCAAATTTTCGGTCCGTCCGCAGGTTTTGGTGCAAACCGAACCGGGGGATGTTCGGCTCATCCCGAATGATGATCCATCAACCTTGTATTTTTTGAAGGCCTTCTCCTTTGCTTTTATATGCATTTTTACATTGGAGTTAAGCCATCCAGGACTTTTGTTCGCTCTTTTAAATGAATAGGACTTGCTAGTGACTCCAACCTTTCATGCTCTATCCAAAGTTAAGTAAAAGTTTTGGCTAGATTTGGACCTTTAGAATACAGATGTGATGATCTCATATAGCCCAGGAGCATGCAAATGATTAGCACTGGTCTTTGCCAGCTGGTCGGAAGACAGGCTCTCACAGCATGGATGTTGGTTCTGGGGTTACCAGATCTATTACAATGCCACCAATGATTAATGTAATGATTCCAAATAGCTCATAGACCAGGGCAATGAGTTGGGTGGAAAACAGGCTCTCAGCATGGATGCTAGTTCTCATGTTACCATGTCTTCTCCAGGGCCATGAATGGTGATGATCCTATATAGCCCAGGAACCAGGTTAGAATGGATGAGTGGCGAAGGGCACTAGTATTTATGAGCAGTTGGAAGACAGTCTGTCAGCATGGATGCTAGTTCCATGGCTACCAGGTCTTTGCCAGATGCTTGATGGCGTGGATGAAACTTTGCTGTTAGCAACCCTAAACAGCAAACCATAGGATTAACTCAATGGTGGGCAGGATGTAATTTACACAGGGTTAACTCAGAGGGTAGTCAGGGACAGGCCAGAGGTCAGTAAACTGGGGCGACAGAGTAGAGTGAGACACCAAGGTGCAAGACTGAGAATGCAGGAGGCCTGCCCTAAATGTCCGTTACCTAAAATTAAGTGTTGCACCTAGATTGTAATCAGCCTGGATTTGAGTTGATAGTTGACTGCTTTCTGACCCCCAGTGAGGAATGCTTGCTTAACTCATCTTCCATCCCGTCATGCCAACTGTATGATATCTTTTATGACTAATGCTTTTATGGTTTAAAAAAAAGGAATTTCGAGTTTAGGGAGAAGCTCTGCTGAGCGTTTTCTTTTTACTATGGATCTTACAATTGAACTTTGATTGGTTTTCACTGACAAAGGGTCCCCAGTGCCGTTAATCCTGAGTATTTCATTGGGTTTTGCCTAACTTATTTATGAGTTATGAATATTATTGTCTCCTTGGCCAGCCGCTAGGAGATGTTTTGCCAGTGGTGAATGCAAGATATAAATATTTGAGTTGACCTTCCAGAACGATCTGTGCTTTCTGGACCATAGCAGGAGAGGAGGGTCCTTGCCTTCCATGCTGGTGCCAAGAGAGAAGGCAGTTGGGTTGATTTACTAAAACATGAGAGTACAAAATTTGGTACAGGTAAACAATTGGCATCTAACTTCAGCTTGTTTAATTAAGCTTTGACAATAAAACCTGGAAGCTGATTGGTTTCTTTGCAGAGCTGCACCAGATTTTGCTTGCTCCAGTTTTAGTAAATCTCTCCCAGTGCTGGAGGTCGCTGCCTCCCAAGTCTGCTGCCTAGGGTAGGCCCTTGCTAGAAGAGAGGCCTTTGTCTGAAGCCTGGATGAGTTTGTTCTGCCTTGCTGCAGCATCTGGGGAAGAAGAATCTTGGACAGCTGGGTACAAACTGCTGCCGGTAGACTTTGTTGGGGAGCCCTGCCTATGTGATTCAGATAGTACTATGCTGCCTGCAGCTGTTAATCAGTCTAAAGATTACAGATTTACTGTCTTGGCTTAAAGATCCTTAGCCTTTGTTGCCTATTTCTAGCAGCGATGCCTGCATAGGTGTGCGCAGCCTACTGCATTAGGGTGTGCACACCAAAGCTCAAACACATGTATGTATGTATGTATGTACGTATGTATGCACACACACATAGTCTTCCTTGCGGCACTCTGACCCGCCGGTACATGATCTCCTTGCCTGCAGATTTAGAGAGAGTGAAATGCTTCCATACTTCTCCTTTATGCAGAGTCGCTCAGTGGGAGATCTCTCCCACCTTCCCACTGGCACACAGAGCAATATTGCTAATGCAAATGGGGCGTTTACGGTGTGCCTAGGCACATCCGCACACCCTGTGCGCACGCTATGGATGCCTGGAATGGTGTTTTTGTCATTTTTGGGTATTCCATGCTCCACCCTCTCTCCCTGAAGTTTTCTGTGCCTAATTTCAGCATTCTAAAATGACTGATGCCCAATTTCTTCCACCCCACAAAGAGTCAATAAATCTGCCCAGAGAGTACAGCCCAAAGAAAAAATAAAATAAAAATGAGCGTAGGGCCAGCATGATATGGGACTATGGGAATCTGGAGGTGACAGGGTTAACAATTTTGTAGTGAAGGGGATCTTTTAGGGGATTGGTGCGGATAGTCATTTGGGAGGGGCTTCATGGGGAAATTTGGGAGGAGAGAAAAAAAAAACTTCAGAGATCCGGTAAAGAAACGTGGAGAAAGGTAAAAAATGGACAGTTTCCCCGGTGGGGCTTTAGACAGCAATATCTTGAAATCCAGAAAAATAAAAAATGTATAACCAGTGAGTGCTTTTATTGAACCACGAACAATTGTAATGTTATAATTCAATTGGCATTACAACATAGAGCGCTGGCCAAGTAGTACAATACATATTCCACAATATAAAGTCGACACATCTTTACACAAAATTATATACAGTCATACATTTCCGGGCTGTTGACGGTATAAATCTCCGACGCGTTTCGACCTGTGTACGGTCATCATCAGGGGGATAGTTGGTTCTATAAAATACATTGAATATCTTCAAAATTTAAGAACATGTCATCATAAATCTCATTGTAAGGTT
Organism: Lithobates clamitans; assembly: GCA_037952925.1. NCBI lineage: Eukaryota > Metazoa > Chordata > Amphibia > Anura > Ranidae > Lithobates > Lithobates clamitans. The sequence continues at coordinate 616,429 of JBBGZY010000333.1, read as the reverse complement.
AAAAATGGTAGTATATTTACCGTTGAAAAGTAGAGGGAATAATCCTTTGGCCGGTGAAAGCCGTAAATGGATCCGAGGGCCCCCATATTCGCCCCTGTCTCCCCAGAGCGCATGAGTCCAGCCCAAGGGGCTTGCAAGGAGCCACATAGACGCCCTCCAGGGGAAGGAGAAGTCAGCACCTGCGACAAATACCCAATAAGTCAAAATGATTCTCAGCACATTGGCAAGAGTATGAAGTGTATGGGCTAACTGCAATCCTAGTGATCAATATATATTGATCTGGTGTCCTAAGGTTTCATGATTGTAATTAATTATATAGAAGGTGGCAAAACCATAAAAGAAATGGTTGTATAGTTATAGTGTTGTTTGAGTGGTGTGGTATGTAAACACAGGTGAGTGGGAAGTGATATGTGGTACTAGGAATATGAAAAACCCTTTGAGTGATAAAATAAAATTAGATGGATGGCCAGCACAATGCTGACTACAGTGCCTTGTCCAGGTGAATGAAATGAGTGTGTAGTGTCAGCCAACACATGGTGAAATAAAAGTGAAAAACAAGTCAAAAGGAGAGTGTGTGAATGAATAAAACCAAATGAAACAATCAAAAACATGTGTGAAAGATCTAAACTGATTATAGGAATAGGAGTATGAGTGTAGTGTTGTGATATTAGAGGAGTAGGAATATATGTATAGTATAATAATTTACCTTGTGCCACAGTGTGGCTGATGTAGTATGGTAAAGTTTGACTTGTATGAACCAAACTGCCATGAAGCAAAAAAGGTAAAAAGCTGGAGCCAAAAAAGGATTTGTGCAGTGCCATCCATTACGGTCTGCGTGGAGTCATAGTAAGACTCACAGGCAGCCGATCATGGATATATGCCTAAAGTAGGCAATTAATTGAGTAGGCACAGGTGCTGATCCCCTCCCCCCCAGAGTGAGCAGTCCACATGTGGCTCCCCCGGCATCCCTGTAGGCAAAAAAAAAAAAAAAAAAACCCCGGCAGCTGCCGTCAACTCCGCCGCAAACCGCGAGATGTCGCTATATTATGCCTACTTTAGGCATATATCCATGATCGGCTGCCTGTGAATCTTACTATGACTCCACGCAGACCATAATGGATGGCACTGCACAAATCCTTTTTTGGCTCCAGCTTTTTACCTTTTTTGCTTCATTGCAATTTGGTTCATACAAGTCAAACTTTACCATACTACATCAGCCACACTGTGGCACAAGGTAAATTATTATACTATACATATATTCCTACTCCTCTAATATCACAACACTACACTCATACTCCTATTCCTATAATCAGTTTAGATCTTTCACACATGTTTTTGATTGTTTCATTTGGTTTTATTCATTCACACACTCTCCTTTTGACTTGTTTTTCACTTTTATTTCACCATGTGTTGGCTGACACTACACACTCATTTCATTCACCTGGACAAGGCACTGTAGTCAGCATTGTGCTGGCCATCCATCTAATTTTACTTTATCACTCAAAGGGTTTTTCATATTCCTAGTACCACATATCACTTCCCACTCACCTGTGTTTACACACCACACCACTCAAACAACACTATAACTATACAACCATTTCTTTTATGGTTTTGCCACCTTCTATATAATTAATTACATTCATGAAACCTTAGGACACCAGATCAATATATATTGATCACTAGGATTGCAGTTAGCCCATACACTTCATACTCTTGTCAATGTGCTGAGAATCATTTTGACTTATTGGGTATTTGTCGCAGGTGCTGACTTCTCCTTCCCCTGGAGGGCGTCTATGTGGCTCCTTGCAAGCCCCTTGGGCTGGACTCATGCGCTTTGGGGAGACGGGGGCAAATATGGGGGCCCCCCGGATCCATTTACGGCTTTCACTGGCCAAAGGATTATTCCCTCTACTTTTCAACGGTAAATATACTACCATTTTTAACCTTACAATGAGATTTATGATGACATGTTCTTAAATTTTGAAGATATTCAATGTATTTTATAGAACCAACTATCCCCCTGATGATGACCGTACACAGGTCGAAACGCGTCGGGGATTTATACTGTCAACAGCCCGGAAATGTATGACTGTATATAATTTTGTGTAAAGATGTGTCGACTTTATATTGTGGAATATGTATTGTACTACTTGACCAGCGCTCTATGTTGTAATGCCAATTGAATTATAACATTACAATTGTTCATGGTTCAATAAAAGCACTCACTGGTTATACATTTTTTATTATTCTGGATTTCAAGATATTGCTGTCTAAAGCCCCACCAGGGAAACTGTCCATTTTTTACCATTATTGTTTTGGGGTGTGCAGCGCATGCGTCTCTCCCACATGTGTTTTTTTTTCTCTTTAGAAACGTGGAGAAAGAACCTTCCCAGCAACAACGTGCCTTCATACAGTTCTCCTGGCTTACTTGCCCGCCCGCTCACCCCCACCATCTCTACTATGGCTGACCTGCTAGAGCTGGTAGACCAGGTAGCAGCCTTGCTGAGAGCCTCTGCCACGGCTCCTCAGGTATCTACCCCACGGCGTGCTTGGAGGGCACGTCCCCCGAAGCGATTCATCCCTTCCGATTCCCCCCAACACAGTGCCATGCAGGGAGCCCAGGATCGGACCCTCCAGCCCTGCCAGCTCAACCTCTCATGGCTGCTCGCTGGCACCTTGGTGCATTGTTTTGATGCAGTTGCTGCTTCCACGCCGGTGTCGGCTTGGGTTCCGGATCCGCTGGGGGCTGGGCAGGCTGTGGCCCAGGTTCTGGCTGTCTCCGTGACTGCGTCAAGTCAAGGGCAGGTGGTTGGTGTGATATGGGGGGACGCAGCTAATCAGGGCACATCAGTGAAGACCTCGTCGGACTCGCCGAGGGACATTGTAAAAAGTACAGATATGGTTCGCTTGGCTGATTCAGTCAAATGTGAGCTGTATGATTGCTTTGAAGGGCCTTTAGGAGCCCATCTTAAGTCTGAGGTGCGGGATAAGATTTAGCGTAGTGACTATGTGGAGATTTTCACATTGTTGCCTCTAGAGAAGTTTCTAGAGATCAAGCCTGAAGAATCCAAGAAGGAGGACAAGGAAAAGTGTCGTTACGAGTCCGCGTACATTTAGTAACTGGCTCCAGGCCTTCACCATTTTGGCAAGCGTGGAAAAATCCCTGAAAACTGTTCCACCCTTTTTTGTTATCTAGATGCCATTAGCGAGGCCCATAGAATGAATGGGGGCATGGCTTGGCTGCGCTATGATGAGCAATTTCGTCAGTGTAGGGCTATTCGACTGTCTTTGCTCTGGGATCATAAGGACATCAGTTTATGGATGAAGCTTATGTCCTCTGTGTGGGCCTTCACTTAATTTTTTTCCAGCAAGGGCCGGGAGTCCGACTGCCCCCAGACAGCTGGCTGCAAAACAGCGGGGTTGTTGTTGGCAGTTCAACGAGGGTTCTTGCAGATTTGGCACAGGCTGCCGATACAAACACGAATGCTCCCACTGCAGGGGGACTAACCCCCTGTCTCGCTGTTTCAAGGCCAGCAGGGCCCGTCTCTGCGATTCTATGGGAAAAAGGCAAGACGCCGTTAAAGGGGGACCAGATGGTTCCCTTTCTAAGTAGATATCCAGATCGGCCTGCAATGCATTTGTTGCAGGCCGGTTTCAAGGAGGGTTTCGTGATCCCTTGCTCCCTTACTCGGATTCCTCCAGTGGCCGATAATTTGCGGTCAGCTCTTTTACACTCTGCCATGGTTTCTGAGAAACTTGCAAAAGAGGTGTCGATGAGCCGCATGTGCGGCCCTTTTGTTTACCCCCCATTGGCCAATTTAGTGGTCTCTCCTTTGGGGGTCATTCCAAAGAAGGAGCCCAATAAGTTCCGCTTGATTCACCACCTGTCATTCCCAAAAGGTGGATCGGTCAACGATGCTATTGATCCTGAGGCGTGTGCGGTGTCGTATACCTCCTTTGATGCTGCTTTTTTTGGGTATGGCATTACGGTCAGGGTGCCCTCATGGCCAAGACAGACATAGAGTCTGCCTTTCGGTCCACCTGAGCAGTTTTCATCTTTTAGGTTGTAGGTGGTTGGGTGCTTTTTATGTTGATCATTGCCTTCCTATGGGCTGTTCTATTTCCTGCACCCTTTTCAAGACTTTTAGCTCTTTTCTTGAGTGGGTGGTTCGTGACGTGGTGTGTGTCAATTCAGTTATTCACTATTTGGATGACTTTCTTTGCATTGGCCCTCCTTCTTCGAATTTATGTGGCATTCTTCTGGCTACGGTTAAGCACATCATGGAGCGTTTTGGTATTCCTCTCGCGGCTGACAAAACGGAGAGCCCTACATCATTAATCAAGTTCTTGGGGATAGTTATTGATGCTGAGGCAATTGAATGTCGTCTGCTTGATGATAAGTTGCTTGCTCTCGAGGAGGAGGTTAGCTTAGCATTTGGCAAACACAAGATACAGCTACGGGAGCGACAGTTGCTCCTAGGTAAGCTGATGGGCAGGGTTTTTTGTCAGCAGCTATCGACCACCATGGCACGCATCACCTAGACACTTTGTTTGCCTGAACAGGGAACTTAGATCCAATTTACGGGTGTGGCGCGTTTTTTTGGAAACTTTCAATGGTCGTCTCTCTGGATGGAGGGGCCGGTCAGTAACTTCGATCTGGATCTTTTACAGATGCCGCCGGCTCTACTGGTTATGGAGCATTTCTGGGGGGGCGGTGGAGCGCGGAGCACAGAGCACTGACGGGAGGTGGGTTTCTTAAAAAATGTGGTACTTTTGGAACTGTTTCCGGTCGTGGTCACCATAGTGATATGGGGGGAGTCTTTTCGTAACAAAAAGGTTCGTCTCCACTGTCATAACTTAGGGGTGGTTCAAGTCATCAATTCCCTGTCAGGGGCCTCCCCTCCCATAATTCAGCATTTTGTTTTGTGTTGTCTTCAGCTGAAAATGTTTTTGTATGCGGTGCATTTTCCAGGGGTGAAGAATACTTTGGCTGACGCTCTTTCTCGCTTTCAGTTGGACAGGTTCCGGGAGCAGCATGGAACCCCTTGTCCTCTTCGGCTGTGGCGGATTGCCTTGGAGTCCTCCGGTTTGATTCAAAACTCCTTGAGTGGGTCGATATGGTCTTCATATACCAAGGTCTAGCCGGAGTGGGGGGATTTTCTTGAGCAGGCTGGGGTGGGCATGGCCAGTTCTGAGGTAAGACATCTTTTCATTTACTTAATTTGTCTGGATTTTACAAATAGTGTGTCTATTTCCACCATGAATCTCAAGGTTTTCTTGGTGAAACAGGCATTGAGAGGTTATCGGAAAGGTTAATCTGCCGATCTAAGACGGATCAGGCGGGAAAGGGGGCACATTTGCGGTTACTGCAGGTTTATGGTTCATTTGCCCAGTTTCCGCGGTGGTGGATTATCTACAGCTTCGCCCAGTGGGGACTGGTTATTTTCTCATTCATTCGGATGGTTCTACATTGTCCAAGTTCCAGTTCGTGTCACTTCTTCAGTGCTGTATTTTGGCTGCAGGGCTAGAGCCACGCAGTTGGTTTTTCGCATTCCTTCCACATCGGAGCGGCCACAGAGGCTGCCAGGTGGGGATTGGATGTTGCAGTCGTAAAATGGATCAGCAGGTGGGAGTCAAATTGGTTTAAACTTTATGTCCGCCCTCATCTGGTGTAAGTTTAGCCAGGTTCATGGGGCATCTTATGTGTCATTCCTTTTTGATGTGGTCTGTGTTTTCTGTGTGTTCGGTTTTTGTTTTTACGTTATGTGTTATATTATGGGTTTTTTTTCATATCATGCTTGCCTCGTTTGGATCTTGGGCCACTCCTTCGTTCATTGGGGGGCCAAGAGGGCTGATGTCAGGCCTAATGGTCGTCAGCTGGGTTTCACTAGGTCAGAGGTGAGTGTCAGATGGATAGGCATTCCGGGGCTGTTGTAGAGCAGGGTAGTCCCAGAAGTACATAGGGTTTCAGGCTGGGACAGGGCTCCTGACATACAGGTTTTGCATGCTGGTGGCAATGATCTGGCTGTCAGGTCCAGCAGGCACCTTATTCGGGATGTCAAATTCAACGTCCTTACGCTGCGCATGGCTTTTCCTCACACAGTGGTGGTTTTAGTTGGATATCGTAGGCTTGGTTGTGATCGCTGTGGCTAATCACAGCAGATCGCATGACAGTTGTACACAATGAAAGGCTTTAATTTATGCCTTTCACTGTGTACTATTATGATGAGCTCTGTGATTGGTCACAGTCACCACATGGTACAGACAGGGAAAATAACATCCTATGTGTACCATTTGATTAGGTGTGGCTAATCACAGCTAATCACAATAGCAAACATTGAATGAGTAATAAAAATAGTAAAAATAAGTAGCAAAAATAGTTGCTTATAACTGTAAAATTCAGTTACAGTATAAGCAATCATAGTGTGTAACAAAAAAAAAAATCCTGATGACCTGCCCAGAGTAGTACAGTGCTATTGTGGTAACACTGTATTGCTCTGGTCATTGTATGCAAAAAATAAAATAAATAAATAATAAAAAAATAAACTAATATTTAAAACATTGAAAAAAATGTTGTCCCTGATCACCGCTGATGAAGCTGTACTGCACTGGTGGCAGTATGTAAATTTTTTTTTTAAATTGTAAAGAATAATTTCTTCATTTTCCCAAAAATTGTGACAAAAAACTCACCAAGCTTCTTACTAAATATCTTGGACTGTCTACTTTCCAAAGTAGACATTTGGGTTATAGGGGTCATTTGGGTTATATTTGTACTGTCCTGGCATTTTCAGATCTCAAGAAATGAAAATATTCAGATATACAGTATATACCATCGTTTGTGGACTGTATAACTTTCCCACAGACTAAATATATACAGTTTGGCATAAATTTATTGAGAAAGATTATTTATTTGCTACATTTTATAACGGAAACAAAGAAAAAATAGTTTGTTGAGTCGTGGGAGAGTATGGAGTGAGAGAGTAGGGTGTGTGTGGACTCCCTCCTATCCTCCTCCCTGAAGCGGCCGCTGATTGCTGGGAGAGCAGTGGGCATTGGCTACTTGATCTGGCCAGGGTTGTCCTAGCACAGAGCGGCATATGAGGAGACGGTGAAGATTTCCAGAGAAACACGAGGGAATCCGAGTAGTGTGCACAGCCGTAGGACAGCGTGCACATCCCGTGATACCGCTGTGAAACCCAGCGAGAACTGGAGAGGTCTTTTGAACTGAGTAACCCGGGAAGGAAGGAAGGCAAAGGAGAAAGGCAAGCGGTGATCCCGAGATATCTGGGTCGCACTGTGAGCATATTACGAAGACATTAGAACCTACCTAGGCCTCTATTCTTGGGCAATCCTTTGGGAAATCCACGCGGAGATTCATTTAAAGCAGCCAGGGGGAGCCAAGAGCGGGCTCAGGTAGTGAGTGATACCTTTGTATATTGTTCTTCCAGAGACTATGTTTTATTCTGCCTGACAGGATTGTATTGCACTGAATTGCAGTGAATCTGATGAACTTTATCAATTCTAACTGAGCCTGCATACTGTGCTTTTGATTTTGCCATTTGCTTTTGTCATTTTGGCTACCCCAGCATTGAGCGTGGAACATTTCAGATTTGTACACTTTATATCTGGCATTTTTTTTACCCTCTGGTCTTTGAGATTATAGCATATAATGGCATATAACATTTTGGTTTAAATGGTCTAGTACCTCCAGTGTTTGGTGCTCTATACGCCTTGCTCACAGTGCCAGCTTCTAGAATATATTACTTCTCTAGGAGGTGGGAGGGGGGAGGTAATATAGGAATTGTTCAAGAATCACCAATGGGGAAGTGTGGAGAATTGAGGTCACAGCACAAAAGAAGTTCGTAGGAAACTGCACTTGTTGGATGCAGGATAATGCACAAATTAATAATTATAGGTATAAGAAAATGCTATTTACAACTCACATTATTTTTTTCTTTCTCTTTTGGAAAGTATATTTACTTCAAGTGGTCACATTGGTTCTGAGGTTCAAAATCACTAAAGGTAATAGAAAAGAGACTGGGATTTGGGTTTCTGGGATCACAACCTAAAACTTTGGGTATTAGGGGGGATTTAAAGTACGTATTAAATATTAATTTAGGCTTAAATAGATACACTTTACAGATTTGTATACACTCCCTGACTCTATATGCTAGCTAAGACACTTAATATTGGTTCCTGGAATGTTAGGAGACTGGGAACATCGGCTAAAAGAGCGGCGGTATTTACTATGGTAGAGAGGTATGAAGTAGAGTTGGTATGCCTGCAGGAAACCCACTTAACTAAACATACAGTCCAGCAATTACAGAATAAGAAATACCAATGTCAGTACCATTCGGTATACTCTTCCTATAGTAGAGGGGTAATGCCCCGTACACACGGTTGGACTTTGTTCGGACATTCCGACAACAAAATCCTAGAATTTTTTCCGACGGATGTTGGCTCAAACTTGTCTTGCATACACACGGTCACACAAAGTTGTCGGAAAATCCGATCGTTCTAAACGCGGTGACGTAAAACACGTATGTCGGGACTATAAACGGGGCAGTGGCCAATAGCTTTCATCTCTTTATTTATTCTGAGCATGCGTGGCACTTTGTCTGTCGGATTTGTGTACACACAAAGGGAATTTCCGACAACGGATTTTGTTGTCGGAAAATTTTATATCCTGCTCTCAAACTTTGTGTGTCGGAAAATCCGATGGAAAATGTGTGATGGAGCCTACACACGGTCGGAATTTCCGACAACCAGGTCCTATCACACATTTTCCGTCGGAAAATCAGACCGTGTGTACGGGGCATAAGTGTTATGGTGCGAGCCGGGGTGAATTTTTCCTGCAGACAGACCAGGATAGATGAGATGGGCCATTATATCTTTTTGTATTGCTTAATTGATAATAGTAGGTATATTGTGGCAAATATTTATATCCCCCCACCATTTAAAATAGATGTTATGCTTAAATTAAAAGAATTTTTGCTAGATAAAGAAGATGTGCCGATCATAATAGTGGGAGACTTTAATGAGATCCTAGACAGAAAGTTGGATAGGCTTCCTGTACGGATCCTCTCAGAGTCTACGGAGAGGAGTCACCTGTGCCAATTCCTGGAAGAAGTGGGGTTAGTGGATTTGTGGAGAGCACGAAACCCGGGGGTCATGCAATATTCTTGCTACTCAGCCTCACACTCCACGCTCTCCAGGATAGATATGGCCCCGGGAAATGATAGAGCTCTACAGATTATAGAAAAAATTACATACTGGCCAAGGAGGGATATCAGATCATTCCCCAATAGTGGTTACAGTGAAACTAAGGGGGAATAGACCCCAGAAGGAGTGGAAAATAAATCCACACTGGTTTGAATTAATTAAAAAAACAGATGGGGTCCTCTCCAAACTGAAAGAATTTGCAGAATCTAATGAAGACACGGCGCCAGCTTGTTATATTATGGCATACCCTAAAAGCATATCTTAGAGGGATTCTAACATAGCAGGTGGCCAAATATAATAAGGATGCTAGAACCTGGTGTGATGATTTAACACCAATATTAAGCAGACAGCAAAAGCTTGAACATGAGCCTAGTCTTTATTTAGCAACGTCCATCTTACAGAACTAACCATAGCTCCCCGCCCCCTGATCACATGACCAAAACTGTTAACTGTTTCCCAACATGCATAAGGAACTAGGCATAACAATTGAACTTGAATTATAACATAAAGCGTATACATCATTACACCTGGGAGGAAAAAAATTGAAGAGAGGTGCTGGAGGCCAAAAATAATTATATAATAGACCCTACACCAGGGAGGGAAGCAGTTTGGTTAGATAAACAACAAGAGTATAAGTTAGCAATTATGCAGAAGGTTGAGACTAGATGACTTCTGCAGCGACAGTCCTCCTTCGCAGCGGGTGAGCGCGTGGGAAGGAAGTTGGTACAACTGGTGAAGTCCAACTCTCCACCATCCACTATCCTCACTACTATGTATTCATGGGGAGAGATAATATCAGATACTACAAAGATAGGGCAAATATTTAGGGGCTACTATAAAAATCTGTACACCGCACAGAAAAGGAGAGTGGAGGATGTGATGAAAGATTTTCTGGGGAACCTAGAAATACCAGTCATTACACAGGAGGAAAGGGAGGAATTAGAAACCCCAATAACCTCTTTGAACTCCAACAAGCAGTAGCTAGCATGGCAAATCATAAATCCCCCGGCCCTGATGGACTTCCAACCGAAGTGTACAAATATTATGGTGATATTCTACTCCCGGAGTTGCTAAAAGCATTGCAGGGGGCAGTCAGAGAGGGACGGTTGCCAGCTTCAATGTTAGAAGCAACCATTATAGTCCTCAAGAAAAAAGGAAAGGATCCTTTAGATGTAGCAGCATACAGGCCAATTTCTCTTTTATGCTCGGATGCTAAAATTCTGGCCAAGGTTCTGGCAGCCAGGTTGAATGGAATTATTCCCAAATTAATCCACTCGGATCAGGCGGGTTTTATTGCTAATATATCTACAAGTATGAATATCAGAAGAGCTTTTTCTGAATTTACAGGCCCAACAGAGAACGAGGGAACAAGAGCTGTATTGTCGCTGGATGTGACTAAAGCTTTCGACAGTGTGGAGTGGGGATATATTTGGCAAGTGTTGGGGAAATTCTGCTTTGGTCCATCTTTTATTGGCTGGATTAAAATGCTTTATGATAGGCTTAGTGCTAGACTTAAAATTAACAATGAACTCACGGATAAGATAGAATTGTAGAAGGGGACGAGGCAGGGATGCCCGCTGTCGCCTCTGCTCTTTGCCTTGGTGATGGAACCCCTGGCGATCTCTATAGAAACGAGCCCCGAGATAACGGGCTTTCAGAGGAAGGTGGGAGAAGAAAGAATTGCGTTGTACGCGGACGATATTCTGTTGTTCCTGGGAGATACGGGTCAATCACTGACAAAAGCAATGAGCATAGTGGAGGAATTGGGTAGCTTTACAGGATTGGAGATAAACTGGAAGAAGTCTGAACTTTTATCAATAGACCCTATTAGTGACCTAACAATCCCAGGTATACCCCAGCTAGTAGTAGTGGACACTCTGAAATACCTGGGGATCACCATGACGAAAGACCCTAACCAATTTATTAGTAAAAACCTCACTCCACTTCTGGTCAAATTTAAGCAAAAAGCTGACATCTGGAAACGGTTCCCATTGTCAGTGACAGGAAGATGCAGCCTAATAAAAATAATTGGGATGCCACAATTGTTGTATGTGCTACACAATTCCCCGGTGTGGTTATGCAAGAAGTGGTTTAATAAAATTGAGAGCCTGTATAGGGAGATAATATGATGGGGGAAGGTGGGTTTGCGTTGTCCCATCCAGAGTGTTATTATCTATCATCTCAGTTGCAACAGCTGATGGGATGTGGAGCTCTGGATGGGGGTACTCCCAATGGAAGAATAATAATAACTGGCGCTAAGCATAACACAATAGCTGATGCATTAGATGCGGGTTAGTTTCGCTATAAGTACCCAACAATTAAAATGATAATTAAAATATGGAAAATTGTCAAAAAACAGATGAGATATAATGGGTTAACTGCGTATACTCCCATCTGGAATAACAGTAACCTGCAGGAAATCCTCCAAAAGTCAGAGAGTGGGATAAACAAGGTATTAAAAGGTTGAGACAACTTTATGTGGGTAATACCCTTAAAAAAATTTCGGAACTGAAATGTGAATTTAACTTACCGCAGAGCACATTTTATACCTATTTACAGCTTAGACATGTCCTTGCTGCCCAATTTAGGAGTCAACCCTTGCCTTGGAATGGAAAGAAACACCTCTCTTCAAAAGTATATTTCGGGTGGGCCCCACTAAGGGTCTATCCGAAATATATGGACAAATAAGCAAAGAAGTCAATAGAGAGGGGAAACTCAATGCAGTAAGAATAAGATGGGAAGAGGACATGGGGCAAGAACACAAGAGCAGTGGAGGAGAATCTTAGAGATGGGACCAATGGTATCTGTTTCTCCCCCGCAGAAGATATCCCATCTGATGTTGCTAAATAGAGCTTATTATACTCCGAAGCGACTATTTAGATTTGGTAGAAGAGATGATGACAGATGCCCCAGATGCCAGGGGACTGTGGATCTCATACACATGGTGTGGAGATGCCCCAAGTTATTCCGATACTGAGAGCGGGTGATTAATACCATAAGAGATATATTTGGAATAACATTGGAGAGGGAGGCCATAGTATGCATACTGGGGCACAGGAGGGAACAGGGTGAGAGGAAGAGTATTACAATACCAATTCTGAGATGCTTATTCCAAGCCAGGAAAACAGTTACACTGATATGGCAATCAAAGGCACCCCCCACAGTAAGAGACTGGATCAGAGCAATAAATGAGACCCTCTGTAGAGAAAGGGCAGTGTATACAAAGAAAGGTAACTTTAAGGAATTTGTCAGGATGTGGAGACCCTGGCTGGAAAAAAGAGAGGCAAGTGTACTATAGACTAGGAAAATCAACTAGTTTGGACATCCCGGTAGGAAAAGGAAATATTAGACTAAACGGAACTAAAAAGCCAGTTAATTTTCAACAAGTATAGCTAATTGCATTATAAATAGTGTTTGATAAAATGGATATAGGAATCTAAATATGAGTTGGGTTATTTGTATTTTCCTTTTTTTTTTAATTACAATAGGACCCTACCCGTCTATCTATCAACCTAATTATGAAGATATGACTTTGCGTACTTGGCTCTATTTTTTTGGATTGTTAAAGTTTTAAAATTGAATAAAGAATAAGGTCAAGAGGGGAGGAAAAGAGAAAAAAAGAAAAAAGAAAAAAGAAAAATAAAAGGGGAAGAAAGGGAAAAATACCACTATCATGCGAAACTGAGAAGTAGACAGCGAAATGAACGTAAAGCTGAATAAACCTCTAAATAGTTTTTCTGAGGTGGAAAAAAAGGAAAAGGGGGAAAATATGATAGAAACTCCTATTATAAACTACACCAATCAATATTTAACCCCTTCCCGCCCAGCACTGTTGTTCTGGGAGGAAAAGAAGAAAAAATTGTTTGTTTTTTTTTAAATGTCCATCTTTTTTCATTTATTTAGCAAAAAATAAAAACCCATTGGTGATTAAATACCACCAAAATAAAGCTCTATTTGTGTGAAAAATGATAAAAATCTCTTTAAAATAACAAACATGTCATACTTACCTCCACTGTGCAGTTCGTTTTGCACAGAGTGACCCCTATCCTCAACTTCTGGGGTCCCCCGCTGGCGCTGGTAGCTCCTCCCCGCATCGAGTGTCCACATTGGAGAGGGCTCTCCTAAAGTGGACACCTGTGCGGGCACGCTCCTGAGTCCTACATCTGTGTACATTCACACAGAATGCAGGACTCGGCCCCACAACTGGCGCCCATGTCATTGGATTTGATTGACAGCAGCGGGAGCCAATGGCTGTGCTGCTATCAATCTATCCAATCAAGAGCCAAGACAATGGGCAGAGAGGAAAATCGTGTCTCCACCAAGGGAACGAACAGGCTCAGGTGAGTAAAAAGGGGGGGCTAAGGGGCCAGTTAGTGTCAAAATTGCATAGGATGCATTAAGGTGAAAAAACACGAGGGTTTAGAACCCCTTTAACTTCCTGTTATGGGGTGACAATGCTTTGTCCCAGTCTTCCAATTGCTCCTGCATTGTCAAGCCTGCATGGGCTTCCAAAAGCAAGATGCAAAAAAGGATAAAAAAAAGTGATAATTGTGCTGTATGTTCTAAATAAAAATGAAAAGCTGCTATGGTTTATTGTACACAGTTCTTTAGCAATTTAAATATCGTCCAGTTAAGGTTTACATCTACCTTAATGAAGTCAAACCAAAGATAAGCGATAATTACAAAATTAAAATCTATTACCTGATTTAAAAAGGGCAGTACTAAAAAACAATGTAAAGTACATCAAAAACAGGGTTACCAAAAAGTGCATAAATGTTTGGTTTTGTTTTTCAGACCCAAGTCACAATTTTATATTCTGCTCATATTTCTTAAACTCTGTTTCACTTCTTCCATAGCAGAGAAGATATCTGTGGTGTTTAAACAAGTCTTCTAGAGTTTTTATCAAACGTATAACTAAAAGCAAAACTTTGTTTTTGTTTTGGATATAATGTAGAGCAGTGGTTCTCAACCTTACTAGTGCCGTGACCCCTTGATAAAATTTCCCAAGTTGTGGGGACCCCTAACAGCAAAATTATTTTCGTAGCGTGGGTTGTCAGCACCCAAGGCAAGACAAGCCATTTGCGCCCCTAATGGACATTTAGCGCTCCCTGAGTCCCTTCCACTCGTACAATATTGAAACCCCTTATCGTACATTTTAGGATGTACCACTCTCTTTGTTCTCCTTTCTTTCTCTATCTTAATTTCTTGTTTTTTCCTCATCCCTCTCTCTAGACATCTTTCTTGTTCTTTTTATTATTTTTTCTCTCCCTTTATCTTTGTTCCTCCCCCTCTTTTTATCTCCCTTCCATGTATTCTCTATTTTTATTCCTTCTCTTACTACTTGGTGGGAATGGGATGAGTGGCATTGCTGGCGGGTAGTTGGGATAAGTGGCAGTGCTGGCGGGGAGCTCGGATGCGTGGGAGTGCTGGGGGGAGTTCTGAACAGCCAACTTAGGTGCCCTTGATCAAGCTCATCTGCTGATCTGAGAACTGTAGTGGGGACTTTGAATGGCAACTATAATCACAGGTAGCGTTACTCGCTGTGTCTTCGACTTCGTGGTGTCTCGTAACAGTGACACCTATGCCGAAATCAGGAGATAGGGTCGCCTCCAGCCCCTCCCACTTCACATTCACCAGTCCGCTGACCTCTAGTCTCTGTCCCCCAGCCATGCCGTGAACTGAATGTGCGGCTACGAAGAGGCTGAGTGGGCAGCCAGGGGCTCCAGGAACAGCCAAGCTGGGCAGCTACAGGCTCCAGGGACAGCCCTGCTGGGCAGCCGCAAAAAGGCTGGGAGAGCGGTGCGGGCTTCAGGAACAGCCCAGGATTCGGTGACCCCTGGCAAATCATCATTCGACCCCCAGGTTGAGAACCACTGATGTAGAGGGATTAGAACAGTTGTCAGTTTTTCTTTGTTTTTTATAACTTTCAATAATTAGCATACATTATCAAAAAAAAAAAAAAGAAACATTTTTTAACAAAGCATTAAGGGCCTGAGCAATAAAAATGTTGTAGTCATTTTGTTTTAACAGTGAAAATATTGAAACATGCTCACATAGTTAATCCAGAGATGTAAATAGCTCAGAAGCGTGGGAAGCTGGGTAGCTGGGTTTTGCCCATAATTCTACTTTAAGAGTTAAAAAGAATAAAAGTTATTTAATTCCACACTACCTTAAAAGTTTCATCTCTAAGATTGACAACAACAGCTTGAAGTTCTACTTCTTCATTTTGTGATACAGAATACGGCACTTTCAGGTCAATAAAAAAAGAATTCCTAGTGTTAATTTCATATGGCTCAGCCACACAAATACCTGCAGATAGGACATATAAGATAACATAAATAATATACAGTGTTAATCAGGAACTACACATATCCTAAACCTTAAAGTGGTTCTAAGGGCCGAAGGCTTTCTACCTTCATGCATTTCATGCATAAGAGTGAAAAAACCTTCTGTGTGCAGCAGTGCTCCCAGCCCCCCCCCCCCCCAATACTTACCTGAGCTCCCTCTCAAGCCAGCGATGTGCACAAGAGCATTGTCTCTTCGGGGACTCTTCCACTTCAATGGCTGACACAGCAGCGGGAACCATTGTCAATCACAGCCCATGAGTCAATGGACACAAAGAGCAGCTGCTCAGGAGCGTGCCTGCTTGGGTGCCCCTATAGCAAGCTGCTTGCTCTGGGGGCACTCGACAGGTGGGAGGGGCCGGGAGCACCAGCAGGGGACCCGAAAAGAGGAGAATCAGGGTTGCTCTGTGCAGAAGAACTGCACAGAGCAGATGAATATGAAATGTTTTTGTTTTTGTTTTTTTTGCCTTTAATATCACTTTAAAATCACACACATTCTACATGAGTAAACACTATCCCATTCTAAAGAACACACACATCCTACATGAGGGAACATCATTGTATCCTAAATCACACTAATCTACATGAGCTAATTACATCCCACAAATTACATTCTAAATCCCACAAATACAACATTAGAAACCACAACCCTCATCCTAAATCACGCACATATCACACACATCTTACATGGGGAAACACCATCCTCTTGGATGAATATAATCCTCTGAGACAAAAAATTAATTGCTATACAGTGGAACCTCGGATTATGAGCATAATCCGTTCCAGGAGAATGCTCATAATCCAAAGTATTTGCATCAAAGCGAGTTTCCCCATTGAAGTCAACGGAAATGAAAATAATTTGTTCTGCATTGACTTTAATGGTATGCAATACCGCATGCGACCAAAGGGGGGGGGGGTGACGGGGAGCCTCGGAAACGGCTGGAAAGGCCTGAGGACACCTCAGCTGACCTTGGCAAACCTTGGAAAAACTCTGTTCCAGAGGTTTGCCGAGGTCAGCCGAGCTGTCCTCGGGCCTTTCCATTCATTTCCAAACAGCGCCAATCGGCTACGATCGGCGCCGCTCAGCTCCGGCGCCCCCCCACCTCAGGCCAAACACGGTACTGCACACACTTTGGCCTGAATCATGCACCATCCTGTCCTAAATAGCATCCATCCTACCTGAAGAAACACCTTCCCATCCTAAATCACATCCATCTTACATAAGAAAAGAATATCCTTATCCTAAATCACATCAATCTTACATGGAGAAACACCATGCTGTCCTTTATCATCCCCATCCTACATGAGGAAACACCCTACTAAATCCTAATTCACACCCATACTACTTGTGGAAACACCATTCCCATACTAAATCACATCCATCCTACATGAGGAAACACCCTACTAAATCCTAATTCACACCCATACTACTTGTGGAAACACCATTCCCATACTAAATCACATCCATCCTACATGAAGAAATACCATACTCATCCTAAATCGCAACCATCCTAAATGAGTAAACACATTCCCATCTAAAATCACACCCATCCTACATAAGGAAACACCATTCACATCCCAAATGACACCCATCCTACATGAGGAAACACTTTCCCATCCTAAATCACACCCATCCTATATGAGGAAACACCATTCCCATACTAAATCACAACCATCCTAAATGAGTAAACACCTTCCCATCCTAAATCATACCCATCCTACATGAGGAAACACCATCCCATCCTAAATCACGCCCCTCCTACATGAGGAAACACCATTCCCACACTAATTCACAACCATCATAAATGAGTAAACACATTCCCATCTAAAATCACACACATCCTACATAAGGAAACACCATTCACATCCTAAATCACGCCCATCCTACATGAGGAAACACTTTCCCATCCTAAATCACACCCATCCTACATGAGGAAACACCATCCCATCCTAAATCACGACCATCCTACATGAGGAAACACCATTCCCATACTAAATCACAACCATCCTAAATGAGTAAACACCTTCCCATCCTAAATCACACCCATCCTACACGAGGAAACACCTTCCCATCCTAAATCACGCCCCTCCTACATGAGGAAACACCATTCCCACCCTAAATACCACCCATCCTACATGAGGAAACACTTTCCCATCCTAAATCACACCCATCCTACATGAGGAAACACCATTCCCACCCTAAATCCCACCCATCTTACATGAGGAAACACCATTCCCACACTAATTCACAACCATCCTAAATGGCACCCATCCTACATAAGGAAATAATATCCCTATCCTAAATCACATTAGTCTTACATGGGGAAAACACAATACTGTCCTTTATCATCCCCATCCTACATGAGGAAACACCCTACTGAATCATTAGCTGTGAATGCTGATTGGATGCTGGTTTTCCAGCATGACTGTTCAACAGAAGCCGTTTATGAGAACAGACAGCTGTGCACACGGGCTGAAAGTCGGCCGGTTCCAGCTGAACTGGTTGATTTATGTCCCATGTGTACTGGGCTTTACATGAGGAAACACTATCCCATCCTAATTCACACCCATATTACATTAGGAAACACCATCCCATCCTAATTCATACCCATACTATATAAGGAAACACCATCTCATCCTAATTCACACCAATCCTACATGAGGAAACACAATCCCATCCTAAATCACACCCATTCTACATGAGGAAATAATATCCCTATCCTAAATCACATCAGTCTTACACGGGGAAAACACAATACTGTCCTTTATCATCCTCATCCTACATGAGGAAACACCCTACTGAATCATTAGCTGTGAATGCTGATTGGGCAGTGGCGTAGCGTGGGTTGTCAGCACCCGGGGCAAGGCAAGTAATTTGCGCCCCCTAACCTGCGGACTTTTAGCTATCCCTGAGTCTCTTCAAATACAATAGTACTGACCTACCTGATTCCTATACTGACCACTACACACTACACGGTCCACTACACTGAGAACTACACTGTCCACTACACTACATTGTCCACTACACTGACCACTATACTATACTGTCCACTATACTACACTGACCACTATACTATACTGTCCACTATACTACACTGACCACTATACTACACTGTCCACTATACTACACTGACCACTATACTACACTACACTGTCCACTATACTACACTGACCACTATACTACACTAACCACTATACTACACTACACTAACCACTATACTACACTACACTAACCACTATACTACACTGACCACTATACTACACTATACTGACCACCATACTACACTGTCCACTATACTACACTACACTGACCACTATACTATACTACACTGACCACTATACTGACCACTATACTATACTGTCCACTATACTACACTGACCACTATACTACACTACACTGTCCACTATACTACACTGACCACTATACTACACTAACCACTATACTACACTACACTAACCACTATACTACACTACACTAACCACTATACTACACTGACCACTATACTACACTATACTGACCACCATACTACACTGTCCACTATACTACACTACACTGACCACTATACTACACTACACTGTCCACCATACTACACTGACCACTATACTATACTACACTAACCACTATACTACACTACACTAACTACTATACTACACTGACCACTATACTACACTATACTGACCACCATACTACACTGTCCACTATACTACACTACACTGACCACTGTACTACACTACACTGACCACTATACTACACTACACTGACCACTATACTACACTATACTGACCATCATACTACACTGTCCACTATACTACACTACACTGACCATTATACTACACTATACCGACCACCATACTACACTGTCCACTATACTACACTACACTGACCACCATACTACACTGACCACTATACTACACTACACTGACCACCATACTACACTGACCACTATACTACACTACACTGACCACTATACTACACTGTCCACTATACTACACTACACTGACCACTATACTACACTATACTGACCACCATACTACACTGTCCACTATACTACACTACACTGACCACTATACTACACTGTCCACTATACTGACCACTATACTATACTGTCTACTATACTGACCACTACACTAACCACTATACTACACTGTCCACTATACTACACTACACTGACCACTATACTACACTATACTGACCACCATACTACACTGTCCACTATACTACACTACATTGACCACTATACTACACTATACTGACCACTATACTACACTGTCCACTATACTGACCACTACACTGACCACTATACTACACTACACTGACCACTATACTACACTATACTGACCACCATACTACACTGTCCACTATACTACTCTGACCACTATACTGACCACTATACTATCCACTATACTGACCACTATACTGTCCACTACACTGACCACTATACTACACTACACTGACCACCATACTACACTGTCCACTATACTACACTATACTGACCACCATACTACACTGTCCACTATACTACACTACACTGACCACCATACTACACTGTCCACCATACTACATTATACTGACCACCATACTACACTGTCCACTATACTACATTACACTGTCCACTATACTACACTGACCACTATACTGACCACCATAGTACACTATACTTACCACCATACTACACTGTCCACTATACTACACTACACTGACCACTATACTACACTGTCCACTATACTACATTACACTGTACACTATACTACATTACACTGTCCACTATAATACATTACACTGTCCACTTCACTACACTGACCCCCATACTAAACTACACTATACTGACCACTATACTATACTACACTAACCACTATACTGACTCTATACTACACTACACTGACCACTACACTGTCCACTATACTATACTGACCACTATACTACACTACACTGACCACTATGCTACACTACACTGTCCACTACACTATACTGTCCACTACACTATACTGACCACTATACTGTCCACTACACTAACCACCATACTGACCACTATACTACACTACACTGACCTCCATACTAAACTACACTATACTGACCACTATACTAACCACTATACTATACTACACTAACAACTATACTGACCACTATACTACACTATACTGACCACCATACTACACTGACCACTATACTACACTACACTGACCACTATACTGACCACCATACTACACTACACTGTCCACTATACTACACTACACTGTCCACTATACTACACTACACTAACCACTATACTACACTACAATGTCCACTATACTACACTGACCACTATACTACACTATACTGACCACTACA
Organism: Lithobates clamitans; assembly: GCA_037952925.1. NCBI lineage: Eukaryota > Metazoa > Chordata > Amphibia > Anura > Ranidae > Lithobates > Lithobates clamitans. The sequence continues at coordinate 595,534 of JBBGZY010000333.1, read as the reverse complement.
CTGTCCACTATACTATACTGACCACTATACTACACTACACTGACCACCATACTACACTACACTGACCACTATGCTACACTACACTGTCCACTACACTATACTGACCACTATACTGTCCACTACACTACACTGACCACTATACTGACCACTATACTACACTACACTGACCTCCATACTAAACTACACTATACTGACCACTATACTATACTACACTAACCACTATACTGACCACTATACTGACCACCATACTACACTACACTGACCACTATACTACACTACACTGACCACTACACTATACTGCCCCCCATACTGACCACTACACTACACTGACCTCCATACTAAGCTACACTATAATGACCAATATACTATACTACACTGTCCTGCCTACAGTCTCTCTCTCTCCCCCCCACCCAGGCCAGTAACAAGACTCTCACGAGGGAGTCCCAGTAACCTTCTTATCCGGGCCTGCATCGATCCGGATGAGGAGGAGAAGACATTGTATCTTTTCTCCCCTGCGCTCTGCCTGCTGCTATGTTCAGTGTCCAGCGCCCTGTGATTGGGCGTATGGCGGGTCATGTGCAGAGGCAGGACTTCAGGAGCGATCGAAGACAGGCCAGCCCTACGCCTCACATGACCCTCATACACCCAATCACAGGGCGCCGGACACTTAACATGGCGGCCGGAGTGCAGGGGACACAGGAATTTGAAATTAGGAGTAGCCAGCCAGTGACACATACTGGCGCTCCCCTAAATGTCGCGCCCGGGGCCACGGCACCCCCGGCACCCCCCACGCTACGCCACTGTGATTGGGTGCTGGTTTTCCAGCATGACTGTTCAACAGAAGCCGGTTATGAGAACAGACAGCTGTGCACACGAGCCGAAAGTGAGCGGGTCCAGCTGAACTGGTTGATTCATGTCCTGTGTGTACTGGACTTTACATGAGGAAACACCATCCCATCCTAATTCACACCCATACTATATAAGGAAACACCATCCCATCCTAATTCACACCCATCCTACATGAGGAAACACCTTCCTATCCTAATTCACACCAATCCTACATGAGGAAACACCATTCCCACACTAATTCACAACCATCCTAAATGACACCCATCCTACATAAGGAAATAATATCCCTATCCTAAATCATATCAGTCTTACATGGGGAAAACACAATACTGTCCTTTATCATCCCCATTATACATGAGGAAACACCCTACTGAATCATTAGCTGTGAATGCTGATTGGATGCTGGTTTTCCAGCAAGACTGTTCAACAGAAGCCGGTTATGAGAACAGACAGCTGTGCACACGGGCTGAAAGTCGGCCGGTTCCAGCTGAACTGGTTGATTTATGTCCCATGTGTACTGGACTTTACATGAGGAAACACCATCCCATCCTAATTCACACCCATCCTACATGAGGAAACACCTTCCTATCCTAATTCACACCCATACTATATGAGGAAACACCATCTCATCCTAATTCACACCCATCCTACATGAGGAAACACCTTCCTATCCTAATTCACACCCATCCTACATGAGGAAACACCTTCCTATCCTAATTCACACCCATACTATATGAGGAAACACAATCCCATCCTAAATCACACCCATCCTACATGAGGAAATAAAATCCCTATCCTAAATCACACCCATCCTACATGAGGAAATACTGTCCCATCCTAATTCACACTCATCCTACATGAGGAAACATTATCCCATGCATTGTACATTGATACAGAGCTCCCCTTACCTATTCACTAAGCACAAATAAAAGTAAACAAAGTCTGAAATAAAGATATAGAGTATTTGAAATAAAAACATTTTCAACATTAGTTTTAACCACTTCAGCCCCGGAAGGATTTACCCCCTTCCAGACCAGAGCACTTTTTACAATTTAGCACTGCGTTGCTTTAACTGCTAATTGCGCGGTCATGCAATGCTGTACCCAAACGAAATTTGCGTCCTTTTCTTCCCACAAATAGAGCTTTCTTTTGATGGTATTTGATCACCTCTGCCATTTTTATTTTTTGCGCTATACACGGAAAAAGACCGAAAATTTTGAAAAAAAATGATATTTTCTACTTTTTGTTATAAAAAAAATCCAATAAACTCAATTTTAGTCATACATTTAGGCCAAAATGTATTCGGCCACATGTCTTTGGTAAAAAAATGTCAATAAGTGTATATTTATTGGTTTGCGCAAAAGTTATAGCGCCTACAAACTAGGGTATATTTTCTGGAATTTACACAGCCTTTATTTTATGACTACCTATGTCATTTCTTGAGGTGTTAAAATGGCAGGGCAGTACAAAACCCCTAAAAATGACCCCATTTTGGAAAGTAGACACCCCAAGGAAATTGCTGAGAGGCATGTTGAGCCCATTGAATATTCTTTTTTTTTTGTCCCAAGTGATTGAATAATGACAAAAAAAAAAAATTACAAAAAGTTGTCACTAAATGATATATTGCTCACACAGGCCATGGGCATATGTGGAATTGCACCCCAAAATACATTTAGCTGCTTCTCCTGAGTATGGGAATACCACATGTGTGGTACTTTTTAGGAGTCTAGCCACGTACGGGGCCCCGAAAACAAATCACCGCCTTCAGGATTTCTAATGGTGTAAATTTTTGATTTCACTCTTCACTGTCTATCACAGTTTCGGAGGCCATGGAATGCCCAGGTGGCACGAATCCCCCCCAAATTACCCCATTTTGGAAAGTAGACACCCCAAGCTATTTGCTGAGAGGCATGGTGAGTATTTTGCAGCTCTCATTTGTTTTTGAAAATGAAGAAAGACAAGAAAAAAAAATGTTTTCTTTTTTCAATTTTCAAAACTTTGTGACAAAAAGTGAGGTCTGCAAAATACTCACTATACCTCTCAGCAAATAGCTTGGGGTGTCTACTTTCCAAAATAGGGTCATTTGGGGGGGGGTTTGCCACCTGGGCATTCCATGGCCTCCGAAACTGTGATAGGCAGTGAAGAGTGAAATAAAAAATTTACGCCCTTAGAAAGCCTGAAGGCGGTGCTTGGTTTCGGGGTCCCGTACGTGGCTAGGCTCCCAAAAAAGTCTCACACATGTGGTATCCCCGTACTCAGGAGAAGCAACAGAATGTATTTTGGGGTCTAATTTCACATATTCCCATGGCATTATTGAGCAATATATCATTTAGTGACAACTTTGTGCAAAAAAAAAAAAAAAAATTGTCTCTTTCCCGGAACTTGTGTCACAATATAAAATATTCCATGGACTCCACATGCCTCTCAGCAAATAGCTTGGAGTGTCTACTTTCCAAAATGGGGTCATTTGTGAGGGGGTTTTGAACTGTTCTGGCATTTTATGCACAACATTTAGAAGCTTATGTCACACATCACCCACTCTTCTAACCACTTGAAGACCAAGCCCTTTCTGACACTTTTTGATTACATGAAAAAATTATTTTTTTTTTGCAAGAAAATTACTTTGAACCCCCAAACATTATATAATTTTTTAAAGCAAATGCCCTACAGATTAAAATGGTGGGTGTTTCATTTTTTTTTCACACAGTATTTGCACAATGATTTTCCAAACGCATTTTTTGGGGAAAAAACACACTTTTTTAAATTTGAATGCACTAAAACACACTATATTGCCCAAATGTTTGATGAAATAAAAAAGATGATCTTAGGCCGAATACATGAATACCAAACATGACATGCTTTAAAATTGCGCACAAACGCGCAGTGGCAAAAAAATTAATACATTTTTAAAAGCCTTTAAAAGCCTTTACAGGTTACTACTTTAGATTTACAGAGAAGGTCTACTGCTAAAATTACTGCCCTCGATCTGACCTTCGCGGTGATACCTCACATGCATGGTGCAATTGCTGTTTACATTTGACGCCAGACCTACGCTTGCGTTCGCCTTAGCGCGAGAGCAGGGGGGACAGGGGTGCTTTTTTTTTTTTTTTTTGCTTTTTTATCTTATTTTTAAACTGTTCCTTTCATTTTTTTTTTTTTTTAAATCATTAAATCATAAATATCCCCTATGATAGCAGAAGGTAGTGACAGGTACTCTTTTTTGAAAAAATTGGGGTCTATTAGACCCTAGATTTCTCCTCTGCCCTCAAAGCATCTGACCACACCAAGATCGGTGTGATAAAATGCTTCCCCAATTTCCCAATGGCACTGTTTACATCCCGCAAAATCTAAGTCATAAAATGCTCGTAGCTTCCGGTTTCTTAGGCCATAGAGATGTTTGGAGCCACTCTGGTCTCTGATCAGCTCTATGGTCAGCTGACTGAATCACCGGCTGCATTCTCAGGTTCCCTGTTGAGACAGGAGAGCCAGAGAAAAACACGGAAGATGGGGGGGGGGCATTCCCTCCCACTGCTTGTAAAAGCAATCTAGAGGCTAATTAGCCGCTAGGATTGCTTTTACATGAAAGCCGACCGCTGGCTGAGAAGAATGATACCAAGATGATACCTAAACCTGCAGGCATCATTCTGGTATAACCACTCAAAGTCGTGAATGGCGTACCTGAAGACAAATAACTGGTAACAATAAAGCACAGTAAACGGTAAAGTATAAAAAATTGCATACCTGAAAAGCAAACATGATAAAACATAATAACAATAAAACATTGCAGAATAGAATACAGTATAAAAGAATACATATAGAATACAGTAAAAAAGAGCAGAACAATAGAGAGAGAATAGAGAGAGAGAACAATAAAACGACAACTATTTTTTTTTATTTTATATTTTTGTTTGTGTTTTTTTTTTTTTTACACTTTTTTTTGTAACTGTAACTTTTATAACTGTAACCGGTTCCAGGTTCGGGTCTCTCAAAATGCGATGGCATCTTGGGAGACCCTGTGAAAGTGTGCCTAGTCTGTGCAATGCTGTACCCTACGCTAATACGCAACTAGTGAATGGTAGCGTTCAAAACATTCACCAATGCAAAGACCAGGATTGTCAGGACAGGAGGGACAATAAGTGCGGGTGTCACGCCTATATCCGCGCTTGCTGCAGACACGACATCTTTTTTGGGGGGGTTCGCTGGGTAGGGGTACTCGGGAGGACATAAAGAAAATGCCTCTCATGCAGCCGACTGCATTTGGTTGGGGATGTGAATGGGGGAAGTACGGGCGCTGCAGAAGTGGTGGGTTCCCAATTAGGATATGCGAATGCAGCAGGAAGGGCATTATGGGCACGACGGGCCTGTGTTTGTCTTCTTCTTGGTGGCAGCGGGATACTACTTGTGCTTGCCACCTCACCAGCTTGAACTGCACTTATGGGACTCGCCATGTCACCAAGTGTTACTGCAGTTCTGGTTTGACTACGACCGGGGTGTACCAGGCCGCTGGCGCTTGCCAGTTCACCAAAACGCTACCAAAAAAACTGTTAGCAATCGCAGGGATCAAGCCTGACTCTGCGAACGCTGCAGTTATGCATTTAGTGTTTTGTAAGTGACAGTGATCGATCGATACTGCACTTGGGTGGGCTGGGCTGGGCCGGGCGGAGGGGCAAAACGCAGGTGCCAGCAGGTATCTGAGCTGATCCCGCTAACACTGTGTTTTTGGGAACCCTAAACTGCTGGGGACGCTAGTATAGATCTGATCGGATAATATATTGATCCGTTCAGATACTATACCACTAAGAGAGGCGTATGCTGCGTGCGTGGATGTTAGCGGTACTGGCGCTAATCTGACACTGCCTGGGGCAACGCATATCACCGGCGGGCGATCAGGGGGCTAAACCTTTATTCGGTAATAAACGGCGGGTGCCCTGACACTATAAAAAATAAACGAACTAACCAGCGTCACCCGTGGCGGTTATATGGTGATCAGTGGTGAAAGGGTTAACTAGGGGGCAATCAAGGGGTTAAAACCTTTATTCGGTAGTATATGGGAGTCCCTGTCGCTATAAAACGCTGATGCCGAACCTAAATATTTACCTCCCTAACTAGCGTCACCAGTGACACTAATACAGCGATCAGAAAAATGATCGCTTAGCGACACTGGTGACGGGGGTGATCAAGGGGTTAAAACTTTATTAGGGGGGGTTAGGGGGGTACCCTAGACCTAAAGGGGGCTAACACTCACTGCCCTAACACACTAATTGTCGAAAAACTGACACCATTGCAATAATCAGAAAAAAAAAAAACTGCTTGGTGTCAGTGTGACAGGGGGAGGGGTGATTGGGGGGTGATCGGGGGGGCGATGGGGGGGGGATCGGGGGTGTAAAGTATGCCTGGTATGTTCTACTGTGATGTGTAGTGTTGTGCAACTCACTCAGATGTCTTCTCTCCTCGGCGCCGGAACGGAAACTGCCGAGCCGAGGAGAGATGACATCACATCCCCTGCCTCTGTGTACTACACAGAGGCAGGGGACGATTCTCATTGGCTGGGAGCGATCGCGAGGGGGGGGGGCACGAATGGATGGCCTCCCCCTCATCACTGAACGCTCCCAGACCAAAGCCGACCACCTCAGGCACCGGGGGGGGGGTCCAATTGGACCCCCCGCCCGCGGGAAGGCAATCACGTACCAGGTACGTGATTTTGCCTGCCTGTGCCATTGTGCAGACGTATATCTGCGTTAGGCGGTCGGCAAGTGGTTAAAGAATGTATGTCCAAAAACCATCGTTAGTGCTAATATGTCATTTTTCTGGGATATAAAAGCTTACCCTTGTCTTCAGAAAAGCTCACAGCCAAAACCTCCCATGTAGTGATTGTATCTTTCAGAAAAATGCTGAGCATTTTGGATGAAACCCTGTTTTAGAAGTAAAGCTTGATTAGGATATATTACTTTTTGCAACTCTGTTTTCATTATTTATTTTTAGCATATTATTATTTTTATCATACTATTATTTATAAGTGTTTTTCTCCCCTTACAAATGGAAAATATAGCAGACTGCGGTTTAAAATGTGGGTAAATCCTAATGCATAGATATGCAATTAGCGGACCTCCAGCTGTTGCAAAACTACAAGTCCCATCATGCCTCTGCCTCTGGGTGTCATGCTTGTGGCTGTCAGAGTCTTGCTATGCCTCATGGGACTTGTAGTTCTGCAACAGCTGGAGATCCGCTAATTGCATATCCCTGTCCTAATGTATCACTTTTATTATGTAGCACTACCCCTGTAGGAATCGCTGATACCTGGGTCCCCACTGCTGCACAGCCAGTCACACAGCATTGTCTTCATTCACTCAAACGCAAAAAAACGGTCCTTGGCTTGTTTTTGTTTTATTAGGGGATGATAACTTGGATGGGGTAGGGAAGTATGGGATGCCCAATTTGAAAACGTCCAGAACATAGAACAAACAGGGGACAACTTCCTCCCTATTTACAAAGAATCCTCTTCTGCCTTCCTTCTACACAAACATGGTTCCTCTATGTACAGCACCTGCTGATCACTCCGGATGGAATTAACAGTGTCTTGGTTAATTCAGCAACAGCACATTACAGGCTGGGAACCTCCCATCCCTTTTTGGATAAAGTAGCACATGTGGAGTGAACAGCATCTCCTTCAGCTTCCCTGTAGACACTGAACCCAGTTCTACCACTGCAGAAAATACTAGCTCGTCTGGCTGCTACCAGCCCACCTGGCTGCTTGCTTCCCCCAGTCCTCCTCACTGGCACACACATGGAGATTTCCCAGGGCAAGGTTGATAAAGACTTGGCACACCGCGGTCTTCAAGAGAGCACTATTACAGCTAACTGTCTCTCCACTTGTCTTGTCCCTACACTGGGCTGATGTACTCGCTGTCTCTGCTTGCTCTCTCCTGCCGCCTCTCCTACTTGAATACCTACAACTGCCTCCTGTGGTGGGATCCTTTCAGGCCAAACTCCTGAGCTAAGGCCCAAGGAAAACCCCTCCCCAAGACGGATTCCTCAAGGGCCACCGGCAGCCTCTCCTTAGCACTGCATCTCCATCTTACACCTGACTCTTCTGCTGGCATGGCCCATTCCAATTTATGGGCTTCTCAGTCCCCTGTCAGGCCCACTCCTGAGGATTAAGAGCCCACAAATATTCAAGGCAGCTCCTCCTAGCCTCCGCCCACTATCTTCCAGAATGTTCTCCAAAATTCTAGAAACGGGGAGGCACCAGAAAGCTGCCAGGATGAGTCATCCAGCCCTGGCCTCTAATAACCCTGACCCAGATTCAGTGGCTCACATTTATCCCTTATACTTTTACCTACTCTCACTACTAGTAGCACACTCTAGAGCAGTGATGGCGAACCTTGGCACCCCAGATGTTTTGGAACTACTTTTCCTGTGATGCTCATACACTCTGCAATGTAGTTGATCATCATGGGAAATGTAGTTCCAAAACACCTGGGGTGCCAAGGTTCACCATCACTGCTCTAGAGGGTGCTACTAGTAGTGAGAGTAGGTAAAAGAATAGGGGATAAATCTGAGTCACTGAATCTAGGTCAGGGTTATTGGAGGCCAGGGCTGGATGACTCATCCTGGCAGCTTTCTGGTGCCTCCCCGTTTCTAGAAGCAAATTTCTTTAACCACTAGCCGACCAGCGCACAACGATATACGTCAGCACAATGGCACAACTGGGCAAATGGGTGTACAGATACGTCCCCTTTAAATCGTGCCATTGTGGGCGTGCACGCACACACACTGTGTACTCCGTGACCGTGCCCGTGGTTCCCGTGGACTCTATGTCTGCCGGGGGCCCACGATTGTGTCATGGAGCGGAAGAACAGGGAGATGCCTTTGCAAACGAGGCATTTCCCCATTCTGCCTAGTGACATGACAGAGATCTACTGCTCCCAGGGATCAGGAGCAGTGATCGCTGTCATGTCAGTGGAAGCCCATCCCCCCCAATTAGAACACCTCCCTAGGACACACTTAACCCCTTGATCGCCCCCTAGTGTTTAACCCCTTCCCTGCCAGTGTAATTTACACAGTAATCAGTGCATTTTTATAGCACTGATCACTGTTTGGTGTCAAAATTGTCTGATGTGTCCGCCATAATGTCACAGTCATGATAAAAATCGCAGATCTCCACCATTACTAATAAAAAATGCCATAAATCTATCCCCTATTTTGTAGACGCTATAACTTTTGCGCAAACCAATAAATATATGCTTATTGCAAATTTTTTTACCAAAAATATGTAGAAGAATACATATCGGCCTAAACTGAGAAATAATGTTTTTTTATATATATATACATTTTTGGGGGATATTTATTATAGCAAAAAGTAAAAAAATATTGCTTTTTTTTCAAAATTTTTTTTGTTTATAGTGCAAAAAAAAACAACGCAGAGGTGATCAAATACCACCAAAAGATAGCTCTATTTGTGGGAAAAAAAGGACGTTAATTTTGTTTGGGTGCAACGTTGCACGACCGCGCAAGCATCAGTTAAAACAACGCAGTGCCGTATCACAAAAGTGCTCTGGTCAGGAAGGGGGTAAATCCTTCCGGGGCTGAAGTGGGTAAAAACATGTGTAATGTGTCACACATGTTAGTGTTTTGACGCTTTTTTTATAGGTGAATGGGTAGGGGTACAATGTACCCCATACTCATTCACATAGGGTGGGGGGCCGGGATCTGGGGCCCCCCTTGTTAAAGGGGGCTTCCAGATTCCGATAAGCCCCCACACGCAGACCCCAACAACCAACGGCCAGGGTTGTCAGGGAAGGGTTATTCAGACCTCCTTCTTAGAAACACTATAGAAGAAGTATTATCACTTAATAGGAGCGACCTACTTAAGGAGAGAATGTCCAATAATAATAAAGCACCCTCAATTCCATTTATAACTACTTTTTCCATCCAACATAGGGCAGTGGGTTGAATGATCAAGAAGCATTGGCATATTCTTACCAATGACCAAACACTCAATACCATTCTTCACCCAAAACCGCAAGTTGTCTGTAGAGGGGCACCCTCCCTCAGTGGTAGTGTTGCTGCCAACATTATTGTTCCTCCTGTCATTAAAAAGGTTTTTTTGAAAACCTCACAGGGTTTTACCAATGTAGGAGATGCAAGATATGTTCACTTAATGGATGTTCACATAGGAGAACTCATGTTTTTAGGTCCTCCAGTACCCATATGTAGTTCGAGATTAGGCCGTTCATCACATGCTCGACCGAGGGGGTAGTTTACCTGCTCCAATGCCCTTGCGGGCTGCAGTATGTGGGAAGGACTAAACGCCCCCTCAGGGTAAAACTCAATGAGCATGTGACGAACATCCTTAACGGTTTCCCCAAACATCCTGTTTCCAGACACTACTCAGAGGTCCACCAAAAAAACCCTGATAAAACTATCTTTTTGGGGATAGATAAATATACATGTCATTGGAGGGGTGAATCTTTGGTGCGTGGTATCTCACGGCTAGAGATGGCATGAATACATAAAATTAAATGTTACACACTGTTCGGGTTGAATGTTGACATTGATCTAAATGCATTCATTGATAACGCTTAATATCACCTGAATCATATTTGTTTATGTGAACTGGGTGTGACATCTCAATGGCGTCAATTGATTTTTTTTCCTTTTGGGTTTGCAGTGTGTCTATTTGCCATCGATTATAGTCACCCATTCCTTTTTAGGTATATTTAGGGATATAATAATACCTGTTTTTCCATATATATCTTTAATTCTTTTTAATTCTTTATCAGATAGTATCTTTCACCCTTTGGAGTACTTTTGTACAGATTGCTCAGGTCTCCTTATGATTATTTTATTTATCCTGAGGTTTTTTTAGGTTTATATGGGATAAGATCTAGCCATTCAATCAGTGGTAGTTTTCCTTTTTTCCACAAGATGGCGTAGTGACTTTCCCATTTACGTTCACATAGCCATTTATGCCAATCTACTAATTTTTGGATATATTTAATATCCAATTTCTAAAACCACCCTTCTTGCTCTTGTCCTTTCATTATGACAATGATGCCTGTTATTTTTATTAGATTTTTAGTGCTTCTGAAACTCCAATCCGGTAAGGAGACTGGCAGTTTCCTTTTTGCCATTGAGAGGTCACAATGGGGCGTGACCATACCTATGTGTATATATTGCGATGAGTCAGAGCGTCGCCCATTCCCCAGACAACGTCAGTTATAGACGAAACGTACGTCGGGAGGTTGACGCTCTGACGTCATCGTGACTCTAATGTGATCGGGCGCTTGTATGCCAGCCGGCGAATAGCTCTTTTTACCCTTCTTGCTTGTAAGTGCAATACTTTTTATAAATACATTTTTTATGTGTCGGATTTACACTATGGCCACCTCTTTTCTGTTCTCATGACTCTGAGTCCGGGTCGGTCCTTGTGCCATCATTCATCACACTCCCTCAGTTACGCTGACACGGAGAAGCTGCATCATCTGCTGTGCCTTCTGGGCTCCGGTCCACATACAAGCCTTAATAGCTTGCTTTCCGGTAAGCGTGGATTTTAGATGGTGGCGGATCACTACGAGTGGTGTTTGTTTCAAGGTTTTTCACTTATCTTTACTGTGAACCTAGAGTGACTATGCCTTGGGACTTTTTTCACCTCTATGGGAGATGTTTCTGATCTCTCATCCTATGAACTTTGTTATGCATTATTGACCTAACAGATGTGAATAGAGGCCTAACCCTTTTGCTGCCACCAACATATGACATACACTATATTACCAAAAGTATTTAACTCTTCTAGGAAAGCTGTCCAGAAGGTTTAGGAGTGTGTCTATGGGAATGTTTGACCATTCTTCAAGAAGCGCATTTGTGAGGTCAGGCACTGATGTGGGCGAGAAGGCCTGGCTCACAGTCTAATTCATCCCAAAGGTGTTTTATCGGGTTGAGGTCAGGACTCTGGGAAGAGCAGTCAAGTTCCTCCACCACAAACTCGCTCCTCCATGTCTTTATGGACCTTGCTTTGTGCACTGGTTCAAATCATTTGGTGGAGGAGGGATTGCGGTGTATCTGAAGCAGGTATTACGGCCACCCAGGTGTACTCCAGGGATTATGGTATGGGGTTGTTTTTCAGGAGTTGGGCTTGGCCCCTTTGTTCCAGTCAAGGGAACACTTATGGCGTCAGCATACCAAGACATTTTGGACAATTTCATGCTCCCAACTTTGTGAGAACAGTTTGGAGATTATTATTTTTATTATTATTATTATTATTATTAAACAGGATTTATATAGCGCCAACAGTTTGTGCAGCGCTTTACAACATGAGGGCAGACAGTACACTTACAATACAAATCAATACAGGAGGAATCAGAGGGTCCTGCTCGTTAGAGCTTACAATCTAGAAGGGAGGGTGGAGTGGAAACAAAAGGTAATAACTGTAGGGGGTGAGATGATGGAGAAAATTAAAAAACAGTTGTTAGGTGTGGGTAGAGTAGGCTTCTCTGACATTCTCTGAAGAGAAGGGTTTTCAGGAGATGGCCCTTTCCTGTTCCAACATGACTGTGCACCAGTGCACAAACAAGGACCATAAAGACATGGATGAGCGAGTTTGGAGTGGAGGAACTTGACTGGCCTGAAGAGAGTCCTAACCTCACCCGATAGAATAACTTTAAGGATGAATTAGAGCGGAGACTGACCTTCTTGTCAACATAAGTGCCTGACCTCACAAATGCTTTTATGGAAGAATGGTCAAATGTACCCATAGACACACTTGTAAACCTTGTGGACAGCCTTCCCAGAAGAGCTGAAGCTGTTATAGCTGCAAAGGGTGGGCCAACTCAATATTGAACCCTACAGTCTAAGACTGGGATACCATTAAAGTTCATGTGCGTGTAAAGGCAGGCGTCCCAATACTTTTAGTAATATAGTGTACATCGTGAGGGAGAGTCTACACACACTCCTGACTACTACAGCAGCCAGCGCAGTCTGTTTATATCGGACAAGCCAAATGTCCACTGTCAAGTGGAAGCAATCGGGCGGCTGTACAGTTATCAAATCACTTCCACAGGCCCCAGTTATGCGGCCCCCGGGGGGCTCCACTATCCCACCTACAGACCCGCAACCCCCATGGCGTGTGCCGCTGGGCAAGGGGAGGGAGACCAGGGAATGTCCTTTCACTGATCTCCCCTTGCTAGAATGAACACAGAAACAACGTGTATTACATCATTCTGGGTTTGGTTGTCACTTTTCCTGGCTGCTGTGGCTGGGGAAGAAGCTATTGGAGCGCAATTTGCACTTCAATAGTTTCACTGGAAGGCAGGTGCAACATCAGAGTTCTAATAACCCAAGCACTTAAAACCCTCCTAAGCCCCCCATGTACATACACATACGAACGTAAACACACACTTTGTGGGCACCTACGTACAAAATCAATGATTGTGCTACACATGTTATATAGCGCAGCAACAAATGCAAATACAAGTTAATGCTTTAGAAAGTACATACATTCAGTATTTTTCCTGCAAGAACCTTCGCTCACCCTTTATAATCTGGTCTTCCATTCATTATCTCTATCCTCCACAGCCAGCTTTCTGGAAAATATGTCCTAAGGATTATGTCAAAGTCATCAATATATTCAAGATCCTCATCACCTGAAGAAAAAAAATTATTGTATCACTATTATTAGATTAAAACAATTGGTGGGTGATCATGGACACCACATCCCACATAATGAATGTGTATCAAAAATTACACATTCATTATAAGTGGGACTTTACAGGTACCACTTACATTTATAGTCCCACTTATTAAAAAAAGTGTGATTTTATGCTTATTTTTATTGGTTTTTTTTTATTATTATAAGTAATGAATGACCCAACTGTCTGGTGCAAGCTCTAGAAATACAGTATCTACAGTGAGTCTACTTGGAGCAGTATCCCCAACATACCTTTTTTTATTCTTTATTTATCAAAAGGCAAAAACAGCCAGAGAGAGATACGCGACTGTATCACTGGATACTTACATTCTTGCCACATTCCAAAAAGGTTCTAGTAGCAAGGTATATATGCAATGATAATAAGTCTCAAAAACAAAAAAGAAAGCCATTTGGAGCAGGTTAGTGTTCACACAAGAGGGTTTATATGTGTATCTCTTATGGCTTTAGAGCCAGCATTCCCTCCGACTGCATGACTGTATTTGCCTTTTGGATGGGGAAAAGTAAAAGGATAGGTAGAGGAAGGCCTAGAAAGATCTTATCTGATGGGGTGTTAGGAAAAGGGATATAAAGTCCTGTTTAGATAGGGTTAGGTATGTACAGCATAGGTGTGTGAGTATAAGGGTATGGGAGGTGGTCTGGGGCCTTGTAAAATCTAGGGATATTCTCAACGTTGAAAAGCAGAGGGAAGGGTAAGGAAAAGGAAACCGGTGCGCTCCTGACCCCAGCGGTGTGCATCTGTAACCTGGCCTCAGGTTAAAAGGGTCTTCCAGATTCCGATAAGCCTCCCCGCCCACAGACCCCGACAACCAACGGCCAGGGTTGTCGGGAAGAGGCCCTTGTCCCCATCATCATGAGGGCAACGTGCTTTGAGGTGGGGGGGGCGCAGGGCCCCCCTGCCCCAAAGCACTCACCCCCATGTTGAGGGCATGAGGCCTTATATGGTTCAGGGGGGCAGGGCGCTCGCTCATCCCCATCCCCTTTCCTGACCTGCTGGGCTGCATGCTCGGATAAGGGTCTGATATGGATTTGGGGGGGATCCCACGCTATGTTTTTCGGCATGGGAGTTCCCCTTAAAATCCATACCAGACCAAAGGGCCTGGTATGGTCCTGGAGGGGGAACCCGTGTCGTTTTTCTTTTTTTACATTTGGCTGGGGTTCCCCTTCAAGATTATCAGAGCACAAGTCGCCTCCCAAAGTCGGATCAGTTAGGACCATGATCCGACTTTGATCTGACTTCAGTGATATTCAATGGGCTGAAGTAGGATCAAAGTCGGACCAAAGTAGTGCAGGGAGCATTTTCAAAGTCGGACCGACTCGTTCCCATCCTCAGAGGGAAACATTGATTTTCACACATCATGCGACATGAGCTCGCAATGTCGGAGCGTTTGTCGTACCAGTGTGAACCCAGCCTAGGGAGCAAAGCTAAATTTTAGACAGCAAATTCCTAATTAACAAGAATTCAGCTACAAGTGAGTCTAATTATTCATTAAACAGGTGTCCAGCAGAATTGCACGATTCTGGATAAAATGAGAATCACAATTTTTTTGCTTAGAATAAAGATCACGATTCTCTCACAATTCTCTGCGTTACATCATCTTTCACATTGTATAAAAAAATTGGGCTAACTTGTGTTAAACTGTGTTTCCTCACTGTGTTCTAACTGTAGGGGGTGGGACTGTCTAGGAGGAGAGAGAGATCGGTGTTCGACTTAGTATGAACACACGATCTGTCTCCTTTCCCCTGAGAGAACCAGGATCTGTGTGTTACACACACAGATCCTGGTTCTCACTCTGTCATGAGCGATTGCGGGTGCCCGGCGGTCAGTCAGCTCCGGGCACACGCTGTGGGCGCGCCCCTAGTGGCCAAAAGGCAGAGCGGCGTAAGATAACGTCGTTTCGCCCAGCCGTACCATTCTTCCGCAGTGAAACTGCGGCGGCTGGTCAGCAACCAGTTAATGCAACTTTTTACACTCTATGCCTATGGCATTGAAGTTGTATCAAAGTCAGACCAAAGTAGTGCAGGAACCTATTCTAAAGTTGGAGCGACTTGTGTCGGATCAGTTAAAGACAGCTCTCAAAAGGGAAACTTTTTTTTTTTGACATGTCATGTAACTTGTGCTCTCACAAGTTGGATCCCATGTAGGGTTGCCACCTTTGCTTCATGCCAAACCCGAACACTTAAACGGCACGCGCAAAATGTAGTACAAATAGATGTAAAACCTGTATAACCTTTTTAAAAATTATGCTACACCAAAATGCATGACACTTTGTTACCATACGTTTCACGCAGAAGCAAGAGGTGTGGATGTGTCGTTAAGGCTTAATGGCACCACTGCACTTCTGCAAAAGGGCTGTATGTCTTTATGTATTTTAGGAATGCACACAATTTTGTGCACATTCCTGCAACCCACAGATGTCTACCTAGGGCAGGGGTAATGAATTCAAATTTAAGGAGGTCCAGTCACTAAAAATTTCTTCCAGCTGAGGTCCAAATTGCTCTCTATTAAACCACAAAAGTAGGCCAATCGCATCCATATTTCAAAATAAAATCACGTTACATAAGGTATCCCCATCAGAGTCCCCCCCTTACATGTGGTGTCCCTGTCAGAGTTCCCCCTTACATCTGGGGTCCCCCTCAGAGTTCCCCCTTGCATCTGGCGTCCCCCTCAGAGTTCCCCCCTTGCATCTGGCATCCCCCTCAGAGTTCCCCCTTGCATCTGGCGTCCCCCTCAGAGTTCCCCCTTGCATCTGGCGCCCCCCTCAGAGTTCCCCCTTGCATCTGGCGTCCCCCTCAGAGTTCCCCCTTGGATCTGGTGTCCCCATCAGAGTTCCCCCTTGCATCTGGTGTCCCCATCAGCGTTCCCCCTTGCATCTGGTGTCCCCATCAGAGTTTCCCCTTGCATCTGGTGTCTCCATCAGAGTTCCCCCTTGCATCTGGTGTCCCCATCAGAGTTCCCCCTTGCATCTGGTGTCCTCATCAGAGTTCCCCCTTGCATCTGGTGTCCCCATCAGCGTTCCCCCTTGTATCTGGGCGGCTGTACACAGAGTCCTGATGCACACAGAGAACTTCAGTAGAGAGACGTCAGAGAGAGAGCAGACGTGCGTGTGAAGCTCCGGGTTCCAGTAGCCCGGCCATCCGGCCACCCTTAGCCTTCCTTCATCCTCCCTTCATCCAGGACTATCCCGGACTCCCAGCTGCATAATCACCGGAACACCGGGACTCCCCTCACCCAGCTACGTGACCAGGAACAGAACGGGATTCCCAGACCCTTCCCGTCGCTCTGCCAGCCCCACTCCGCTCAACGCTCACCACTCCACCACGCTGTCACGATAAGAACGCCATCCGCTGATCTCAGCTGTCAGCAGAGCAGTCCCACAGGACACACCGCGGCTCCGGCCAGCTCCGCTAACACCGGCCCATCGCTCACCCCCCAGCCTCCATCGGAAGCCGAGCGCTCCATCTTACCGGGCCAAATCAGCAGACAGGACCACAACCACCCGGGAGCCGATCATCAGGACAGCCCGTGGCTCGGACCTAGCCCGTCGGCCATCTTTGTCCACCCAGGGGGCCGCAATCTCCACCCTCCACCGGAGCTCAGCCCAGATCGCCACCCAGCAGGTCAGTACCAGGACCCGGTCCCTCCCGACCCTCCCAGGTCTGCATCGGCCTACCTCCAGGTAGGACCCACCATCTCTCGGACCCCAACCTGCTTACGGTCCCCCCAGGGCACCACCGCAGCCGCCATCCAATTACCCCCTCTGCTCTAAGTCACTAGACTCGGGGGACAGACCACAGCTGCGGCATAGCTCCGGCAAGCCAGCACCTCATACCCCTCCCACACCCTTCCAGGGGGCTCCGTGCCCTATTTCACCTGGAACACCCCCTGCAGGGACACAGGTTGACCCCGGGGACCAGGATATCCACGGCTCTGCCCTGACTAGCGTCTTCCATAGATCCTCCAAGACGCAGGCACCACCAGGCTAATCAGTAAGTTCGGAACCCCCCCTACCAATTGCCCCCTTCCCCCTCTCCTCCAGATCTTCCTACTCAGGTAAGCCCACCGGGTACCCTAGATCCAGGCTCCTCAAGTAGATCGCCCTTCGGGGGGGTCAGGAAGGAATTTTTTCCTCTGCTGTAGCAATTGGCCAGCTCAGCTAGGGGTTTTTCGCCTTCCTCTAGATCAACAGGAGGGAGGGAGGTACCCCACACCATCACCTCCAGTACTCCACACCATCATTCAGCCGGCAACTATATCTCCAGCAGCAGAAGCAGCCATCTGATCCCTCCATCCCCCAGCAACTCAGCATCCACCTTCAGCAACTAGTCTATACCATCATGTGCAATTTCAATTACACAGCGGACGCCCTCCACAGGCTAAGAAACATTGCCTTAACTTTACAAACCGCCACTCAAAAAAGACTAAAAAAAGAAAAATTACTACCGACCAAACCACAATCAACTATCAAATACAGGGAGACACCAATCCAACCACAACAACTAACATGCGCCCTGATCAACACCAGATCTGCAGTCAAGCAAAGACTGGAAATCCATGACTTCATCACCGAAAACAACATAGATTGCCTCTTCATTACAGAAAGCTGGCTAACATCCGACTGCAACACCATCCTAACGGAATTGGTGCCTGAGAACTACAGCACCCTAACTGAGCATAGAATAGGAAAAAAAGGTGGAGGCCTAGCAGTGATCTTCAAATCACACTTTGTGTTCACCAAACCAACTTTACAGAACTCAGTGCCTTTTATGGAAACACTCTCCCTGCGGCTTCAAACAACACTCCAAGACACCATTCACATACTACTATGCTACAGACCACCAGGACCAAAGACCAATCTCCTTACACCACTCACTGAATTCATTTCAATGCACACCCTGAAAAACAAAAATTTTCTGGTACTTGGGGACTTTAACCTCTGGGCAAACTCTACTAGGAACTAGGTCTTCAATAGCTGATAAGTGCTCCCACGCATGTTTCAGGACACACTCTAGACCTCATCTTCAAACAGAATATAGACATCAACATATTCGACAACACACCGCTTCCATGGATGGACCACCATGCTATCAAGTTTAAAGTCACCACCAACACCACCCTCCAAAAACAGAAACATATAACAACAACACATTGGAACAGACCTCAGAAGAAACTACACTCTGAACTCTTCAAAACCACATTGTCAAACAAAATACCATTGTTAAACCTAAACCTCTCAACGGAACAAACACTCGACTTCTAAATAAGGCACTACTTCAAACAGCAGACTTAGTGGCGCCAAAACACAGAACACTTATCTGAAAAAAAAATTCCAGGTGGTTTAATGACACCCTCACACTACTCAAACAAGAACGTAGAAGAGCTGAAAGAGCATGGAGAAGAAATCCTACCAAGGAAAACCATACAAAATACAAACTACTCACTGTGAAATACCACAAAGCAATCTTCAAAGCCAAAAAAGAACATTTTTCGAACACCATCTCAACTGCTTTAAACTGAACTTTTCAAAATAGTCGCCCAATCAATGAATCCTACCTGCTTAGAGCCCCCAGCAAATGATACTTAAGAATTCTGCAATGAGTTATCAAATTTCTTCATCGACAAAATCGACAATATTCGGAAATCAATTCAACAGAAAAAAACAACTCACCCAAAGCAAGAAGAGGATATCGACACGAACATCACAAAACCACTAGATTTCTCTTTGACTCCAATCACCACTGACACGACTAGAATCATTATGAGAAGCCTTCGAGACAGCACGTCACCAAATGACATAATTCCCACAAAACTCCTGAAAGAGTGTTCCGACATTCTGGCCCCTACTATAACACACCTCATAAATCAGTCATTCAAAGAGGGGATTGTGCCAACCACCCTCATCAAGGGGTCGTCAAACCCCTTCTAAAGAAACCCAATCTCGACCCTAAGGACCCTAACTACCGCAGACCGATAACAAGCCTCAACACCATCTCAAAGATTATGGAGAAAGCAGTAGTACAACAGCTACAGCGCCACCTGGACACACACCAACTCCTGGATCCTCTGCAATCAGGCTTTCGCCCAGGGCATGGCACAGAAACAGCACTTCTCAAAATATGGGACGATACCCTGGAAGCAGCAGATAACGGAGAATCATGTCTCCTGGTACTATTAATCTCAGTGCAGCATTTGATACAGTGGACCACAATACTCTACTCGTCTGCCTCACAGAAGTAGCAGGAGTCACAGATTCTGGTCTAAAATGGTTTGCATCCTTCTTAGACAATCGCTCTCAGACAGTGAGACTGGGAGCATTCACCTCTGAAACCCGCACAATCTCCTGTGGTGTCCCGCAGGGTTCACCCTTGTCACCAGTCCTATTCAACATCTACATCCGCCCACTCCTCGAAATCATCAGAAAATCGGACCTCTGCTTCCACTCATACGCTGATGACACCCAACTGTTCCTTTGCAGACCACCATCAGCAATTAGAGAAATGCCTCACTCTGATAGATGACTGGATGACCATTAGCTCCCTCAAACTCAACGGTTCAAAAACAGAACTTCTTCTCCTACACGCTAACCAAAATGCCAAAAACAAGACTCCGTGGACACCTCCCACCATCTTAGGACAAACCATCTCTCTGAGCACCAAAGCCAAAAGCCTCGGAGTTATCTTTGACTCAGAAATGACAATGGATGCACAAATAGGATCGGTAGTTAGCGGATCCCACCATCTCCTCCACCTGTTACGTAGACTTGTCCCCTTCATCCCAGAAGAGGACAAAGCAGTAGTAGTTGGAACAATCATTAATTCCCGACTCGATTACGCTGTGTCCCCATCAGAGTTCCCACTTGCATCTGGTCTCCCCATCAGAGTTCCCCCTTGCATCCGGTGTCCTCATCAGAGTTCCCCCTTGCATGTGGTGTCCCCATCAGAGTTCCCCCTTGCAACTGGTGTCCCCATCAGAGTCCCTCCTTGCATCTGGTGTCCCCATCAGAGTTCCCCCTTGCATCTGGTGTCCCCATCAGAGTTCCCCCTTGCATATGGTGTCCACATCAGAGGGGGCGATCAAGGGTCTCCCTCAGCTAAGGGTGGAGGCAGATAAGTGGCAGGCAGGACTTCAAGTTCTCACCCACCTTCTACCATAATGACCCTGAAACCAAGTGACACATTCACCCCCTTGTGCAACTCCCCCATGCCCCCTTCCACTCTCCTTGTACAGCTTCCCCATCCCTCCTGTAGCTTATTCTCCCCAACCTTCAACTTGTGCACCCCTTGATACCCACACACCCCCAAACGTGTGGACTCCCCTTATTTGGTGCAGCTTCCCTTCCCTCCTTACCTTGTGAAGCCCTGTGCGGGTGATAGCAGGTGGTGTTTGCCAAGCGTTCCCCGGGACAGGCGGATGGAAGAGGTCCCACTGCCTGCACACCACAGTGGCTGTCTTCAGGCTGTTCTAGCACAGCTGGCACCAGAGGCCGGCCGGAGTTAGGGGGCGGAGCTGAGGTGGACCCAGCTGGGAAAACTCCACGTGTGGGCAAAAGCGTCATTGGTTGCATTGGTTCCCCTGCACAGTCACCCCCCTTTCAGTTACAACACGAACTAGGACACACTTAACCCCTTCACTGCCCCCTAGTGGTTAACCCCTTTACTGCCAGTCACATTTACACAGTAGTCAGTGCATTTTTAATCGCACTGATGGCTGTATAAATGTGAATGGTCCCAAAAATGTGTCAAAATTGTCCGATGTGTCCGCCATAATGTCGCAGTCCCGATAAAAATCACAGATCGCCGCCATAACTAGTAAAAAAAAAAAAATAATAATAATAAAAAAGTTATAAAACTATCCCCTATTTTGTAGACGCTTTAACTTTTGCGCAAACCAATCAACATACGCTTATTGCGATTTGGTTTTTTTACCAAAAATATGTAGAAGAATACATATGGGCCTAAACTGAGGAAAAAATAGTTTTTTATATATATTTTTGGGGGATATTTATTATAGCAAAAATTAAAAAATATTGCATTTTTTTTTCAAAATTGTCGCTCATTTTTTTTGTTTATAGTGCAAAAAATAAAAAACACAGAGGTGATCAAATACCACTAAAAGAAAGCTCTATTTGTGGGAAAAAAAGGACGTCAATTTTGTTTGGGAGCCACGCCGCACGACCGCGTAATTGTCAGTTAAAGCGACGCAGTGCCGAATCGCAAAAAGTGCTTCGGTCTTTGGGCAGCCAAATGGTCCAGGGCTGAAGTGGTTAAAACTGATTGCGGCTGTAATGAATTGTCGGGTCAATATAGATAAAATTCATTGAAATAAAGAGCATGGGATCCACCCTCAGTCCATTACCAGGCCCTTTGGGTCTGGTATGAAAAGTAAGGGGAACCCCGAACCAAAATTAAAAAAAAAAAATTGCGTTGGGGTCCCCCTAAAATCCATACCAGGCCCTTCAGGTCTGGTATGGATTTTAAGGGGAACCCTGTGCCAAAATTTAAAAAAAAATGGCATAGGGGTCCCCCCAAAATCCAGACCCTTATACGAAAATGCAACCTGGCAGGCCACAGGAAAAGAGGGGGAAACAGAGAGCGCCCCCCCGAACCGTACCAGGCCACATGCCCTCAACATGGGGAGGGTGCTTTGGAGTCTGACCCCAAAGCACCTTGTCCCCATGTTGATGGGGACAAGGGCCTCATCCCCACAACCCTTGCCCGGTGGTTGTGGGGTTATGCGGGCAGGGGGCTTATTGGAATCTGTAAGCCCTCTTTAACAAGGGGACCAACAGATCCCGGCCTCCCCCCGTGTGAATTGGTAATGGGATACCCAATCGTACCCCTACCATTTCACAAAAAAAAGTGTCGAAAAGGCAAAAAAAGACAAGAGACAGCTTGGGACAAGTCCTTTATTAAAAAATAAAAATGTCCCACTATGTAAGTTCACACCGCCTGACGGACCGAAAAAGGAAAAAAAAAAGACGCAACCGATCCACCTCCATGGGAAGCGTCTTCGCTGTGACAGTTCTTATATAACTGAGGGCGGGGCCACCCGGCGGTGTAACCGGGTTACCCCGCCCCCTCTGATGCCACGGGGGCTTCCTTGTGGCGTCAGAGGGGGGCGGGGTCACTCAGTGATGTAAACAGGTGACCCCGCCCCCTCAGACGCCACGGGGAAGCCATGTGGAAGCCCCCGTGGTGTCAGAGGGGGGGCGTGGTCACCCGGTTACATCACCGGGTGGCCCCGCCCTCAGTTATATAAGAACTGTCACAGCAAAGACGCTTCACTCTGCAGGAGCCTCCCATGGAGGGGGACCGATTGCGGCTTTTTTTTTCAGTCCGTTGGGCAGCATGAACTTACATCGAGGGACATTTTTTATTTTTTTAATAAAGGACTTGTCCCAAGCTGTGTCTTGTCCTTTTTACCATTTTGACAATTTTTTGTGAAATGGTAGGAGTACGATTGGGTAGCTTATTACCAATTCACACAGGGGGGAGGCCAGGATCTGGGGGTCCCCTTGTTAAAGGGGGCTTTCAGATTCCAATAAACCCCCCGCCCACATACCTCCACAACCACCAGGCAAGGGTTTTGGGGATGAGGCCATTGTCCTCATCAACATGGGGACAAGGTGCTTTGGGGTCTGAACCCTCCACATGTTGAGGGCATGTGGCCTGGTACAGTTCAGGAGGGGGGGCGCTCTCCCGCTCCCCCCTCCTTTCCTGCAGCCTGCCAGGATGCGTGCTCGGATAAGGGTCTGGTATGGATTGGGGGGGACCCCTATGCCATTTTTTTTTTATTTGGCGCAGGGTTCCCCTTTAATTTCCATATCAGACCTGAAGGGTCTGGTATGGATTTTATGGGGACCCCCACGCATTTTTTTTTTTTTTTTTATTTCGGTATGGGGTTCCCCTTAATATTCATACCAGACCCAAAGAGCCTGGTAATGGACTGAGGGGGGATCCCATGCTCTTTTTTTCAATAAGTTTTATCTATATTGCCGAGACCCGACAATTCATTACAGCCGCGATCAGTTTTAAGTGACAATTTTTTCTTTAGAAATGTCATTTTGCTGTGGTACTATTCTAAACACGGAAAAAATGCGCCACTTTACAGGCATACTATAGACATCCCCCAGGCACGATATTTAAAGGAATATTTCATTTTTATTGTTTCACTTTAAGCATTAAAAAAAAAATCACAGCTCCCGAAAAAACGTTTTTTCTTTTTTTTGCATTGATACATGTCCCCTGGGGCAGGACCCAGGTCCCCAAACATTTTTTATGACAATAACTTGCATATAAGCCTTTAAAATAAGCACTTTTGATTTTGCACGTTAGTGTCTCATAGACTTTAACGGTGTTCCGGCGGCTTTCAAGTTTGCCGCGGACACACCACATATTGTTCGCTGTTCGGCAAACAGGCCGAACATCGGGCTCATCCCTACTAAAGAAGTAGAAAGCCATATTGGGGTGATTGTTTCCTGTGACACAATACAGCTTAGGAATGGCATGCATGGGTGTCATCCACAAAGGAAAACTCACCTAAAGCCCATGCACATAAAAGCCTGCATAGAATTTGCCAGGGCCCATGATGAAAAAGAAGAAGACTACTGGGACTCTGTACTCTGGAGTTATGACACCAGGATAAAAGTTTTTGGAACTGATGGCTTCAAAACTGTATGGCATCGCAAAGATGAGGAGTACAAAGAAAAATGCATGGTGCCTACAGTGGAACATGGTGGTGTCAGTGTCCTTCTTTGGGGCTGCATGCTGGTGTGGGGAGCTGCATTTCATTGATGGTATCATAAATTCATAACTGTTCTATATTGAAAGAGAAGATGCTACCATCACTCCGTGCCCTTGGTCGTTGTGCACTTTTCCAACATGACAATGATCCAAAACACATCTAAGGCCACTGTTGCATTTCTGAAGAACAGGGTGAAAACGATTCAGTGGCCAAGTACTGTATGTCTCCTGATCTGAACCCAGTCGAACACCTAAGGGGAATTCTGAAGAGACAAGTTGAGCATCACTATCCAGGTCGTTCTTGAAGAATGGAAAAGGATAGATGTTGCAATATTTCACCAACTTGTTCATTCTATGCCTAGAAGACTTGGTGCTGTCCTTACAAATCATGGAGGTCATACAAAATACTAGACAGAGTAGTTTTTGTTGTGGGGTGTATTCATTTTTTTTTCAACTAATTTGAGTAAAACTGAAAATTTTGTAATCTAATTTATATTATTAACCTTTCTTTCATGTAATGAGCTAAACAAATGTTCTATAAAACTCAGTTTTGTCAACATTTTGGAAATTGTTCTTGTGTTCCTTGAGATATTGATTAAAATCTTACTTTTCAAAAGTGGTGTACTCATTTATGCTGAGCACTGAATGCACAGTATCTCACCAAAGTGAGTACAACCCCTCACATTTTTGCAAATATTTTATTATATCTTTTCATGTGACAACACTGAAGAAATTACACTTTGCTACAATGTAAAGTAGTGAGTGTACAGCTTGCATAACAGTGTAAATTTACTGTCCCCTCAAAATAACTCAACACACAGCCATTAATGTCTAAACCGCTGGCAACAAAAGTAAGTACGCCAAAAGTATGTGAAAATGTACCAACTGGGCCCAATTAGCTATTTTCCCTCCCCGGTGTCATGTGACTGGTTAGTGTTACAAGGTCTCAGGTGTGAATGGGGAGCAGGTGTGTTAAATTTGGTGTTATCTCTCTCACTCTCTCATACTGGTCACTGGACGTTCAACATGGCACCTCAGGGCAAAGAACTATCTGAGGATCTGAAAAAAAGAATCCTTGCTCTAAATAAAGATGGCCTAGGCTATAAGAAGTTTGCCAAGACCCTGAAGCTGAGCTTCAGCACAGTCGCCAAGACCATACAGCAGTTTAACAGGACAAGATCCACTCAGAACAGGCCTTGCCATGGTTGACCAAAGAAGTTGAGTGCAGATGTTTAGCATCAAATCCAGAGGTTATCTTTGGGAAATAGATGTATGAGTGCTGCCAGCATTGCTGCAGAGGTTGAAGGGATGGGGGTTCAGCCTGTCAGTGCTCAGACCATACACCGCACACTGCATCAAATTGGTCTGCATGGCTGTCATCCCAGAAGGAGGCCTTTTCTAAAGCTAATGCACAATAAAGGCTGAAAATAGTTTGCTGAAGACAAGCTGACTATGGACATGGATTACTGGAACCATGTCCTGTGGTCTGATGAGACCAAGATAAGCTTATTTGCTTCAGATGGTGTCAAGCGTGTGTTGCCGCAACCAGGTGAGGAGTACAGGGATAAGTGTTTCTTGCCTACAGTCAAGCATGGTGGTGGGAGTGTCATGGTCTGGGGCTGCATGAGTGCTGCCAGCACTGGGGAGCTACAGTTCATTGAGGGAACCATGAATGCCAACATGTACTGTGACATACTGAAGTAGAGCATGATCCCCTCCCTTCAGAGACTGGGCCGTGGGGCAGTATTCCAACATGATAACAACCCCAAAACACAAGACAACCACTGCGTTGTTAAAGAAGCTGAGGGTAAAGGTGATGGACTGGCCAAGCATGTCTTCAGACCTAACCCCACAGATCCTCATCTGTGGGGTATCCTCAAATGGAAGATGGAGAAGCTCAAGGTCTCTAACATCCACCAGCTCCATGATGTCATCATGGAGGAGTGGAAGAGGACTCCAGTGGCAACCTGTGAAGCTCTGGTAAACTCCATGCCCAAGAGGGTTAAGACAGTGCTGGAAAATAATGGTGGCTACACAAAATATTGACACTGTGGGCCCAATTTGGACATTTTCACTTAGGGGTGTATTTACTTTTGTTGCCAGCAGTTTAGACATTAATGGCTGTGTGTTGAGTTATTTTGAAGGGACAGCAAATTTGAACTGTTATACAAGCTGTATACTTGCTACTTTACATTGTAGCAAAGTGTCATTTTCTCAGTGTTGTCACATGAAAAGATATAATAAAATATTTACAGAAATGTGAGGGGTGTACTCACTTTTGTGAAATACTGTATATATATATATATATATATATATATATATATATATATATATATATATATATATATATATATATATATATGTGTGTGTGTTCTGAATCATTAACCCAAAGATATCATATGAAAAGGTTATACATTGTAGATTTCCCGTAATTAATTGCAGATTTACCGTCATCATTCTGTATATGAAATAATGATGCTGTGTCACGTTTGCGTTTTAGTTTTACTTGACAAAAAACTTCTGTGAAGAAAAAAAAAAAACAGGTAAAAGGTTAAAAGTACACTCCATCAAAAAAATAGACAGACAGGTGTCTCATCCTAAGACTGATCTGCAAATTCTTGTATTGCTGGTATTCTGGCTAGTTGTACTTCTCTAATACAGTCTCTACAAATCTGGTAGCCAGGAGACCCCAGCTCCCCATCTCCACCCATTTAAAAACATAGGGGTAGCTTGTATCTTAAACAACTTATCCAATCTAATTTCATATCGAACCCAAAGTAAATTACATTTGTAATGATTAGGGATGAGTTTCAGGTTCGGGAGTTCAAAGTGAACCCAACATGTTTGTAGTGCTGTGAACTGGCAAACGTTGACAAAGTCTGTCATTTAGTGACAGTAGCACTACCGTCACCAAATAACATGAAAAACCCCAGGCAGCTTCAGTTTGTAAGGAATTTGGTCTTTGACAAAATATGGTAATGACCATTTTTGGCCAACACCCACACTCAGTATCTCTGCTGGCTCCTTAACATACAGAAGTTGGCGGGGATCTGTCATTTGTAACAGGAGTAGTGAAATATGAAGATCGTTGGTCATGGCAGGTCATCATTGCAGCAAGTCAATGGCACTCATCATGATTGACATGGATCTACATTGCTGGACAACGTGATCAATGTTTAGTGAAGGTCTTTTTTCCCTTTTGTGCGAGTGGTTTTGTTTACTATATACATTCTTTTTGTGAGGGAGTACCCAGGACTGGGGGGAAATATGGCAGCCCCTTTATTCTAAAGAGACGATCAAGAATCTGATATGTTTTCCCTGCAGTCCTTTACATGGGGATGAGGCCCTTGTCCCCATCAACATAGGAACAAAGTGCCTTGCAAGGGGGAAGGCTTTACCCCTTGGAAGGTACCCTGCGTATGTT
Organism: Lithobates clamitans; assembly: GCA_037952925.1. Taxonomy (NCBI): domain Eukaryota; kingdom Metazoa; phylum Chordata; class Amphibia; order Anura; family Ranidae; genus Lithobates; species Lithobates clamitans. The sequence goes on along the minus strand of JBBGZY010000333.1, from coordinate 567,815 downwards.
GAAGGCATGTGGCTTGGAATGGTTCAGGAGGGGGGGGGGGGCACTTGCTTCCCTTTCCATTCCTGGCCAGGCAGGTTGCATGATATTTTTCTTTAATGGTTTAATGGTGTGTTGGTCCTTTAAGAGAAAAAAAAAATGGGGTTTGTTTGCAGATTCATAAAAGCCCTTTAGCCAGGCATGTAGTCTGGCTGGCCAGGTAAGGGGGGCAGCAAGCTCCTCCTGGACCTTACCAGTGCATGAATAACTGCACTTTTGTTCATTACTTTCACTAGTTTCATAAATTGCTGTGCTGTGTTCTCCAAGGAATGACAGAGAAATCCTCGTGCCAGCACCCTGGGTTGGATGATCTTGCATTCATCAAACTAAAGGGAGCCGTTTGGAGACCAGAGACCTGCTTTTTATTGAGCTAAATGAACAGAATAGTGGCGTAGCTAGAACCTTCATTACCCCTGATGCATGAAACCATGAAGTGCCTCCCTGACCCTTCCCACTGATCCTGGGGTCCTTTACTTCCATCATGAAACCCTTTACTGCGGTCCTGCAGTGGGCTAACTTCCTGCCATCTTGGGGTCCCCCAACGGTGGTGGAATGCCAGAGCCCAGTCGGAAGTGCAACCTTTGCGACCCTGGTAGTTCCGCCATTGGTGTCAGTAGATTTTTATTTTTGTTGTTTTATTTCTCCTTTTTTTTTTTTTACCATTTTATTTATTTATTTTACAATTTTATTTTTTTTTACATTTTTTTATGACCTCATTGGGGGCGCTTTGGTGAAACAGACCCCTGATGTCTCACCTTTGAGACAGAGAAAGGGACTGAGGACAGATTCAGTGGTCATTAGGACATGGTAGGGGCCGGTAAACATCCTGACATAAGCTGGGAGGGGAAAATCCGCCAGCGCTGCGTGGGGGGGGGGGGCAAGCAAGCACACAGGAGCCCAGAGAAATAGGACAGTGATAGGGAGGTGGCAGAAGCAGCATGTGGAGGAACCGATGCCCTCCTTTTCCTTCCTGCAGCTGCTGAATGTCTGTAGGAGGGAGAAGAGGAGAAGTGGGCATTCCGCGGCTACACAGAGATATCAGTTTCTCTACATGCCGCCGCTCCCCCCCGCCCTCCTATCTAGGCGTACAGGGGGGCTGCACGGGCCCCCTGGACCATGGGGCCAGGTCATTATGGCGACCCCTGTGACCCCTCTATGTAAGCCCCTGGGATATACTCAGAGCCAGGAGGCTGAAGGCAATGTTACTACAATCAGGACTTCTCTTTAGATACTGTATAATTTGTTTTTTGAACATAATCAAATGATGCATCATCTTCACCTGATCTCTGAGGGGTGGAACCATGGAAACTGTTTTCTAGAGCCAGTCCAACATCGTAGAACACTCGTGCAGCATCAGCACCACCTCCCGCAGTGCAGCCAGTGTCATATCTCTCCACTAAGTCCCATACCTCATAGGGAAGAGACAGAATTCATTTTTATCAACATCAGGATGTGTATCATCATAATCTAAATTAAAAAGTTTCTCACTATTGTTCTTATCGTTATACCATCACTATCGTTTTCATAATAATAATTATTCTCCACAGCTTTCTCATTTTCATAGACATCATTTTTACCATCCTCGTCATTTTTTTTATCACCATTAGGATCCTATTTATAATCCATATCATCAATATCATTAACACACCCATCTCCATCATCATACTCCTTGAACCATCCATGATATACACTTTATTGCCAAAAGTGTTGTTACGCCTACCTTTATATGTACATGAACTTTAATGGTATCCCAGTCTAAGGCCCCATACACACATTTTCTGCAGTTTTTTGTCTTCAGATTTACCAAAACCATATAATATGAGGTCACATCTTAAGTGTTTCAATTTGTATGCAATCAGGCAGGCCCTTGCACTGCATAGTTTTGGTAAATCTGAAGACAAAAATCTGCAGAAAATCAAATAGTATGTATGGGGTCTAAGGCCTTGTACACGGTTTGATTGTTGTACGACCAAGCGTCTGATTTTTGTCAAAAGTACGTGTGCAGGATCTTGTCTAGCTTACGCAAATTGCCGTTTGACAAACACGAACGTAGTGATGTACTATGAAGTTAATTTCTCAAGCGCCACCCTTTGGGCCCCTTCCGCTAATTTCATGTTAGTAGAAGTTTGGTGAGCATTGATTCGCGATTTTCAGATCGTACAAAACAAATTGCCTTTTAAAATTCGTTTGGCATAACTACATCAGTATCACCAGCAAAGCTACTTCATTATTATCCCATTAAAGAAAATGAGAATGTGCGCTGCACTTCGACATTTCATTAGCTGCCGCGTCACGAATGTTAATTCTAGATTACGAACGGTAGTTTACAAAGACCGAACTCTTCCCAGACGTTCCTTGATTCCGATCATGCGTGTTTGTACTTTCGGCTTTTGTGTGACAATTTCTGTACTGACCATCTGAAAATCAGATGTTGAGTTCACATCCGACAAAAATGTTATAGCCTGCACATCCAGCTTTTGTCTGATGTAAAAGTTAAATCGGCTGTCGAAAGCACCGTACTAACGATCCGAAAATCCGCAGACAAGTCGCCTTAAGAATTTTCCCTTCTGATTTTCGTATCGTGTGTAGGAGGCCTTAGTCCGTAGGTTTCAATATTGAGTTGGCCCACCCTTTGCAGCTATAACAGCTTCAACTCTTCTGGGAAGGCCGTCCACAAGGGTTAGGAGTGTGTCTATGGGAATGTTTGAAACACAAAATAGTATATGTGTTGTGTGCTGCCACCTAATCCTAACTATAATGAATGGCTGCTGCTATCACTATACATGTTCCCACATAAAGTGCATAAAGATAATAATAAAATGTGTGTGATAGCGCTCCTCAATTGACTTATTAATTCACGTGAATGATTTCACACACTGTTTTTATTATCCCTATGGGAATGTTTGACCATTCTTCCAGACGAGAAGGCCTGACTCGCAGTCTCCGCTCTAATTCATCCGAAGGTGTTTTAACAGGTTGAGGTCAGGACTCTGTACAGGCCAGTCAATTTCCTCCATCCCAGACTCGCTCATCTATGTCTTTATGTACCTTGCTTTGTGCACTGGTGTGCAGTCATGTTGGAACAGTAAGGGGCCATCCCCAAACTGTTCCCACAAAGTTGGAAGCATGAAATTGTCCACAATGTCTTGGTATTCTGACGTCTTAAGAGTTCCCTTCACTGGAACTACGGGGCCAAGCCCAACCCCTGAAAAACAACCCCACACCATAATCCCCACACCACCAAACTTTACACTTGGCACAGTGCAGGCAGGCAAGTACCGTTCTCCTGGCAACCGCCAGATACTTCCATCAGATTGCAGACAGAGAAGTGTGATTTGTCACTCCAGAGAACACGTCTCCAATGTTCTAGAAAACAAAAAGAAGTTGGGTTGGAACTTTACATGAGGCATGTTGATGTGTATAATAATGTATGGAGTAAACATGAGTAAATTGAATGTCACAGTCCCCTAGGGATAATTCATAATAATAATAATAAGCACAATAAAACCGATAACGGTGAAACATTTATGATACAGAGTCAATGCATATAAAAATAATACATTTAATAGCGAATGATCAATTGATGAGCATGATTTGTGACAGACAAAATAAATGATAAACAAACAAATATATACAAATGATTATTACATGATTTGCATGATATGTGAAATTGATAAAGGTTGTAAAATGATACGGTTATCAGAGCAAACTTATACTTGGCACCCATAGATGAACATGCTACGCGTTTCATGGCATGTTGTCAATCGTCAGGAGTTGGATACATGAATGAGCTAAAAGATAATGGATAAATTGTTAAATTATCTATAGGGATCCACTACTCCCCATAGATGGGAAAAAGGCGGAGAGGGAAAAAAAAGAAAGAAAAGAAGGAACACTTTCAGTATTACTTCCAAAGCAGTCCATAAATAATGGCCAGCTCTAGGGATTGGGATAGAACAGTGGCCCGGCATATATGGTTCCAAAGTATTATTTTTATATACATTGATTCTTTATGACTACATTTCTGTACCATAAATGTTTCACCGTTATCGGTTTTATTATGCTTATTATTATTATTATTAATTACCCCTAAGGGACTGTGACATTCAATTTACTCATGTTTACTCCATACATTATTATACACATCAACCTGCCTCATGTAAAGTCCCAACCCCACTTCTTTTTGTTTTCGCATAACATTTAGGGATGGAGATATACTGATGTTGTTATTCTAGGTTGAGACAGGTCACATTCATTTCTAATTTTCCCCAATGCTCTAGAGTCCAGTTGCGGTGTTTTTTACATCACTGCATCCCACGCTTTGCATTGCACTTGGTAATGTAAGGCTTGGATGCAGCTGCTCTGCCATAGAAACCCATTCCGTGAAGCTCTCTATGCACTGTTGTGCTAATCTGAAGGTCACAAGTTTGGAGGTTTGTAGCTATTGACTCTGCAGACAGTTGGCGACTTCTGCGCATTGTGCGCTTCAGCATGCGCTGCCCCCGCTCTGTCATTTTACATGGCCTACCACTTCGTGGCCGAGTTGCTGTTGTTCCCAGTTGCTTCCACTTTGTTATAATACCACTAACAGTTGACCATGGAATATTTAGTAGCAAGTAAATTTCACAGATGGACTTATTGCATAGGTGGCAACCTATCACGGTGCCACGCTTAAATTCACTGAGCTCCTGAGAGCGACCCATTCTTTCACAAATGTTTTGTAGAAGCAGTCTGCATGCCTAGGTGTTTGATTTAATACACCTGTGGCCATGGAGGTGATTAAAGAAAAACCTAAATTAAAAGATTTGGAGGGGATTCCCAATACTTTTGGCAATATAGCATATGTGATTCTTTTGTATAGTTTAATAAGGATCATATTGCATGGCAAACCTTGCCTACAAAAAGATTTAGCCCTGGCTCACACTGTTGTGACTTCTGGTGTGACTTGCTGTGACCTGCAACACAGAAAGTTACAAGACAGATGAAACCACATTCATTTGAATCAGTGCTGTTGCTGCCACAAAAATAGATCCTGCACTATTTTTCTGCGTCTTTGTTGCGACATGAGTGCCTTAGACTGCAATGTTAAGATCACAAAAGTTGCAAGGTAGTCATAAAGTCACAATGCAAGGTCACACTGTAAGCTGCATGACTTTTAGTGTCGCAGCAGTGTGAACCAAGCCTTTTTAATTACACATGCACACTTGATGCTTTTTCAGCTGCTGCTAGGGGCGTCTGGTGTTTTTTTTTTTTTCCTGCCTCCAAACCGCTCCTGCATGTTAGCTTATGTGTCCAAAAGTTTAGTGGCAGGAGAGTTTAGAGGCAAAAAAAAAAGAGGGCCAGTGTGCCCAGGAGCAGCAGAAAAAAACGCTTGACACCTGTAAATACACATAAACACATGTAAACGCGCCTTAACGTTAGGTTACGTTTAGGGCTTGAGTGTTAATAAATTCCAGTGACCATAATAAATTATTATTCTGGTCACTTAGGGAGCCTAAATGCGCCAAGTGTTTTTTCTGCCAAAACGTTCCTGCCAGAAGGAAAGGCTTCTAGGAGAGTTTGGAAAATGTCCTGTGTGCAGGAGGCCTAAAAAGGACATTTGTTTATCAAATACCTTCTTCAGCTCTGTGTATACAAAAGAAAATGGGGGCACTCCAATCCATAATGGGGATAGTACTGACAGAGCCCCAAGAGAACCCCAATGACTCAAAATGTATATGGTTCAGGAACATTTAGACAAAATAAATGTACATAAAGCACCTGGACCAGATGGCTTACATCCATGTGTCCTCAAAGAGCTGAGCTTTGTTTTTTCTACATTTTTTTCTGTGTTCTTTCAAATTTTTAGAGACTTTAATGACTGGTTCAGTACCACTAGATTGGCGAAAGGCCAAGGTGCTGCCTATACCTTAAAAGGATCAAAGTCTTTACAAAGGCTACTTTCAGACTGGGGCGGGCAGGCGTCGGCGGTAAAGTGGCCCTATATTTAGCGCCGCTTTAGGCCCCGTTCACACCTATGCGAATTAGATGCAGCATACACCGCATCCAATTCGCAGGACATTTTAAAATGTATTCATTTGAATGCATCTGGTTCACATATGTGCGTTGCATTCGCACTTGCCCAAAAAACGTGTGTGAATTACAAGCACATTATCTTCTATGGGAACACATCTGATTCGCAGATGCATTCCGTTCTGAACATGAATTCTCTCTCTCCTTCTCCTCACTACACCTCCCCCCTCTCCCCCTTCTCCCTGCTCACTGATCCGCCGCTACAACAGAGAGGAACCGCTGAACAGCTGTTTTTTCTCTTCACAGAGAAAACGGAGCTGGAATTCAGACCGCACATGTGTGAACCCAGCCTCACCGTCGTTTTAGCGGCACATTTCGGCCGCTAGCGGTGCGGTTTTAACCCCCAATAGCGGCCGAAAAAGGGTTAAAACCGCCCGCAAAGCGGCTTGCAGGACTTTTTTGACTGTCCTGCAAGCACACCGCTCCAGTGTGAAAGCCCTCGGGTGGGTTTGCGGCGCTGCCCTATTGTTTTCAATGGGAAGGGGTGCTTTAGGAGTGGTGAATACACTGCTCCTATAGCTCTGCAAAGATGCGGCTTGCAGGACTTTTTTGACTGTCCTGCAAGTGCACCGCTCCAGTGTGAAAGCCCTATAGGCGCTATACAGGTACTATTTTTAGCGCTGTAGTGCCTGTAAAGCGCCTCAGTGTGAAAGTAGCCTAAATAACCACAGACCTTCCAGTACAAATGCCCCTCTGCTGAAATCCCCCTCCCAGCACAAATCTTTCCCAACCATCTCCCCTTTCAGTTCAAGTCCTCTCTACCTCCCCTGCTGTCCTACACACCCCCCCCCCCACCCCCACAGACACACACACACAATTCCCTCTCCAAGCACAAATCCTCCCCCACTTCAAATCCCATCTCCCAACATAAATCCTCCCCCCCCCAAAATGTCCCTTCCTAGCACAAACGCCCCAATCATCCCTACTAGCACATTTCCCTTCCTAACACAAATTCCATCCCTCCCAAAAACAAAAAAAAAATCCCTCTTTGAGCACAAATCCCCCCCCTCCCAAATCACTCCTTCTAGCACAATCCCCCCCCCCCAATTTCCCCTCCAAGCACAATTCTCTACCAAAATTCCCCTCCTAGAAAATATCTTACCCCTGTCACCTCAAATTTAGCTCCTTAGTAAGGATGGGCACAGTCGTGTTAGCAGCTCCACATGCCCATGCCCACCAGGAAGCTTACACTGTGCCACGCTAATCACAGGCAGTGAGACATTTCCCGGTCCGGTCCGCAGAGATTGGGAAATGTCTCACTGCCTGTGATTAGTGCTGTGCAGTGTAAGCTTCCTGGGGGGCACGTGGAGCTGCGAACACGACTGAGCCCATCCTTACTTCCTAGCATAAATACCCCCCATCATCCATACTAGCACACATCCTCCCCCCAATACCCCTAACACCCCCAAATCACCCCATCTAGCATAATAGCACAAATTTCCTAGAAATAATCATCCTCCCCCTCCCCTCCTAACACAAATACTTTCATCCATCGTCACCACAAATATTTATTACTCTAGCCCCCCCCCCAGTGTGTCCTCGGTGCTTCCCTCCTTGAAACACACAGTCCTCAGATACAGCACAGCACAGGGTTGTGTGCAGTCCTTCTTCCTAGGCTCTTCCTCATTTTGACATGCAGAGCTGAGGAGAAGCCTAGAGGAAGCAGATTTCTAACCTTTACAGGCTACCCTTTTCCTGCCCTACAGGCAGCTGGTGGGAGGGATGTCACTGCTGCAAGGATAGGAGTGTGAAGCTGGAGAGGGGAGAGAGCACAGCGTACCTCTCCTGATTTGGCTTCTCTCATCCACTGCTAAGCTGACAGGAGTAGTGATGCTGCTGTCACTACGCCTGTCAGCTTGTCGTGGTAGAAACTCTCTTCTTGGTGCCCTCCCATTACCAGCACCAGGGGCACCCGTCCCTTCTGCCCCCCCCTTGTCCCCTGCTCTCTTGTGTACGGTTTACTGCTAAAAATACTAGTTGAGCCTGTCCCACTTACACCAATTACACATTAAACAGCTTACCTTGGTCTGGGACATCCTATACTTCCCATTCATTACGTAAGCTCCTTTATCTACGACTACTAAGCCCACGCTGGCCTTGTGGTCAGCTTCCAGTCTAAGCCTCATAGAACTTCCAGGAAATTGATCTGCATTGTCCCGATCCCTTTCACCTGATATCTTCAGCTGAGAGACACAAAACACATTTTATCAATATATTAATACATTTATCAAATGTATCCTGTTATCATAGAATCAAAAATTTGTTAAAGTCAATCTAACCCCTAACTGGTATGAATTTGAGTTTGCTAAAGTATTGCGTGTGTCATAAAAAATGTTCATGTCTTTGAAAATGAAATACTGTTTGCACCTTTTTGCTAGTGCTTATTTTTTAGTACTGTTAATCTCCTCAAGCCTCTTTCAGCCAATTTTGGTCTACATGCACTCACGCTGGACTGATATTGACAAAGGTAAACCACCTATATAATGTGTGCAAGCACGACTCAAGGGGGATTGTGACAGGGTGACAATCAGTGGCAGCTGGTGGTATATATTTGGGGGGGGCAGCAAACTATGCACCCGCACCCCTCCCCCCCCCAGTCGGTCGGTTACCGGCCCTGCACTTACCCTGTCTATGGCGTGGGCAGCGCTTCCCTCCGGGTGATGGGCGGCGGCTTCCCCTGCATCTCCTCCTCTGCATCATGGCAGCCGTGCATCTCTTCCTTCCTCCTCCCAAGCCAACAGAAGCGCTTCTCCTTTCGGCGAATTGGGTAACGGGTCTCAGGACCCGCTTCACTCACATGCCATATCCATATAGGGCATTTGAACAAAAGCAAAAGATCACACCAGCAATCACTCGGTTCTCAGAGCTCAGTCACCGACCCTCTGTCCTGCACCCCCCCCCGCACTCACTGATGTGCTGGGCTGTGGAGGGGCGGGAGCAGCTGGGTCAGGCTCTTAGCTGCTCACTGAGAAGCTGAGCTGGGTGCTGGTCCAGGCATGTGGGCGGATCAAGACAATAAGGTCGCAATTTTTCCTAAGCCCGGATCAGCTCTGTGACGTCAGCCAACAGCTTGCTGTCAGCTGAAAACAGCTCACAAGAGTGCAAAATGAACTGCACTCCTGTAATCCACAGGAGAAGTACAGCCAAACAAGCATCTCTTTTAGGCTACATGTACACGGGCATTAGAAAAAACGAGCTGCAAAGCCACTACCAACGCCAGGAAAAAGTGGCTGTAAAAACGTGGCATTAATGCACGTTTAGCCACGCTAGCTTTTAGCACCGTTTCTCTACCTCTATTTAAATCAATGGTTTCTTATGAGAGCCCATTGATTTGAATAGAAGTCGCACCACAAGTCGGATCATGATAAACCAACTTGCGGTGCGGTTTGTGCGCTGAGTATCTTGAAGGGAAACCCTCGCCCAAATGAAAATAAAACTGGCATGGGGTTCCCCCCAAGAGCATATCATACCCTTTGGTCTGGTATGGATTTTAAGGGTAACCCCCCAAAATCCATACCAGACCCTTATCCGAGCAGACAGCCCAGCAGGTCAGGAAAGGGGGGAGGAGCGAGCACACCCCCCCCCCTCCCTCCTGGACCATACCAGGCCACATGCCTTTAACATGGGTGGTGTGTATGCTTTGGGGCAAGGGGGGACCTGCCCCAAAGCATGTTAATGAGGACAAGGGCCTCTTCCCGACAACCCTGGCCGGTGGTTGTCAGGGTCTGCTGGCAGGGGGCTTATCAAAATCTGGAAGCCGCCTTTAACAAGGGGGCCCCCAGATCCCGGCCCCCCACCCTCTGTGAATGAGCATGGGGTACATTGTAACCCTAACCATTGACCCAAAAAAGTGTCAAAAATAAAAAACAGTAAACAGGTTTTTGACAAAGTAATTGCTCCGGTATCTCTTCTCCCTCCGGCGATGTCTTCATCCTCGGGTTCTTCTCCTTCTGCTGATGTCTTCTTCTGCTGCCAAAGTTTTGACGAGAGCGCAGTACGGAGGACAAGTTTTGACGAGCGCAGCGCTTGCGCAGTACGGGGGACAAAGGAGATGCCGAAAGTGTCCGAATATGGACAGCTGTTCATGAGCTCTACACAGCGCCTGTGCAATTAATAGTACATTCTGTAACACACTCCCTCTGTAACATGCTCCCGATGCTCGTGGGGGTGGATTTCTCAAATGGGCGGATCTTTGCGGAGCGTGTTTAAGGGGTTAAGATATAAGCATAATAAAAATTAAATCAGTAAAGTATAACTACCCACCCTTATCAGCTCTGGGCATCATTGTAAAACTCCTTCAGTTGTGTAATCAGCTCTGCCCATTCTGCAGGCACACCGCACCTTGCAGAGTTGTACGAGCATCGGGAGCATGCGGGAGTGTGTGACAGAATCTACTATTAATTGCGCAGGTGCCGCGTAGAGCTCATGAACAGCTGTTCATGTTTAGAGACTTTTGGCGTCTCCTTTGTCCTCGGTACTGTGCAAGCGCTGCACCTGCGCAGTATAGGGCGGACACTATCCGATGGTGGACATTTCTCGACAGGACACCGGTTCTCCTCTCTCTGCTGTCTTCTCCCTCTGCCGGTTCTCCTCTCTCCGCTGTCTTCTCCCTCTGTCTTCTCCCTCTGTCTTCTCCCTCTGTCTTCACCCTCTGTCTTCACCCTCTGTCTTCACCCTCTGTCTTCACCCACTGTTCTTCCTCTGATGTTCTCCCGATGCTTTCTTCCGCATTAATGCTGAGTCTGCCATTACTTTAAAGCCATGGGGCGGGGCCACCCGGTGACATCATCCAGAGGCCTCACCCTTAGTTACGTCACCACCCGGGGTATGCGTGACGTCATCGTCATTGGCTGCCCCAAGCATTACAGCAGGAGAGATTGTTGAAAGAACATAGGAGGAAGAACAGAGGAAGAAGGCAGCAGAGAGAGGAGAACCGGCATCAAAAGAAGACATCAGCGGAGGGAGAAGAACAGAAGGATGAAGACCTCCCCGGATGGAGAAGAAATCGGAAGGAGAAGAGATGCCGGAGCTGCTTTAATAAATTACTTTGTCAAAAACCTGTGTACTGTTTTTATTTTTGAAACTTTTTTGGGTGAATGGGGATGAGTACAATGTACCCCATACTAATTCACATAGGGTGGGGGGCCGGGATCTGGGGGCCTTCTTGTTAAAGGGAGCTTCCAGATTCTGATAAGCTCCCTGCCCACAGGCTTCGATCAATTTTTCTTGGCGTGCGGGTTGCCCTTAAAATCCACACCAGACTTAAGGGTCTGGTATGCTCTTGGGGGGGGGAACCCCATGACAGTTATTTTTTTCATTTTGGCGAGGGTTCCTCTTCAATCCGACTTGTGGTGCGACTTCAAAAAAAACATGACATGTCAAAAAAAAAAAAAAAAATGCTTGATGAGGGTTAACGCTGCTGTATCCAGCATTAGGCCGCGTTTAGCAGCTTTTACCAGCGTCAGACGTTTTTACAGCTCTAACGCCGGTCCTCAGAACACGGAGGCCCTGGGGTTCTTTTACAGCTTGAAAATGCTTTGTCACTTACAGTAAAAGCCTGTGTGTGTGCATGCATGGACCCCCTGCCCCAAAGCACCCACCCTCCCATGTTGAGGGCATGTGCCTGATATGGTCCAGGAGGGGGGGCACTCGCTCATCCCCCCCCCCCTCTTCCCTGACGTGCCAGGCTGCGTGCTCAGATAAGGGTCTGGTATGGATTTCGGGGGGGCTCCATCCCAATTTTTTTCGCAAGGGGATTCCCCTTAAAATCTATACCAGATTAAAGGGTGTGGTATGCTCTTGGGAGGGACCCCACGCCAGTTTTTTTTTTTTTCATTTTGACGAGGGTTCCCTTTCAAGATCCCCAGCACACAAGCCACACCGCAAGTCGGATCATCATGATCCGACTTGTGGTGCGACTTCTATTCAAATCAATGAGCTCTCATACAGAACCATTCATTTTGACATGTCAAAAAAAACTCTTGACGAGGTGTAACCAGCAAGAGGCTGCGTTTAGCAGCGTCAGACGTTTTTACAGCTCTAACGCCAGTCCTCAGAACGCGCTGTCCCTGGGTTTTCTTTACAGCTTGAAAATACCCATGCCACTTACAACTCCCTGTGTGCATGAGGCCTTAAAGTGATTATAAAGGCAATATTTTTTTTAAAAATAACAAACATGTTATAATTACAGAGACGCCCCAATCCTCCTCTTCTGGGGTCCCCCGCTGGCACTTCTGGCCCCTCCCCCCATGCTGAGTGCTCCCATTGCAAGCTGCTTGCTGTGGGGGCGCACGTGCATGCTCGCTCTTTTGACACACAGAGTGACTCAACCCCACTCCCTCCTTACTGGCTGTGATTGACAGCAGCAGGAGCCTATGCTGCTGCCTCTCTATCCAATGAGGAGAGAGAGAGAGAGACGCTGTTCTAGTGCACGTTGCTGGATCGAGATTTGGTGAAACAGAGAATGCATTAAGGTAAAACCTTCTGCCTTAAAAACCACTTTAAGTTAATGAGATTTTATTTTCTGAGTTTAGATCTATTTTAATGAAATAAGGAATTATCTTATAAACCTCCCCCCCTTGCAGCTATAACAGCCTCCTTAACCGCTTCTCGACCAGCGCACGCCGATGTACGTCGGCACAATGGCACGGCTAGGCAAAAGGACGTACCTGTACGTCCTTTTGAAATTGCCGCCGTACCATTGCGTGCCGGGAGCACGGGAGCTCCGTGAGTCGGGTCGCGAGGCCCCACGGACTCGATCGCCGCGGGGATACCCGCGATCGCCTCACGTAGAGGAAGAACGGGGAGTTGCTAAGGAAAACAAGCATCTCCCTGTCCTGCCTAGTGACAGTGTCACTGATTTCTGCTCCCTGTCATCGGGAGCAGTGATCCGTGTAGTGACACTGCTAGCCCATCCCCCCTACAGTTAGAACACATCCCTAGGATACATTTAACCCCTACAGCGCCACCTAGTGTTAACCCCTTCACTGCCAGTCACATTTACACAGTAGTCAATGCGATTTTAATCGCACTGATCGCTGTATAAATGTGAATGGTCCCAAAATCATGCCAAAATTGTCCGACGTGTCCGCCATAATGTCGCAGTCAAGATAAAAATCGCTGATCGCCGCCACTACTAGTAAAAAAAAAATAAAAAATAAAAATGCCATAAAACTATCCCTATTTTGTAAACGCTATAACTTTTGCGCAAACCAATCAATAAACGCTTATTGCGATTTTTTTACCAAAAATATATAGAAGAATATGTATTGGCCTAAACTGAGGAAAAAAAATGTTTTTTTATATATTTTTGGGGGATATTTATTATAGCAAAAAGCAAAAAAATGCTCAGTGCTATAAAAATGCATTGATTACTGTAAATATGTCACTGGTAGGGAATGGCTTAACACTAGGGGGCAATCAAGGGGTTAATTGTGTTCCCTATTGTGTGTTCTAACTGAAGGGGGGAGGGGACTGTGTAGGGGAGATGACAGATCGCTGTTCATTCTCTGTATGCAGAAGACACAGAAAGACTAAAACTCTCACCTCTTTTTCTACAGGCAAAACACACACTCTCAAACATTTTATTAACTGCAGTTCCAAATCAGTGATCTATGTAGTTAAATGTAATGCCTGTCAGATACAGTATGTGGGGTGTACCATTCGTCATTTACGAATCAGGGTTTGAGAACATTACAATGACAATGACACTGCCAATCCAAATGCTAAAAACATTTTGAATGTATTGAAACATTTCAAGACAGTGCATGGAGGTAACCTTGACACCTTTTCTTTCTTTGGTCTAGAACAAATCAAACAATCTACGAGAGGGGGGGACACCCAGCGCACCCTGCTCCAAGGAGAGGTGTGGTGGATACACACGTTAAATACCAGGATGCTGTTGGGTATGAATAACAGGATGGATGTTAGTTTTTGAAAAAAGTCTTTGAAATATATTATTTATTTTGTATTGTAATTTTTTCCACTGTTGCACCAGTGGGACTTTAATGGTTGACATCTTGTGTTTCCTGTTTAAAACCCCTGTCACATGTGATCACCTGACCCAGGTTTTGATCATCTCCATTTGTAACCAATCAATAAGATTATTTTTTAATTTTTTAATTAAGCTAATACTGCCCCTAATTTTAGGAGGGTTGTTCCCTTATATATACCTCTTTTTTAATGTCATGTTTGTATGCTATGATGAAGGCTTAGGCCGAAATGCGTAAGCTTTTGGATGATGTTACTGCTATAATGCTATAATAAAGTTTTTTATGGAGAAGTTGCTGAGTTTCCGGTTTGTACTTGTTATGGATCCAGAGCAGAGAGCTGTGACTGACAGTCAGCAGCTCTCTGCTCGGGGAGCTGTCAGACCTGAGCGATCGGAGGTGTTCAATCGCTCGGTTCTCAGTGTTAGAGGTGTCGGGGGACCTATGCTGCATCCACCAAACTAAGTATGATTCTAAAAAAAAAAAAAAAACATACTTCTCTTTTAATGGTTGGGGTGACCTTGGACCTTGGTGCTAGGGTTTGGCTAAAGGCTAAACTCGGGTTTAGATTGGCACATATACGTTGGCAACAAAACATGTACAATTTTTAACGCTGAAAACATTTGTATTGATGATCCCTCATGAAAAACACCACACTATTTTTTCAAAGCAGAAGAATCATTTTTTTTTTTTTTTTTTTTAATCAAATCATCTTTTTATTCATTTTATATACACACCCACACACAAAAGGAAGGAAAAAACAAAACAAAACACACAGCAAAAAAAAAAAAAAAGGGACAAACCTACAACCCCAGCCCGTATTAAGAGGGAAAAGGGGAAAAAAAAAAAAAAAAAAGCACCCTTGGCACCCATGCTCCCCCTCCCCCCATTACTCATACATTGATCCTCTCCTCTCTCTTTATACCTCCAAGGTATCAAACCACCTTTTCCATATTTTTTCGAATTTTTCTACCCTGCTTCTATGTAGGAAAATATATTTTTCCTTAATTAAAGTTTCCCTTACTTGTATTTTCCATTCTGCTACAGTAGGTGGATATGATGATAACCATTTTAGTGCTATGAGTTTACGAGCCTGGAATAGACTTCTATTTATTGAAACAATATATTCCTCTGGAATTCTTGATTCATCAAGTATACCTAGAAGGCATCCCCCAGGCTCCAAAGGCATCCCACTCTCAAATATCTTATTCATCGTAGATACCATCCCCGACCAATAGCGATAGAGTTTAGGGCATCTCTATAGCAAGTGTATTAGATTGGCTGCTCTCCCTTTACATCTAGGACATTGGTCTGTATCTCTGCGTTTCCATTTTAATAATTTCTGTGGTGTGTAACGTGCCCTGTGTACGATGGATAATTGTGTTAAATTTTGTGTTGGAGATAAAGAGGCCTAAGGTATTGCCAATAGTGCCCGTGCCCACTGTTCATCTCAAATTGGCCCTATATCGCCCGTCCAGGCTAATCTAGCTGGTATATCCACAGTGCATTTAAATTTATCAAACAATATATCGTATAATTGTTATATCAATCCCTTTTTTTCCCCATCTTATCCAATAAGGCTATTACCCCTGACTTATTAAACTTCAGTTCATGTGATCTACCCTGTATTTTTAATGCATGCCTGAGCTGTAGAAATTGAAAAAATCTTTGATTTGGAATATTATATTCTTTACCTATTTCACTAAAGGTTTTCAACACATCATCCTGAAATAGCTGTGCTATGTACCTTAGTCCCTTCTGCCTCCAAGTCTCAAACCCTTCCAGTTTCATCAATTCCTCATAGCTGCTATTATTCCAGATTGGAGTATATGACGTATATCCATTTATCTCAGTAATTTTCCTCATTTCCTGCCATACCTTGTCAAACAATTTACCCGTAAGAGATCACGCAGTTGATTTCTCGACTCTAATAAAGAAACCAATGGATATACTTCATAAACTGATAGCAGCAGACTCTGTATAGGGTCAGAGTCCGCTACTATTGTCCATCCGCTAAAGTGTTGTAATTGTGAGGCTAAAAAATAATTTTCTTTTTTAAAAAAAAGAATAATTTTTTAATGATTTTCAATTTGCCGGAGTGATTTGATGACCTGCTAATATTGGGTCAAACCATTATGATCTCTAAATTGATTCCTGAGACATTCTTACCGTTCCCATGCAGGTATCTGCCACATCTATCCAGAGAGAGTCAGCCACGATCTCACGGCCTGCTCCAGTTGTGACCACATAATAGGCCAATATGCGGAAGGATGGAATGAATTCTGGTGTTATTTGTAGCGGCAAAGTCACAAGAGATTGGCCTTGTGATCTCTCTAGTCTTCCAGTTCTCATTATTCTACCTTTGTTTAGTATCTGTAGGATGACAAAATACATAATAGATCTCTTTATTTAAATTCAAAATCACGAAGATATTGAGAAGCCTAATTTCACATATTTGTACATCTTGTTTAACTACAAACTCATTGTATGATTCATTTTATTATATTATTCTCAATAAAATATTTGAAATGGAAGAAAAAAAAAATTAAAAATCACAAACTAGAAATCTCATTACAAAAAGCTTGTAGAATGTCATTAGGACCCCTCACTTTTCCCATGGGGACTTTAGCTACTAAAGTCACACTTGGGCCCTCTCATCTACCTGCTGGACCTCACTGTTTGTCGTGAGACTTACCATTTTAGCGTTCAACCAACAGGGAGGTCAAGGCTCTAGTTATCCTTTCTAATAGTTAGGCGAGGCTCTAGGACCTTGCTCTTCAGTCTTTTAGGTCGTTTACCAGCTTAAAAAAAAAATGGTTTGCTTAAATTATCAATATCTAATCCACTCTATTAAAAAAAAAAAAATGTTGCATTCTGTGTCCCCATTGGCGAGATTTCCCTTCACTTCCTGTTCTGCTTGACACCTATCATAAAGGATAGGAAGTTGTGAAAAATCTCCACAATGGAGCACAAAGTGGAGATTAGCATTAGGTTTTGGCCGACTATGAGTTTGACTCAAACTCCGGCTGTTGGCAGTTCATCAAAATGGTGAACTAAAAGGCCAGATTTAGTGGGGGAGCTGTCATTTGCAACAGGAGTTCAGTGGGAGAGGATTGTCGTGATGACATTCAGGGACTGGTGATGGATCTACAAAGCTGGTTGAAATTATTGAGGTTTGATTGACATCAGGGGCAACATTTATTTTTTTATTTACTATTTAACCGCTTGCTAAGTTTATGAAGAAATTCGATTTTTTTATTAAATATGTTTTATAACAGAAAGTAGAAATGCATTTTTCAAAATCTCTGGTCTTTTTTGTTTATAAAATAAAAAACACAGAGGTGATCAAATACCACCAAAAGAAAGCTCTATTTGTGTGAAAAAAAATAATATAAATTTAATTTAGGCACAGGGTTGCATGACCGAACATTTGCCAGTTAAAGCAGCACAGTGCTGAATAGCAAAAAAATGCCCTGGTCATGAAGGGGGAAAAACCTTCCAGAGGTCAAGTGGTTAAAGTGGTGTTCCACCCTAAAAAAAAATGCATGAATTTGCCTAAAAAAAAATAAAAAAAAACATTTTGAATTTTTTTTTTAACTTACCTCTAAATGCCTGTTGCTAGGGGGTCCCTCGTAGTCTGCCTCTTTCAGTGCCTGGACTGGTGACATCACTTCCCCTCGGCGCAGGAAGGGCTCAGCTCTGCTCCCTCCCTCTTGTCAATCATCTGGGACTCATTACAGGTCCCAGATGACTGAGCGGCCAATCACGGCGTGCTGCGCCGCTCGCAGCCCGGCACAGCCCGACACCCACAGTTGCAATACCGGCGCCGCCGAACGGAGGGGGAGATGAGCAGGGCTTCAATCCCCCGCATCGCTGGACCCTGGGACAGGTAAGTGTCCAATTAAAAGTCAGCAGCTGCAGTATTTGTAGCTGCTGACTTTTAATTTTTTTTTTTTTAAATGGAAACCCCACTTTAATCAAGGTTTTTTCTAAAGTATGTGTTTATTTACTATTTCATTCTTTTCGTAATGAATAACAAGGGGTAGTACCCCTTACTCATTCACGTAGGGGGTGAAGGCTGGATATATCGGAGCCTCCTTTTCTTCCAGATTCTGTTCATCCCCCCACAGACCCCCACATCCATCAATCCAGGGATGTGGGGATGAGGCCCCATCAACATGGATACAAGATGCGGCTGGACCAGAGTCTTGTAGAGTGGCAGAATTATAGTTTTACCTCTGGAGTAGATCCCCTTTTTAATGCATGCTAATATTCTGCAGACTTTGCTTGCAGAAGCTTGGAATTGCATGGCATTGCTGAGCTATTCATTTACTACAAAAGGGAACTTTGCAGACTCTGATGTAAAAGGGAACTCTGTGGATGTAACGCTAATGAACTCTAATGAACTCTGTGTAATGTAACGCTAATGGAAAGGGGACTCTGCAAAACCCGATTTAAGGGGGAGGGACTCTAATGTAAAGAGGAATTCTGTGGACTCTAATATAAGGGGGAACTCTGTGGACTCTGATTTAAAAGGGAAACGTGTGGACTCTGGTGTAAGGGGAAAGGCTGGTGACTCCAATGTAAGGAGGGAATTCTGGGAAGATTCTAATTTAAGGGAGAACTCTGTGGCCTCTGATGTAACTCTGATGTAAAGGGGGCTCTGCAAACCCTGATTTAAGAGGGGGACTCTAATGTAAAGAGGAAGTCTGTAGACTCTGATATTAGGGGAAACTCTGTGGACTCTTTTTTTTTTTTTTTTTTTTAATTCAATCGTCTTTATTTGATTCATCATAGTATACAACTTTGTCAAATATCAAATCTTTTTAAAAGAGATGTACCACATTTACAAGAAGCATACATAATAGAAGTATGAAATAAAGGGAGGAGTTTAAAACAGAGAACAAATGCAAATATAAAAAAAAAGTACCATATATACCACCCCTCTCTAATATCTATCTTCCTCTCTTTTCTCTTACCCCCCCTCCACTCCCACCCCCACCCCTTCTTCATCCCACCTATCTTACCCTATATTAACATCTGTGATCGTAAGGTCGCTGCCCTCCATATTTCCTTACATTGGGTATCCCATTTCTTCCAACCAAGGTCTCCAAAGTTTCTTAAATTCCTTCAGGTTCCCTCTCTTTGTGTATACTACCTTTTCCTTCCACATTGTTTCAGTTACAGTTTTAATCCACTCATCCTTTAGGGGAGGGGTTCTTGCCTGCCATCTCTGTGCAATTAACTTCCTAGCTTGGAAGAGACATCTCTGAACTATTTTAATTTTAGAATTTCCTTTACCTGTACTCTCTCCTACTCCCAGAATACATAGTTTCGGGTGTGTTTTAAGTTCTAAGGAAAAGATCTTATTTAGAGTCTCTAATATCTCAGACCAATACCGGAACAGTTTAGGACACTTCCATATCATATGCATCAGGTCTCCCACATCCTGGCATCTGGGGCATTTAGCATCTATCCTCCGTCCAAATTCAAATAACCTTTTAGGGGTATAATATGTCCTGTGGTGTAACATCAGATGTATGATTTTCTGGCAGGTGAGACCGACACCTGGTGTCCTCCCGCCAGTATCTCCCTCCACTGTCCATCTGAAAATAAACCCAAGTCCCTTTCCCATTTACTTCTACTTTTAAGTTTTTCCGGGCTCTCTATACTACTTTTACATATATGTGGGTAGATTTCAGCTAAAGACCCACTATGGCCTCCCTGGTCATCCAGTTTTTGAAGTATGGGGGAGCTATTCCATGATGGTCCCTGACCCCCAAACTGTGTATTTAGGGCATGTTTGATCTGTATATATTTATATACAGACCAATCCGGTATATCAAATTCCTCCTTCAGTGACAGGAATGATTTTAAGGAATTTTGACTATATAACTGGGCTAGTTTGTTTATTCCTTTTCTTTCCCACACTTTTATTTTCTCAATTGCTTGTAGTTCTTGTAAATTCTTATTATCCCACAGGGGGCGCACTTAGTCAAACCACCCATTCCCTTCATGGCTTTAATAGAGCTCCAGACTTTTATTATTAATTTAACCGTGGGTGTTCTATGTACAAAAGAGTTTGCCTCCAGTACCTCTATCACAGTCCTATGGGGGGCTCCCATGATCATCAATCCTTCACTATTAGATCCCTTAAGGACCGAGCTTCTCCCCAAGTGCTGTAGTTGGGCTGCTAAAAAATAACTTTGCGAGTGAGGTACTGCTAAGCCCCCTTCTCGCGAAGGGAGTTGTAGGGTTTGTAAACTTATCCTAGAGGACCCCCCTTTCCATATGAGGTCTCTTAATATTATGTCTATTTTATTAAACCATTTCCTACTTATCCATATTGGGGAGTTCTGCATCACATACAGTAGTTGGGGGAGCCACAGCATTTTAATCAGATTACACCTCCCCGCTGTTGATAATGGCAGGCCCTTCCATATCTCAGTCTTACTTACAAATTTCATCACCAGGGGGACTAAGTTATTATTTAAATAGTTCTCTGGGTCCTTCGTTATTTTAATACCCAAATATTTAGTTGTCTCTGCTATTTCCATCTGGATGTTATTTAAAAGGGCACCCTCTCTAACAGGATCCAATGGTAGTAATACTGATTTTTCCCAATTTATGGAAAACCCCGAGATTTTTCCAAACCTCGAGAAGATATCCATCACTTGTCTCAGGGATCCCTCTGTATCACCCAAAAATATGAGGACGTTGTCCGCATATTATGCGATCAGCTCCTCTCCATTGTTTCTCCGGAACCCTTCCATTATTCTATTTTGCCTTACTGTTGTAGCTAGTGGCTCCATGGCTAAGGCAAAAATCATGGGAGACAAAGGGCATCCCTGCCTTCAGCGTCTTTCCAGCTTTAACCCAGTCGAGTAGTCATTATTAATTCTTACTTTTGCATTTGGTTCATTATATAATACTTTAACTCAATTAATGAAAGAAGGGCTGAAACCAAACTCCTTTAATACCCGCCAGATGTATTCCCATTCTATACTGTCAAATGCTTTAACCACATCTAATAGCATAACTGCCCTGGAGCCCATATTCTCTGTGGGAATCTGTAAGTTCAGAAGGACTCTCCTAATATTCATACTAGTTGTTCTATGAGGTATGAATCCCGTCTGGTCCGGGTGAACCACTTTGTGGATTACTTTCTTTATTCTGGCAGCTAAGACTTTTGCTAAGATCTTTACATCTGAACAGAGTAACGATATGGGCCTGTAGGACCCAGGTTCCAGGGGGTCCTTCCCCTCTTTGTGTAACACAATAATTGTGGCTTCGGTCATTGATGTAGGTAATCTCCCTTTTTCTTTCACCCAGTTAAATACCTTAAGAAGTTCCTGGAGTAATACTTCCCCATACTGTTTATAGATCTCGACTGGAAGACCGTCAGGGCCAGGGGATTTATGATTGGCCATTTCTGTTTTGATTTCCTCAATTGTAATCGGTTTTTCCAACTCCTCTTTATCTGTCCCCTCTAATACCGGGATGTCGATATTATTAAAGAAGTTATCCATTTCCTCCCCTCCCATGATCCCACGAGATTTATACAATCCCTTATAATATTCTTTAAACGTCTTTAAACGTCTTAATTACCTCTATCTGAGATGAGATCTCACCTCTCAAAGTCCTTATAGCTGGGACCATGGATGGGGGGGAGCTGGTCTTAACAATGTGAGCCAGTATCTTCCCTACTTTTTCCCCTTCCCCGTACATAATTTGTTTCTGGAACAACCTTTTATTTTCTACCTTCCTAATTATTATATCTTTATACCTTTGTTGTTTATTCTCCCACACTCTCTGTTTTTCAGGGGAAGGTTCTTTCGTATACTCCTTTTCTGCTTCAACTAGCTCCATCCTAAACCGATCTTCCCAATCCCGTGATGTTTTTTTAATTTTTGACACTTTCTGTATGAGTGAACCCCTCAAGTATGCCTTCAGTGCGTCCCACATCACCCCCTTCGATGTGGTATCTGCATTAAATTTTATAAATTCCTTCAACTCAGCCACTACCACTTCCTGACCCTCTATTACTTCCAGCCAGGCTGGGTTCATCTTCCACATTCTACATATTTTCTTATATCCCGGCTTTACCGAGATCGTAAGTAAGGAATGGTCCGATACTCCTCTAGGTTGATAGATACAAGATCTATCCTCGATAATGTAGCACAGGAACTCGAATAGCATGAAAACTGTGAAGCCCCCGAGTTCCGTGCTCTCCATATGTCAGACAGCCCTGCTTCTTGGAGAAATTGTCTCATCTGGGTTTCCTGTTTTCCTTGACTTTGTTTCCCTGGAGGGAGCCTATCTGCTTTCTTGTCCAAAACTACATTGAAATCCCCTACTATAACTGGTAACTCAGGCTTGTCTATTATAAATCCCAGAAGGCTGTACATAGCATCCAGTGTAAAAGGAGGGGGGGGGTGTATATATTAGCCAGTATTAATTCCAGGTTCTCTATTATACAGTGCAAATACACATACTGCCTTTCTTCATCTACTTTGCACTGTTTGCAAGAGAACGCTACCCCGCTGCCAATTAAAATCGACACTCCCCTTGAATAGGAGGTATACATGGAGTGAAAATGGTGTTGATATCTTCTATTCCTCATATTAATTTTAGTGTCTTTTGTTAGGTGTGTCTCTTGCAGACAGGCAATTCCAACTTTAAATGTATCTAGAACATCAAATACTACTGCTCTTTTGACCGGGGAACCCAACCCTCGGACATTCCACGACCCAATGTTCAAAACCATGGATTATTGTTTATGGTCAGCAGACTCTATGAGAAGGGGAAAAAAAAAAAAAAAAACAACCCCCTCCTTTGATTAAAGAGTGCCATTTCCCTTCGTGTTTCTGAACTACTAAAGTGCTTTTCTCTATTTAATATAAGGGGTTTCTCCCCTTCACCCAAATATTTTACTTTAATAACTTCAAACCCTTGGATTTTACTCATATTTCACACTACTAGTGTAATTATTATAACTATTTTTGTGTTTTACTTGTGCGCCATGTGTTACCTGGTAAAGGAATATACTATTTAATGTGCAAAAACGTCTCCTTACGATCCTGTGATTCAACCATTTCCTTTTCTGTGTCTTCTTACTTCTATAACCTTTACCCGCCCCCCCACCTCCAAACCCCCCCCCCACACACACACACACACCATTCTAGGTCCCCCTTGAAAGCTTTTTTAATGACCGTCTCATACTCCTCCACCCTTACAAAACTTATTCCCCCCACTCCCACACCCAGACTCCCCCCACCCTCTGCCCATCCCTCCCTCTCTTCACCCAAATACAAACTCATTCCTTATTTACCAACCATGTGGATCCCCCCCCCCACACACACTTTATACAAAATATATCAATTTTATTTTCATTCATTCCCCATCTATATAAATCTTCTCTAATTCAACCCCCATTTACTTCAGTGACAACTGATCTCTTTTTTCCTCTAACCAAATCTGCAAATCTATAAGGTGACACTAGAATGTTGGAGGTGAGAAACCAAGGAGCAAAATTCCATGTATAGCTTGTATCGCCGGGAAATCACCTCCTGTACCCAAGTGTCAGAGATGTAAGCTGTCCAAATGTCCACAAGGGTTAACAAGCGTCTCTCTCTAAAAAATGAGGGTTTACCTTCATGGCAAAGAAGTCTTGTTTGAAGATATATGGCAAACTTTGAGCTCCATACTTTGTGGGTGATCTGGAAGCAAAGCTTAAGGAGTCTTAACATGGAGGACACAGGAGTGAAGCAAGGTATGTGACAACACATTCAACACTCAGCGAATTATGTCAGTCCCACTACATTAACAATTTTTGCAGTGAAAACAAGGGATTTTAGAGGTGCCCAAGGACCTAAGTAAATGATGTAACTCCTGGTGCTCGGCCTGATTGGTCACTAAATGAGGTTTTCAAAGACAGGGAAGTGCTAAGGCAATGCCAGCAGTACTGTACCTGAAAGACTTTGCGTGGCAAACTTCTTTGAGAATGGAGTCTGGAAAGTGACATACGCAGAGTCCAGTGCCCAAAGATCACTTCCAGGCTACCCCCACAGCATCCTGTCTAGCAGGGTCTGGATGAAGGACTTTTGAAGCCAGGCTAATGACTCTGTGCTGGATAGTTGTAATTAGGGTGATAATGCTCCAGGAGCACTGTAAAGAAGTACCTTGATTAAAGAAAAAAAATCTGAAAAGCCTGAGTGCCTTATAACGGCTCCATTTGGAGGTGGTTACATTTTAGTGCCAAGTTTTTACCATTAAGTGAATACAATCCAAACTCAGTCCCAGTTCTTACAGTAACTGTCAAAGATACAGGGTGACCCTGTCTTATCTGTCCAGGTCCCTTGTCGCTATAGGATCTTGCCCATGACAGTGGGCATACCCTCAGAAAGGTCTTCGGTATCTATGTTCAATAGAAATGGAATATGGCCCTGGACTTGTATAGCACCCTGCAGCTAACTACATGCATTGCACAAAGTACCAAGGTGAGAAGGATCCATTGCCTGAAGTAACATTACAGGCCATCCCCATGGTGTGGGTATAGTTCCCAAGATTTTATTGCAGTTGCATCAGTCTGGATGCACTGCTTTTGTTGTTGTATTAGAAGATAGTGAAGAGTTGATAGAATAATCTGAAGAGAAAATAATAAAGTAGTTAAGCAAAAGGTGATTTTGCCCATTAAGGAGAACAGTACCAACAATGTGAGCCAGTATCTTCCCTACTTTTTCCCCTTCCCCGTACATAATTTGTTTCTGGAACAACCTTTTATTTTCTACCTTCCTAATTATTATATCTTTATACCTTTGTTGTTTATTCTCCCACACTCTCTGTTTTTCAGGGGAAGGTTCTTTCGTATACTCCTTTTCTGCTTCAACTAGCTCCATCCTAAACCGATCTTCCCAATCCCGTGATGTTTTTTTAATTTTTGACACTTTCTGTATGAGTGAACCCCTCAAGTATGCCTTCAGTGCATCCCACATCACCCCCTTCGATGTGGTATCTGCATTAAATTTTATAAATTCCTTCAACTCAGCCACTACCACTACCACATTATTGTTTATGGTCAGCAGACTCTATGAGAAGGGGGGAAAAAAAAAAAAAACAACCCCCTCCTTTGATTAAAGAGTGCCATTTCCCTTCGTGTTTCTGAACTACTAAAGTGCTTTTCTCTATTTAATATAAGGGGTTTCTCCCCTTCACCCAAATATTTTACTTTAATAACTTCAAACCCTTGGATTTTACTCATATTTCACACTACTAGTGTAATTATTATAACTATTTTTGTGTTTTACTTGTGCGCCATGTGTTACCTGGTAAAGGAATATACTATTTAATGTGCAAAAACGTCTCCTTACGATCCTGTGATTCAACCATTTCCTTTTCTGTGTCTTCTTACTTCTATAACCTTTACCCGCCCCCCCACCTCCAAACCCCCCCCCCCCCACACACACACACACCATTCTAGGTCCCCCTTGAAAGCTTTTTTAATGACCGTCTCATACTCCTCCACCCTTACAAAACTTATTCCCCCCACTCCCACACCCAGACTCCCCCCACCCTCTGCCCATCCCTCCCTCTCTTCACCCAAATACAAACTCATTCCTTATTTACCAACCATGTGGATCCCCCCCCCCCCACACACACACACTTTATACAAAATATATCAATTTTATTTTCATTCATTCCCCATCAATATAAATCTTCTCTAATTCAACCCCCATTTACTTCAGTGATAACTGATCTCTTTTTTCCTCTAACCATGCCCGCGCCCTCTCTGGGGACTCAAAAATCTGACTTCTTCCAAGTGCATTCACCCGGAGCCTAGCGGGGTAAAGGAGAGCATATGTAATGTCAAACAATTGGAGACTACGCTTGATTCCTAGGAATTCTGCCCTACGCCTCTGCAAATCGGGGGAAAAGTCGGGGTACATTGATATCCTAGCTCCCTCAAAGGATAGGTTCCCTCTCTTTCTGGCCCTTCGGAGAAGGGTCACCTTATCCTTATAATTTAAGAATTTTAATAACAAGACTCTTGGAGGGCTTCCTGAGGGGGGGGTCTAAATGGAACTCTATGTGCTCTTTCAATAGAGAACTGCTGTGAGAATGTCTCTCTTCCAAAAGTTTCAATCAACCATTTTTCCAGGAATCCTATTGGATCTGATCCCTCACTCTTCTCAGGGAACCCTATTATCCTCACATTGTCTCTGCGAAGTCTGTTTTCCATTTCGTCAAATTTTTCCATGAGTCTGTTTATCTGTTCTTTCTGGGCCTTCACCTCTTGTTTCATTGGGTGCAAGTCATCCTCCATCAAACTTATGGAGGATGACTCTTCCATTTCTGTTACTCTTTCTGCCATTTTTTTAAGATCGTGACATACACGGGATAATTCTTCCTTGATATCTTTCATTTGATCTGACATTTCACCCAGTGATTGTTTACAAGCATTAATTGCTAAGAAGATTTCTTTAAGGGATGGCTCTCCTTCTGCTGTATGAGTCTGGATACCAACTGTTTCTATTGTTTTCCCCACTGTTCCTGTTCCTTTAGATGGAGGGTTCTTTATTATAGTACCACTTGTAAGCATATTCAGATGTCCCTGGCTCTTCCTATCTGTCGCTGTCTTACTTTGTACCTGCTGCCCTCCTTTCGTTGGAGTATGGTCAGTTGCATTAACCATTCTCTCCAGTTTTGCGGTTGCTGCGACTGCTGCTGCCGTTGCCCCTGCCACTGTAGACAGTACTCCCTTATCTTTGTCTTTCTCTTTCTCTTTAGCTGAATGTAAAGATTGAGTCCCCATAATTTCCATGTTGGCATGCTCGTCTCCCTTCCTTCTTGCCGACATTATATCCCTCTGCTCACTTCTATTTAAATTATTTGTCGTACTATGAATAGACCAGGGATCAGATAAGGGGGTATCAAGTAAGGAGGGGAGTGCTTTAGAGATTCAAAATTCCATATATCCCGCCAACTAGCAACGTGCTCATATAGACTTCACAATATGGTATAATGTGGTATAATATACTCTGTGGACTCTGATGTAAAAGGGAAACATGTGGATTCTGGTGTAAGGGGAAATGCTGGTGACTCTGATGTAAGCAGGGAATTCTGGGAAAATTTTATTTAAGGGAGAACTCAGTGGACTCTGATGTAAAGGGGAACTCTGATGTAAGGGGGCATTCTGGTGTATATCCTTTTTGGATGCACAAAAGCATATGTAATGGAAACTTTTTTTTTTTTAATGATCCTTTGTCCTGAGGTTTATATAGGTCTGTGAGGCTGTCATTTGCGGTACAGGAAGGTACACCACAGAACTAATTCTTCTGTTTTATCCCAGAGTGCCCCAGGCCATTCATAATCCTAGTCATGCTCACATTTTGTCACTCTGTTTTGAGTTTTTAATTGTAAAGCCGGGCAGATTACTTGTTCTGAGTATTGTTAATGTTTACATATTGTTTATCCTGCTTAAATATACATTTTATTTATAATACGAGTTTCTGTCATATTTTAGGGTGTCAGTAAAACATGTGCTTCATCTGTAAATTATTCATGTTTTGCCAGTAAAAAACTTAGATCTGTGAACAGGGGGTGTCGAAGTGATATGCGGCACAGGGGCAGAGGTGTGGAAGAGGCGCAGAGATAAGCTGTGGGGGGATGCAGAGTTCAACTGTAAACAGGGGGCACAGAGGTGAGCTGTGGACAAGCAGTACAAAGGTCAGTTGGGCATAGGGGGGTCCAAAGGTGAGCTGTGGACAGGGGACGCAAAGGTAAGTGATGGGGATGCAGAGGTGAGCTGTGAACAGAGAGTGCAGAGGTGAGGTGTGGATGGGGATGCAGAGATGTGGAGTAGACTGGGACACAGAGGTGAGGCGTAAATGAGGACACAGAGGTGAGGTGTGGATAGAAACGTGATTTTTAATACTGTATCCTATGGATCACTCTGATTTTTTTTTTTTGTTGGTACATTTTGGAAATTTACCATTGTTGCATTTCCTTTAATGCAAGTTTATTTTCTTGACTTAATAAATATTTGTTTTGAACATAGCTTAAATTCTGTGACAAACGCATGTAATGTGGACAGTGTAATATGTAGGTGGGGCTTTGTGAGGACGAGTCCTGAGTGTGGGTGGGGAAACAGAGGACCATCTGATCTCATATTGCCCGGGGGCCCCATGAGTTGTCAGTCCTCCCCTGGTGACTACATGTGCTTTAGGAAGGCAGTCTGTACCTATCATAGCAGTTTGAATATTATATATGCCATATATGGTATTTAAAGAAATCCTTACTATGTAGTTAAAGTGGGTGATCTGGTTCTGAACTGATTGTTCATTGTTCCGAACAATGAAGTGGATATAAGCAGCTTCACCAACTTTCAGTCCTCCACCACCAATGCTGAGATGCAGATAATTACCACGAAGTGGTTGGTATGCAGTGACGGTCATGGCAGCACTTGCTTGTTGCGTAGGCAGTAATTGTCGATCTTCTGTTGTTACCTTACAATTGAAACAAAATCAACACAAAGCTATTGAAAAGAGCAAACAAGGATTCCAAGTAAAATAAAAAACTACAGAACAATGGAAAAAATGAAAGGGTCACACTCCCCACTACTTCTGCTGTATTGTCTGATAATACTGTAACAAAATAGCATCATAATTTTCAGTACTAAACACTCACGCCATAGTTTTCAGATATTTATTTGTAAAAAATTTTGAAAACCATTTATCATTTTCCTTCCACTTCTCAATTATTTGCCACTTTGTGTTGGTCTATCACATAAAATCTCAATAAAATATATTTTTTGTTTGTAACATGACAAAATGTGGAAAATTTCATGGGGTATGGATACTTTTTAAGGCACTGTAGATACAGACTGATGGACTAGGCAGCATTTTTCCACAATAACGTCTAATTCCAAAGTTAGTGCTCAATGGCTAAATGTTTCTAGAACTGTTAGTACATTTAAGACATACTAGACATACTATACTAAATCTTTGCCAACTGTTCACTAATCAAGAGTCCTCTAAGTCCTCTAAGCATCTCAAAATAAGAATGCCACAAGAGAGCAGTAGGGCTATTACTGTGACCAATAACTTGGTTAAGACCTGAGGAGCAGATAAAAGGCTGAAAAGCAGATGCCTACAGATGTCTAAAGAAGCCAGAAGATCTCCCTGGTGAGGAGAGGCAGTGACATGCCTGGTGGATCCCATGAGGGATTTCTGGGCTCAAATAAAGACATTCAGAGCTGTAAGGTCCAAGAGGCTGTCACCCACAGGATTTGCGAATTTCAGGCTGGGTTCACATATCCTCCAACAAACTGAACCCAGGCCAATTTGAGTAAAACCCTTGGAAGCATTCTACCACAGAAACTGAGGCATTGTAATTATGATCCAGAAGACCCAATATGGCTAAATGGAGATCTGCAAATCTATAAGGTGACACTAGAATGTTGGAGGTGAGAAACCAAGGAGAGAGCATGGAGCAAAATTCCATGTATAGCTTGTATCGCCGGGAAATCACCTCCTGTACCCAAGTGTCAGAGATGTAAGCTGTCCAAATGTCCACAAGGGTTAACAAGCGTCTCTCTCTAAAAAATGAGGGTTTACCTTCATGGCAAAGAAGTCTTGTTTGAAGATATATGGCAAACTTTGAGCTCCATACTTTGTGGGTGATCTGGAAGCAAAGCTTAAGGAGTCTTAACATGGAGGACACAGGAGTGAAGCAAGGTATGTGACAACACATTCAACACTCAGCGAATTATGTCAGTCCCACTACATTAACAATTTTTGCAGTGAAAACAAGGGATTTTAGAGGTGCCCAAGGACCCAAGTAAATGATGTAACTCCTGGTGCTCGGCCTGATTGGTCACTAAATGAGGTTTTCAAAGACAGGGAAGTGCTAAGGCAATGCCAGCAGTACTGTACCTGAAAGACTTTGCGTGGCAAACTTCTTTGAGAATGGAGTCTGGAAAGTGACGTACGCAGAGTCCAGTGCCCAAAGATCACTTCCAGGCTACCCCCACAGCATCCTGTCTAGCAGGGTCTGGATGAGGGACTTTTGAAGCCAGGGTAATGACTCTGTGCTGGATAGTTGTAATTAGGGTGATAATGCTCCAGGAGCACTGTAAAGAAGTACCTTGATTAAAGAAAAAAAATCTGAAAAGCCTGAGTGCCTTATAACGGCTCCATTTGGAGGTGGTTACATTTTAGTGCCAAGTTTTTACCATTAAGTGAATACATTCCAAACTCAGTCCCAGTTCTTACAGTAACTGTCAAAGATACAGGGTGACCCTGTCTTATCTGTCCAGGTCCCTTGTCGCTATAGGATCTTGCCCATGACAGTGGGCATACCCTCAGAAAGGTCTTCGGTATCTATGTTCAATAGAAATGGAATATGGCCCTGGACTTGTATAGCACCCTGCAGCTAACTACATGCATTGCAAAAAGTACCAAGGTGAGAAGGATCCATTGCCTGAAGTAACATTACAGGCCATCCCCATGGTGTGGGTATAGTTCCCAAGATTTTATTGCAGTTGCATCAGTCTGGATGCACTGCTTTTGTTGTTGTATTAGAAGATAGTGAAGAGTTGATAGAATAATCTGAAGAGAAAATAATAAAGTAGTTAAGCAAAAGGTGATTTTGTCCATTAAGGAGAAGAGTACCATCACCTTCGGACATTAGCAAAAAACTGAGAACTCAGGGAATGTGTTACAGTTATAGAGGAATGCCCAGGAGGTATGTCCTCAAAAGTTTGCCAGAGTACAATCATGTGAAGGTACCAGTCTATAATACAGGGTCTATGAATACTCTATGTCCTGTACAATTTATTTTTTAATAGTTCCTCCCCATCTCAGAGACACTAGAAAAATACAGTAGTTGGAACTAGAAATGGCCTACACTTTCATGTGTCCTCAGTTGGTGTTTCCAGAACACTAGCTTGGCAGTAACAATGTGATTTACAGTAGTGTGATGGTCATGTACTTTATGGATGGACACTATTACATTTAACAGTCAAGGAAGCCATGATGGTCTCTGCCAAATTGAAACTCAGTAAGCAGATGTATGTGAAAATAAAGCTGGTTAATGAGATTTGAACAGCCCCGAGTGTTCTTTTAAATACTGTTGTCATAAATTCTGGGATTCCTGATTAATCAAATCATTGTCTAGGTGTGAATTCCCATTCACCTATTGTTTCCATCTGTCTCCTAGTATTGTGTCTCCTCCACCTTGTTAGCAAATAGGGATGAGCTTCGTGTTCGAGTCGAACCCATGTTCGACTCGAACATTGTCTGTTTGCCCGTTCGCCGAATTGCGAACGATATGGGCCGTTTGCACCAAATACGTGAGGCGTGTCACGGCCCATAATTCACTGCGGCATCGCAGTGCATTGCTGGCTGATGATTGGCCAAGCATGCACTATGACCCGCATGCTTGGCCAATCACAGCGCCATCCGAACAGAGAGCCGTAATTGGCCAAAGCCAAGGAGGCTTTGGCCAATTATGGCTCAGGGGATTTAGTACACGCCCCACACTATATAAGGCCGCCTGCACAGCGGCCCTGTGTAGTGTGTGTTCCGGGGTTCATAGATAGATAGAGAGAGAGAGAGAGACAGACAGTGTCATTTGATTTGAGTTAGATAGATTAGGCAGAACAGTCAGTCAGTTAGCTGCACTTACAGTGTATTGTGTATATATATATGCATCCCAGGTGTTGCATATATATATACACTGTATTCAGTTTAGCTAGATCCGTTCCTGTTATCTTCTTACTGACAGGCAGGCTTGTCTTGTTACAGTATTTACAGCTACCTGAAGAAAATTGCTGATGTTCTTTTGATCCTATTAGTACCACAGTCAGGCAGCTAGACTATTTACAGTTATTGCAGTGCGTCCTGCTCACAGTGTTCAGCTAAAACTACAAGTTAGTGGGGTGCGTCCTGCTCACAGTGTTCAGCTAAACCTACAAGTTAGTGCGGTGCATCCTGCTCACAGTGTTCAGCTAAACCTAGAAGTTAGTGCGGTGCGTCCTGCTCACAGTGTTCAGCTAAAACTACAAGTTAGTGCTGTGCGTCCTGCTCACAGTTCAGCTAAACCTACAAGTTAGTGTAGTGAGACCTCTGCACCGTGTTCATCTAAAGCTACAAGTTAGTGGGGTGCGTCCTGCTCACAGTGTTCAGCTAAAACTACAAGTTAGTGCGGTGCGTCCACCTCACAGTGTTCAGCTAAACCTAGAAGTTAGTCGGTGCGTCCTGCTCACAGTGTTCAGCTAAAACTACAAGTTAGTGATGTGTGTCCTGCTCACAGTGTTCAGCTAAACCTACAAGTTAGTGTAGTGAGACCTCTGCACAGTGTTCATCTAAAGCTACAAGTTAGTGCAGTGCGTCCTGCTCACAGTGTTCAGCTAGATCCGTTCATGTTATCTTCTTACTGACAGGCAGGCTTGTCTTGTTACAGTATTTACAGCTACCTGAAGAAAATTGCTGGTGTTCTTTTGATCCTATTAGTACCACAGTCAGGCAGCTAGACTATTTACAGTTAGTGCAGTGCATCCTGCTCACAGTGTTCAGCTAAACCTACAAGTTAGTGGGGTGCGTCCTGCTCACAGTGTTCAGCTAAACCTACAAGTTAGTGGGGTGCGTCCTGCTCACAGTGTTTAGCTAAACCTACAATTTAGTGGGGTGCGTCCTGCTCACAGTGTTCAGCTAAACCTACAAGTTAGTGTGGTGCGTCCACCTCACAGTGTTCAGCTAAACCTACAAGTTATTTTTTTGCGAGCTCTGCACAGTGTTCAGCTAAAGCTACCTGTAGAAGGTTGATGGTGTTCTCATACTGCAGGCAGGCAGTTGATTTTGCTAGCTGCAGTATCAGTACATTATATATATATATATATATATATATATATATATATATATATATATATATATATATATATATATATATATATACACATCCCAGCTTAGTGCAGCTACAGGCCATTAGTATGTCTGGAAGGCCAAGAAGGAGAGGCAGACAGTCACAAGCCAATAAAAGAGGGTAAGCAGGCTCTGTGTCTAGTGCTGGTCGTGGAGACGGTGCATCCTCATCAGCACGTGGCCGTGGGACACGCTTGTCCTTTTTTTCGGCAGCTGGCCGTGTTGAGCCGCAACATGCGGAAGACTTGGTCGAGCGGATGACCAAGCCGTCCTCATCCTCCTCATCCTCTCTCACCCATGCCCAGGGTACTTTGTCTGGCAAAGCAGCGGCCTCTTTCCTTGGCTCAATGTCATCAGTGACTCCTTCCCTAGCCCCACCAGGTCCTCCTGAGGAGTCCCTCGAACTGTTTGACCACAGTGTTGGGTACATGCTCCAGGAGGATGCCCAGTGTTTGGAAGGCTCTGATGATGATACTGAGCTAGATGAAGGCAGTAACGTGAGCACGGACAGAGGGGGTGCCCAAGAAGGACAGCAATCTGGCAGTCATGCTCTTCCTGTGCTTTGTCCTCGGAACCAGCGGTGCTCTGTAGCCGTTCAAGGGGCTACGCAAGTACGCAGGCCAAAAGATGCCATGCAGTGCTTGAGCTGGTGTGCTTGGGGGACAGGAGTCACACTGGGGCAGAGGTTCTGTCAGCTCTGCAGGGGCAGGTTCAGAGGTGGTTGACACCACGCCAACTTAAGGCAGGAATGGTGGTTTGCGACAATGGCACCAACCTCCTCTCTGCCCTCCGACAGGGACAAATGACCCATGTGCCCTGTTTGGCTCACGTCCTTAACTTGGTGGTGCAGCAGTTCTTGGGCAGGTACCCGGGCTTACAGGATGTCCTGAGGCAGGCCAGGAAAGTGCATTTCCGCCGGTCATATAATGCCAGTGCTCGGCTGGCGGACCTCCAAAAGGAGTTTAACCTGCCCAAGAACCGCCTAATCTGTGACATGCCCACCAGGTGGAACTCAACGTTGGCCATGCTGCAGCAGCTGCACACGCAACAGAGGGCCATCAATGAGTACGTGTGCGACTATGGCACCAGGACAGGGTCAGGGGAGCTTTTTTTTTTTCCACGCCAGTGGGCCATTAACAGGGATGCATGCACTGTCCTGTCACCATTTGAGGAGGCCACGAGGATGGTGAGCAGTGACAGTGCATGCATCAGTGACACTGTCCCCCTTGTCCACCTGTTGGAGCACACACTGCGTGGAATAATGGGCAGGGCACTTGAGGCAGAAAAGAGGCAGGAAGAGGAGGACTTCCTTAGCTCTCAAGGCCCCCTTTATCCAGACAGTGTTCCTGCGTGCCCGCCGATCACACAGAAAGAGGACGAGGAGGAGGGGGAGGAGGAGGAAGATTGTGTCAGTATGGAGGTGGAGCCTGGCACTCAGCATCAGCAGCAGTCTTTAAGGGATCAGTCCCAAGGAACACATGGACTTGTACGTGGCTGGGAGGAGGTGGCTGCGGACCATGTTGTCCTTAGTGACCCAGAGGACTCCGGACCGAATGCCTCAGCAAACCTACGCTGCATGGCCTCCCTGATCCTGCAAAGCCTGCGTAAGGATCCTCGTATTCATGGTATCAAGG
The DNA here is from genome assembly GCA_037952925.1 of Lithobates clamitans. Lineage (NCBI taxonomy): Eukaryota > Metazoa > Chordata > Amphibia > Anura > Ranidae > Lithobates > Lithobates clamitans. The sequence goes on along the minus strand of JBBGZY010000333.1, from coordinate 533,165 downwards.
AGAAGGACCAATACTGGCTGGCAACACTCCTTGATCCACGTTACAAGGGTAAGGTTGCGGACCTAATCTTGCCATCGCAGAGGGAGCAGAGGATGAAACATCTTCGGGAAGCCTTGCAGAAAGGTCTGTGCAACGCGTTCCCAGAGACTGGGAGGTTACAAACTCCTGTTTCTGGACAACATGTTGCTGAGGCTTCGGTCAGTCAAAGAAGGAGCAGTGGAGAAGGTGGCCGTCTGACCGATGCGTTCAGACAATTTTTTGGTCCGCAGCCCCAAGGTATGATCGGTTCCAGCAACCATCGCCAGCGTCTGTTTTACATGGTGCAGGAATACCTAGGAGCAAGATCTGACTTGGACACCTTTCCCACAGAAAATCCTCTGGGTTACAGGGTCTGGAGGATGGATCACTGGCCAGAGCTTGCACAGTATGCAATTGAGCTACTGGCCTGTCCTGCATTCAGCGTTCTTTCGGAACGCACATTCAGTGCTGCTGGAGGCTTTGTAACCGATCACAGGGTGCGTCTGTCCACCGACTCGGTCGATCGACTGACCTTCATAAAAATGAATCAGTCTTGGATCACCACCAGCTACCAAGCACCTGATGCTGATGTAACCGAATCATTTTTTTTGAAATCTCAGATCCCTTCAAAGACTGCCTATGCTGATGCTGAGTGACTATCCCTGAGTAATTATCCTCTTCCTCCTCAATCATTACGCTGATAGCTTGTAAGAACACTTTTGGTTCTGGGCGCCACCACCAGTGCCTAAGGCCCAATTTTTCAACCCCTGTTTAACAGGGGCGTGTAATTACAATTTTTGATGCAATACTTTGCAGCAGGGCTCGTTTCAGCGTTACAACTAGAGTATCTGTGAGGGGTTGCAGTGTTGTGGCACCAGTGCCTAAGGCCCAATTTTTCAGCCCTTGTTTAACAGGGGCGTGTAATTACAATTTGTGATGCAATACTTTGCAGCACGGCTTATTTCTGCATTCCAACTAGAGTATCTGTGAAGGGTTGCAGTGTTGTGGCACCAGCACCAGTGCCTAAGGCCCAATTTTTCAGCCCCTGTTTAACAGGGGCATGTAATTACAATTTTTGATGCAATACTTTGCAGCAGGGCTCGTTCCTGCGTTCCAACTAGAGTATCTGTGAGGGGTTGCAGTGTTGTGGCACCAGCACCAGTGCCTAAGGCCTAATTTTTCTGCCCCTGTTCAACAGGGGCATGTAATTACAATTCTTGATCTAATATTTCACAGCAGGGCCCATTTCTGCACCCACCAAGAGCAAATGAGGACTTACAGTGTTGTGGCACCAGCACCACCACCACCAAAGGCCCAATTTTTCTGCCCTTGTTCAACAGGGGCATGTAATTACAATTCTTGATCTAATATTTCACAGCAGGGCCCTGTGAGGTCTTACAGTGTTGTGGCCACAACAACACCTAAGGCCCAAATTTCTGCTGAGTATATAGGGCAGGCCCCTACTTTCAAACATCTAACTTACAAACGACTCCTACTTGCAAACGGAAGGAGACAACAGGAAGTGAGATGAAATCTACCCCTAGGAAGGGAAATTCTCTCCTGTAAGAGTTAATATGGGAAAAACATTTCTCCTTTCCACTGATGCTTTCCAATCCTTGTTCCACAAAAAAACCCAAATTTTCAAAAAACATTTGTCATTGGGACAAAAAGTGAGGTGAAATCTTCTGAAGAGGAGGAAAAACAGCAAAACAAATGTCACAGGGGTGATAACCCTTCCCTATGTTTTCCAAAAAGCTTAAAAAAGATTTTTTGGCTGGAGCTAAACACGTTAAAAATGTACCCGTTCAAAATTACAAACAGATTCTACTTAACAACAAACCTACAGTCCCTGTCTTGTTTGCACCGCCTGTATACTGCTATTCAGAGTATATAGGGCCTGGTGGCCCCACACCTTTCCTTATTTTAATTTGGGTGCGGGGTTCCCCTTAATATCCATACAAGACCCAAAGGGCCTGGTAATGGACTGGGGGGTACCCATGCTGTTTGTCTCTCACTGATTTTCATCCATATTGCCAGGACCCGACATTACATTAAACCCGCAAGCAGTTTTAAATGAGATTTTTTCCTTTAAAAATGACATTTTGTGCAGGGACTGTTCTAAACACTGGAAACACAAGCCACTTTACAGGCATACTATAGACACCCCCCAGGTATGATATTTAAAGGAATATTTCACTTTTTTTTTTTTACTTTAAGCATCATTAAAATCACTGCTCCCGAAAAAACGGCCGTTTTTAAAAGTTTTTTTTGCATTGATACATGTTCCCTGGGGTAGGACCCGGGTCCCCAAACCCTTTTTAGGACAATACCATGCAAATTAGCCTTTAAAATGAGCACTTTTGATTTCGAACGTTCGAGTCCCATAGACGTCAATGGGGTTCTAACGTTCATGCGAATTTTCGGTCCGTTCGCAGGTTCTGGTGTGTACCGAACCGGGGGGTGTTCGGCTCATCCCTATTAGCAAACTATTGTGAGATGTAATGTGTTCATGTTGATTAGCTTACGGGTTAATTAAATCACTGTCAGCTATTAGTTGCTAGAAGTGAATTAGCTGAATGTATATTGTATGCGTTGGTTGTTCCTTACTTATGTTAAATACCGTATATTCCTGTTTACAGTTTGTATTGTTAAGGTAATTTGATCAGAAGGGGAATATCCTCCTGTGGAGTATAAAGTATGTTTGAGTTTCAATAAACAGTCATTCCTTTGGAGTTTACCTCAACACCTTGTCTGTTTATGATGATTGGGGTAAAGGCTGGTATTAGCACTCAGTCTACTGGAACGGTTTGAAGGGCAGGAGGCACGGTTATTGGTGGAAGCACCTAATCGGAGTGCCAATCGGCTCCATCACACTCCACTAAGCAAGTTAGCACTCCACTAAGCAACTAAGACCCCTTTCACACTGAGGCAGTTTTCGGGCATTTTACCGCTAGAAATAGCGACTGTAAAGCGTCTACAAAACTGTCTCACATTCTCTGCAATGAGTGCTTTCACACCCGGGCGGTGCGCTTGCGGGACATTTGAAAAAGTCCTGCAAGCAGCATCTTTGGGGCGGGTTGGGAGCGCTGTATACAGCACTCCCACAATGCCCCTGTCCATTGCAATGAATTTGCATCGCTTCCGAAGCGCCTAAAAAAGCGTTTTCGAAGTGCCGCAACACGGGCATTTTTAACCCCGTTTTAACCCCTTCTTTGGGATTAAAAGCTCCCCGCTAGCAGCTGAAAAGCACTGCTCATTTTAGCAGCACTTTAGTGCTGTTTAAGTGGTGCTTTTCAGCCCCTTTTCAGCTAACGCGGCCAGGGCCCCAGTGTGAAAGGGGTCTTAATGGTTTCAAAGATGGTAACTGAAGAACAGATAACCTAGAGGTTGCATTTTTAAGTTATACTATACATGTCTTCATTATTGTGTTCTTAAACTACAAAAAAACATTGTATTAAAATATAATTCTTACAGTTATATCAATTGATCTTATATCTGCACGGGTATGGATGGTCAGCCGGACAGTTCCATCACTCAGTGTAACCCCTCTCACTGATCCTGGTTCCGCCACCACAGGGACATGGTCTGCTGGAGTCCCATCTGGGTTGGTGACAAACACCTAGGATAGATGTTGAAACATATTCTCATCACAAATCTTTCTCCAAAAGCAATCTCTAATATTTACCTAGACATCAGGAATGATACAGTGCCATCACCAGGAAAAATGCTACTTCAATTTAAAATGTGCAAACATAAATCTAAGACAAAAAATGACAAAAAGTGGATTGGACAAAGCTAGACATTAAAGGCACACTAAAAATAAAGATTTAAAGGTTTTATACATTAGTAAAAGATTGATTTCCTTTTTTTGTAGCTGTATACAATCTTTATTTCACAAACAAACTTTTTAATAGATTACAAAGTTTTGCCAGTTTGCAAAGGGTTAGCTAAAGAGACATTAAAGAAGAGCACCTTGCTTTTTGCTCCTTTTAAACATCCAACATATTATCTTACCACTAGATCCATAGGCATTCCAGGTTTGAAAAATTTGGAGGTTTTGGTGTAGAGAACTTTGTATGGGGAGGTCACCATGGGGATATCAGTAAGTTCATTTTCCACCATATCACTGCCTGCAATTAAAAACACATAATTACTTTATATAGCTTTTTTTCAGCCAGAATGTGTCAGCACTCCACCACCTCCAGCTAGCCCTGTCCTCTCCAGCCCGTCACTAAACACAGAAGGTGGTAGAGGAAGTTTTTGCACTACTCACTTCCTCTAAAGTCTTCTGTGTGCTATCGCTTGGCACCCAGGGCATGTGCAGGGCCAGGCATGTGTTAGTCGGTGCACCGGGTCTCAATGCCACAACTACCCACATTTTCTTTTATTCTTGTGATGCATTGGGTTTAGTCCCTGCCCCCACTCCAGCCTGTGAGACCTTAGCAGCACACAACCGAGTAAAGCGAGTTTGCTGTGTGTTACAGGTCTGGTAGCTGGAGATTGCACTGTGTTGGAAAAAAAGCCTGCACACACCTGCTGGCTTCCCTGCTGTGGGGGGTGCTTGTGCAGAAATGCAACTGTGGAAAGGTTGGAGGTGTAGTGCAGACATGCCAGCTGGAGGGGGGGGGGGGTCTGTGAAAAGAGGTGGGAGCTGGAAAAGAAAGGGCAAAGTGAGAGCTGTGTAGGAATGCGATGGCAGCTTGTGTAAGCTGACACCATCCACAGCTGGGGGTGTAAGCTGTAAATCGAGGGGCGGAAGGGTTGATTTGGAAAAAAGGAAGCTGTAGAACTGAGGAGAAAAGGGGAGCTGTGGACTTGGGGAGAAGGGAGGAGCTGTGGACTGGGGACGAAGGGAGCAGCTGAGTACTTGAAGAAGAAGGGAGGAGCTGTGGACTTGAGGAAGAAGGGAGGAGCTGTGAACTTGGGAAGAAGGGAGGAGCTGTGGATTTGGTGAGAAGGGAGGAGCTGTGGACTTGGGGAGAAGGGAGAAGCTGTGGACTTGGGGAGAAGGGAGGAGCTGTGGACCTGGGGAGAAGGGAGGAGCTGTGGACTTGGGGAGAAGGGAGAAGCTGTGGACTTGGGGAGAAGGGAGGAGCTGTGGACCTGGGGAGAAGGGAGGAGCTGTGGATCCGGGGAGAAGGGAGGAGCTGTGGATCCGGGGAGAAGGGAGGAGCTGTGGACTGGGGAAGAAGGGAGGAGCTGTGGATCCGGAGAGAAGGGAGGAGCTGTGGACTTGGGGAGAAGGGAGAAGATGTGGACTTGGGGAGATGGGAGGAGCTGTGGACTTGGGGAGATGGGAGGAGCTGTGGACTTGGGGTGAATTGAGGAGCTGTGGACTTGGGAGAAGGGGGGAGCTGTGGACTTGGTGAGATGGGAGGAGCTATGAACTGGGGAAGAAGGGAGGAGCTGTGGACTTGGGGAGAATGGAGGAGCTGTGGACTGGGGAAAAAGGGAGGAGCTGCACACTGGGGAAAAAGGGAGGAGCTTTGGACTGGGAAAGTAGGGAGGAGCTGTGGGCTTGGGAAGAAGGGAGAAGCTGTGGACTGGGGAAGAAGGGAGGAGCTGTGGACTGGGGAAAAAGGGAGGAACTGTGGCCCCGGGGAGAAGGGAGGAGCTGTGGACTTGGGGAGAGGGGAGGAGCTGTGGACTTGGGGAGAAGGAAGGAGCTGTGGACTGGGGGAAGGAGGGCAGCTGTGGAAGGAGGGAGAAGAGGGGAGCTGTGGATGGGAGAAGAAGAGGTGAGCTGTGGATGGGGACCAGAAAAAGTGAGCTGTGGACAGGGGAGGCATAGGTCAGCTGTGGACAGAGGATACAGAGGTGAGCTGTGGACAGGAGATGCAGAGGTATGCAAAGTGCTGAACAGAGTTGAGCAATAGATGGTTACTTTGGGAGGGGATATGTAAGTACGATCCCTTGTGCTGATATTTTTCTGTGCCCTTCTTGATACGAACACCTCAGTACTGCACAGTACAAACTTCTGAGCCCGGTGTGCTATGCAGTACTGAGAGCAGTACCCTGTGTCTCTTGCACCTTGTGCAAGTTGCAGATTATTTAGCACAGCTTTATGTCTCTCCATGAAGAACACCAGGGTTCTGGGTGGGGAGTTGGCCGGGAGAGTTCCTGCACCTATCCTCTGAGAAAAAAAGCCCTTAGACCTAAAAATAAAACAAGAGAGGGAGAGCATGCAAAGAAAGGTCTTATGCCGCGTACACACGATCGGACTTTCTGCCAACAAAACCATTGATTTTTTTTCCGAAAGATGTTGGCTCAAACTTGTTTTGCATACATACGGTCACACAAATGTTGGCCCAAAATTCCGAACGTGAGAACGCGGTGACGTACAACACGTACGATGAGCTGAGAAAAAGGAAGTTCAATAGCTAGTGCAGCTCCTTCTGCTTGATTCTGAGAATGCGTGAACTTTTGTGCGTCGGACTTGTGTACACACGATCGGAATTTCCGACAACAAAGTGAAGTTGGCGGAAAATTTGAGAACATGCTTTCAAACATTTGTGGGAGGAAATTCCGACAGCAAATGTTTGACTGAGCATACACATGGTCGGACTTTCCAACAACAAGCTCACATCGAACATTTCCCATTGAAAAGTCCGACCGTGTGTACGCGGCATTAGGATGCTGACTGTTAGCAAGAATGCTGATGAATTGTTCAAGCTATCATCCATGTCAGCTTGGATCTTAATAGATTGAAATGCACTGAATAGCAGCTTAGGCCGTGTCTCCTTTGCTATAATGGGAAATCAAAGTCCTTGGAGCTCTCGCTGGGATTCTCCACTTGAAATGGCATTACCGTTTTAGTGGTATCTGCCAAAATAGATGATGAGCGGTGTTGGTAGTTACAAAGTCCATAAACTGATGAACATCAGAACTGTTGTGCAGGATATTGGCATTAGTAGATTCCTGAACACCTAACGAAGGTTCAGGTTTGTTGCCATCAGTAAAAGTTTGAGATGTTGTTTCACTTATGCTATGATGGAGACTTGATTGCTCAAAGGAAGACTAGTTAAAGGATTATAATTTTTTTTGAGATCCCATAACACAAGTTTTTACAGATGAAGGGAAAGCTTTGGATTCTCTTAATGATAGCTTTACAAGTGCGCATACTAAGTGAACTCTGTTTCTTACATGATCCAGAAGCACCAAGAATGATCCAGAATAGTTCAGCCTTTTGGGATCATTACAAATATTACCTGTACAGCGTGTACCTTGTGGACTTATGGAATATATCTTCCCAGCAGATGCATGACTTTGGTGTTATCTTCCAATGGGGTATGTAGACTTGTCTTGAAACTTTAAAATCATGCAAATAATATCTGTCTTCCAGTATAGGAATTTCCTCTGTGTCATTGGGCATTTGATTGCACTTGATAAGTGTAGGAAGATGAAGTCTTTCAGTCCCTTATATGTCTGGAATAATGAATTCTCCAGCAAGCTATTGTATTCTTCCCATGGTTTCTACAGTGCTAATATGTGTTTGCAGGGTTTTCTATCCTTACACTGAACATGACAGGGGTCACTAAAAATATGCCCAGGTTCTGTCACAGTAGCACAGAGGCTGCCAGTCTCACATGCTCAGTCCCACGCACACCAGCAATTAAGGCTCAGCCTAGGACAGTGGTCTCCAAACTGTGGCCCAAGGGCCAGATGCGGCCCCTTTTTTGTTTTTATCCAACTTTTGGGGCACTTTTTCATTTACTGACACCAACAAAGGGGCACAATTCCTCCCAATGACACCAAACAATGAGGCACAGTTCCTCCCAATGACACCAACAATGGGACAAATGACACAAATGATGGGGAACCATTTCTACCAATAATACCAGTGATGGGGCATAATTCTTCCAATGACACCCACAATGAGGCACAATTTCTCCCAATGAAACCAGCAATAGGAAACAATTCCTCCCAATAACACCAATGATGGGGCACAATTTCTCCCAATTACACCAACGATGGGACACAATTCCTCCCAATTACACCAACGATGGGGCACAATTCTTCCCAATGACACCAACGATGGGGCACAATTCCTTCCAATGACACCAATGATGAGGCACTGTTCCTATCAATGATGCCAATGACGGGCACTATTCCTACCAATGACGGGGCACTATTCCTACCAATGACAACAACAATGGGGTCCAATGACACAGATGGGGCATTGTTTACCCCAACTGATGCTGGGACATTTTCCACTCCCGATGGCCACAGTCCAGCCCTCCTGAAAGACAGTAAATTGGCCCCTTGTTTGAAAGTTTGGAGACTCCTGGTCTAGGGGATGTCTTTTTAGTATTTATTGCTTCAACAGGAGAGGGGTTTAGGGTCACAGGATCAGTAACATCAAAAGTAGGAAAAGCTTCTCTCTAATATTCCATTAGCAGGTTTTCTGAAGGTAGCATAGAATAGTTTATGTATCTAGAACCCTAGAGCTGTGGTCCATAAAATCACTTCTGGCACTTCCCTTAAAGGTCCCCAAAAAGGTCTTTACTCACAGTGTCCCAGAAGCTGTTCGCAGGTAGATCCTAAGTGAGGGAGATTACCTAGATTACCTAGATACTTCTTCAGACCCAGGACTTCAGTGCAGTGACCTCCAGCAAATGTAATTCTCAGGCAATCTTCCCCAGGCTCTCAGCCTAGCAGCTGCTGAGGCCAAGACTGCAGTTTCTTGCCTTATTGGATCTGTCTCAAGGGGTAGCAGCTCCAAGAGAACCTGGAACCCTCCCTTAAGGGAAAGAACCCTTTGTTCAGGCCTCCTGCACATTTATCACCTTACCAGCCACCTTCTGGATGCCTACTTCCAGCGACTGGCTGGGGCATGACAAATAATAATGATCAATTGAATCGCCCAGCTATATGCTCTGAAAACCTCTTTCAGAGGTAGGGGGAATTAATCAAAATCTCAACTCAGGAAACCCCAAACAGACCAACACAATCAATCACTGCTGCGTTTACTGCAATGGAAGAGAAACTAAATTTACCTAACAGCCTAACTAGAGGAGGGCATTACACAACAAAGAGCTCTGAAGTGGCAAATGAATGACTGCTTTGGTCATCAAAAAAGCATACTGGGACTTTAAAGGTGTTACCTCTCAAGAAACAATGAACAAAAAACTTTTATTGTTGTAAAACCACACTATGTAAAGGTTAAAATCACAGATATAAAAACACAAATTTTAGCAAACTCATGTAGAATTACCAGCAACCCCTAGTGGCCAGCCCATAACCACTACTAAATCTATTCATCTAGAATCTTATATTTCCAACACCAGAAAAACAGTGCTCAGTGTTGGCAAATAGAACTCAAATGTCAATAAATCGGTTATGGTTGGGACCTAGCTGCAGCCCACTAATGGTCCTTCCTATAAAAAGTAGCAAGCCCTTCTACTCATTTGGCCCCCCTCACCGAGTATAGGAGGCACCATGAATGGATTGCAGCTTTGTTCACTGATTTGATTAAACCATATGAACATATTACTAACATGTGATGCCCACTACTTTTGAAATCACTTTGGCATGAGCATTACTAATGAAAGTTCGATGTAAGCTGTTGACATAACCTTGTTCCACTCCGGTGACTCCTATCAACTGGCATTTTATGGGCTCCCTGTGTCAGTGTATTGATGGAGAGCATTCTGTGGTAGCAGAACTATTATAGATCTTTATCCCTGAAGAAGCACTATGCGAAATGTGTCAAATCTTGGCCACATCCATAAACAATGTATCGACATTTGACTTCTATATGTATACTCTGAGCCCTGGTTTCCTGGGTATGGGAACATAACATTATGGCTGAATAGATTTAATAGTGGTTATGGGCTGGTCACTATGGGGTGCTGGTAGTACTATTTTAGTATGCTAAAATTTGTGTTTTTATATCTGTGATTTTAACCTTTACATAGTTTGGTTATACAGCAATAAAAGGTAATATCTTAGCAGTGTTTTTTGTTTAAAAGTGTTATCTCTTAAGTAATAATAAAGTCCCATTCTTTTTCCTCCTTTTTTTAATATAAAACAACAATAATTTAGCTTGGCTTTTCTCTAAAAGTCCTTCATGGTGTAGCTCACTAGGGATGAGCTGACCATCCACCGGTTCGGTTCGCACCAGAACATGCGAACAGGCAAAAAATTTGTGTGAACATGCGAAAACCCTAAAGTCTATGGGACACGAACATGAAAATTTTAAAGGCTTATATGCAAGGTATTGCCATAAAAAGTGTACGGGGACCTGGCCCCAGGGGACATGTATCAATGCAAAGTTTTTAAAGCAACCGTTTTTTCAGGAACGGTGATTTTAATGATGCTTAAAGTGAAACAATAAAAATAAAATATTCCTTTAAATATCGTGGTCCCCTTAGTCTGCCTGTAAAGTGGCACATCTTTGTGATGTGTTTTACAGTACTGCAGCAAAGTAACATTTCTAAAGGAAAACATTTCATTTACAATTGCTAGCGGCTGTAATGTATTGCTGGCTGGTGTGGATCTTGAGGGGCCTTTGGGTTGGGTGTGTCCATTTTTTACCTGAAGCGGTGTGTGCACCCTTGTTCAGTTCCCTCTGGGTCTGGTATAGAATTTAAGGGGAACTCCACACCAACTTTTTTTTTAAAAATTGGCATGGGGTCCCCCCCAGAATCCATACCAGACCCTTACCCGAGCAAGCAGCATTATAGCCAGGAAAGGGGGAGACGAGTGAGCGCCCCCCCCCTCCTGAACCATACCAGGCCACTTGCCCTCAACATGGAGAGGGTGCTTTGGGTTCCCCCCAAAGCACCTTGTCCCCATGTTGATGGGGACAAGGGCCTTGTCCCCACAACCCTTGCTCGGTGGTTTTGTTGGGGTCTGTGGGCGGGGGGCTTATCGGAATCTGGAAGCCCCCTGTAACAAGGGGCCTCCAGATCCTGGCCCCCGTATGTGAATTGGTATGGGGTACATTGTACCCCTACCGATTCACCAAAAAAAGTGTCAAAAAGTAAAAGCCACAAAAGCCATTTTTTGACAATACCTTTATTAAAAAAGAAAAAAAAAAGAAAAGTGTCCCACGATGTGCATCCATCTTCAATCACGCCGCCCGACTGACCTGAAAAAACTCTGCCTCCATTGAAGGCTTCCCGCCGACTGCTGTCTTTTTGCTGTGACAGCTGTTATATAGGCAAGGACCACCCCCTGATGTAACTGGATGACCCTGCCCACCTCTGATGTCACATGACATCAAAAGGGGCGGGTCACTCGGTTACGTCACCGGGTGGCCCCGCCCTTGCCTATATAACAGCTGTCTTTTGTGGTTTTTACTTTTTGACACTATTTTTGGTGAATGGTTAGTGATACAATGTACCCCATACCCATTTACATATGGGGGCCTGGATCTGGGGGCCCCATTGTTAAAGGGGGCTTACAGATTCCAATAAGCCCCCGTCCGCAGACCCCCACAACCACCGGGCAAGGGTTGTGGGGATGAGGCCCTTGTCCCTATCAACATGGGGACAAGGTGCTTTGGGGGGACCCCAAAGCACCCTCCCCATGTTAAGGGCATGTGGCCTTGTATGGTTCAGGAGGGGGGGTGCTCGCTCGCCCCCCTCCCCATCCTGAACTGCAAGGTTGCATGCTCGGATAAGGGTCTGGTATGAATTTTTGGGGGGATCCCCACACCATTTTTTTTTACATTTTGGCATGGGGTTCCCCTTAAAATCCATACCAGACCTAAAGGGCCTGGTATGGATTTTAGGGGGAACCCCCATGTCATTTTTTTAAAATGTTGGCGTGGGGTTCCCCTTAACCACTTTAATACACTGTTTTATATATACTACACTGCCTCCACTGACGGAATATAGAGTCTACACTGAATATCTAGTCTACACCAAATGCAGGATAGATATATATCTATAGATAGATAGATATCTATCTATCTATATATATCTATATATATATTAGACTGTTTGTATATATATATATATATATATATATATATATATATATATATATAACACACTGCCTGCACACTACTAGCTAACCTGCCTGCCTAATCTAGCTCAATCTCTCTCTCTCTCCATCCATGCCAACACCACACATGGCCATTGTTGGAAACAGCCTTTATGTCTCTCGCAACAGAGCGCGCTGGGATTGGCCTAAGCATGTAGGTCAGGTGCATGCTTAGGCCAATCATCAGACGTCAATGCACTGCGATCTCGCAGTGCATTATGGTGCATTCTGCGACACTCAAATTTGCCACGAACGCCCCATAATATTCAGGCGAACTATAGCTTACCATATTTAGATATGATTGTTGAAGGTGACTGCTCTTTGCGTATCCCACCATGATCTAGAATAGATGTAGAGTCTTGTTTAAAGGGGCCTTGATGTAAGTCTGATACCTTCCTGCTGCTGTTGCATTCTGAGCACATAACTGTAGCCTTGCAGTTTCTGGTGAAGTTCTCCGTGGATGTGCAACATCTGATGCAACTGTCATGGTTCCTTAGAAACATCTTGAGTTCTTCTATGGACTTTCCTTTGAATGCATGACACTTCCTGAGAGGATGTGGTTTTGTCATGGATATGACAGTAAGAGTTTTGGATCTTTTCACTTTTCTTCTCTGTCACTGCTGATAGTAACTCTTCCCTTTCTAACAGTAACAACATTTCTAAAGTCTCTGTATTTAGTGTTGATGTTTTTATTTATTATAGTTGGAGGGCTAGGAATGCTCAAGAAATAATAGTTAAGCTTGTACCACTCTTAGCTCTTGCTAAGTCTTTAATGACTCTTGCAAAAAAATAAAAAATTACGGGAAGAACACTTGTTGACACTGCTTGTATTTGAGACCAGCTGTTTGCTATTTTTCTCGATATTGTATGCTACTTTTGCTACCACTGGGTTAACACTGCTCAGTGTTAAAGCAGCTAAGATTTGGTAGATGTGAGCCTTCCTTAGCGAATTCAAGCTGAAAGGAAATTTTTAGTTTATAGGACTTCTGGTTGTCTTTGTTAGATTCATTTAGAAAGTTCTGCAGTCTCTTGAACAAGGCAATCATAGTAACTTCAGGAATCCCATTAGTGTGCTTTAACCTCTACCATGCAAGATTAGGGCACTTGTTTGGCTCATGTTTGTGAACAGTTTGATGACTTAGTACCTAACCATCTGATTACATTTTTGCATAGGTGGGATGCTGAGGTCCTGGACTACTGCCTTAAAGGTGGATCTACAGCTTCTGTATTTCTCCAGGTTATTGTCGAACGTCATGAGGCCTGTATTATCAAGTTCTCTGAGGGTCATGTACTTGGCAAGGTTAGAGGTATTGGTTCCGCGAGACCTTGCCATGACAGGTGTTCCTTCACCATTGCTAGAGGTGGTGGTATCCAATACCTGTTGTATAGTTGTTGAATGATAGAATTGAATAGCAGACAGATTCAGTCCAGGTGAAGGCATGACATCTGAAGGTCTTGTATTGTGTGTCTTGAGAACATTGTGACCAGTCTTCGGAGAGTTTTAGGCAATTTGGCTAGCTGGATTCAGGAAGGTCTGCATATAGTGGCACATGAATTGCTGCATAAGAGGTAAGTAACTTGAGAGGTAGTAGAGGTAAGTAACTTGAGAGGTAGTCCAGTGCAATTGTGTGGTCATCGTTTTGGCAGGGTTCCAGGGTCATCAGAGGTTGTCAAGATGGGAAAATATATTTTCCTTTTTTCTTTTCCTTTTCCTTCTCTTCTTTTCCACTGTGCTTCTGCATAGGCTTGTACATTAGGCTTTTATGTCCACAACATTCTCAGAATTGCCCCTTCTTGACTAACGACGCCACCAAAGAAAAGTATTCACTCCTTGGTTATTTCCCACCTTGAATACTGCAACTCCCTCCTCACTGGCCTACCTTTGCACAGGAATCAGGATATCCCCCTTTCAGTCTATTATGAAGGCTGCTGCTAGGCTAATACACTTTACTAACCAATCCGTGACTGCTGCACCTTTCTGCTAATCTCTTCACTTTGCTTGCCCTACCCTATCATATAAAATTCAAAACACTAACCATAACATACAAGGCCATCCACAACATCGCCCCCAGCTACATCACCAACCTCATCTCCAGATATCACCCAAATTGTCCTCTCCGCTCCCCTCAAAACCTCCTGCTCTCTAGCTCCCTTGTCACCTCATCCCACGTTCGCCTCCAAGACTTCCCCATAGCCTCTCCCATCCTCTGGAGCTTCCTTCCCCGGTATGTCCAGTTAGCTTCTACCGTGTCTGCCTTTAGGAGATCCTTGAAAACCATTTATTCTGAGAAGCTTACCCCACCTCCACCTAAGAACTGTACTTGAGTCACCTCCTTCAGATTATCCCCCGCTGCTATTAACTTTTATATCACCTCCCCCTCCTTTAGATTGTACATCCTATTCCTTCTGTATTGAACTGTATTGTAATTGTACTGTCCCCTTTATATTGTAAAGCACTGCATAAACTGTTGGTGCTATATAAATCCTGTATAATAATAATAATAGGGGCCTGTGCTTGAGCTTGTGTAGCCTGTGGTTGAGCTTCTTGTGCTTCAGTGGCTCCTGCTTAAGCGGCTTGTGTTTGAGCTTGATTGGCCTTTGCTTGGGCTTGAGTGGTTTCTGCATGGACTTGCACTTGAGTGGCTTCTGCTTGGACCTGGGCCTGTATATTAGCAGCCTGTGCCTGAGTTTGTGCAGATTGTGCTTGCATTTGAGTGGCTTGCGCTTGAGCAGCTTGTGCTTGAGCAGCTTCTGCTTGGGTTTGTGCCTGTGTACACAACTGTTTTCCTGCACCTTAAAGCGGAATTACACCGCATCTGAGCACCACAAACCAAAAATGCTATTTTATTAGTTTTTAATATTTAAAGAGAACTTTGCTGAGAAATCACTTTGAAAAAATACACCCTAGCATTTCTAGCTGTGGCCATCTGGAGTAAGTGTAGATGATTCATGAATCATTTACTTCCTGAAATCCATCTGCCCTTAGCTCAGGCATGCAGGCAGGAGAGTGTGCCTAATTGAGAAAACCCCCCCTCCCCTCCTGAAGTCTCCTGAGATATATATATATGACATAATTTGCCTAGACTGGGAAACCAGGAAACTGAAGAAATCGAAAAAAAAAAGTTAAAAACAAGTAAGTATGAAAATATATATAATATATAATATACTTTCCTATTTATTTACTAATGTTAGCAGCAAAAAAAATAAAGATTAGTCAATGATGATTGAGAGACTGAAGTTCCGCTTTAAGAGATGCTCTCCGCTCAAGCTTCTGCCTTTGCCTCAGCATGGGCTGTTACGAGTTGACTACTCCGTGAGGATCGCTATGAGCAGGATCTTAGCGATGACCACAGTGAGTGGGACCTTAGTGATCTGGAGGATTACTTGGGGAGTTTGGAGGTACATTGATGACGCAATGTGTAAGGCTAGCGACGTTATCACGGTGGATGGGGTCTGCTTTTATTTATTTATATCGATTTTTTTCTACCACTATTGCACTTTATACTGACTTTGGAATGAATATATTTAATATCACTTTGACATATGGATTGATTATGCTAATAATTATTTTAATGATTCACATGATTCACTGCTCATTTTTTTTTGGTTCATTGTAGATGGATTGGGGTTTGATTTATTTACCGATTTATTTTATCTTAATATATATACAGCATCTCACAAAAGTGAGTAAACCCCTCACATTTTTGTAAATATTTAATTATATCTTTTCATGTAGCGGGCACCTACTTTTAGGTAGGTGACCCTTTTTGCTAGCCTTCTATGTCAAGTAAATTTAGACAGGCTTATGCTATTACAGCAGGCCTGTTGTTGTCAAATTACCATTTGAGTGGCAGGTAGTTTATGTGATAGTCTCGACCAATCATGAATGTTAGATGTAGGGATCTACAGTCAGGCCATGTAAATACTATTGTGCTGATATTGTGTACAGTGACAATTGATGTTAACCCTGTTTAACCACTTGAGCCCCGGACCATTATGCTGCCTAAGGACCAGAGGTCTTTTTCCAATTTGGCACTGCGTCGCTTTAACTGCTAATTGCGCGGTCATGCAATGCTGTACCCAAACGAAATTTGCGTCCTTTTCTTCCCACAAATAGAGCTTTCTTTTGATGGTATTTGATCACCTCTGCGGTTTTTATTTTTTGCGCTATGAATGGAAAAAGACCGAAAATTTTGAAAAAAAATGATATTTTCTACTTTTTGTTATAAAAAAAATCCAATAAACTCAATTTTAGTCATACATTTAGGCCAAAATGTATTCGGCCACATGTTTTTGGTAAAAAAAATGTCAATAAGCGTATATTTATTGGTTTGCGCAAAAGTTATAGCGTCTACAAACTAGGGTACATTTTCTGTAATTTACACAGCTTTTAGTTTATGACTGCCTATGTCATTTCTTGAGGTGCTAAAATGGCAGGGCAGTACAAAACCCCCCCAAATGACCCCATTTTGGAAAGTAGACACCCCAAGGAAATTGCTGAGAGGCATGTTGAACCCATTGAATATTTATTTTTTTTGTCCCAAGTGATTGAATAATGACAAAAAAAAAAAAATATTTACAAAAAGTTGTCACTAAATGATATATTGCTCACACAGGCCATGGGCCTATGTGGAATTGCACCCCAAAATACATTCTGCTGCTTCTTCTGAATATGGGGATACCACATGTGTGGGACTTTTTGGGAGCCTAGCCACGTACGGGGCCCCGAAATCCAATCACCGCCTTCAGGATTTCTAAGGGCGTAAATTTATGATTTCACTCTTTACTGCCTATCACAGTTTCGGAGGCCATGGAATGCCCAGGTGGCACAAAACCCCCCCAAATGACCCCATTTTGGAAAGTAGACACCCCAAGCTATTTCCAGAGAGGCATATTGAGTCCATGGAATATTTTATATTTTGACACAAGTTGCGGGAAAGTGACACATTTTTTTTTTTTTTTTTTGCACAAAGTTGTCACTAAATTATATATTGCTCACACAGACCATGGGCATATGTGGAATTGCACCCCAAAATACATTTAGCTACTTCTCCTGAGTACGGGGATACCACATGTGTGGGACTTTTTGGGAGCCTAGCCGTGTACGGGACCCCGAAAACCAATCACCGCCTTCAGGATTTCTAAGGGTGAAAATTTTTGATTTCACTCTTCACTGCCTATCACAGTTTCGGAGGCCATGGAATGCCCAGGTGGCACAAAACCCCCCCAAATGACCCCATTTTGGAAAGTAGACACCCCAAGCTATTTGCTGAGAGGCATGGTGAGTATTTTGCAGCTCTCATTTGTTTTTGAAAATGAAGAAAGACAAGAAAAAACTTTTTTTTTTTTCTTTTTTCAATTTTCAAAACTTTGTGACAAAAAGTGAGGTCTGCAAAATACTCACTATACCTCTCATCAAATAGCTTGGGGTGTCTACTTTCCAAAATGGGGTCATTTGGGGGGGGTTTGTGCCACCTGGGCATTCCATGGTCTCCGAAACTGTGATAAGCAGTCAAGAGAGAAATCAAAAATTCACGCCCTTAGAAAGCCTGAAGGCGGTGCTTGGTTTTCGGGGTTCCGTACGCGGCTAGGCTCCCAAAAAGTCTCACACATGTGGTATCCCCGTACTCAGGAGAAGCAGCAGAATGTATTTTGGGGTGTAATTTCACATATTCCCATGGCATGTTTGAGCAATATATCATTTAGTGACAATTTTGTGCAAAAAAAAAAAAAAATTGTCTCTTTCCCGCAACTTGTGTCGCAATATAAAATATTCCATGGACTCGACATGCCTCTCAGCAAATAGCTTGGGGTGTCTACTTTCCAAAATGGGGTCATTTGGGGGGGTTTTGAACTGTCCTGGCATTTTATGCACAACATTTAGAAGCTTATGTCACACATCACCCACTCTTCTAACCACTTGAAGACAAAGCCCTTTCTGACACTTATTGTTTACATGAAAAAGTTTTTTTTTTTTGCAAGAAAATTACTTTGAACCCCCAAACATTCTATATTTTTTTAAAGCAAATGCCCTACAGATTAAAATGGTGGGTGTTTCATTTTTTTTTTTCACACAGTATTTGCGCAGCGATTTTTTTGGGGAAAAAACACACTTTTTTAAATTTTAATGCACTAAAACACACTATATTGCCCAAATGTTTGATGAAATAAAAAAGATGATCTTAGGCCGAGTACATGGATACCAAACATGACATGCTTTACAATTGCGCACAAACGTGCAGGGGCAACAAAATAAATACATTTTTAAAAGCCTTTAAAAGCCTTTACAGGTTACTACTTTAGATTTACAGAGGAGGTCTACTGCAAAAATTACTGCCCTCGATCTAACCTTCGCGGTGATACCTCACATGCATGGTGCAATTGCTGTTTACGTTTGACGACAGACCGCCGCTTGCGTTCGCCTTAGTGCGAGAGCAGGGGGCGACAGGGGTGCTTTTTTTTTTTTTTTTTTTTTTCTTTATTATTTTTTTGCTTTTTTATCTTATTTTTAAACTGTTCCTTTCATTTTTATTTTTTTTTAATCATTTTTATTGTTATCTCGGGGAATGTAAATATCCCCTATGATAGCAATAGGTAGTGACAGGTACTCTTTTTTGAAAAAATTGGGGTCTATTAGACCCTAGATCTCTCCTCTGCCCTCAAAGCATCTGACCACACCAAGATCGGTGTGATAAAATGCTTCCCCAATTTCCCAATGGCGCTATTTACATCCAGCGAAATCTAAGTCATAAAATGCTCGTAGCTTCCGGTTTCTTAGGTCATAGAGATGTTTGGAGCCACTCTGGTCTCTGATTAGCTCTATGGTCAGCTTGCTGAATCACCGGCTGCATTTTCAGGTTCCCTGTTGAGACAGGAGAGCCAGAGAAAAACACGGAAGACGGTGGGGGGGGGGGCATTCCCTCCCACGGCTTGTAAAAGCAGTCTAGAGGCTAATTAGCCGCTAGGATTGCTTTTACATGAAAGCCGACCGCTGGCTGAAAAGAATGATACCAAGATGATACCTAAACCTGCAGGCATCATTCTGGTATAACCACTCAAAGTTGTGAATGGCGTACCTGAAGACAAAAAAATGGTTAACAATAAAGCACAGTAAACGGTAAAGTATAAAAAATTGCATACCTGAAAAGCAAACATGATAAAACATAATAACAATAAAACATTGCAGAATAGAATACAGTAAAAAAGAGCAGAACAATAGAGAGAATAGAGAGAGAGAGAACAATAAAACGACAACTATTTTTTTTTATTTTATATATATATTTTTTTTTTTTTTTTTTACACTTTTTTTGTAACTAACTTTTATAACTGTAACCGGTTCCAGGTTTGGGTCTCTCAAAATGCGATGACATCTTGGGAGACCCTGTGAAAGTGTGTCCTAGTCTGTGCAATGCTGAACCCTACGCTAATACTCAACTAGTAATGGTAGCGTTCAAAACATTCACCAATGCAAAGACCAGGATTGTCAGGACAGGAGGGACAATAATAGCGGGTGTCACGCCTATATCCGCGCTAGCTGCAGACACAATATCTTTTTTGGGGGCGTTCGCTGGGTAGGGGTACTCGGGAGGACATAAAGAAAATGCCTCTCATGCAGCCGACTGCATTTGGTTGGGGATGTGAATGGGGGAAGTACGGGCGCTGCAGAAGCGGTGGGTTCCCAATTAGGATTGGCGAATGCAGCAGGAAGGGCACTATGGGCACGACAGGCTTGTGTTTGTCTTTTTGGTGGCAGCGGGACACTACTTGTGCTTGCCACCTCACCAGCTTGAACTGCACTTATGGGACTCGCCACGTCACCAAGTGTTACTGCAGTGCTGGTTTGACTACGACCGGGGTGTACTAGGCCGCTGGCGCCTGCCAGTTCACCAAAACGCTACCAAAAAATCTGTTGGCGATCGCAGGGATCAGGCCTGACTCTGCGAACGCTGCAGTTATGCGTTTTAGTCTTTTGTAAGTGACAGTGATCGATCGATACTGCATTTGGGTGGGCTGGGCCGGGCGGAGGGGCAAAACGCAGGTGCTACCAGGTATCTGGGCTGATTCCGCTAACACTGCGCTTGTGAGAACCCTAAACTGCTGGGGATGCTAGTATAGATCTGATCGGATCAGATATTGATCCGTTCAGATACTATACCACTAAGGGTGGTGTACAGTGCGTGCGTGGGTGTTAGCGGTACTGGCGCTAACCTGACGCTGCCTAGGGCTGGTGCTTGCCAGTTCACCAAAATACTACCAAAAAAACTGTTAGCGATCGCAGGGATCAGGCCTGACTCTGCGAACGCTGCAGTTATGCATTTAGTGTTTTGTAAGTGTCAGTGATCGATCGATACTGCACTTGGGTGGGCTGGGCTGGGCCGGGCGGAGGGGCAAAACGCAGGTGCTAGCAGGTATCTGGGCTGATTCCGCTAACACTGCTTTTTTGGGAACCCTAAACTGCTGGGGACACTAGTATAGATCTGATCGGATCAGATATTGATCCGTTCAGATACTATACCACTAAGGGAGGCGTATGCTGCGTGCGTGGGTGTTAGCGGTACTGGCGCTAACCTGACCCTGCCTGGGGCTGGTGCTTGCCAGTTCACCAAAATACTACCAAAAAAACTGTTAGCGATCGCAGGGATCAGGCCTGACTCTGCGAACGATGCAGTTATGCGTTTAGTCTTTTGTAAGTGACAGTGATCGATCGATACTGCACTTGGGTGGGCTGGGCGGAGGGGCAAAACGCAGGTGCTAGCAGGTATCTGGGCTGATCCCGCTAACACTGCGTTTTTGGGAACCCTAAACTGCTGGGGACGCTAGTATAGATCTGATCGGATCAGATATTGATGCGTTCAGATACTATACCACTAAGGGAGGTGTATGCTGCGTGCGTGGGTGTTAGCGGTACTGGCGCTAATCTGACGCTGCCTGGGGCGACGCATATCACCGCCGGGCGATCAGGGGGCTAAACCTTTATTCGGTAATAAACGGCGGGTGCCCTGACACTATAAAAAATAAACAAACTAACCAGCGTCAACCGTAACGGTTATACGGTGATCAGTGGTGAAAGGGTTAACTAGGGGGCAATCAAGGGGTTAAAACATTTATTCGGTAGTATATGGGGGTCCCTGACGCTATAAAACGCTGACGGCGAACCTAAATATTTATGTCCCTAACTAGCGTCACCAGCGATACTAATACAGCGATCAGAAAAATGATCGCTTAGCAACACTGGTGACAGGGGGTGATCAAGGGGTTAAAACTTTATTAGGGGGGGTTAGGGGGGTACCCTAGACCTAAAGGGGGGTAACAGTAACTGTCCCAACACTGTAACTGTCACAAACTGACACTATGCAGTAATCAGAAAAAAAAAAAAAAACTGCTGGTGTCAGTTTGTGACAGGGGGGGGGGTGATTGGGGGGGGATCGGGGGGCGATCGGGGGGGGGGATCGGGGTGTTTTGTGTGCCTGGCATGTTCTACTGTGTGTGTGTTGGTGCACTCACATTGATGTCTTCTCTCCTCGGGCCGGAACGGAAATTACCGAGCCGAGGAGAGATGACATCATTTCCTTTGCTGCTGTTTAGCATACAGCAGCAAAGGAATGATTCGATTGGCCGGCGGCGATCGCGAGGGGGGGGCCACGAACGGATGGTCTCCCCCACACCACCGATCGCCGCTGGACAAAAGACGACCGCCTCGGGCACCGGGGGGGGGGTCCGATCGGACCCCCCACCCGCGGAAGGCAAATCACGTACCATGTACATGATTTTGCCTGTCCGTGCCACTTTGCCGACGTACATCGGCGTGAGGCGGTCGTCAAGTGGTTAAAGTTCATTCCCTTTTTCCCCATTCCAATTGATGCAATGAGATGCTCTTTTCGCTCTTTAAATTTTAAGGAGTTATGCCCCGTTCACACGGTCGGACTTTGTTCGGACATTCCGACAACAAAATCCTAGGTTTTTTTCCAACGGATGTTGGCTCAAACTTGTCTTGCATACACACGGTCACACAAAGTTGTCAGAAAATCCGATCATTCTGAATGCGGTGACGTAAAACACGTACGTCGGGACTATAAACGGGGCAGTGGCCAATAGCTTTCATCTCTTTATTTATTCTGAGCATGCGTGGCACTTTGTCCGTCGGATTTGTGTACACACGATCGGAATTTCCGACAACGGATTTTGTTGTCGGAAAATTTTATAGCCTGCTCTCAAACTTTGTGTGTCGGAAATTCCTATGGAAAATGTGTGATGGAGCCTACACATGGTCAGAATTTCCAACAACGAGGTCCTATCACACATTTTCTGTCGGAAAATGCGACCGTGTGTACAGGGCATTACTCTGAAATTTATTCCCCACAACTGGGGACAGTTGTGATTCAAGTGGGGGGTGTATGTAGCGGGCACCTACTTTTAGGTAGGTGACCCTTTTTGCTAGCCTTCTATGTCAGGTAAATTTAGACAGGCTTATGCTATTACAGCAGGCCTGTTGTTGTCAAATTACCATTTGAGTGGCAGGTAGTTTATGTGATAGTCTCGACCAATCATTGATTTGCTTGGTAATGTCCGGTAAAATCATATAAAAAGGGGGTCACATGGTGTCCGGGGGAGTTCGAGTCCAGTCCTGCTCTGAGGAGCGAGAGAGCCAGCCTGGTTCCCGGAGGGGGAGGTGGAGGTTTTTCCCCTCCGGGAAGCCAACGGAGCTTCACCTTTGCAAGACGGGTGAAGAACCGGTCCTCATGGAGGAACAGACGACATCTTACAGCATGTAGTCGCTGATGTCGTTGGCCGCCCCTGCGGGGAGGGGAACGGGCCACAAAGGAGAAGAGGAACTAGGAATCTTTGCGGGAGAAGTAGAGTCAAGCGAAAGGAAACTGGGTGATCGATCGCTTAGGAGCAGCACACAGGCTATTGATCAAGTGAGTGAAAAGCCCAAGGGAGAGGTACTGTCCAGAGTTTGAAGGATGTTGGTACATAAGTCAACAAGACAGGTGATTGTGGCCTGTGACTTTGGGTTCAGCATTGCCCCGGGATTCCAATCAGTCAAGCGGGAGAGGTCATTCAGAGTGACTCTTATCGTTTATTCTGGGTTACTTCCCTCTTCCCTGATAAAGTAATCATCCAGTTTTAAATTGCTGTCTCCCGCAATGCTCCTGTGAGTCTTTGCAAGTGAAACAAAGGAAAAGATCAGAAATCAACCAAAGAGCATCTCAAAGAAAGTCCTTCTCCCATCCCAGTTTATGTTGATGAATAAAGCATTAAGAAAAAGCATTAAGGACTGTGACTTTTAAATCTATGGGCTGCGAGGGTTGAGTGGTAAACGTGAATTACAGATATAACAACTATTTAGCCACTCCTTCGGGGGTAAGCGCTGCATATTTTATATATATATATATATACTTTTGATATATACATACAGTATATATACTGTATATACATCAATTTTATTCAGATAGTGTTTATAATTTATTTGGGGGTCTTTTATTGATAGTGCTTCACTGTTTGTAATATTTTTTCTGCTGTAGTGTAAGGAGTTCGCATTTTGTAATGATAGCTGCTTTCTGATTTTTTATCTTTTATATATTTCTGAGCAGGGTGAGGGTTTTTATTATTTACAATACCTTACATGTGAGCTACGATTGTCGTTTACATATGTGCGCAGGACCTACGTGTGCATATGCATTTGGGGGAATGGAGCTGTTTTGAATTTTTGATTTTTTATTTATTTGTTTATTTACACATTTTTTTTCATTCAACTTGATTAATATCACAAGGGATGAACAACATCCTTTGCCATACCTTGGGCAGTAACAGGTCCTCCTTATGGAGAGATCTGGGCCCTATTAGACCCCTAATTCTCTATTCTGCCTTCCAAGGCAGCCAATCAAACTGAGATTAGTTTGATCAGTTGCTTCACTGGCCAGGTAAATGAAGATTGATAATAGAAGTGACAAAATCCTCATCACTTCCAACTTTCTTTGTTACAGAGAAGAGGGATGCATGGTTGTTCTTCCCTCTTGTTTGTGAACAACCAGCCCAATCATTTATAGCAGTCCTGAAGCTGTAGCCATGATCCTGGTATAACCACTTGTTCCCAAGGCTTAAGGCCGAAGGATGGCACTTCGTTAAAAATTAGTTCTGATACTTCAAATATTTAGTGGAGGAGGCATTTACCTACAGCCCACCATGTAAAAACGGCAAATCCCCTCTCCATTTGGACAACTCTATTTCTACATATTTTCCAGAATGCATTTCCATTCGAAATTCCAAAATTTATATTAGAGATTTGGGTGGACGCTTGCAAGTTAAAGCCCCCACCTGATTCAGTGATGACCGTAGCAGATACACTCAGCCTCCACTCAAGCATCTCCTTCTCCTGCTTGAAGTACTTCACTAGGTCTTCTCTTCTCAGAGCAGTTGAGCCTTTACCATCCTCTATCTGGAATTAGACCAATCAGGGGGGAGTTGTATTCATGTCAATAATAATTATAAATATAAGTTAGCAAATGATCAACATTGTTGAAAATAAGATTACCAAATTCTGATCCATGAACAGGGTAAGGTACACAAGGGATTTGATCAGGATTTTCCTGTAGGAACACTACACCCTACTGATTCAAGGCAAATGGACATTCTTTGTAAAATCCAAAACCCAAACCTTTGATACTTGCCTTGCCAGCCCTTCCTTGCTGTCCCTGCCTCCATCACAATAAGCACTAAATTCCATAGTGTTGGCTGGTATCAGCAGCTAAGGTAATATGTATATAAAGTCTAAAGTGAAGGGGTCGGGTATTTTAAATTTACATAGGTCAGGGGTCAGGTGTATATAATGTACATATTGCAGAGATCAGAAGTATATACAGCCCAGTTAACTACACCCCCTATGCATTTCTCCACCTCTTTCTTACAAATAGCACAACAGCACCAACTGTGCACACACATACTGTATACACACTTTATACATGCATGTAACCTGGTCTGCACAAACTGAGCTGTCCCTGAAGTGCCACATACTGTACACAGTTAAGGCTGCAGCTGTTCTCCCTCTCCGCGGGTGCCAGGGAGGAGGGGAGAGAGAGGACACAGAGTGCTTGTAAGTCTGTGCAGCAGCCACTGTGAGCTAAAGGAGAGCCTAGCCACCGCCCCAGGATTCAGTAAAGTTGCTGGGTTGCCTGGGAGATAAGAGGATTGTTGGGAACTACCTTGGACTATAGGAAATGTAGTTTCCTTGGGACATCTTCCTATTATGCCATAGATGAACAGGACTACAAGCTCCAGCAGACTGGAGAGCTGCAGCAAGGAAAGAAAAGGGAATTAAACCTGGGGCTTGGGGCAGAGTTGGGAGAGCTAAGAGGTGATCTCTAGAGAAAGAGAGAGACTCTTCTGCCACATCCACTCAGAGATCACCACTGTCAGGTCCTGAGAGATTGTCATTCCCAGATCCTGAATCGGCGCTAACATCATCAGTTCCATGGGAGATCGTTATCGCCAAGTCCTGATTCCAGGCAAGTAGCTGGAGGAGGCATAATCACAGATCATTTAATGGTGAGAAGCCACAACTTCCTGCTCACTTCTTAAAATGGACAATGTTGCCTTTTATTAGGATACAGTTGTGTACTTATGCCCAGTATTGTGGGTTCCACTCAAATCTCAGTGATCCAACGCCAAAAAATTTGGGCCCCAACAATTACCAATACACTAGCCAGTGGGAGAGGTGGGGAGACTGATGATAGTTCCCATTACCACCCCTTAGTTGGGACCTCCCTGGTTTTAGGGTTCAGGGGCAGAGACATTTGGTCCTCCAATTATTTATGGTGTTGTTTCAATTTATTAACTGTTATTGTTTACTCTTATTGCTGTTCTGTATTTTCTTTTGCCCATTGAGAATATTTTCCAAATAAATCTTCTTCATGTACCCTTGGTGCATCAGAGGGTGTGGAATTGCAGAAAAGGTTGTTGGTATCCACGATCAGGGGACCCAAACATCAGCGGCTCCTTCGGGGGTAAGTACTACATACACACTGTATTATCATGGTTATTCACCCTCACTTTTGTTTATTTCTCTTTAGTAAATCATTCTACTGTATGATAGATTTTTCCTTTAGCCATGAGTTCTCTTGTATGTTGTATGCTGAGCTAAACCTTACTATTCTAGGGCAGCCACTTTCACACATAACCACACCTAGAAAATTTTTGCCAGCATAAGATTGTTATATTTGATTATACATTGTTACATAGTTACATAGTTACATAGTAGGTGAGGTTGAAAAAGACACAAGTCCATCAAGTCCAACCTATGTGTGTGATTATGTGTCAGTATTACATTGTATATCCCTGTATGCTGCGGTCATTCAGGTGATTATCTAATAGTTTCTTGAAGCTATCAATGCTCCCCGCTGAGACCACCGCCTGTGGAAGGGAATTCCACATCCTTGCCGCTCTTATAGTAAAGAACCCTCTACGTAGTTTAAGGTTAAACCTCTTTTCTTCTAATTGTAATGAGTGACCACAAGTCTTATTAAACTCTCTTCTGCGAAAAAGTTTTATCCCTATTGTGGGGTCACCAGTACAATATTTGTAAATTGAAATCATATCCCCTCTCAAGCGTCTCTTCTCCAGAGAGAATAAGTTCAGTGCTTGCAACCTTTCCTCATAAATAAGATCCTCCAGACCCTTTATTAGCTTTGTTGCCCTTCTTTGTACTCGCTCCATTTCTAGTACATCCTTCCTGAGGACTGGTGCCCAGAACTGGACAGCAAACTCCAGGTGCGGCCGGACCAGAGCCTTGTAGAGTGGGAGAATTATCATTTTATCTCTTGCGTTGATCCCCCTTTTAATGCATGCCAATATTCTGTTTGCTTTATTAGCAGCAGCTTGGCATTGCATGCCATTGCTGAGCCTATCATCTACTAGGACCCCCTGGTCCTTTTCCATCCTAGATTCCCCCAGAGGTTCTCCCCCCAGTGTATAGATTGCATTCATATTTTTGCCACCCAAATGCATTATTTTACATTTTTCTACATTGAACCTCATTTGCCATGTAGTCGCCCACCCCATTAATTTGCTCAGGTCTTTTTGCAAGGTTTCCACATCCTGCGGAGAAGTTATTGCCCTGCTTAGCTTAGTATCGTCTGCAAATACAGAGATTGAACTGTTTATCCCATCCTCCAGGTCGTTGATAAACAAATTAAATAGGATTGGTCCCAGCACAGAACCCTGGGGAACCCAACCACCCACCCCTGACCATTCTGAGTACTCCCCATTTATCACCACCCTCTGAACTCGCCCTTGTAGCCAGTTTTCAATCCATGTACTCACCCTATGGTCCATGCCAACGGACCTTATTTTGTACAGTAAACGTTTATGGGGAACTGTGTCAAATGCTTTTGCAAAATCCAGATACACCACGTCTACGGGCCTTCCTTTATCTAGATGGCAACTCACCTCCTCATAGAAGGTTAATAGATTGGTTTGGCAAGAACGATTCTTCATGAATCCATGCTGATTACTCCTAATGATATCGTTCTTATTACTAAAATCTTGTATATAGTCCCTTATCATCCCTTCCAAGAGTTTACATACTATTGATGTTAGGCTAACTGGTCTGTAATTCCCAGGGATGTATTTTTGGCCCTTTTTAAATATTGGTGCTACATTGGCTTTTCTCCAATCAGCTGGTACCATTCCAGTCAGTAGACTGTCTGTAAAAATTAGGAACAACGGTCTGGCAATCACTTGACTGAGTTCCCTAAGTACCCTCGGATGCAAGCCATCTGGTCCCGGTGATTTATTAATGTTAAGTTTCTCAAGTCTAATTTTAATTCTGTCCTCTGTTAACCATGGAGGTGCTTCCTGTGTTGTGTCATGAGGATAAACACTGCAGTTTTGGTTACTGAAGCCCCCCGATTCACTCGTGAAGACTGAGGAGAAGAATAAATTCAATACCTTCGCCATCTCCCCATCCTTTGTAACCAGATGTCCTTCCTCATTCTTTATGGGGCCAATATGGTCTATCCTCCCTTTTTTACTGTTTACATACTTAAAGAATTTCTTGGGATGTTTTTTGCTCTCCTCTGCTATGTGTCTTTCATGTTCTATCTTAGCCGTCCTAATTGCACCCTTACATTTCTTGTTGCATTCTTTATAAAGTCTGAATGCTGAGGATGATCCCTCAACCTCGTATTTTTTGAAGGCCTTCTCCTTTGTTTTTATATGCATTTTTACATTGGAGTTAAGCCATCCAGGATTTTTGTTCGCTCTTTTAAATTTATTACCCAATGGGATACATTGGCTAATGCCCTTATTTAATATGCTCTTAAAGCAAACTCATCTCTCCTCCGTATTCTTTGTTCCTAATATTTTATCCCAATTTATGCCTTTTAGCAAGGTTTGTAGTTTAGGGAAGTTGGCTCTTTTGAAGTTCAGTGTCTTTGTGTTCCCTTTATGTTTTCTATTTGTGTGATTTATACTGAAACTAATTGACCTGTGATCGCTGTTACCTAAATTGCCCAGTATTTCCACATCCGTGATCATGTCTGTATTGTTGGTAATCAGTAGATCCAGTAATGTTTTATTTCTAGTTGGTGCGTCTACCATCTGACCCATAAAATTGTCCTGCAAGACATTAAGGAACTGGCGAGCCTTAAATGAATGCGCGGTTCCCTCCGCCCAGTCTATGTCTGGATAATTAAAATCCCACATTATGATAACACTTCCCATCCTTGCTGCTAATCCAATTTGTGATGGGAGATCCGTCTCCACTTCCTCCCTCAGGATAGGGGGCCTATAGCATACTCCCAGTATTATTTTCTCCTTAGCTTCATCCCTTTGTAGCTCTACCCATAAGGATTCCACCTCCTCTCTTGCTCCCTCAGTGATGTCATCTCTCACATTCGCTTGTACATTATTCTTGATATATAGGCATACCCCTTCCCCTTTTTTACCCTCTCTATCCTTGCGGTATAGGGTATACCCTTGAATGTTTGCCAGCCAATCATGAGAGCTGTTTAACCAGGTCTCTGAAATTCCCACAAAATCCAAATCCTCCTTGTGTCCCCTCACCTGAAAGATTGTCTCCATCCTCATGAGTGAGTCCTACTTCCATAGTGTCATATTAGCTGCTCTACCATGCACTACACTGAACTTCCTTCTACCTCCTTTAAACCATGTTTTTTTGGGCTGAGTAGCCTGCTCTTCTGGTTGGCTGATTTACTCATCCCTGTCCCTGCAGCCTACTCAAATGTCCATTGATATGGGAAATTCTTTCAATAATAACCAGAAGTTTTAGACATGTGAACTGCCGGCATTAAAATTAATCTGTCGCTTCTGTAGCAGCTCCCTGACCCTCGGAGGCATGGCGGTAACCTCCACAAACAGGGTGGGCTGACATTTCACCTCAGGGTTAGATCACTTAGGCAGTGGTGGGAAATGTAGATAGATGGGTGCCAGTTAGATGAAACAAAAATGGAATTTATCACTCACAGTCCTTGGGAGAGAGGGTTAGGGTTACAATTGCTCAGATTCAAGCAAAACTCCATCACTTCAGTTTTCATAGCACAGGAAAAGGACTTTTAAGTCAAGACTGACACTCCTGTGTTAGAACTCTTTCACAGACATCACCCTTTTTCTCAAAGTGAGTCATCCAGCTCCTACACATGAAGTTCCAGCATAAAAACCCTTCAGACACCTCCAGTAGGACTCTCCTTTGGGTCTCCATTCTGTTCCTAATCTTCTGCAGGAGAGTCAACCAACCTCCATGGGACTCCATCCTGCCTCCAGATAGAGTCAGCAGCAACAGGCTTAATCTCCAAGCCTAAACACCTTCAGGCCCCTTTCAGCCAAGCAGGCCTAAAGAAGCAGCTCCATCACATGCGCCCAACCCAGGCCAGAGCCTGTGGGGAAGAGAGTTTGCATCCGCCAGCCCCATATATTTTAACCATTTCTCAAAATGCACCACTGGCACAGGAAACTTCTATCTGTTGGCTAGGAAAAGATAATTCATAATCCTACTGTGTAATCTCACACTAATACCAGAAGTGACAGATGGGAAAACTGACAGCCAGGCTGGACCTAGGGGGAGCTGTACAAGACACAGACTACAAATTGGCACTGGCTGACTGCAGCCATGCAGAACTACATTTTGAGACACTCCTGATTTTAAGGAAGCAACAGTCTTTTTTAAGTTGTGTGTTTACATCTTCTCTTCATCTGCTGCACATGCTACCAGCCAACAGTTGAGCTAGCTAGAAGAAAAGAAGAGGGATGGACTGCTCATTTACCCCATTACATAGCCCATCTCTTTGTTCAGCTTCCTATAGTGGTGGTCGGGAGCAGCTGTTACAGGGAAAGAGCCTGTAATGTCTGACTTCCATTATATATCCCAAAACACAAGTGTTCTATTCTTCATTTTAGACTATTGGGTAGAGCTACACACATTTAAAAAGCACAGTGATGTCATTAACAAGTGTGCATTATGTTGTGCTAGCTTTGGGAGTTGGAGCAGTTGGTGAACAATAGAAATTAATAGAGTTGCAAAGAAAATAAAATCTGGGTGGAGGACCCAATCATGTGGCTTGTTAAAGTTGCACGACTGGCTATCCCCCAATCATGGAGATCTCAATGGTCTGCATTTTAGGAATGGGCAGTAAAAAGCATGCACAGTAACCATGTATATATAAGTATTTCAAGTAAAACAAAATAATGATTTAAAGCCCAATTGAACATGTGGTTTAAAGCCGCTAAACACAATCCAAAAGTGTCAAAATAAAAGGTGTCCAAAGCCTCACAATTTGTTTTCTTTCTTCCAGCAGCTACTGAATGAAACACTTGCTCTTTGTAGAGAGGCACTCATCTCCTTGTAGAGGTCGGATGTCACCTGATGTGTCAGACCCTGTAAGCAGGTGCTTACAGGGTACCTATGAAGAGGTTAAATGCATTGCACTGTGCACTTGTGTAGTTAGTTGGCTGCCTGGATGGGGAAGGCTGTGTAACAACCTTATTCTCAGGTATTTTTGGGACCTAACACCCCCCTGCAGGGAACCAATAAATAGAAAAGGCTGGAGCCTGGCACAATCAGTAATACTCATGGGACTGGAGGGAGAGGCTGGCTGTAGGATGTAACCTGTGTTGGAAGCCATGACCCTTCCCATTTGCTCACCCCCTTGAGCAAAGGAAACCTGGAACCAGGACACCTCCGCTTGTGGACTGAAAGGACTTTTACCTGAGAAGATATGATCTGGGCAGCCATGTTAGTTAGAAATGGACTGTTCTGTCTACCTCATGTTACTGGACTATAACGCTAAACATTCAGTAAAGTTTGTTTACTGTTTAATGCCTGATCAGAAGTTACTCAAAAGGGTGCATGAAGGTACATGGCACAATCTAAAGAATACAGCCTGTGAAGTACACACAGGGGTGAAGAGGAAGGACTGAAGGGCCATCACAAAGGGTTTACTTAGTATGAACTTGGAGCCTATCCCAATTTTTGGTTTTTTACCTATGTACTAATTCTGTTCATCACATGGAACATTTCTCACAGCGCTGCTCCTCTTTTACCTAATTTTGTTATGTGTGTATCTCACGTTTTAGCAGCTGCTTTATATATTTGATCACTTATTTGTCACATTAGATTGGGTTTAATTTACAATTTATTTTTTATTTGTCAATAGGTGGTTTTGCATTATTCAGTTTTATATAGCGCGGTGATTTGTCCTGTTTTTTCTGCTATTTATCTTGATACCCTCACACCGCTGCTCTTATTGTGTATGTAATTGGTGTCATTTACATTAAGATGGACATCTTCGAATATAGGACCTCTAAGAAGGTTAATACCAGCGGGGTATTTGAACCTTACAAAAATGAAGAAGGTGACCTTAATGGCCTCTTCACTAGGTTAAAAAATCTTACCATCTCTGAGATTCATACTAAATGGGATGTCGCATACTTAGAGACATATGTCAAGGCAAACATGGTACCCCGTAGCTTGAGATGGGAGGTCAGTCCTCAGAAAGGGGATATTCAACTCGAGGAATGGTATAAATACTTCAACGAGGCAGGTGTTGCTCTTCTCAGATTCCTCATTGAAAGAAAGATACAAAAATTATCTAGATTAGACGAAGAGATCAAAACCCTTCGAGATAAAGTTATCCCCCTCCAGGATACACCTGAGTACAAAGACAAATCACAAACTTTACTAAATATATTAGAAAAGGAAGATAGGGAACAAACATATAAGAAAAAGAAAAAATTCAATAGGGATCTGGCTGATTATCAGGGTGGGATTGTGTTCGAGTGGCAGAAGAAATTGTTGACAGCTAATGGAAACAATTCTGCTACAGACACTAACACTATGGAGATTTCTACCTCCACTATTCCTAATGAGGGGAAAGGACCTAATTTGAACAATACACAAAAGGTTAGAGATTCCCACTCACGGGGCCCTCGCCAATCACCCCGTAGACAGTCTAATTATAATAAGGGAGGACCACCGCCACCACCTTATTACCAAGCAGGACCCCCACGACGTCACCCCAAATCTACCACTGAGAGTAGAGGGGGGCGGCATCATAACGCCCCATACACCAATCCCAATTATTATTGGAATCCCCCCTACACACAACGGGAATCTAACCCCAATCGGGGTTGGGGCCCTCATACCCCCTATGTTCCACAAGATAGGGGATCCAACTCCAGAAGGGGCCCCCCACCTCGTGTGGAGAATTACCCCACTGGTAGACCTGTAGGAGGCCCTCCTCCTCATGTGAGTCATTCTAATAACTACGATGAAAGATATTCTCACATGACAGGAGGTCCAATGATTAGTTCATCGGGTGGCCCCAACATGGATGAATACTTTGGATACGGTGGGATCACACAGAATCGTTTTTTCCCTCTGCGTGACCTTGATGGGCCGGGAGAGGGGGATATCAACTCAATAGATTCCCCCTACCCAGCCGATGGAGGCACCCCTGGACCTATGCCCTACTATACCAATGATAGGACGGGACCCCCTCAATATTCAGGGGCTTCGGGCCCTAACCCCCATGAGTGGGGTTTTCACAGGCCAGGCCAGGGCACCAAAAGATTGGCAGACCAGGGAGAGGGACCCGAGGAGGCAGACGCTCTAGAGCAAAAAAGAAAAAAGCTTTAGCTGGGACAGGGATTTTTAATTTAAGTACCGTGACCCTCAGCCAAGAAGAAAAACTGGTGCTTGATAGGGGCCTAAAGTTCGCACCACCCAGGAAACTTAACAAGTTCGAAACCTATATGGACATTCACAAATTCATACGAAAAATTAACATCAAGAGATACCTACTTTCCAATCCCATTCAGGAGAGGAATGTGTTTACCGATGATTACCAACACTCTGGATTGGCCAATGCCTCTTTATTTAACCCCCCTGGGGCTATGGCGCCCTCTGTTAAAGTTTTTAAGGAGGTACTTCTGAGGGATTTAGACACAATGCCTGTCAAAAAGGTTAAGTTTGATCGAGATCTTCACATTGGACTGGACGCCCTATGTAACAACAAAGAAATAGTCATCAGACCCGCTGATAAAGGGGGAGGGATTGTGGTTCTTAATAGAGGCGATTACCTCCAGGAAATGTTTAAGATCTTGGGTGACAGAGAGACCTATACTCCTTTGGATTCTGACCCCAAAATTCCCTATCTCAAGGAATTGAGAAAGTTGGTGGATTGGGGATACACTCAAGGAATTCTCAATAAAAAGGAGAGGGCCTATCTGATACCTAAAGCCCCCCGGACCCCTGTGATCTACTATCTGCCTAAAGTGCATAAACATCCTACCTGCCCCCCGGGACGTCCCATTGTTAGTGGGATTGATTCCCTTACGTCCCGGGTGGGCAGGTATATAGATTTCTTCTTGCAACCTCTGGTGAGCAAGATGCCTTCCCTCATTAGGGACTCTAAACACACCATTAATATATTGGCTAAATGCACTCCCACTCCCAACATGTGGATGGTGACGGCGGACGTTTCGTCCTTATACACGATTATTCCCCATGAGTTGGGTTTTTTCGCGGTTGAGTATTATTTAAGAAGGGACTCCGGCTTGTACGATGAGCAAATCAACTTTATTTTGGTACTTTTAAGGTACGCTGCGTCCCACAATTATTTTTGGTTTAATAAATGTTTCTTCCGACAGGACCGTGGAGTCGCGATGGGGGCTAAATATGCCCCCAGTCTCGCGAACCTATTTATGGCCCTGTGGGAGGAGGATGTCGTCCATGTTTGCCAAAGGCCCCAGTTAAAACTGTGGGCCAGGTACATTGACGACATCCTCCTCCTGTGGGATGGCAGTCGCAGTGACCTTGACCTCTTTATGGAGGAACTTAATTCCAATAATAGAGGCATTGTACTTAATTTTGAAGCCAGTCAGTCCAATATCCATTTTTTGGACCTCAATATTGACATACAAGGGGACCGGTTCGTAACCTCTACTTATTTCAAACAAACAGACCGGAACTCATACATTCCTTTGAGCAGCTGCCATCATAGCTCCTGGCTCCGGTCCGTTCCTAAGAGCCAATTCCTACGTCTCAAACGGAACTGTACGGATAACTCACAATTCCTGGAACAAACTGGAGTCCTGATGAACCGCTTTGTGGAAAAAGGGTATAATAGGGAATTCCTAACCCAAACTCTGAATGTCGTTAAGGGTATCGATAGGGAACAGTTACTTATTCAAAAAGCACCCCCTAGAGAAAGGTCTGTCACTCTCCCCTTTATCACCACTTATTCTATACAGCATACAAATATAAAAAGCCTACTCAAAAAACATTGGCATCTATTGGGGAATGATCCGATTCTGAGAACTGTCATTCCAGACAAACCACAAGTGATTTTTAAAGGGGCATCATCACTTAGGAATAGATTGGCCCCCAATGTTCTTGATCCACCCACTAGAGGCATTCAGGGCCTTTTTGACAATCTGAAGGGGTACTATAAATGTGGGAGATGTCGTGTCTGCAGGCTCAACTCCGTAACATCCAGACGAACCCAGAAATTCACCTCTAATAGCACTCACGAGGAACACGATATTAGGCCCTTCATTACATGTACAACGGAGGGGGTCGTCTACTTACTGCAGTGCCCTTGCGGCCTACAATATGTGGGTAGGACTAGGCGACCACTCTCCGTTCGTCTAAACGAACACATCACTAACATTTTGAATGGCTTCCCGAAACATTCTGTTTCTAAGCACTATCTGACCACACATAATAAAGACCCCTCCAAAACACTTTTTTTAGGAATCGATAGATATCGTCCCCATTGGAGAGGTAGTTCTTTGGTTAGGAGCATCTCAAAACTTGAGATGCTCTGGATACATAAAATCAAGTGCTATGCCCCCTATGGGCTTAATATTGACACTGACACTAACGCCTTTATCGATAATTCATGAATAATGCATGATTCTCAGAACTTCCGGCTTGTACTCATTTCCACTCCTTTAGTGTTCCTGGATGCCTCTAATGAATGGTCTTTACACTGTTAATTAGACATATTGGATTTGTACCTTTGTTGGGATGGTGGATGCTTCATTGAAGAATTGTGTCCATCTAAGGGGGTATGTGTCATATTAGTACTTGCGTGGATCTGGGACTAGTAAATGCTAAATAGTACTTCTTTATTCTCCCAATTTGGTTTATTTCACAATGTATATATCCCTTTGCTTGTATATGGTGTTCCTAATGCTCTCCAGAGATGGGAGAGATCACCTTCCTTTCCTCTAGGAATATCTATCCTCAATTTGATTAGTCATTTTATTTTTACAGTTTTGGGCGTTCACAGAGCTATGAAAGGCTCTGGGACGCCCCTATATATGCAGCAAATGATTTTCCTGTCTATTAGGTACGCGGCATGGGATTTGATGGGACATTTCTCTATTCCCCTTTATTCCCACTCATATTTTCTCGTTGGAATAAGTTGCTTGATTTTAATTCATTTATTTAATATTTAATTTTAATTAATATATTTCTATTTACACTTTCGATAATGAGGAATTCCACCTACTGTGGTTAATTACATTTAGGAACGGAAGTTGGTTTTCCTCTGTTTACACCGGAAACCGATATAGAATGTTACGCACATTCCCACATTTAAGATGGCGTTTTTGTGCCATCCGCCCTAAACTGGTGGAACGCAAGGTGATTTCCGGTCCCGTCCTCAGTAAGAGGTCTGGTTACGTTGCTTCAGTATATTAATGCGACACGTCAGTGCGTCGCCCGTGCCCCAGACGACGTCAGAGTGTGACGAAACGTACGTCGGGCGTGCTGACGTGCTGACGTGCTGCATTTACCGTCTACAGTCTACAGGACGGGCGTTCGCTTTCTAGCCGGCCGGCTCTAATGTTTTATTGTTATCCTTTTACATGTAAGTGCATTTCTTTTTGATTTTATTAAAAGTGGAAGCAGGATTACGCTATGTTGCTTTCCTTCTTTCTCTGGTATACCTCCTTGGAGGTTTATCCCTAGCCTGGGGTCACATCTCCATTTAGAGTGGTAACTGGAAGAACAGTGTGCCTAATTCAAACCAAGTGGTGTGTCTCTCCTTGATGGTTCCACCTTGAAAGGCCCCGACCGGGTTAAGGTCGCAAGCTCCTCTAAGCTTGCCATTTGGTAAGCGCACAATTTTATTATCACAGTGGTGTGGTGAAGGACTCATTGATTCCCATATTCACGTCCCGTATTTACCATCAAGATTGGTTCTTAATAGGACAGTCCAGTTGTTTATATAACCTATGAACTTGGAGCCTATCCCAATTTTTGGTTTTTTACCTATGTACTAATTCTGTTCATCACATGGAACATTTCTCACAGCGCTGCTCCTCTTTTACCTTACTTAGTAGAGGAGTTGGCAGGAAGTGTACAGTCGTTATGGGTAAAAAATAAACTGGTGGGAATGAAAAAGCAGCCAGAAGGGCATGGGTGACGGTTCCTCTGGTTAGCAGGGGGGTTGGTGTTCTGCTTCTCTCTTTAGCGACTAAAGCATTCAGGATCGAATCTGTGACCTAGATATCCCATGGACCTAGCCACAGGTACGGGAGAGTTGAAGGAGTTAATTAGTGCACCCTCAGAGGTTCGCATATAGTGCACGGCGGAACCCCTATTCTGTCACTGGGAGTGAGGTGGCAGGAAAGCTGGACTGGTGGAGTGGGACACAGGCTCAGTGGTGTCCCCCTCTAACTGCTACATTCTGAGAGACAAGGTCTGTAGTGTCATGGGACAGAGTGTTTCACACTATGAAACTTTAAGTTATTGCACAGCTGCACAAGATGAACGATTCAATTCTAAGTATGGAGCGCCTCATTAAGGTTCACATGACCATGGCCCCACCTGGTCCTGGGCATTAGTCAGTGCATTCACAAGGAAAGTACCCCCATGTGTAGGCCGAGTTGGCCCCACCCAAAGACCACTGCTTCCCCACACAGAGTAGGTACCAATTCTGCAGCTGCTGGCAGACAGACAGGTTTTCCTACTTAGAACTGTGCTGCTGTAGATATAAAACTAAGATTTTCTACACTTTTTTATTTTGGTGCACCTTGAATTAGATTTTGGGTATAATGGGTTCATAATAGATGTTCAGCTAGTAATCAGTACCTGAATCCTTCTTAAAGTATCCGTTAGACTTTTCCTTTCACTCTCTCTTGTCACTGAGAAAAGCACATAGGCCATACCATGCACAGGCTTCCCATAGAGATAACTAAAAAAGAAAGAAAAAAGAATTACACATTTGAGAATAATCACATCCAGACATCTCCTGTACAGATATCATCCATCACTAGAACACACACATCTCCTGTACAGATATTCCCCATCACTAGAACATGTGTAAGCAGGTGCAGTCTACATTCTCCACTGCAGGTGGTGCTCATCTGTAGCAGCAATGTAACCGAAGTCAGGAGAAACTCTCTGGTTTCCTCTTCCCCCTGGAACAGTGATCCAGTTGGATGTGCTGGAACCAGGTGACCTGACTTTGGCAGCCATCTTTGGTCTTGCAGAGTCTTTTTAAGTCCCTGCCCCCAGGTTTTGGTGCACTGTTTGGGAGTGGCTAGTGTAGGGACAGGATATCCATCTGTCAGGAAAGTAGTGGTAGGGAGAGGTTCTAACGAAGTAGGGAAAGAGTAGGGCCTATGTCTGCCTTATCAAAAAGCTCCCCGTTTGGGTTGGACCTGCCAGGCCGCACTCCACTCTTCTTGACAGACGCTGTCTGCAGCTCGAACCCTTATACTGCTGACTCTGCTTCGAATTGTTGTAAGTGCCCCAGTCGGGTGAGCTTTCCTGCCGGGGTTGTTTGTACTGTTTTTTTCCTGCCGGGTTTGCTTGTACAAATTCTGCAATAAATAGTTTTTGGCAATCTGGAACACTGTATGCTTTTTGCCACTGCACCATGCTGCACCCACCCAACATTTGGTGGCAGTCAGTAGGATATGCCTCTCTTTGCAGTGGGTGCGAAAGGAGGAGCAGGGACCATTATGGCGTTAGGAATGGCCTTGGCCAGGTGGCCAAGTTTAATGGGACCAACATCTTTGTTGGAGTAGGAGGAGAGACTGGAGAGTGCTGTGCACCTGTATCAGGTTCCTGCTCAACTGATCGCAGAGCTGGCCATCAAATCCCTGGAGAATGGTGCCCACAGAGCGGTGATGGCGCTGCTGGAAAACACTGAATCAAGTCTGGAACAGATTATGGTGCAGGTCTGTTTGGGGGAAACGTGACTGTCCCAGAGCTGAGGCGGAGGTTCTTCGTTTGCAAGCAAGAAGAGGTAGATGCTCACAGGCCACTAAAAGAGGGCAAGCAGCCTCTGTGACTACAGTCAACAGTGCTGGTCGTGGACATGGCATCCTCTGCAGGTGGCCGTGGGGCACGCTTGTTTTTTTTTCTGCTGCTGGCCGTGTAATTGAGTCAGAACATGCAGAAGAGCTGGTGGAGTGGATAACAAAGCCGTCCTCATCCTCCTCATCCT
The DNA here is from genome assembly GCA_037952925.1 of Lithobates clamitans. Taxonomy (NCBI): domain Eukaryota; kingdom Metazoa; phylum Chordata; class Amphibia; order Anura; family Ranidae; genus Lithobates; species Lithobates clamitans. The sequence goes on along the minus strand of JBBGZY010000333.1, from coordinate 494,178 downwards.
CTGTCACCCAGGCTCAGAGTAGTTTGCCTTCCAACGCAGCTGCCAAAGCGGCCTATTCCACCGGCTGCTTGTCCACAGTCATTTCTTCCGTAGCCCCACCATCATGCACGGAGGAGGCCCCAGAATTATTCAACCACAGTGTCAGGTACATGCTACTGGAGGATGCTCAGCATTTTGAAGGCTCTGATGTTGGTTCCCAGGTTGAGGAAGGGAGTAACGTGAGCCTAGAGAGAGGGGGTACCCAAGAAGGACAAGAAACTGCTAGTCATGTTCCCCCAACTGCAGCATACTGCCAAGTTTGCTCCAGTGACAAGGAGGGAGAGGATGATGAGGTCACTGACTGTACTTGGGTGCTTAAGAGAAGAGAGGAGACAGAGGCACAACTCCAATGAGGAAGGATGTCCACTAGGGGGCAGCTTAATGGCAGCCACCCTATTGCATCACACCGCAGAGCTCTGCAGGTGCAGGACGCTGCTCACTCCCCGCTGACTTTTAAAAATTTCTTGGTGTGGGCCTTTTTCGACTCGTGCAGTGGATCGCACAATTGCTGTTTGCAACCTATGTCAGAAGCGGATCAAGCGTGGCCAAAACAGCAGCCGCTTGGGCACCCCATGCTTGACCAGACATATGACAACCTGCCATGCAGTCCTTTGGCAACAGCACTTGAAAGGCCCACATCAAAGCAAAAGGAGGACTTCTCCTTTCTCCTCATCTGGGATCTCCAACCCTACTATACCTCCAGTCCTCTCAAAAAACCTGCACTGAGAGGAATGACAGTATAGCAATAGGTGTCCCAGGTACTTGCAGCCAATCTGCTAGCAGTACACCATCTGATTTTAGCAGGCAAATTTTCCTACCCCAGTTGCTGAACCGTAAAAAAGAAATTCGGTCCCAGTCATCCACATGCTCAGCGTCAAAATGCTAGCTTGGTCAAACTGCTAGCACTGCAACTGCTGCCTTTTCAGTTGGTAGACTCTGCCCCCTTTCGTGAATTTGTGGAATGTGCTTTACCTCAGTAGCAGGTTCCAAAACGCCATTTCTTTTCATGGAAGGCCATTCCGGCTCTCTACCAGCATGTGGAAGGCAATGTTCTGGCCTTATTGGACAGGGCGGTCAGCAGGAAGGTGCATATTACAGCTGACTCATGATCCAGCAGGCATGGGCAGGGACATTACCTTTCCTTCATGGCGCACAGGGTAACTCTGCTGGCAGTTGGGAAGGATGCAGGACAGGGTTCAGTGTTGTTGGAGCTTGTTCCACCACCATGCCTCCAAAATGCTAGTGGTGATTCTGACAGAGCTCTCTCCTTCACCCCCTCCTCTTCTTCTTCCTCTATGGCCTCCTCTGCAGATTTGTCCTCTGAACCAGCGGTGCTCCTTAAGCGTTCAAGGGGCTACGCAAACAGTCAGGCTAAAAGATGCCATGCGGTGCTTGAGTTGGTCTACCTAGGGCACAGGAGCCACACTGGGGCAGAAATTTTGTCAGCTCTGCAGAGGCAGGCTTAAGCCAGGAATGGTTGTATGCAACAATAGCACCAACCATCTCTCCGCCCTCCGACAGGGACACTTGACCCATGTTCCATGTTTGGCACACGTCCTGAATTTGGTGGTGTGGGAGAGTGGGGTGCTCCACCCAGGAAGTCTGGTCAGGACTCAATATGAAACAAACAACAGGTTGGAGGGCACACCCTAAACATATATTTCTAAGGTTGGTGGTGCTATAAAGACCAATATACAAATTGAACCACAGAGAATAGCGCACACATACACAAAGCAAGGTTGTTTTCAAATCTTGCAGGGCTACTTAAAAACACTTGATCTTAATAAGTAAATATGGGGATTTAGTCACACCATATGGCTGTACTGTGCTTAGGCAGAAGTGGGATTTATCTTTCATTCTATGAATAGTGTAGGACCCACTGAAAATGGGGTACTTTGATGCAGTGGTGGACTTAAGCACGGTATGGCCATATGGTGTGAGGGAGAAGTTTGGACTGGTCCTTCCCCCTGGAGTCCTTTTAGCCACTGGAGAGAAGACAGGGTGGCTGGGCTCACTCCATCATGCTGTTGGGGATCTGGGCAAACTGCCCAGCATCCCTGTGGTATACAGATGGAGACTGTAGTCCCATCCATTTTTACTAGATGGAAATCCCCCAGTGTTTGCAGAGCAAGGCTGATATCCTCCTGTCCCAATGCCAGACCTTTTTCTGGGGTTGTGTCAGTGGAAACCGAAGTCCCATCCACTACCACAGGAAATCCATCTTCTGTTAGTTGAGGGCAGAAGCCAGCAGCACTCTACCCTGTTGCAAGCTCTTCTGCTGGGTTACTGTCAGTGGACACCGCAGTACTATCCACCGATATCAGCTCAAGCTGCAGTTGTGAGGTGCCTATTGCATTCTCTCCCTGGAGCTAGTGTGGAGTTGATTGTTGTGGGCAGAGGCCAGTAGCGTTCTGCCCAGCTGCCAGCTGTTATAGTGGGAAGTAAAGTGAAAAGTCGGTGGCTTTGCACAAATCCCTCAGGGCCGCCGACTGTTGTATGCAGAGGTCAACAGCACCATGCTCTGAAGCCAGCTCTTCTGCTGGAGGCTCACTGGGTTGTTCTTTCTCAGCAGAAAAGTCTTTTAAATCCCTAGTCTCTGGAACTAGTGTCTGGGAATAGAGGTTCATCATCTCCTGTCCGTGGAACCCAGAAGATGTTATCAGGGATGGGCAAAGGTTAGCAGAGCTCTGCCCTGTTGTCAGCACTTCAGCTTTGGGGACGGCAATCTACGGAGTTTCCACTGCTGATTCCAGGGCATGCTGCTGAACATGTTCTAGCAGTTCCCTGTATGCCCATTCCAGATGCTGTTCTTTCCTTAGCAAGTATTCCAGATCAGGTTTGAGCTCTGAGACCCCTGCAAAACCGAGCATATCCTCTCTGTATTCTCTCAGGTCCTCAAAGGTAGGTTCCCCTTCATCGTCAAACACAAAACCATCTGTAAGGCTCTCCCACAGCAATCCAGGGCCACCAAAGTCATATCCCTCCGGAGAGCATTCTGTTGTCTCCCCTAAATATTCCTGCTGTGCATGCCATTGCGGAGCCCGATATCGATTATCCAGCTCTATCTCCTGCTGGACCAGCCTGTCCAACTCAGTTACCCATTGCTCCTGGGGTCGTTCTCCCAGAAATGGCATCCACAACTACCGTTTGGTCACTGGCCCGTTGTCCTGGGGTTGAAAAGCACTTGCCATGGTGTATACCAGCGAACTGGAGGGCACCAATCCAGACCTCCACCCGAATTTGCTGCCTGATCTCCAGCTATTGATCCAAAGTGACCATCACAGTCACTCATGGCATTGGGCCAAGCAAAATTCTTCTCAGCGTTCAACCTGGTGAGCAGTTACTGGCAAGTACCTGTACGGGAACAACAAGACCATGAAAAGATTACCTTTATCACACCACTGCTTCCATGGACTCAGCAGAGAACTCGGCCTGTAACCCTAATGTAGGGGATGCTGCTGATACTGTTGACCCTCAGCTATCTGAGCCTTTGGAGTGAAGATGAACAAAGTACTCTGATTATGTTGCTTTTTTCATAACTGTAACTATGTTAGTTTTGATGTTGCAATGTTCTTTGTTCTGTTCAATGCCAAGGATAGCATCTGTCAAAGAGGTGATGTGGGTCATAGGCAGGTGCAGTCTACATTCTCCACTGCAGGTGGCGTCCATCCATAGTGGCAATACAACTGGAGGAGGTAGTCAAGAGAAACCAGCTTTCTCTATAGTTTCCTCGGTCCCCTGGAAAGTGATCTGGTTGGATGCGCTTGAGCAAGGTGACCCTGGCAGCCATCTTGGGTCATGCAGAGTCCCTACCCCCTGGTTTTGGTGTGCTTTATGGGAGGTTAGTGTAGGGACAGGATGGCCATCTGTCAGGACCAGCACAAGCAGTAGTGAGGTTCCGGTGGAGAAGGGAAAGAGTAGGGCCTACGTCTGCCTCTTTAGAAGCTCCCTATTTGGGCTGGACCAGCCAGGCCACACTCCGCTCCCCTTGACAGACTCTGTCGGCAGCTTGAACCCTCATACCACTGACTCTACTTTGAACTGTTGCAAGTGCCCCGGTCGGTGAGCTTTCATAACTAGAACACACACGTCTCCTGTACAGATATTTCTCATCACTAAAACACACACATCTCCCCCATCACTATAACACACACACCTCCTGTACAGATCTCACCCATCACTAGAAAACACACATCTCCTGTACAGATCTCCCCCATCACTAGAACACACACATCTCCTGTACAGATCTCCCCCATCACTAGAACACACACATCTCCTGTACATATCTCCCCCATCACTAGATATAATACACACAGTCTGTATTTATACTCACTTTGCTTCGATATCAACCTTGAATTCCCGATCATTTATGTAGTAGAATTTTTGAGCTTCCTTTATTTTCACCTCTAAACTGGGCGTAGCTGCAATTACAAAAAATAAATATCTTATAACAGCCCCCAGCTCCTAGTTCATTCAGTCCTTCATTCAATAATTTCCAGTTTAATGTTACATTGAATTTTACACAGACAAAATGTTCAATATTTTTTGTGTCATATAGAATGTGTGGGTTTTTAGCTTTTTAATGGCTGTCTGACTTCCAATCATTCATTCTCCTGGTGTCCATAAGAAAGTAAATAAGGGTTAGCCTCCAGGAATCCCATGCCACGTTACTATAACTCTCTACCAAATCTAATCTAAATCTAAAGTATAGTTTTAATTTGTTTAGAAGTTTTCTTGAAAGTACTCTTTTTTTAATGCTTACTATCTTGCTGTGAAATATTAGTTATGTTGAAAATTAAAACTATATTGTAGCTAATTTAATTTGCCCCCACCAGCTGTACGCATATATGTGGACACTGGACAGGAGTACTGAATTAGTATGGGAAGTTCCGGCGCTGTCTGTGCTTAGTAAAATATATAGAATTGTTAAAAAATAGTCTACAGTACCTACCATATAATCAACAATATCTACTATAACAAATGACAAAGCATAACAATAAGAGTTTATATAGTGTTGTGATTCTTCAATAGCGCGATAATTCCTTTAAAGTGCCATCCATGAAAAAAAAAAGTTCCTCTAAAAAGTGCAATCCATGCTATCGTTTAAAAAGGTTTTATTATAAAATAATATCTACCCACCTGTTAGTCTTTCATGACAAATATAAAACGTCGTGCAATCCGCGGTTTGTGTTCCAAAATCCAAGAAATGGCATCACCAGAAGTCTCCCTACGTAATGCATTTCCACCCCGGGAGCGTCATCAGAGGCTGGAGTCTTCTGGTGGCTGGGGACCTATATATCAATAGAACCTCCCAATGCTCCCTCTGGCCCTCTTACTTCACCCATTGTGAGCTTTGGATATAATAATAATATAATTGTTAGTTTTATTTTATTTTTCTTATTTTCTTTATATTCCAATTTTTTTATGTTCTTTTTATATTGCTTTATATACATATATGATTTTTGTTATATTTTTACAGTTGTTTTTTTAAATACAATATACAAATACAATATGTTCTGGTGCAAATTATACTAGTGGCCACCATTTAGATAAGCAAAAGCTCACAATTGGTGTAGTAGGAGGGCCAGAGGGAGCATTGGGAGGTGCTATTGATACATAAGTTATCAGCCACCAGAAGACTCCAACCTCTGATGACGCTCCCAGGATGGAGTGAAATGCATTAGGTACGGAGACTTCTGGTGACGCCATTTCTTGGATTTTGGAACGAAAATCGCAGATTGCACAGCGTTTTATATGCTTGTCATGAAAGATTAACATGTGAGTAGATATTATTTTGTAATAAAACTTTTTAAACAATATCATGCCATGTATGCTCTATTTCTTATCCTGTGAGTCTGTCTGACTATTGGGGATGTGTGGAAGAGGATAAAGACACATCTATGAAAGATATATTTCATCAGTACAGTCAATCTTTACATGGATAGTTGGTGAGTGAGGGCACAGGAGGAAGGGAAGCACAGCAGATTAGCATTTGTCCATGTAGCTTTTGCAGCAAGAAGTCATAGCCCCAGTTTCTGTCGTAGAACAATACAAAGGATTATATTTAAACTTGTTAACAGTCCCCAAGCCAAAAGGGGGCGTGCGCCCCATTTTAGAACAAAAGGTCCAAAATGTTTTCATTGGGACCCAGAAGTTCTGTATGGAATCCACCATGTCTGTCATAGCATCCATCCATCAGGGAGACCTTCTGGCTTCTGCGGACATAGAGGATGCATATTTACATGACCTGATATTTTCAGCATGCCAGCAATTTCTTCATTTTTGCTATGGGTCCCCAGCACTTTCAGTTGGTTGCCCTGCCATTTGGCCTATTGTCTGCACTCCAGGTGTTCACCAATGTGCTTGCCTCGTTAGTAGCTATACTACACTCTCAGGGCATCCCTATTGGAGAATATCTAGATAACCTCCTGCTGTGAGAACAGTTGGAGCAGGTCCTGACTGCCAATGCAGCTCAAACTTTTCAAGCCTTGCAGAGGTTCAGCTGGGTCCTAAAGTTTCAAAAATCAGGGCTGAAACCAACTCATTACTTGAAATATCTGAGTCTCAACCTGGATGCGGATCAGGGCAGAGGTTTTCTTACCCAGGAAAAACTTCAAACTTTGCTCTCCAAGACTCAGACTGTTCAATTCAGGTCTCAAACCAACTCTTTGCTTCTGCATCAGAATACTGGGGCTGATGGTAGCCTCTTTTAAAACAGTCTCATATGTTTAGTTCCATGCCATTCTCCTACAATGCAACATTATGTTGTCATGGAACATGTCAGGCCAGACTCTGGACATACTGAATTGCAATCGGGAGCTTTCCAATCATGTGACCGCCATGACAGCCAATCACAGCGGTTGCATGACCATGAATCCCCCCTCCACAGCCTTTTAAACCCCTTAAAGGGCTGGCAGGCGCCGGCTCCAAGGGGTTAAAGCAAGACTACAGCATGCCATTGGATGTACAAGCAAATATTAGGCCTTTTGGAACAATGTGCTGTGGACTGCTGCTGCTGAATCAAAGATAGCATTTCTTGACTTGGCCATAGTAGCAGTAGACATATGTGCCTCAAACTAAAGAAAGCATTTCAGAAGAAAAACCTCATATCAACTGTGAAGTATGGTGATGGTAATATTATAGTTTATGGTTGTTTTGCTGCTTCATGCCCTTGGCAGCCTACAGTCATTGAGTCAACAATGAATTCTAGATTATTTCAAATAAACTGATCTTTCAACATGATAATAATCCAAAGAACACTAGCAAATCCACCAAGGAATGGCTCAAAAAGAGGAAATGGAGTATTATGATTAAATGACCCCAGATTCCGAGGCAAAGGGTGTACTAACTTTTTCAACAATTCACTATTTCTTCTATGACTATTTCTTCTTCTCTTGTTGAATAAATGATTGAAGAGGCATATTTTCCTCGTGTTTCTTTTTTTATTCAAGTAGATTACCTTTATCTGTAGACAATGTTTGAATAAAAATATATTCTCCATAAGCATGTACTTACATTGTCACAAGAATATATGGTGCGGTATGCTACTCTCACTGATAGCTATACATTAAAAAAAAACTATTTTAAGTTCTAACCCTGACCATAACAAAGATAATTCATATAAAGCATGCAAAAATATGATCTTACTATATTCTTTCACTTCAAACTTTGTAGTGTAGGTATGTACATCAGTGTCTTCAAACTTTGCCACCAAGGTCCAAACTCCCAAACTGAAACACACAAGTGATATATATACACATGTCAGAAAACCACTGACTTACCCATTACTATTACACCAACTAATTCAGTAAGTCAGTGTGATCAGGATATCAGCATATAAACGCTCACCATTTTTAGAATTCCATAAGTTCTTGATATTTAAAGTGGTCCTGCCTATTAAGTCTAAACCCTCCTAACAGTGAAACATGTAAAGGATGGCCACACTGCCAGAACTCTATTCAATGCATAGGAAATCTTCATGTGAAGTCCGCTGGGAAACTGACTCTTCTGGGAGTGTCAATATTCTGAATGCCTTGCAGCTCTCACTCGTTCCTTCTGCTGATCTCCACATCAATGCGGTGTCCTGCAATGACGTGGTGGTCAGAGAAAAGAACACTGCAGTGGAACCAGGAGATCAACACTCCCAGAAGTAAATTTTCCCAGTGGACTTCACATGAAGATTTCTCACACAGGTATGGCCAGTTTCGGGGGTTTCAATTAATTGACATGGCTGCTTTATTCTCAAAAGGCCTCTCAATGTATAATTAAATAATATTTTACCTATGAAGGTTTGGTCTTTCTCAACCTTTTTAACATGGAGAAACTCTTGAAATAACTTTTTGTATTCAGAGAACCCCTGCTAATATTATACAGTATATACAGCTCAGAGTACATTATGGTGATGGTCAGTGGTAAAAATGCTCATTACATTTGTAGTCATTGAGAAGAAATCTCCCTACAGATAGCTAAAAAAAGATCATTTTATTCCATGGAACCCTGGTTAAGAAACCCTGATCCTGGTCATGTATATCTATATCTACAGTGCCTTGAAAAAGTATTCATACGCCTTGAAATTTTCCACATTTTGTCATGTTACAACCAAAAACATAAATGTATTTAATTGGGATTTTATGTGATAGACCAACACAAAGTGGCACAAAATTGTAAAGTGGAAGGAAAGTGATAAATGGTTTTTCAACATTTTTTGCAAATAAATATCTGAAAAGTGTGGTGTGCATTTGTATTCAGCCCCTTTTACTCTGATAACCCTAACTAAAATCTAGCGGAACTATTTGCCTTCAGAAGTCACCTAATTAGTAAATAGATTCCACCTGTGTGCAATTTAATCTTAGTATAAATACAGCTGTTTTTTAAGTCCTCAGAGGTGTGTTAGGGAACCTTAGTTAACAAACCGCATAATGAAGGCCAAGGAGCACACCAGACAGGTCAGGGAAACATTTGTGGGGAAGTTTAAAGCAGGGTTGGGTTATAAAAAAAATATCCCAAGCTTTGAACATCTCATGGAGCACTGTTCAATCCATCATCCGAAAATGGAAAGAGTATGGCAAAACTGCAATCCGATCATGGCCGTCCCTCTAAACTGATAGGCCAGGCAATGAGAGCATTAATCAGAGAAGCAGCTAAGAGGCCCATGGTAACTCTGGAGGAGCTGAAGAGATCCACAGCTCAGGTGGGAGAATCTGTCCACAGGATAACTATTAGTCGTGCACTCCACAAATCTAGCCTTTATGGAAGAGTGGCAGGAAGAAAGCCATTGTTGAAAGAAAGCCATAAGAAGTCCCATTTTCAGTTTGCAAGAAGCCATGTGGGGACACAGCAAACATATGGAAGAAGGTGCTCTGGTCAAATGAGACCTAAATTTTTGGCCTAAAAGCAAAGTGTCCAGAAAACTAACACTAAAACATGGTGGTGGCAGCATCATGTTGTGGGGATGCTTTTCTTCAGCAGGGACAGGGAAGCTGGTCAGCGTTGCTGGGAAGATGGATGGAGCCAAATATAACAGGGTAATCTTATGCCGCGTACACACAGTCGGACTTTTCGGCTACAAAAGTCAGACAGCCCGTCCGACAGACTTTCGACGGACATTTGGCGGACTTTTGGCGGACTTGCGGCAGACTTTCTAACTAATTGACTTGCCTACATACGATCACACAAAAGTCCGACGGATTTGTACGTGATGACGTACACCGGACTAAAATAAGGAAGTTGATAGCCAGTAGCCAATAGCTGCCCTAGCGTGGGTTTTTGTCCGTCGGACTAGCATACAGACGAGCAGATTTCTGGGTCCGGCGTAGTTACAACGTAAAGATTTGAAGCATGTTTCAAATCTAAAGTCCGTCAGAAAGTCCGCTGAAAGTCCGGCGAAACCCACACACGATCGGATTGTCAGCCGGCTTTAGTCCGTCGGCGTCCGTCGGACTTTTGTAGACGAAAAGTCCGACCGTGTGTACGCGGCATTAGAAGAAAATCTGTTAGTCTGCAAAAGACTTGAGACTGGGGTGGAGGTTCACCTTCAAGCAGGACAATGACCCTAAACATACAGCCAGAGCTACAATGGAATGGTTTAGATCAAAGCATATTCATGTGTTAGAATTACCCAGTCAAAGTCCAGACCTACATCCATTTGGGAATCTGTGGCAAGACTTGAAAATTGCTGTTCACAGGCGCTTTTGGTTGTAACATGACAAAAGGCGGAAAATGTCAAGGGGTTTTTTTCAAGACACTGTATATACGTAATCTATGTAATTGGTTAGATTCACCTGGACTTGTTCTCTAATGTTAAAGACGAATCTTAGCTTTTTCAAGCCACTTCTTTAGTTCTAATGGATTATGACTTGAGGAAACTGCTTGGATAAGCTGCGAAATGTCTTCAACATTATAGAACAAGTCTAAATGAATGTGATTAACTGCTATTGTCAATTGTTATGTGAAGCACAATGGTATTTTTCATATAATGATTAGAAAGCTTATTGGTACTTTTGCGTTTCCACCCATTACTTACTGCTGCATAAGGCCATTACTTCCTTTCCCCTGATATGCAACAGGAAGTAAGTGTAAATCTTGCAAAATGAGGGAAAATCCCACCCCTGATAGTTGTCACCAAAACAAGCTTCCCTTAGACTATTTTCCATGTCAGTGGAGGCCCATCCATGCGGGCGCAGGGGCACCGCCCCACTAATCCATGCGTCCGGCACCTAATCTACATGCAGGTTGCTGGATGCATGGATTCCAATGGGGATTTATTTTTATTTATTTTTTTAGAAGCACGTGTTTAGAACCGGAGGCTCTAATTGGCTTCAAAAAAGGGAGGGCTCGGGGAGTAGAGCACTGCACCCTGAGCCCACCTAGTTTGTGACAATAGCAAATTAATATTCGCTCTAGTCTTCCTTATTCTCCTCCCGGCCAATTAGGAAGCTTGGCCTGAGACCCAATTGGCCGGGAGGTGAAGGTCACCATGAAGCCTGAGACGAAGAGTAAAGCCACCGAGGAGGACCTAGATGGGGTAAGTGCGGAGTGGACCGACCGACCGGGGGGGTGGTGGTGGTGTAAGTGCAGGGCAGACCGACCGGGGGGGGGGGGGAGGGTAGCTTTGGGATGTCTTGTTTGCCACCCCCCCAAAATGTACAGCACCAGCCACCACTGTTCCCTGTGCACTTGATCTGGTGGCAGCCGCCAAATTATGGCTTCCTCCTCAGTTTAACTTTTAGTGACAATGTCCTTCATTAACGACAGTGAAATTAGATCTCTTCGGCTAAGACATCTACAGCATTAAAAAAAAAACCTAACCCTAAAAGAAGAAAAAAGTTTAGCCATGTATGCATGGGTGCGGGGTTGTAAAACCAACCCCACATTTGTAGAATTTCATTGGAAAATGTTTTGCTTTTGAAACGTTAATTCGGTTTTCCAATAGTTAATGATAATCAAATTGCTGTTTGTTTTCAACTGTAATGACAAAAAAAAAATCAAGAACAGGATTTTTCAGATTCTTGGAATTCTTGTGATTGTGATTTTCAGTGATTGTGGTTTTCATTGAGAAAACACTATTCACTCCAAAATCAAACGTTAAAAGCTAATAAAATTTTAAGCACTTCGAATTCTCTGATGGCATTATCAAAAATACTTGTAGGCAAGTTGTCTACAGGAAGGGGGGGGAGCAGTTAGCCGGATCGTTTACATTCCTAGACTTTTTGGCCCTGCCTTTCTACCTCGTGTGATATATAAAGGGGGGGAGGGCCGGGTCCGGGTCGCTGGCTCCCGCTCTGGGACACTAAAAGAGTCTATTACAGAACACGGGAATCCCGGAGGACTGCCAAGCTTGGAGGATGCCAATAATGAACTACTACCTTTATCAAGGTATGCCTAGGCAGCTAGAATCTAGACATTTATGGTTGATTTACATTGCGCTAAATGTTCTGTTGGACTTTTCTAAAGAACATTCAGTAACGTTTTAAATGTTTAAAGCCTAGTCTAAAGTCATTTAAAGGGGTGCTTTAAAGGGGTCCATTCACAGGTGGGGGAGGGGTAGACCTTAATGGGGGACATATCAGAAGCAAAGGGAAATCAGGTCCCTTGCTCTGCCACACAGGACAGTGTTGTGTGGCAGAGTCGTGTAAATCTCAGGACTGGATGGGCAGAAATCCACATTTTTTGTCAGGTAAAACAGCTTCATTATATCTGTATATTTTCCTGGTTTCCTGAAAGTGTAAGTAAACCCTCCTGTTGTTTTCAGCCAAGGAAGCTGCCATCTTTGCCTCTGTTTAATCCACAACTGCCATGATGCTGCACATGTGATCAATTATGACACCAGCCATTGGATGGTTTGACAGTTTGGTTGAGAGCACAACCAATGGGAGTGCTGCATTTCTGGCACATGCCGGAAATTAAACTGTTTTATGGCTGGGTTTACTACCGCTTGAAGTCTACCTTTAACTTAGCATTTTTAAGGCAAGCAATTTATTTGGAAATGTAGCTGTCTATGTGTAATATATTGATTCTTTATTTTTTTATCAGGAGATTTTATTGCTGAACACATAAAGTTCTCACCTCGCAGATTCAGGTAATTTATAACTCGAGGATATGATTCCACTTTGATGCAGGATTTTACGATTATTTACAATCACATTATCAGGAGTCTGAGATGGGAGAAGAAAATCATTATTATACAGAAAAATCCAAAAAGATTTCATGACTATATCTGGCCGTTATAATCGACTATGTCAGTAGGATGAGCTATTGGAACTGATAGGAGTCTAAGGAGAATGTCTAGGGGTCACCATACACAGTACATGCTACAAACTGAACACCGAATCTGGTGCAGCTATGCATACTAACCAACCAGCTTCTAACTTTTTTTAAAGTCAGCAGCTACAAATAAGTTAGCTGCTGACTTTTAATATTAGGACACTTACCCCCCCCCCCCCCATTCTTTCTACAATCAACTTTAGATTTATCAAAACTATGTAAATTGAGCACCTACCTAATTTAACCAATCAATATGTATCAATTATTAACCAATCAATTTGTATCTGATCAAGCAGGCCATTGCACTACATCGTTTTTGGCAGATCCAAGCAGATTGTACAATCAGATTGTAAAGTGTGGTGAACTTAAGTCATCCCTTGGATTCCAGAAAGCTGAAATCTAGTTACTTTTGGTTTGCACATGATCTAATAATACTAAATGGGCCCTTTAGTACTGTACCTATCTGTGACCAAATCTTCCTTTCAAGTTAATCTTCCTTTAGACATTTAAATCATTTTTTTTAAATTATAGTGCAGCAGGCATACTGGGTGAGATTAAAGACTTTCCAGAACTTTGCTAGCTGCACGGGATCAGGAAGGCAGGATGAGTATGACAGCCCTGGAGCTTGCACCTTTATAAAACAATTAGGGTTGCACCAATACAGATACCTGTGCCAATACTGAGCATTTGTAGGAGTATCGATACTCATGCAAATGCTCCAATATCTGAAACCGATACCTTTAGGCTCAGTTCTTTCAGCTGTCTGTGGGATTCCCCTGCTGACAGCTGAAATGTAAACAAAACAAAAAAGCCGGCTAAAGCAAAAAAAAAAAATTATTGGTTGTTAAAGCAGAGTTCCAAGCATTAAATTAACTTGTCATTATTCGGCAGCATTGAACCTAATAAACAATATATGGAAAAAGAAAAAAAAAAAAATTTACTCACGTTTTGATGTCTGTTGCTAAAGGGTGCCTTGGAATCTGCCTCTTCCTCTCCCTGGCACCTGACGCCATTTCCCTGGGCGCCCGTACTCGCTAGTGCTCCTGGGAGATGTTTGTCATCATTTCCCACGAGTCAGTGGGCAGTGCCGAGGGGTTCGATGCCATCACATCGGGCGGCGGGCACTTCCGATGATGCTGCCCGTTTTGATGACAACGTCAGAAGTGCACGGCGCATGCGCGAGAACGGGCAGTGCATGCTGGTCGCTCAGCTGCACCAGAGCCTGGAAGATAGTACTTGTGGGCTTCACATGCCCACAAGCACTATGGAAACTGCCAAGAAAGAGGTATATAAGATATATTCCTCTATGAAATCGGCAATCAAGCACCGATTCAGCACAGAAATGTGAGTGCTATAAATAAGCGTTAGAAACAAAAGATATTCATCCTAAAAAAAATTTTAACAGTGGGAACTCCGCTTTAAGGAGCGTGGCCACCATGTCCTTAAATCAGTTGTATACACGCACTGATTTTTTATTTTTTTTTATTAAAAAACAAAATAAAACATGTAAGGCAAAGGCATAATGAGCTAGTATGCAGCGCATACTAGCTCATTATGAAATACTCATTATGAAATACTCACCTTAGAATGAGGCCTCGACATTTATACAAACTGATGGGCACTGTAGTGGCACTGATGGGCACTGTAGTGGCATGGATGTGGCATGGATGAGCATGAATGGGGATGGCTGGGTATGGCTGAGTATAGCTGGGTATGGCTAAGTATGGCTGAGTATGGCTGAGTATTGCTGGGTATGGCTGGGTATTGGTGAGTATTGCTAGGTATGGCTGAGTATTGCTGAGTATGGCTGGGTATTGCTGAGTATGGCTGGGTATTGCTGAGTATGGCTGGGTATGGCTGAGTATGGCTGGGTATGGCTGAGTATGGCTGGGTATGGCTGAGTATGGCTGGGTATGGTTGAGTATGGCTGGGTATTGCTGGGTATTGCTGAGTATGGCTGAGTATGGCTGGGTATTGCTGGGTATGGTTGAGTATGGCTGGGTATTGCTGGGTATTGCTGAGTATGGCTGAGTATGGCTGGGTATTGCTGGGTATGGCTGAGTATGGCTGGGTATTGCTGAGTATGGCTGAGTTTGGCTGAGTATGGCTGAGTATGGCTGGGTATGGCTGAGTATGGCTGAGTATGGCTGAGTATGGTTGGGTATTGCTTAGAGGTCGACCGATATGGGTTTTTCTCTGGCCGATGCCAAAGCTGATATTTAGAAATCGCGGTGGCCGATGGCCGATATATGATGCCGATTTTTTTGGGCCGATATATTAGGCCGATTTCTTTTTTTTTTTCCCTTCATCTCATAAAATCTAACAGTTAGACCCCTTTTACACTGGGGCGATGCGCTGGCAGGATGTTAAAAAAAAGTCCTGCAAGCAGCATCTTTGGAGCGGTGTATACCGCTCCTCCACCACTGCTGCCCATTGAAATGAATGCGCACCGCTGCCGAAGCGCCTGCAAAGTGTTTTGGCAGCAGCGCTTCAGGGGCGCATTTAATCCCTTCTTCGGCCGCTAGCTGGGTTATAAGCGCCCCGCTAGCAGCCAAATAGCGCCGATAAAATGACAGTAAAGCGCCGCTAAAACTAACAGCGTTTTACCGTCAACGCCTGCCCGCTCCAGTGTGAAAGCAGCCTTAAGTAATAAGTGATACAGAAAATTTTTTATATTTAAACATTTATTAAACAAAACAAACCTCCAATCATTTCACTTGTATGTATAATTTATATTAAAAAAAATAACTATATCTTAAATATTTAATACACAAAAACAGGTAATCAAAACTTTTGGACGAAAAAAAATGGGCTAACTTTACTGCTTTTTTTTTTTTTTTTTTTTTTTTTTCATTAGTGTATTTTTAAAAAAAAAATTGCATTTGAAAGACCGCTGCGCAAATACCGTGTGACATAAAATATTGCAACAACCGCTATTTTATTCCCTAGGGTCTCCGCTAGAAAAAATATATATAATGTTTGGCGGTTCTAAGTGATTTTATAGCAGAAAATACAGGCTTTTTACTTGTAAGCAACAAGTGTCAGAAAAGATTTAGTCTTTAAATGGTTAAACTGAGAACTTCTCCAGGAGTTCAGTCTATTGATAAAAGAACCTGAAAGAGATACAATGTTTCTTCTTATCAGACTTGGCAGGCTGCCCAGAGGAGGAGAGAAGAAAACTTCAGACAACTTGCATTGACTATTACAGAAGTCATTTGCAAGTCCCGCTGAAAGTATAATCGGCTTTTTTTATCAGCACAATCGGCCGATGCCGATTAAGTAAAAAGAGCCAAATATCGGCCGATATATCGGTCGACCTCTAGTATTGCTGGGTATGGCTGGGTATTGCTGAGTATGGCTAGGTATTGCTGGGTATGGCTGAGTATGGCTGGGTATTACTGGGTATGGCTGAGTATGACTGAGTATGGATGGATGACTGAGTATGGATGGCTGTGAGTATGGATGGGGCTGACCATGGATGGATGGATGAGTTCTGCAATGGGCACAGATCAGCGCTGTGGGCACTACAGATCCAGCCCACAGCGCTGCTGCACCCGATCTCTCCCCTCTTCGATCGGTACAGAGAGGGGAGAGAGGAACCGGACATGACGCCAGTTTGTTTACAAGTGATCGCTCCTGTATGGCTGGGTATTGCTGGGTATGGCTGAGTATGGCTGGGTATTGCTGAGTATGGCTGGGTATGGCTGAGTATGGCTGAGTATGGCTGGGTATGGTTGAGTATGACTGGGTATTGCTGGGTATTGCTGAGTATTGCTGAGTATGGCTGAGTATGACTGAGTATGGATGGATGATTGAGTATGGATGGCTGTGAGTATGGATGGGGCTGACCATGGATGGATGTATGAGTTCTGCAATGGGCACAGATCAGCGCTGTGGGCACTACAGATCCAGCCCACAGCACTGCTGCACCCGATCTCTCCCCTCTCCGATCGGTACAGAGAGGGGAGAGAGGAACCGGACATGATGCCAGTTTGTTTACAAGTGATCGCTCCGTCATTTGAGGAAGCGATCACATGGTAAACGGCTGCTATCAGTGGCCATTTACCACAAGGACCCGGCGGTCAAGGAATACTGCCATGTGCGTGCCCCAGAGTTATCGAGCCGCGCTGTAGCTGTCATTCAGCTATAGCGCCGTTGTTAAATGGTTAAATAGGACAGATTACAGAATAAAATGTGCATGTTTTATGTGCAGTAACACTATTTATTTTTAAACTAACACTGCTCAAAATAAGGGAGTGCATTTTTTTTTCAGTTTTGTTACATTTAATTGTCTAAGGCAGGGGTAGGCAACTTCGGCCCTCCAGCTGTGGTGAAACTACAAGTCCCACGAGACATTGCAAGACCCTGAAAATCACAGGCATGACTCCTAGAGGCAGAGGCATGATGGGATTTGTAGTTTCACCACAGCTGGAGTACCGAGGTTGCCTACCCCTGGTCTAAGGATTGCGAAAAAATATCATTGTTGTAAGAATATACAAGAAAATAAAGCCTTGTTTGTCCTTAAAAAAACAATATATGTATTACGTTGTTATCTTAAGTAATGACAAAAGTTATCACCGAATAAACAGGCCCATAGCAAAAATGTAAAAAATACTCTGCTTCATAGGGGGAGAGCAGGTGTGAGACCCAAAGTGGGTAAGGAGTGGGTAACAACTAAGGATGAGCCCAGGTGTGTTCGCAGCTCCACCTACCCGTGCCCGCCAGGAATTTGGCACTGCACAGCGCTAATCACAGGCCGTGAGACATTTCTCAATCTGTGCAGCCACGGATCGGGAAATGTCTCACTGCCTGTGATTAGCACTGCGCAGTGCCGGCTTCCTGGTGAGCGTGGGCACGTGGAGCTGAGAACACGCCCGAGCCCAACCTTATTCACAACCAATCACTCATTGAGTCCCCGGCTGACAGCTGAAGTGTAAACAAAACTGTTGCAATTAGGTATCGGTAATTGGTATCGGCGAGTAAATAAAAAAAAAGTATTGGTGCTCATACTCGCTGTAAAATAAATGGTATTAGTGCATCCCTACAATTAAACAATGGCAGCTTCCATATTTCCATCCTCAGCCACTTTATAAGGTGCATTTCATTTTATGTTTAGGTGGCTGTTCTAGGTACCTTGTATAAAGTAAAGGAATAATAAAATATAACTAGAAGACATATAAGAAATAAATGTTATACAATGATTACATGCTACAGGATGAATTTTTATAAGTTTATATAATAAATGCAGATTTGAATATGGACAAAGAGAAAAGACCTACCAGGACTTCTATGACTGTCATCTTGTTTAAAGGCTTCAAGTCTGGGGTCATGCCATAAGTCCGGTAGAAAACTGAATACAAAGAGAAAGGTACATGTTATAGGTAGTGAAAAATGCCATGATATAATACTAGTAGCTACTCATAATAATAGTTATGCCAAAGTAGCTTAAAGAAGTTTTCAAAAATTAAATGTCAGCAGCTACAAAAACTGTAGCTGCTGACTTTTAATTAAGAGACACTCAGCTGTCCAGGAATGCAGCGTGTCTTCACCCAGTCTTCACCAGTCTCTGGGTCCCCAGAGCCGGCATCTCAACTGCCAGAGGCTATTGCCGCGTACACACGGTCGGACTTTTCGTCTACAAAAGTCCAACGGACGCTGACGGACTAAAGCTGGCTGGTAATCCGATCGTGTGTGGGCTTCTCCGGACTTTCAACGTACTTTTTTAGCCGCAAATCCGACGTACTTTAGATTTGAAACATGCTTCAAATCTTTACGTCGTAACTACGACGGACCCCGAAATCCGCTCGTCTGTGTGCTAGTCCGACGGACAAAAACCCACGCTAGGGCAGCTATTGGCTACTGGCTGTGAACTTCCTTATTTTAGTCTGGTGTACGTCATCATGTACGAATCCGTCGGACTTTTGTGTGGTCGTGTGTAGGCAAGTCCGTTCGTTAGAAAGTCTGCCACAAGTCCGCCGCAAGTCTGCCGAAAGTCCGCCGGAAGTATGTCGGACAGGCTGTCGGACTTTTGTAGCTGAAAAGTCCGACCGTGTGTACGCGGCATAAGACACTCATGGACATCGCTGGACAGAGATGGGGCTCAGGTAAGTATTAGGAAGGCTGATACAAACAGAAGTTTTTTTTTTTTTTATCTTAATGCATTAAGATAAAAAAAAAAAAAAAAAAAAAAAAAAAAAGAAAACCTTCTGCCTTTACAACTCCTTTAATACAGCCACTGGACCTGCTATGCGCATTCATCAAGAGTGCCGCCCATGCCTTCCTTTTCTACCCCTCTTCTGTTCATGGAATCCAACCACATCGAACATTTGTTGTTGGAAATTCCGATCGTGTGTACGCTGCATTGGAGCGGCAAGGATGTGGAATTCCCTTCCACAGGCGGTGGTCTCAGCGGGGAGCATCGATAGTTTCAAAAAAACTATTAGATAAGCACCTGAACGACCACAACATACAGGGATATACAAGGTAATACTGACATATAATCACACACATAGGTTGGATTTGATAGACTGTCTTTTTCAACCTCATCTACTGTATGCAATTATATAAGACTCCACTGTGCTACATAGCATACTTACCTGACAAAAATACTTTAAATGTTTTTTTAAATCCTATTTTATCACCTTGGATTTAAAGCAATAGTAAACCCAAAAGCAAACATTTATTATATTGCAGCTTACCAAATTTATAGATGTGCTGGCTACATTAGTTTTCCTTTTTTTTAGACATTCTTTCCTTTATTTTAACCTGGTGATCCGACCAGTAAGAATGATGTTTTTCAACAGAACAAGCTGTCTTGCAGAGACAAACGATTTACCACTAACAGGGGTGCATATAATGATCAGCATTTAGTTATTTATGTAAAACCTTTATCCCAAAGAGAAAAAACTGTAATTGCAATGTGAGCTGGTGTTTGGCTTCAATGTGTTAGTGTATCTAAATCTACTAGTGCTACTAACACTCCCCTCCCCCCAGACTGACAATTCTGCTGTCCAAAGGTGCTCCTCCTGCTCCTTCATTCAGAGTGGAGGCACTCTAATACAGGAGGTGTGTTATTAGCCAGATCACCAGGTGGAAACAGAGGGAAAAGCCTAGAAAAAAAGAAATACGAATGCAGCCACCACATTTGATGATTGGTAAGCTGCAATATATTACTATATACTATCATGCTGAGAAATATCTGCTTTATCTGACCTGTCTGGTTAGCCCATGTAATAGCTTGGGTATAATGAGCTGTCCGTTGGTAATGAGCGTTTTTATTGGAGTAACCGTCTTGCTGACTTTACTTGTTTTGCCTAATATTTAAAGCTGCTGGTTAGACCCTTTTTTGCATGTCCTCGCTTCGGCAGGACATATACTAAAATTGGAACGATACAGAGAAGATTAGCATGGCCCCTGCGCAAGGATGACACGCAAATTCGTGAAGCGTTCCATATTTTTCAATCAGCACATCACCCATAGTTATTACCTCTTGTGTCTCTTGACCTTCCCTCTTAGATTGTAAGCTCTAAGGAGCAGGGCCCTCTGATTCCTACTGTATCAAATTGTATTGTATTTGTACTGTTTACCCTCAAGTTGTAAAGCACTACGTAAACTGTTGGCGCTATATAAATACTGTATAATAATAATAATAATAATGAAGGGGTTCTGTGAGGTTGGACAGGCTCCTTTTGGTGGATGATTTAAATCAATCATAACCCATCTATACAAACCTTCTCAGCAGGATATCATTTTGTTGGTTTTATACCTTGATATGACAGATCATTATGGTGGCATTATGGTCCTACTATGATACACGAATATCCTATTGGTGGTGATCTTTTGGCCCTACCTGGTGGTATTTCTGGGTGAACACTAGGGTTGTCCCGATACCACCTTTTTAGGACTGAGTACAAGTACCGATACTTTTTATCAAGTACTCACCGATACCGATTACCTATACTTTTTTTTTTTAATGTCACGTGACAGTGTTTTTTTGTTGGTTTTTTTTTACAATGCTTTCTTTTTTTCCTTTTTTTTTTTTAGGGGGGGGGGGGGGTGGACGGTGTCTGTGTGTTTTGTTAATTACATTTTTATTATTTTTTACAATAATATATATATTATTTTTTTTTATTTATTGCAATACTTTGTGTTTTTTTTTTTTAATCAGCCCTGTTGGGGGGCTTTGGTGAGATATCAGAGGTCTTAACAGACCCCTGATATCTCCCCCTTGAGACAGAGAAAGAGACCGAGAATAGAGATTCCCCAGTCCCTTTCTCTGCAGCCTCAGCTGCACTGAAAATGAATGGAGAGAAGACAGCGGCTCCTCTCCATTCATAAACTGACACATCGTAATCACAGGAGGTTACAATGTTTCAGTTATCTGAATGGACAGAGTCAGCTGACTCTGTCCATACAGAAAAGGAAGAATACATGGAGAGGGACAGCAGAACGGAGGGGAACACAGAGGAAGAATGGAGGAGGACAGAAGCAGAACGGAGGGGGACAGCAGAATGGAGGGGGACACAGAGGAAGAACGGAGGGGGCATGGAGGAAGAACGGAGGGGGACAGCAGAACGTAGGGGGCATGGAGGAAGAATGGAGGGGGACAGCGTGGAGGAAGAACGGAGGGGGACCGCAGAATGGTGGGGGGCATGGAGGAAGAACGGAGGGGGACAGCAGAACGGAGGGTGGCATGGAGGAAGAACGGAGGGGGACAGCAGAACGGAGGAGGCATGGAGGAAGAACGGAGGGGGAAAGCTGAACGGAGGAGGCATGGAGGAAGAACGGAGGGGGACAGCAGAACAGAGGAGGCATGGAGAAACAACGGAGGGGGACAGCAGAACGGAGGAGGCATGGAGGAAGAACGGAGGGGGACAGGAGAACGGAGGGGGCATGGAGGAAGAACGGAGGGGGACAGCAGAACGGAGGGGGCATGGAGGATGAATGGAGGGGGACAGCAGAATGGAGGAGGTATGGAGGAAGAACGGAGGGGGACAGCAGAACGTAGGGGGCATGGAGGAAGAACGGAGGGGGACAGCGTGGAGGAAGAACGGAGGGGGACCGCAGAATGGAGGGGGGCATGGAGGAAGAACGGAGGGGGACAGCAGAACGGAGGGTGGCATGGAGGAAGAACGGAGGGGGACAGCAGAACGGAGGAGGCATGGAGGAAGAACGGAGGGGGAAAGCAGAACAGAGGAGGCATGGAGGAAGAACGGAGGGGGACAGCAGAACAGAGGAGGCATGGAGAAACAACGGAGGGGGACAGCAGAACGGAGGAGGCATGGAGGAAGAACGGAGGGGGACAGGAGAACGGAGGGGGCATGGAGGAAGAACGGAGGGGGACAGCAGAACGGAGGGGGCATGGAGGAGGAATGGAGGGGGACAGCAGAATGGAGGAGGTATGGAGGAAGAACGGAGGGGGACAGCAGAACGGAGGGGGCATGGATGAAGAACGGAGGGGGACAGCAAAATGGCATGGAGGAGGATGTGGTGACAGTCAGCGGTCATCATGTGTGGGAGAGTTACAAGCACCGATCACTGCTATATAAATTTCACTAAAGCAGCTGAAAGCCGCTGGGGGAGAAGCTTGTAATTCCCCCACGCACCGATCACTGCTGACTGTCCAGGTGTTGGGTGAAGGATCGGGAGCATTTGCCCGAGTACAAGTACTCAGGCAAATGCTTGGTATTGGTGCCGATACCGATACTAGTATCAGTATCGGGACAACCCTAGTGAACACCTTGTACAGTAAAAGGAAGAATACATGGAGAGGGACAGCAGAACGAGGGGGAACACGGAGGAAGAATGGAGGGGGACAGAAGCAGAATGGAGGGGGACAGCAGAACGGAGGGGGACACAGAGGAAAAACGGAGGGGGCATGGAGGAAGAACGGAGGGGGACAGCAGAACAGAGGGGGCATGGAGGAAGAACGGAGGTGGACAGCAGAACGGAGGGGGCATGGAGGAAAAACGGAGGGGGACAGCGTGGAGGCAGAATGGAGGGGGACAGCAGAACGGAGGGGGGCATGGAGGAAGAACGGAGGGGGACAGCAGAACAGAGGAGGCATGGAGGAAGAACGGAGGGGGACAGCAGAACGGAGGGGGCATGGAGGAAGAACGGTGGGGGACAGCAGAACGGAGGGGGCATGGAGGAGGAATGGAGGGGGACAGCAGAACGGAGGAGGCATGGAGGAAGAACGGAGGGGGACAGCAGAACGGAGGGGGCATGGATGAAGAACGGAGGGGGACAGCAGAACGGCATGGAGGAGGATGTGGTGACAGTCAGCGGTGATCATGTGTGGGAGTGTTACAAGCACCGATCACTGCTGTATAAATTTCACTAAAGCAGCTAAAGGCCGCTGGGGGAGAAGCTTGTAATTCCCCCACACACCGATCACTGCTGACTGTCCAGGTGTTGGGTGAAGCATCGGGAGCATTTGCCCGAGTACAAGTACTCGGGCAAATGCTCGGTATCGGGACAACCCTAGTGAACACCTTGTACAGTAAAATAAAAAGTCTCCTGAAGAAGCCATTCTCTGGCAAAACATGTTGAGCAATTATCACGGTACAGTATACTTGGATTGCACATGATCTTTATTTTGAAAAAATTCTTTTAACAAAGTTTACAGTATCTAATGTATTCAATAAAATTTGTTATGCATTCTAAAAACATGACGTAGTACATTGTATTTGGTAACTTAAAAGTCTCCATTCCTCACTTTAAATATACTCTTTAGTTTTTGGGATGTGGTGCCTTGCTCCCCATATCTTTTGCTGATAATTCAAAATTTTGGCTCATATTTCAAAATTGCAATATATTACAATTTTGTTTTTGGGTTCAATACTGATTTCAAGAAATAAAATATGTAAAATAAATAAATAAATAAATAAAACGTTGTATTCCTTATTAAAAAAAACACTTGCGTTTCCTTCTCTTGCTGTTGCCATATTTACCTAGTGATCCCGGGGTGTAGATAGGTTTGTCAGTCTGTAGGAATATATACCCTCTTTGATAGGACACCAGAACAACTTTTTGCAAGTTGCAGGTGTTGGAACGCACAACAACGTAGACAAACTGCTTCTTTTCTGGGTCTTTCTTCAGGCTAGTTGATGGAATCTAGGGAAAATTCAAACACCGCTACATGAGTCTAGTACCCTTCACACACACAGTACTATATTCATGGCTTTTTTTTCTCCAGAGAATAGGTGCAGGAACTCCCCATTTCAAGTCACCCCTTGTCTCTGCCCCCTACTCACCTCCGAGCACCGTTCCTTGATTCCTTCTGCTATTCACCACCCAGTACCACCCCTTTTAGAGAACACAGAACCAAGTATCATTTTGTGATGCTAAATAATTTGAATGGAAATAGTTAATGATAAGCTGTAAAATATATCCCCTGCAGTCAGCAACAATACACCCCCTTTCAACAATAGACCCCCCACAACAAAGCACCACCCAAGTAACACTCAATAGACCCTAGCATTAGTTAGCACCCACCATCAACAATATATCTCCTAGCAGCCATCATCAATAGAGCCTACAACAGCCAACAACAATAGACCCCCTCCCTCAGCAGTAGATCCTTCCAAGCAACAACTGACCCCCCGGCAACAATAGAGCCTTCAGCAGCCAGCATTATTAGACCTCCAGCACTCCTCAGCACCTCTTGTCCTATTACATGCATTCAGTGCTGGAAGTGCTGAAACTGCGTTCCCGCTAATTATATTTAAAGTACTCACCAAGAGTTTGGTTGTTCCCAGAAAGCCATTGACGTTATTGACAGAGATGCTTTTCTGAGTAATATAGGATTTATCAGGGAATTCCTGGATTATAATCTGAGCATCGAATGCAGTGCCGTGTCCGTCTACTATGAAGGTCTCCTCGCTGTCCACCCGCAACACATTGGAGGTGATCAGGGTACATCTGGTAGAGTAATAAAAACGCATTATGTAATTTACAGCTTTTTTATATACAGACTTTTACCCATACTGAAAGTGGAACTTCACTCTCAATCAACATAGACTATTTGTCATCCTTATGTGCTAGTATTAAGAAAGGATAGGTAAGTATATCATGTTAACTTGTTTTAATGTTTTTTTGTTTTTTTTTACATTTATTCAGTTACTTTTTCTAGTTTCCAGGCCTAGGTAAATGGTGTCATACATTCCAGGAGTCTTCAGGAGAGGAGGAGGCTTTTTTTCAGCTAAGCACACCTCCTACATTGCATGCCTGAGCTAAGGGCAGATTGTTTTCAGGGAATAAATTCTACATGAATCATCTTCCCTTACTCAAGGTGGCCAAGGCCAGAAATGCTAGGGAATGTTTTTCAGCAAAATAAAGCATGGAGACATGGAATGATGGGTGAGTTTGAGTTTAAAAAATGAATTAAAATAGCGCTTTTGGTTTGTGGCGATCAGATGCAGTGTAGTTAAATTTTACAGGGAATGTACAGTATTTCTATAGAAAATAAAAACAAGAGATCCACTTAAATAATGTTATTGGTGCACATATTTTTTTACATGAAAGTGTACTTTATATAGTTTCTGAAAGCAGAGCCAATGTAGAATAAAATACTGGGGGTGTAAATTTTATAACATAATATTTGCATATCTGTTTATCAAATCTTTATTTTCAATAAAATAAAATAAAAACACTCAAATTAGTTTCAGTACACACAAACACAATATAATTCCCAATTTTTTTGTAACATATAAAAGATGAGGTTGTGTCAAGTAAATACGGTAGCCAATATTTCAAGCCTCAAAATCGTGCACAATCTGGCAAAAACTGCAATAAAATTTGTCCATAGGTAACTCTTTGAAAGCAATTACAGATCATCAATTTAGAATTAACTATTACATTTGTCCTTAGAATTATTGCTCTCACTCTGCCACGATGGCAGAGGGCAGGACTTTTGTATCACTCTTATTTAAGGAGGTGGAGGTGGGGGTCAATTAGCAATTGTTCTGAGGAAGGGGGCTAGTCCCCCAAAACGCATCAGTTGGTTCCATTATTTGTGTGATCCTGTGAGGTGGACTTCTGGACTCTGTATCATGATATGCTACAGTACCATTCTATTTTGGTTTGTGAGTACAATTTGGATCTTTTATCTTTTTAATAAAGTGCTTGAGAGAATGCACTAGGCATTTGTGCCCTTTTGTTCTTTGTCCTTTGTTCATAGGTAAAGCTTTAAAAGCATTTGCAGATCATAAATTTTAAATTCATGTCTTCTTTAGATACTGTAGATTAAATCATTTAATCCCCATGCTAGAGTCATCATTTTAAGCTTTGTATATTACCATCATATCCCCTCTTTAGTGCCTCTTCCCCAGGGAGCATAAGTTTATTGTTTGTAGTCATTCCTCATAAATTAGGTCCTCCAGTCCCCCTATTAGCCCTTCTCTGGACTCAGTCCAGTTCCAGCAAATCCTTCCTGAGAACTGGTGACCAGAACTAGAAGGCATACTCAGGATGTGGCCAGACCGGAGTTTTGTAAAGTGATAGAATTATCATTATATTTCTTGAATAAATATCCTATTTAAAGTGATTGTAACGTCTTGTTATTTTTTTCTATTAAAATAACAAACATGGTATACTTACCTGCTTGTGCAGTGGTTTTGCACAGGGCAGCCCAGATCCTCCTCTTCTGGGTCCCTGGCTGGTGCTTCTTGCCCCTTGCTCCTGTTGAGTGCCCCCACATCAAGCAGCTTGCTATGGGGGCACCCGAGCTGCAACTCCGTGTATCTATTCAGACACAGAACTGTGACCTCGCCCCCTCTCTCTCCTGATTGGCTGACTGAGTTTGATTGACAGCAGTGAGAGCCAATGGTGCCACTGCTGTGTCTGCTGGCCTTGTTTGTTGCAGCTTGGCAATACATGGCATTGCTGAGTTTGTTGTCCACTAGGACCCCCATATCCTTTTCCATCCACGATTCCCCCAGAGGTTCTCCCCCTAGCGATTTACTTGCATATATATTTTTAGCTTCCATGTGCATTACATTACATTCTTCAATATTAAACTTCATCTGCCATAGAGCTGTCCACCTATTTATTTTAACTAGGTCTTCTTGTAAAGTTGCTATATCCTGCTGGGAAGTTATCGCCCGACTTAGATTTGAATCATTAGCAAACACTGAGATTGAATTATTTATACCAACCTCTAAGTCATTTATGAACAATTTAAACAGAAATGGTCCCAGGGCCAAGCCCTGGGGTACCCCACCCACAACTCCAGACCATCCAGTAAATATGCCATTTATCACCATATAGGGTACTATAGCAAATGCCTTAGCAAAATCCAGATACATTATGTCCACAGGCCTTCCTCTATTTTTTATTATCACTTTATACTGCAGAGCAGCACTTCCATAATTCTCACCTAGGTGAAACTTTGTCCCCGTCCCCAACGCATATGCAGATGTGCCATAGGGCTAGTGTCCTAAGAGAGAGCTGCTGCACATCTGTGCAAACGTTAGGTCTCCCAATCATCTGAGCATGCACAAGAAATACTATCAGGGAAGTGCAAAAGGTTCCCTGTCTTTGCACATGTGCAGAAAATCCCCTGCATGTGCCCGGATGCACCCATGGGCTCTGCCCACGTCCAGGCAGAGTCAATGGGCATGTGCTATAATGGTGGTGCCCAGGGGCGGAGCCATTTCAAAAGTGGACTAAAGTTCTGCTTTAAGCAACCATGCTTAAGTCCGCTTAAGACACATTTCACAAAAAAGAGAACTTGTCTAACCAAGGTCTTCGATAGACTTCCGATGAAATCCTGTCGTAAATGGTCAAGTCATAAATAGTCTGAAGAGCAGTGTGAGAAATACACAGCTGTGTGACTGGGGATAGTAACTTATTTTTACCTAGAGCTGAACTTTCATACAACATACATTTCAAACCCTCAACTTTTATTCATATCCCATAACTGCTACCGAAATGGAATTAAGTTCTGAAGTGACTACATTAATGCATAAGAAGAAACCAATCAGTTAGACACCAGATAAGCCTAATTAGACCTCCTAAAAATATATACAACAGAACTATATCATATTTAGTATCTAACAAATTGTAATTTCATTCTGCTAAATAATATGTTCGTTTTTAGATTGTAAAACTTTGTCATATGGAAATACATATGTACAAAGAGTATTTGCCTTTAATGGTGCATTCACTGGACATAACAAACTACACCAGCACACCTGCAACACTCAACTCAAAATCTTTGATTGGGTGGAGTTAGTTCTGCAATACCCATACAGGGGACAAGATGTAAGCTACCTTATTTGGCCACTGGAGGTCTCCTTTAACATAGAAACTAAGAATACTGAGAGTCACTTTTCTGAGGGCCAGTGACTCTGCCAGATCAGATTGGACTCGCCTTCTGAAATCTTCACTGATCCAAAGACCAGCCAAAATCCACTTACTTGTTCAGTAAATTTTGAAAGCATGCTTTTTCTTTTTCTTTCATGAAAACATGATTTACAATTTTGTTAAGCTGAATCTCTAAATTCTCTAATAAAAATAAAGAACATTGCCTCTTGGAAGAAGAAGAAGCTAATACTGTGTAAATTCTATTATATTCTTGGCTGGGCGTAGCAGAGATTGATACAGACATTTTGTAAAGGTCAGAATTGTGACAACGGGAACAGTACGTGTTCCTTTTAAAACACACAATGGCGGCTACTGCGTGTGTGTTTAAAGAGTTAACTGCTTTGTTAAAAGGTTAAAGGGTAAAATAAAAGGTGACAATATACTCGCTTTAGGGATGAGCATATGTGTTCAGGTTCAGTTCATGGGGTATTTATCAATCCCAGCATGAAGTCTGAAACTTGCGACTATGGGGGCACATTTTGATAATTAATTCTAGCCATAGGCAAGGAATTGTTCAAAAAAGGGCACAGGAATTTGGGCACTACAATGAGGGACATGTACCATTGCACACAAATTACTGTACAGCTTGGAGAAGGGCCTCCTTTTAATGTGACGGGAGGCACCATAGGAAAAAAAAATTTAATCACATGCTTGGGCAATTACTTTTTCAGACTTTAGACTTTAAAGACTTTTTGGCAGCCTAGCCACGTACAGGAGCACAAAATCCAATGACCACCTTCAGGCTTTCAAAGGGTGTTATTTCCTCATTTCACTTTCTGACTACCTATCACAGTTTGAGGCCATAAAATGCAAGTATAGTACAAAACACGCCCAAATGACCTTTTTGGAAAGTAGATACTCCAAGGTATTTAATGTGGTGAATGTTGATGTAGCGCTACAATACTAAAGTGGTTAATCCTTAATCAATAATATATACTTCGGTGAAGTGGACTACAAAACACCTTAATCTCTTATTTTACCAATCCTATAAATTCTCTAACTTGTTGTATTCAACTATGGTGAGTGGAGCACGTTTCGCCGATCACTCCTGAGGATGGCAAGATGATGAAACGTGTTAGCAGAGTCACTTTTGCATTTTTCGGGCCTGTGTGCTTTCCATGGACTGAAGTTGTGTTGAGCAAAACTCTTTTTTCTATTTCACGCCAAGGTATTTGCTAAGAGGCATGGGGACTAATTTGTAGATCTCATTTGTTGCCACAAGTTTTTGGAAAATGAAGAAAGAATGCGAAAAATTTATTTTTAAATTTTCTTTTTTCATTTTTCCAAACCTTTTAACAAAAAATTGAGAACTGCAAAATACTTACCATGCCTCTTATCAAATTCCTTGGAGTGTCTACTTTCCAAAAAAGGGTTATTTGGGAGGTGTTTGTACTATCCTGGCATTTCTGGGCCTCTGAAACTGTGGTAGGTGAGTGGGAAAGGTAAGGGAAGCGCAATGAAGAAATACACCCTTTGAAAGCCTGGTATCCCCATACTCAGGAGAAGTAGCAGAATGTTTTTTGGGGTGTAATTTCACATATACCCATGGCATGTGTGGGGAATATATCATTAAAGTGACAACTTAGTATAGAAAGCTTTTTTTTTGTCATTTTCCAAAAACTTGTGGCAAAAAATAAAATCTTCCATGCACTCAACATGCCTCTTAGCAAATAGCTTGGCGTGTCCACTCTCCAAAAAGGAGTCATTTGTTTTGTACTATACTGGCATTTCTGGGCCTCGTAAACGGTGATAGGTAGTGAGGAAGTGACATGAGGAGATTACAGCCTTTGAAAGCTTAAAGGTTGTCATTGGTTTTTGACCCCCGTACACAGCTAGACCCCCAAAATGTCTCACACATGTGGTATTTCTATACTCAAGAGAAGTAGAAAAATGTGTTTTGGGGTGTAATTCCACATATACCCGTGGCATGTGTGAGAAATATCTCATTAAACTGACAACTTTATGTAAAAAAAAATTTGTCATTTTTCAAAAACTTGTGGCAAAAATTTAAATATTCCATGCACTCAATATTTCTTTTAGCAAATAACTTAGGGTGTCTACTTTCCAAAAAGGGGTTATTTGGTGGGTGTTTGGACCTCAGGACAGTGGCAGAACTACCAGGGTCAAAGCAGTCGCACTTGTGACCGGGCCCTGGCATTCCGCCACTGTCGGGGGGCCAGGTGGGGTTGCTAGTCCCACAGCTCTGAGCGGAGAGCATGTCTCTCATACAGCTCAGAGCTGAAAGTTCTCCCTGCTTCCCCCTCCCTCCCTCCTTCCTCTCTCGCACAGGACAACAAAGCCGATCTGCTCCTTCCTCACCTCCCCTCTAGTGTGTGCTTTGTGGGAAGTCAAGTGTGAAGCTAACAAGCTTACACATCCTGTGGTACACATACGGGAGAGCGACGGAGGGAGAAGGAGCGGATCGGCTGTGTCATCCCATGCGAGAGAGGATGGAGGGAGGGGGAGCAGGAAGAACTGCCAGCTGTGAGCTGTATGAAAGATGCTCTCCGCTCAGAGCCATACTGAGGAGGCAGGCGGCATTGATGAGCACTGATCGGCTGCACTGATAGGCAGTGCTGATAGGAAGCATTAATGGGCTCTGATAGGTGGCACTGATAGGCTGCACTGATACGCAGCACTGATAGGTGGCATTGATGAGCAATGATCTGTGGCACAGTTAGGCAGCGTGGCACTGATGGGCATTGATGAGCACTGATAGGCAGCATTGATGAGCACTGATACGTGGCACCAATAGGTGGCATTGATGGGCATTAATGAGCACTGATAGGCGGCACTGATAGGCTGCACTGATGGGCACTGACAGGCAGCATTGATGGGTACTGATAGGTGGCACTGATAGGCGCTGAGCACTGATAGATGCACCTGATAGGCGCTGATAGGCAGCATTGATGAGCACTGAGAAGTGGCCCTGATGGGCATCGATAGGCAGCATTGATAAGCTCTGATAGGTGGCACTGATGGACACTGATAGGCGGCACTGGGCACTGGTAGGCAGCATTGATGTGCAGGTGGCATATGGGAGGCAGAGTCCTTGGAGGATATCCATGGACACCCTGCCAAATTGGAAGCCCATTGGTCACATGGAGGGGGGGGCAGGGGGGGCAGTAGAGGAGTGTGGAGGGTATGATGGGGGCAGTATGTACAGGAGAGGAGTGAGGAGGGTATGATGGGGGCAGTATGTACAAGAGAGGGGTGCGGAGGGTATGATGGGGCAGTATGTACAGGAGAGGAGTGCGGAGAGTGTAAGGAGCGGTATGTACAGGAGAGGAGTGCGGAGGGTATGACGGTGGCAGTGTCTATGGGGTGACCAGGGAGTTATGTTGGGAAGATAAGAGAAGGAAAGTGACCATGGAATGATGTCTCTCAACTGGGGGGTAATAAGCGGCTCCGAGTTACGTCCGTCAGCTGGATGTATGAAGTGGTCTGGGGCTGATGCAAGCTGAGGGGAGTTGGGGGCTGAGAAGTTGTCAGATAGTAAAGTCAAGTGAAGTATAATCAAAAAAAGCACATCCACTACTATATAAAACAATAAATCATACAACAGTACTACTCAGTGAAAACAATCTCCTGTTATAAAATGTAAATACATACTGTATCTATATAATCCAGCCCCTAGCACTCTGTATGCCCAGATAATGTGAAGTTAAAAAGCGGAGTTCCAGCCAAAATATGACTTTTAAGATACAAAATACCCCTAGAATACTCATGCCTCGTGCAGTGTAACAAAGGTATGCTGTAAACTATGCCCAGTTTTCTATCTGTACAGCATTTTCTTACTTTGTGAAGTTCCTGCACAGTGCGGCTATCTTCAGTGTGGGCATCTGAAGCCACAGTGTCCTTCTTCCTGGATTCCGTGGATGTTGGCTACCCAGAATGCACCTGCTGATCTTGCGCATGTGCAGTGCCGTGCAATTTTGGTCAGCTTGGCATGGCACGGCCATGCCAAGCTGACCACGTTTTTCTATAGACGCCAATGTTAAATGTTAGTGGAGCCATGCGATGCCAAGCTGGCCAAGAATTTCCATAGACACCATGCCAAGCTGACCAAGATCTCCCAAGAGCCAATACAAAACTGGAAATGACGCACGTGGCCCCAGCCCCCACTGCAGACTCCCCCCTCCCCCCATACACTCACTATCTCATCCTATTCTCCTGTCACCTTAACCCTTCACTGCATCATCTGAAAAACAAATCCTCCTGAAACTTTACAGCTTTCCAAGCAAGGAGGCTCTGCCTCCTGGTTCTCTCAGCACACAGCACCTGGTGATTGGGGGGGTTAGTTAGCAGAGATAACAGAGAACCCACAGGAGACTGGAGGAGGGGGGAGACAGAAAGGATCTTCGGATTCCTAACACACACTGCAGGCACAGTGTACTTATTTAGAAGCAATGTCGCTGCTGCTGTCTCTACAGTGGCTAATGGTCCCCCCCCCGCCCGAATGGTCTGTCCCTGGTCTGGGCTGAGTAATGTGCCCGGGTTTCAAGCAATACAAAACCCAAGCACATGATTCAAGACCTGGACTGTCTGAGTGAATCCCAGGACTGGTGGCAACCCTAGGCCCATCATGGTTTCTTGCACCAGGGCCCTGAAGGTTCTAGTTCTGCCCCTTTCTCAGGAAATGAGGGAAGCAGTCAGAAAGAAAAAGTTGCATAAATTCCAGTATATATACCAAAGTTTGTAGACCAGTGATTCTCAAACTGTGTGCCACGGCACGTGAGATTTGCAGGAGAGATCTCCCATGACTCGCAAGAGTCTCCCGCATTTGGTTGCGGGCTCCCAGGCACATGGAAGTGAACAGGTGATCTCCCGGCTGGGCCTGTCACTCACAGACAGAAGACAGACCAGCCCGAGCGGCCAAATGGAGTACGGCCACGGTGGCCGCTCGGGCTGCTCTGTCTACTGTCTGTGCCCAGGGGAGGGGGCGGGACAGAGCCGGAAGTGCTGGGGGACACTGAAGGACACTGAGGCTGCGCTGGTGGACACTGATGAGGTGGCACTGAAAGACTCTGATGGGCTGCAACAGTGGGCACTGAGAAGCTGAACTGATGGGCACTGATGAGGTGGCACCGATGGACACTGATGGGCTGCACTGGTGGGCACTGATGAGGTGGCACTGATGGACACTAATAGGCTGCACTGGTAGGCACTGATGAGGTGGCACTGATAGGCTGAACTATGGGCACTGATAGGCTGCACTGGTGGGCACTGATGAGGTGGCACTGATAAGCTGAAGAGGTGGCACTGATGGACACTGATAGGCTACACTAACAGGCTGAACTGGTGGGCACTGATGAGTTGGCACTGATGGGCTGCTCTGGTGGGCACTGATGAGGTGGCACTGATGGACATTGATAGGCTGCACTGGTGGGCACTGATGAGGTGGCACTGATAGGCTAAACTGGTGGGCACTGATAGGTTGCACTGGTGGGCACTGATGAGGTGACACTGATGTGCTGCACTAGTGGGCACTGATAGGCTGCACTGATGGACACTGATAGGCTGCACTGGTGGGCACTGATGAGGTGGCACTGATGGGCTGCACTGGTGGGCATTGATGAGGTGGCATTGATGGACACTGATAGGCTGCACTGGTGGGCACTGATGAGGTGGCACGAATGGACACTGATGGTCACTGATAGGCTGCATTTAATTGGCACTGATCAGGCTGCATTTAATTGGCACTGCTAAGGCTGCATTTCATTGGGGTGGGGGGTCGGCGCCGGTGCAAAGTTTCGCCCTGACATGAGTTTGCCACCTCCCTGAAATAATATTTTGCAGGTTGGGATGTCTGAAAATATTTAAAATTGCTAGCGTTTTGAAAACTGGAACATATTGAAAAATTTAATAGTAACGCAATGTAACATATATACAAAAAAGTAACACATATAAAAAGAAAATATCTGTCAGTCTGTTATTCATTGAACAGAACAAGTGTGCACACACCGCTTCAGGCAAAAAATGGACACACCCGATCCAAGGTGCTAATCCCAGGTCATTACCGTAGGCAACATCAAGAAAAGAAAAAAAGATTGATCGCACACTTGAATCCAAAAGATGCTGTAGAAATTTCTTTATTGTCATGAGCCAGACAAAATTGCAATGATGATCAGTTGACGCGTTTCACACAAAAAGAACCGTACTTGCTTATAACAATTAAAATGCTCACAATACAAGCTATTTAAAGGCGTATATCAAATCAAACACCTAACACAAAACACCTGTAGTTAAAGAGCAATCAACACAAAACTTCACCAACATAAAAACATTTCTTAAATGCTAAAACATCTGATCACAAAATAGTCAAAACTAAAATTAGACAATTTTTTATTTTTTATTTTTTTCCCCTTTGAAAAGTGAGTGATTTTGGTTGATTTCTAGGGTGGTTTTGTGTGGAATATTTGCGATGTATATGCATTTATTTACACAATATTTTGCCTCCACATGATTTCTATATATGTGGACATGGTTGATTTTCATGTGTATGTGCATTCTTTCCATCATCTATATTGTTTAGCATCTTATTGTTGGCTCATGACAATAAAGACATTTCTACAGCATCTTTTGGATTCAAGTGTGCGATCAATCTTTTCTTCTGTCATTCATTGGTTCCTTTTGTAACGCGAGACTTATGTGAGATCTCGGGAGAACTCGATTGCTCGAATTATATTATAATAATAGAGACAGTTCCATTTGTTTGTTCCGTTTGTCGACTTTGGAGCCTCGCTTCAATCTGATTTGCTCTCAAAAGCAGGCACATCCTTCACATTAAATTTAAAATGAATTATATTTGTAAAAATAAATAAGTTCTTCACCACAAAAATTGTTAAATCTTTTCAGGTGTGCGGTGAAAATGTTTAGATCTTTTTGGTGCGCCGTAAAACAAAAAAGTTTGAGAAACACTGTTGTAGACGCTATAACTTTCACACAAACCAATTAATATACACTTCTTGGATTTTTTTTTTTTTTACCAAAGACATGTAGCAGAAATACATTTTGGTCATTTTGTCATAAATTTGATTTTCTTGGATATTTTTATGACAAAAAGAAAATATTGTTTTTTTCCAAATTGTATGACTTTTATGTTTATAGCGCAAAAAAAAAAAAAAAAAAAAAAACCCTAGTGATCAAATACCACCGAAAGAAAGCTCTATTTGGGTGAAAAAAAATATATAAATTTTATTTGGTTACAGTATTGCATGACCGTGCAATTGCCAGTTAAATGATCGCAGTGCTGAATAGCAAAAGATAATCTGGTCATGAAGGAGGTAAAATATTCTGGAGGCCAAGTGGATAATAAAACATAGAACCCTATTTTTTGGCATGTGTTTATCTATTACATTTATGCTGATAGCTGTGTGAGGATTTCTCTTGTTACCTCCTGATATGCTGGTTTGACACAATGCCTGCATATGAAGATGGAGCTTTGCCTGGGGCTTAATTAATGCACTGTTAGATCTCCTATACATTAGGGGCCTACAGAGGAGGAGGGCATTTGGGTTGGCACTTGGTGGAGGAGCTTCCACTTTTGTTTTGGTATCAAAGCAAATTTTTTTTAATAGACAAATGAAATGGATTGTTTTTGCCACCTGTCTGGACTTATGGACTGCACTTTATATTTATTTATACATTATTGTGATTTTGATCTACAAAAAGTGGTTATGTTTTTTTGATCATAGTGTCTTAGTATTATAATTTTATGCCTATGATTCACCGTATTTAGTTCTCATACAAATAGCGCTGCACATATTTTTTGGTTATTCTTCATTAAAGCAAAGCTAGAAGAATTTTTCTGCTTGAGTGAACATGCTCACAAATACGCATGAATACGCAAAAATACAGTCAAGTGATATACAACCCATCCTTGCATTTTTTTCTGCCAGGAATGTCTGGTGCTCATACATCTGCACAGTGTGCAGGAGGCCAACCAGTTATGCAAATGCTAAAGTGGGTATACTATTTCTATCCCACAATTAATAATCAAGTTCTAATGCCGCGTACACACGGTCGGACTTTTCGTCTACAAAAGTCCGACAGCCTGTCCGACAGACTTTCGACGGACTTGCGGCGGACTTTCGACGGACTTGCGGCGGACTTTCTAACGAACAGACTTGCCTACACACGATCACACAAAAGTCCGTCGAATTCTTACGTGATGACGTACACCGGACTAAAATAAGGAAGTTCATAGCCAGTAGCCAATAGCTGCCCTAGCGTGGGTTTTTGTCCGTCGGACTAGCATACAGACGAGCGGATTTTTCGACCGTACTCGAGTCCGTCGGAAAGATTTGAAGCATGTTTCAAATCTAAAGTACGTCGGATTTGAGGCAAAAAAAGTCAGTTGAAAGTCCGGAGAAGCCCACACACGATCGGATTACCAGCCAGCTTTAGTCCGTCAGCGTCCGTTGGACTTTTGTAGACGAAAAGTCCGACCGTGTGTACGCGGCTTAAAGGACATAAAGGCAAAACATCTCCATATACTCACATTTGCGCATAGCTGCCTCCTAGGACAGAGAGAATTACAAGAGCCAGAAGGCTGAGGCCCATCTTGTTCCAGTGCAGTCAGTAGACTGTCTTCTTTGGCCAACAAAAGGACTTATATTTGTTCACCTAAACTCACAACATACAACATTTGTTTAATCAGTAACAAGAGATTGGGTAATATATGCAACCTGATTTCAAGGAAAAGGAACCATTGCACAATTTGGTAACAAAAAAGGCATCTAAACTCATGCACTGAAATTTGGAGACAACTAGCTATTCTATTTGAAGAAAACCGGTCAGAAATGAGTATATTCAAGAACTTGAATATTCGTTTTTAAAGAAACTCTCCCTTCCTAAAACACAACAGGCACATTCCATTCTGTAAATAATAAAAAGCATTAAATATAATATCATTTAATATATGATGTAAATTATCATTATTCAGGATGTATATAGCTCCAACAGTTTGTGCAGCGCTTTACACCATGAGGGCAAACAGTACAGTTACAATACAATTCAATACAGGAGGAATCAGAGGGTCCTGCTTGTTACAGCTTATAATCTAGGAGGAAGGGTCAAGTGATACAAAAGGTAATAACTGTGGGGATGAGCTGATGGAGAAAGTGGAAATACAGTTGTTAGGTGGAGGTGGGATAGGCTTCTCTGAAGAGAAGGGTTTTCAGTAATCGCCTAAAAGTAGAAAGAGTAGGAGATAGCTTCACAGATTGGGTTAGGGAGTTCCATAGGATGGGAGAGGCTCGGAAAAAAGAAGGTAAGCATAGGAGGAGGTGACGAGGGAGCTAGAGAGCAGGAGGTCTTAGGAGAAATAAAGAGAATGATTTGGTTGGTATTTTGAGACTAGGTTAGAAATGTAGCTGGGGGCTAAGTTGTGGATGGTTTTGTAGATGTAGCCAAGTACCGGCTATTACAAGCTGAATAAAGAGGACATCATCCTCGGAACCACAGATCAACTAGTTCCCCTCTAGTGCTGCACTCAGGCTCTTGTCTCACTTCCTCACTATAGCAGGGGAGATCTGTTTCCTGACTCAAGAGTAGTGGACCTTGGGACTTGTAGTTCTGAGGGCAGCTAGCCCTGTAATTCTGAGACTTCTTCAGACTGCACATCCCAGAAAGCTGCCAGTGAAAAGGACTGTGGGAGAGACTATATGAAATTGCTTCTGGCGGGCTCTCTCTCTCCTCTTTCCAGGATTCTCTACAGAGCAGTGGGACTGCTGTTCTACACACAGGGAACGTGAACTGGGGCAGCCCTGCCCCCCACAGCCATGCTTCCACTGGCG
Source organism: Lithobates clamitans (assembly GCA_037952925.1). NCBI lineage: Eukaryota > Metazoa > Chordata > Amphibia > Anura > Ranidae > Lithobates > Lithobates clamitans. Next base: position 456,211 of record JBBGZY010000333.1, on the reverse strand, counting down.
GATCTGCATTGCTGGACACCGCTGGGATACCAATTCTCGTTCCTGTTCAGCAGCCTGACAAGAGGATTGAGGGCATTGGCACAGATCGCTGATTTCAACATTTGGCCGACCGACCAGGCCTCGTATCCCTTATCTCTGTGGAGAGGACTGGCCCTTTCAGCCAGGACTGGTGGGTGGGCAGATGCCCAAAAGCTCTTATTCTACTATTCACAGTATAGGAACACTGCATGCAGACATCATAACCTAGAATTCTTAAAGGAGCCTTTACTTTGCCACGTTTAATTATTCTAGCATTCTAAGTACTCATTCATCACCCCTAAGCTCCAGCGTGCCATTGAAGAAACTGCCCGTACTAGGAATCTGAACTGCCCATATGTTATTATTAGTGGTGTGTGAATCCGCTCCAAAGGAGATTTTACTTTCTTACGATACAAAGCAGAATTTGGTCACACTGGTCCAAAGGGGGCTGAACTTCTGCCAGATCCTTACCTCTAAACTAGTGTCATCCTTGCCATAACTTTCAGTTTTCGTTTGATATCTTTGTCAGTTTTCACCCCAAGCAAGGCTGGGTTAAGGGCATTATGGGCCTGGTGCTAAGGATTTTGGTGTGCCTTTTTATGGAAATAAAGAAAATGAAAACAATTTTGTGAAAACAAGTTAAATATTGAAACAAATTGAATTAAATTGAGAGGGGGTGAGAGAGAGAGGGGAATGGGGAGAGAGAGGGGGATGGGGAGAGAGAAAGGGGGTGAGAGAGAGAGGAGGATGAGAGAGAGAGAGGGGTGAGAAAAATAGGAAGGATGAGAGAGAAAGGGGTGAGAGAGGGAGGAAGAGTGAGAGGGAGAGGTTGTGAGAAAGAGGGGGGATGGGGGTGAGAGAGAGAGGGAGGGAGGGGTGAAAGAGAAAGAAGAGGGTGGGAGAGAGAGGGGGTGGGAGAGAGAGGAGGGATGAGAGGGAGAGGATGAGAGAGCGGGAGTGGGAGGTGAGAGAGAGAGAGAGGGTGCCTCTGGGTAGTCTTAGTAGGGTAGTAATGTGGCGCGAATGGCTAACTGTGGGTGGAGCCACATTGCAACAACAGCAGAAAGGGCTGCATCCCTACACACAATGCATGGGAACGTGCATGCTCTATCACATCTGCATTAAGTGAATGGAGCCTTACACTTATCAACCAAGTAACAGAGGTATTTATGTACGTAGCACGACCCCCTCGGGGACTGCTTGGATTTACCTGCTCATCTGCACCACCATGACCCTGGGAACATTCCAACCCACCTGACACTCTGGGTTCAGACATCTTTGCACCACCTTAAAGTATTAAGTCAAACAACTTGAGGAGTTTATATTCTATTACCATTTCCTGAATAACTCAAAGAAGATCTTGTGGAACAGAGGAGGTAATAGATCAAGTGAACCTTGGATAACAGTCCTAATTCAGTAGAAGAATTCCTCCACAATAATTAAGGCAAATTTGGCAATACAGTATATTATATACACATATGTACAATGGAGTACCACTTGAGCATGACCTGAAAGGGTAAGCGAAGGTTAAGCATTAATTATGGCAAGACTTCTAAAGGGGGAACCCAGGCCAGCCTATTTAACCTTTAATCCTAATGAATGATCAATTAAGCAAGCACGGTATGAGGGCCCTTTAAGTAGTAATGACAGTAATGTCCCAGTTGTAGGCCCAATGGTCTTCGCCGGCAGTCGGAGTTCATTAACTATATCCAATAAGGTGCAGCAACAAGGCAGTGGGGGACAAAGAAGAAAATTGAAGTTAGAGAAAAGTTGAGGGGGGCTGAATAAGAAGTTCTTAATGAGAGTGATAAAATAGGTCTGCTTGGCAGTGTAGAGGCAGGAATTGTATTTTGGAGGGCAGATTTAAATTGGTTGAAGTCTTTCTGAGTCTTAGGCACCATACACACTATTAGATTTTCTGCAGATTTTTGTCTTCAGATTTACCAAAACCATATAAGTTGAGATCAAACCTTAATGCCCTGTACACACGGTCGGATTTTCCGACGGAAAATGTGTGATAGGACCTTGTTGTCGGAAATTCCGACCGTGTGTGGGCTCCATCACACATTTTCCATCGGATTTTCCGACACACAAAGTTTGAGAGCAGGATATAAAATTTTCCGACAACAAAATCCGTTGTCGGAAATTCCGATCGTGTGTACACAAATCCGACGGACAAAGTGCCACGCATGCTCAGAATAAATAAAGAGATGAAAGCTATTGGCCGCTGCCCCGTTTATAGTCCTGACGTATGTGTTTTACGTCACCGCGTTTAGAACGATCGGATTTTCTGACAACTTTGTGTGACCGTGTGTATGCAAGACAAGTTTGAGCCAACATCCGTCGGAAAAAATCCTAGGATTTTGTTGTCGGAATGTCCGAACAAAGTCCGACCGTGTGTACGGGGCATAAGAGTTTCAATTTGTATGTAATCAGGCAAGCCCTTGCACTAAATGTTTTTGGTAAATCTGAAGACAAAAAGCTGCAGAAGATCTAATAGTGTGTATGGGCCCAAGTCTTATGCCACAGACGCTCAAGCGTGCGGCTACATTTTTTGAGACTTCTGGTGTCATCTGCCTGATTCTGTGTGTAGTGAGAGGGGCGAGCTCGTCCAGGGTGGAGGACAGGAATCTACTGTAGACAGAAATTGCTATGTTCAGGACAGGGGTGAGATTTTATCATAGAGGTGGTCAGTACACAGAGCTCTGTGTATGAATGAACTACAATTGCCACTGGGATGCACGCAACACCTGTGCCAGTAATAGATGGTCTTGCACAGGACACGCATGTCTGCTCCTTGTGTGGATGGACCCTAATATGCTGTGTTTCATTACAGGTGCTCATTGCTCTGTCCCCCCCTCCATCATGCAGAAGGCAAGACCTTCCAAGCGTTGGGTGCGTGGCCCTGGAAATTGCCAAACAAGCACTCTGTCTCATCCCCTACCCACAGCTCAGCATACTCTTTTGATTTTCCAGAGCCGACCATCCAATGTTTGGTACGTCCTGAAATCTGCAAGGTGGAGAGGGAGGACATTGTAATGAGCATCTGAAAAAGTAAATATTTTAAATATTTACTAAAGACATGCTGGTAGGTTAATTGGCCCTAGTATGCATGAATGTCTAAATTGGCCCTAGTATGCATGAATGTGTGTTAGGGACCTTAAGTTGTAAGCCCCTTGAGGGCAGGGACTGATGTGAATGTACAATGTATATTTAAAGCGCTGCGTAAATTTATGGCGCTATATAAGTACCTGAAATAAATAAAATTTTTAAAAAATTATAAAAAGCAGCATGTTAATGTATTGAGGGGCATACAGAGGTTTTTTGACAGAAGTAAGTAAAGGTGTATAAAAAAAAGAAAAAAAAGAACACAAAACAAGGAAAAAAAAAAAAGAAACATAAAACATAGACCAAACAAACCTTGCACCTCTCGTATTAAAGTGGCATTCTCATATAATAGCCAAAACATAATAGGAGCATAAATACAACTTACTCGTCCAATTAAGCTCCCCTTGTTTTGTGTTCTTTTTTTTCTTTTTTTTCTATATACTATTTGATAATGTTTGATATTTAGTAATTCAGTTGATATAGTTTTTGTTTGTATAACTATAAAAAAAAAAAAATTATTTGATTAAAAAAAAAAGTAAAGGTAAACTGTCCCTTCAAATAATGATTTGTGACATGAATTGTGACACCATGACAAGGGCTAGAAAGCTGAGAATCATTTTTCTCCAGCACAGTCAGACTGATAAGGTGGACCAACAAAAGTTCTCATATCTTTGTTCAGCTAAACTTACAACAAACAACATTCTTTTTAATGAGTAACAAGAGATTGACTAATGTATACAACTTGATTTCAAAGGAAAAGAGCACCACTGCACAATTCAGTAAAGCTGGCCATAGATGGATGGAATTTTAACTGAAAAATCTTAGGAAAATGAATGAGAAAATTCTCAGAACATTCAAATATCGGTCAAAAGATTTTGTCTTCCTTTAACATTTGATTTTGGGGGGCGTAGCCTGGAAGGGCATGTGAGCGGTCGCACTGCACTGAGCTCCGGCTACTGATCCTCCATAGATCCTGATCCCGCTACTAATCCGCGCTAAAAACTGACTAAGAGACACAACCCGACCTCACAGGTAGCTGCAGAGAGGCAATCGCCACTCGTTGGAGCCCATGATGACCCAGAAGGGAGAAAAAGAGGCAGCCATGGAGGGCCAAGATGGCACCTGCTCCCCTCAGCTCCAGTGAACAGCGCGTGGCGCCAATAAATCACAGGAGTTGGGCGGTAATTCTCACAAGACACTAAAACAGCAGGGGAAGGAGCAGCCCAGAGACATGCTGTATTACACACAGAAGTTGCAAGGACCTAGCTGCTCTTTCCCCCCACCACTCCAGACACCTGCACATGAGCCTAACAGGCAACATGGTGCCTCTGCTCTAGATGACACATTGCCCTTAGAAAGCTCTCCTGTACCCACCCCTGACATGTTTGAGGCACTTTCATGAAGAGACACAACAACCCACACTAAATGAAATCCTGTGCAGAGATGTACAGCCTCTGTGGATGGACTGATAGAGCAGTTTGGATGCCTCACTGAAATAGTGTCTCTCATGAGACAGGATCTCCAGAAAATCAGGGAGAGGACCACGGCTGTGGAGGGCAGGATCAGTGAGGTGGAGGATTTGCTAACCCCCCCTCACCAGAGATGCCAGAACTGCACTACAGCTATCAGAACTGGCTAACGCCAAAACCAACGACATTGAGAACCATTTAAGACGGAACAATGTCCGCATTGTGGGGCTACCAGAGAAAGTAGAGGGCAGGGACCCCACGGCCTTTATAGAAGCATGGCTCCAGGACATATTTGGTAAGGAGGCTTTCACCATACTGTTTGCGGTGGAACGGGCACACCGCACGCTGCCAAGACCCCTTCCCCCTGGTAATCCACCAAGATCCATGCTGGCCAGGCTCTTGAACTATAAGGATAGAGAGATCATACTCAGATTGGCCAGGGAGAGAGGAGCAGTACATTACAATGGGACTAAAGTTTCATTTTACCCTGACTTTGCGGCAGAGGTGCAGCGCAAAAGGGCCAAGTTTGCTGAGGTGAAGAAACGCCTGCAGAGAATTCAAGTTACATACGCAATGCTGTATCCGGCCAAATTACGCATCACTGCTAGAGGGCAGTCCACCTTTTTTTAATCTGCTTCAGATGCATCCGCATGGCTGGACCGCAATGTACAGGACCTCAGGAGACACTGAAAGCCGACATAGAAGACTGATGTCCGGCACGCAACGCCACAGGGTCTGTATGTAACCTGCAGACATTTTAAGTCAATCACTTACAGTGCGGGACAATGTACACTTTTTCAAAGCTAGCATTTGACAAGAGCTTTGACAGAACCCGATTTATTAAGATGAAACCTGAGTTAATGTGGGGAGGTTATACCCACAGGGACTCACAAAACTTCACTGTGCCCCAGTTAAGGGGGCGGGTTATTTGGTGGCCTGTTGGCACAAATTCACTGAACGACTCTTGGCGTGAGGATGGAAAGAGGGAGTTTACCCTTGCCTCATGCGGGTATGCTGCACGTACCCGACAGACCAGTTCAGGACAGTTCTTTATATTCTCACTGGTCGCACTGATACACTTTGCTCTGAAACCCTCACCCCCCCACTTCTGCCGGCGAAACATGCTGCCATGCCAAATCAAAGCAGACTGCCGATTAAAAGAACTGTGTGCCCATAGCATGACTGCTGACTGCTGACTTTGCCCGGGACTGGGGCGATGCAAACTCCAGGCCCAGGACACAATACTTTACCACACCCAACATGGCTACCACCCCGATCGTGACCTGGAATGTCCGTGGTGTTCATGACCCACTGAAACGTACTATGATAAGCACATGCCTGAAAAGGTTTCATCCTGCCATAGTGAGCCTCCAGAAGACTCACCTCACAAAAGACATGGTTGGGTTTCTGCAATATTCCTGGGTGGGCAAGGCATACTCTGCATATTCACGCGGAGTGAGTGTACTGGTACACAAATTCTTGGCCTACCAGGAATTGGACGCAGTCATAGACCCTCTGGGTAGATATATTTTTTGTATTGCAAAGTGTTTACCTTAACTGTGATATTTGTCTTTGTGTATATACCACCCCCCCCCCATTCTTTAGAGAGATACTGCAGCTTCTCCTGTCTTACCTGGTTGATAAACCAGATGTCCCCACTCTGATCATGGGTGACTTTAATGGCTACCTGGACCCCAGACTGGATAGACATCCTCCAGCTCAGCCTCCGTCAGGGGGCAGAGACCCCATTCTGAGCTGACTGCTGCAGGAGGTGGGCTGGACAGATGTATGGAGGGCAAAACACCCAACGACCAAACAATTCTTATGCTTCTCCAAAACGCATGGGTCACTATATGGCACTGACCTTTGCGTAGGGTTCCCGCAACTTTTAACCATGGTCAACAGGGTGGAGTATTTCCCCAGGGGGATATCTGATCATTCCCCACTGGCTGCACACCTTATTATCCGTCCAGCAGCCACCTTGCCCAGGGCACAGTGGAAGCTGAACGACTTTTGGCTAAAACTTTTCACCTCACAAGAGCGTGTGGTGAAACAGATAGAATAATACATTTTTGATAACTGATTGCACACCAATCTAATACTGAGATGGGACGCCTTCAAGTCATGTCTGAGGGGTACATTCATAGCTGAAATTGCAGCCATTAAACATAATTCATCAGCACTAATGGTACAGGTAGAAGACCAGGTGAGACAACTAGAGCTTGCATATGTCTTAGACCCGTCAGATTCCGCGAGGGAGGCATGGATCTCGGGCCAGGATTCCCTGGACTGGCTGAGATCCTCCGCCGCAGAACGTAAAAGGTTCTTCACTAAACAAGCATTTTATAAGGAAGGGGAAAAAACTGGCAGACTCTTGGCCAGAATTGCCAGATCTCAGCAGTCGTCCCCTGCTATAGGAGCGATACATAGCTCTCGGGGATGGCTGGTGAATGACCCTGAGCAAATAATAGCTAAACTAGCATCTTTCTTTGTTGATCTATACAAACCCTGTGACAACTACACTGACGAGGAACTGCGAAACTATATAGGCACTATATCCCTTCCAACTCTGACCCGCCAAGCGCGCGTAGAGATAGAAGCACTATTCACATTGGATGAGTTGAGAGAGGCCGCAGCCTCCTTCCCTACCTGCAAGGCCCTGGGGGATGATAGGATCCCCATGGAGGTTTATACCCAATATGGTGAAGTCATTTTACCCAAATTACTTGAAGTCTTTAACTCTTCATTTAAATCAGGAAAGCTACCTACCACCATGACAAGGGCTAACATTATATTACTACTTAAATCAGGTAAAGACCCGTTAGATCCTAGTTCATATAGGCCTATCTTGTTGCTGCAGAGCGATGTAAAAATACTAGCCAAGGTGCTGGCCATGAGGGTCAATAAGATAATCCGATCCATTGTCCACTCGGACCAGGCAGGATTCATGCCACGAACGTCTACATCGACCATCTCATACGACTATACTTGAACATGCAGACTCCCTCGGATTCAGCTGGCCACAGAGCACTGTTGTCTCTTTACGCCAATAACGCATTCGACAGTGTCGGCTGGCGGTATCTGTGGGCTGTATTGGCCAAGTTCGGGTTTGGACCCAGGTTCATCAGGTGGGTGAGGCTGCTGTATGACACACCATAGGCTGCCATACGCATGTCAGATAGGTTGTCACACGCTTTTGCACTGGGCAGGGGGACTGGGCAGGGATGCCCTCTGTCTCCCATGCCCTTTGCTCGGGCCATCGAGCCCTTTGCGGCTCAGGTAAGGAACTGTCCACAGATTAAAGGATTCTGCTATGGTGAACTGCATGAAAAAATCATGCTCTATGCCGACGATATGCTTCCTGGAAGGTGTGGATGATTCACTGATTCAGGCAATGTTTTTCAGGCCTTACACTCAACTGGTCCAAATTGGCCTTAATGTTTATAGATGAGACCCCCCGAATCAAATGAGGGGCCCTTTTGCCCGGTACCCATAGTGACCACCTTTAAATACCTACAGTAGGTATATACATCTCCCCTAAACTAACTGAATTTTGTAAACTGAACATATATCCCTTGTTGACACGTTTTAGAGATAAAATAAATATATGGAACAAACTTAAAATGTCCCTGGCAGAAAGGACAAACCTTATCAAGATAATTCTGATGCCGCAGTTCTTATACATGCTGCATAACACACCGGTAGTCATTACACTGAAGATATGCACTGCCTCCCAACATGTTATTTTACTACTTGCAATTACAACATGCTGTTAGAGCACAGGGGGACGCAATGGAATGGATTCAGTTCCCCACACCTGTCTTTCATATGCTGCAGGACGCGTCTGATACAAAAGGTATAAATTAACAGTTTTACAATATACTAATGTCGTCATTCCTAGAGGGGCACCCCATGAAGACAGCGACACAATGGGAGGCAGATTTGGGCCCCATTACAGGGGAACTGTGGGAAGAGTCCATACAGCAGTCAATACATGTTCATTAAATGTGTCACAAAAGCGATCCCAGCTATATATACTACTGAGAGTGCACTATACACCTGTGAAGAAAAATCGGCAGAGCACCCGACCCACTATGCGGCAGGTGCAGAGCAGTGCCCGGAGATCTGATTCACCTCCTCTGGCGTTGCCCCAAACTCCATAGATATTGGACAGAGGTTCTGGCTACACTGAATCAGGTGTTCCGGACCAATGTCCCTCTTGATCCACTAAGCTACCTACTGGGAGTTCTGGAGGGGGCGATAGCGGAGGAGGCGACAAGAGCGGCCTTTGCCAGAGCACTGTTCAAGGCCAGGAAAACAATCCTTATGAGCTGGAAATCAGCTGTACCGTCAAAAACTAAAACATAGATACAACACATGGGAAAAACACTTATAAAGGAAAAATACATATACCAGCACAGGGGAAACCCTGGAAAATTTGACAAACTATGGGACACATGGCTTGACACACCAGGAATAAGCCCCATGGAATTAGTTCATATGAGACTGTTGAGAGTGGTATAGGTACAAAGAATAATGAGGGAGATATCCGGATGGATATTCGATTACATGCTGGCACAAGGACAGGGGCAAAGGTAGCGTGGAGTAGTCGGCAGCGAGAGTAGCAATATGGCACAAAATGAGAAAAACAAAATAGTCTATGCAAGAGGGAACTACGAACAGATGCTGAATTTCTATGTTGACAACTGTAACCATGGACTGTATGTTGGATAATCCAATATAAGGATAAAGTGTATTGTGTTTCATGTTTGAATGTACTGTTTGTTTTTTGAGCAATAAAAACCTTCTGATTAAAAAAAAAAATTTTTTATTTTGGAATGAATAGACTTTGCTGAATGAAAACCACATTCACTATTAGAAATGAGAGATAACCTTTCCATCCTGCTCCTTTGAATTTTCTCATCACTGTAGTCTCAAACAAAAGTCGATTTGACCAACTAATGAAATGAAAAATGAACACGCTTTCATAAAACATTTTATTTCTAAGAATTTTTGTTCAAAATTCTACCCATTTATAGCTTAGCACATAGTAATAAAGGCATCTAAAATCACACCCTGAAATTTGGAGACAACTAGCTATTTTTCTTGAGGAGCACCGGAGTAATAAATGGGCATTTTCAAAAGCTTGAATATTCGTTTTTAAAGAGAATCTCACTACCTAAAACACAACAGGCACTTTCCATGCCGTAAATAATTAAAATACTCTGCACAATGTTGTAGTGCTGTCAGAGGTCTGTAAAGGGCGACTAAGCCCCACCCAGCAATGGTGCCCCCAATGGCCCCTCCATTGCTAAACTAACCACACATTAAAGTACAAGAAAAGCCTGAGTCTAACTATTCTTAACCACTGTAATACCAGGCACTTTCACCCCCTTCCTGCCCAGGCCAATTTTCAGCTTTCAGCACTGTTGCATTTTGAATGACAATTGCACAGTCATGCAACACCGTAAATATATGAAATTTTTATCATTTTTCACACAACTAGAGCTTTCTTTTGGTCATATTTAATAACCACTGGGTTTTTTAGTTTTTGTTAAATAAATTTAAAAAACTGAACATTTTAAAATAAAATGCGTTTTCTTTGTTATAATGTTATAAACTTTTGCAAATAAATAATCTTTCTTTATAAGTTTAGACCAAAATATATTTTGCTACATATTTTTGGTGAAAAAACCCAAATCAGTGTATATTATTTAGCCTGTACAAAAGTTATAGCGTCCACAGCCTATGGTATGTATCTGAAAATTAGTCCATCCTGATGTACTGATGATCTAATTTTTTGAGGCCTAAAAACACCAGGACAGGACAAATATCTCCCAAATGACCGCTTTTTGGAAAGTAGATAGTCCAAGGTATTTAGTAAGAGGCATGGCAAGTTTTTTGAAGTTGTAATTTTTTTGTTACAATTTTTGGAAAATGAAGAAATAAAAAGAAACATTTTTTTTCAAATTTTTTTTTTCCAGAACAGTGCTCACGCCCAGCCATCATTTTACTATAGGTTGGGCAGAAAGAGGTTAAATTAGTGCTAAATGCAGTATGGGGCATATTTCTCTACCCCTGTTATTCCCCTGTATAGCTATGATCATGTTTTAGTGATTTTCTTCCCAAATGTGGAAAGATTAATAACTGCTATTTGTGAGTTCAAAGATTATCTGTTCTTCTCCCGGTTCTTCTCCTGGTCATACCTTCCACATTCACATTAAGCAACACTACCAGGCACTAATGGGTATGGGGGAGCATGTGATTTGCACCACTATGACAGTGCCTTGGGTGATTTTACAGCTCACGGGACAGAAATTTAAGCACCAGCAGCATTGGGGTTAAAGTATGGTCATGCTTTTTTTTGCTGTACTTCTCTTTTTGGTCACAGGAGTATATACTGTATACTAATGTAGGGCTCGACAAATTTTCTTTAAATCTAGGAGCCAGCTAAAAAAGTTGGGAGCCAGTCCTTTCCTCTGTATATATGATATTGGGGCGATGGGCTGTCAGTGATAAAATATAGATATACACTATATTGTTAAAAGTATTAGGACCAGTGGCATAGCGTGGGGGGTGCAGGGGGTGCCGTGGCCCAGGGCGCGAAATTTAGGGGGGCGCCAGTATGTGTCACTGGCTGCCTCCTCCTAATTTCTCGATCCTGGGTCCCCGGCCCGGCCGCCATGTTAAGTGTCCGGCGCCCTGTGATTGGGCGTATGGGTGTCATGTGAGGCGTAGGGCTGGCCTGTCCTAGATCGCTCCTGAAGTCCCGCCTCCGCACATGACCCCCCATACGCCCAATCACAGGGCGCAGGACACTGAACATGGCTGCAGCCAGAGCGCAGGGGAGAGAGGAATGTGAGCCACCGCTGTCCTCTCCTCCTCCTCCTCCTCCTCCTCCAGATCGATGCAGCCAGGATAAGAAGGTGAGTGAGAGTCTTGTTACTGGCCGGGGGGGCGAGAGAGAGAGAGACTGTAGGCAGGATAGTGTAGTTTAGTATGGAGGTCAGTGTAGTGTAGTGGTCAGTGTGGGGGGCAGTGTAGTGTAGTATAGTGGTCAGTGTAGTGTAGTATGGTGGTCAGTGTAGTGTAGTATGGTGGTCAGTATAGTATAGTGTAGTTTAGTATGGAGGTCATGGTATGGAGTATGGATGTAATGTAGTGGACAGTATAGTGGTTAGTGTAGTATAGTATAGTGGTTAGCATAGTGGTCAGTATAGTGTAGCTGAGTATGGAGGTCAATGTTTTTTTTTTTTTTTTTCTCTTAAATAATCTTTATTAACATTTCTTAATTTACATACACCATATTAAAACATCTACAGGTTCAAGTGGGCGTGCTCCACTATTGAGGAGGTCGTAGGTCCCCCCTACGTTCCTCCCCACATTACGACTACATAACCCGTCCACAGACTTAGCTGCATACGGTATATTAAAATGACATGTGGGTATTTTCACCCCAACCCTCCCTGCCCTCCCTTACTCTCCACCCCCCCTAAGCCAGATCCTTCCTTTATTCTTGACACCCTACACTTGTTAACCACGGGTTCCACATCTTTTCAAACTTCTTAAGATTCCCTCTTCTAATATATAGGGCTCTCTCCTTCCATATTACATCATTTACTGTTTTAACCCACTCATCCACTGCAGGGGGTAAAGCTGTTTGCCATCTTTGCATAATAAGCTTCCGGGCCTGATATAGGCATCTCAAAATGGCTGTTTTAGCCGCTATCTCCTCCCGTCTCCATGCCCTGTATCCAAGGATACAGAATCTAACGTCTGTCTCCAGGGAGATCTCCCACCTGCCCTCGATAGAGCCCACAACCCCTAGCCAGTAACGTACTAATTTGGGGCACCTCCATACCATGTGTATCAGGTCGCCCTCCTCCCCACACCTGGGACACGTGGCATCGGGCCTTACACCAAAGCGAAATAGTTTTTTGGGGGTGTAATATGCTCTATGTAGCAACATTAAGTGGGAGAGTCTCTGTGCAGGTGCCACTGAGACCTCCTGTCCTGCCTCCAATATTTCCTTCCATTGTATATCTGTCACCTTCCCCACATCCTTCTCCCACCCCTCCCTGCAGCCGAGGTGCTCTGATCTAACAATTGCTTCCTTGCACAGTTGCGCATATATTCCAGAGATAAAACCCTTCATCTTCCCGGGTTTAATCACCCTCTGCAATAGTGCAGCATCTGTCCAGGCTGGGGGACTTACCCTAAACTGTACCTCCAATGCCGCTCTCATTTGCAAATACCTGAAGAATGTTTGTCTTGGAATACTATATTCCTTTTGGAGGTCCTCAAAAGTTTTCAATACTCTCCCTCTATACAGCTGGGATAGTCTATTTATGTAGTATGTATTATGTAGTATGGAGGTCAATGTAGTATAGTGGTTAGTATGGTGTTTAGTGTAGTGGACAGTATAGTGGTCAGTATAGTGTAGTGGACAGTGTAATGTAGTATGGTGGTCAGTATAGTGGACAGTGTAGTGTAGTATGGTGGTCAGTATAGTGGACAGTGTAGTATGGTGGTCAGTGTAGTGTAGTATAGTGGTCAGTATAGTATAGTGGTCAGTGAAGTGTAGTATGGTGGTCAGTATAGTGGACAGTGTAGTATGGTGGTCAGTAGAGTGTAGTATAGTGGTCAGTATAGTGGTTAGTGTAGTATAGTATAGTGGTCAGTATAGTGTAGTTTAGTATGGAGGTCAGTGTAGTGTAGTGGACAGTATAGTATGGTGGTCAGTGTAATGTAGTATAGTGGACAGTGTAGTATGGTGGACAGTGTAGTAAAACAGACAGTGTAGTATAGTGGTCAGCATAGTGGTTAGTATAGTGTAGTTTAGTATGGAGGTCAGTGTAGTGTAGTGGACAGTGTAGTATAGTGGTCAGTGTAGTGTAGTATGGTGGTCAGTGTAGTGTAGTGTAGTATGGTGGTCAGTGCAGTGTAGTATAGTGGTCAGTATAGTATAGTGGTCAGTGTAGTGTAGTATGGTGGTCAGTGTAATGTAGTATAGTGGACAGTGTAGTATGGTGGTCAGTATAGTGTAGTATGGTGGACAGTGTAGTATAACAGACAGTGTAGTATAGTGGTCAGTATAGTGGTTAGTGTAGTATAGTATAGTGGTTAGTAGGGCTGTTGAAATTAATCGCCGAATCGATGCATCGGCAATCGGCCGTCCACGATTCGGCATCGATGCTGTAGCCTTAAGGCATCGATTATGGAGGATGACGTCATCCTCGCGCCGTGCCCCAGCCTCCGAAAGCAGCCGAAGTTTTCGCGCCATTCCGAGTGGAGCCGAAAGCAGCCGAAGCTTTCGCGCCGTTTCCTCCCACCTCCCGCCTCCCGCTGACGTCATCCCCCTGTGTCGCGGCTCAGAGAGAGGAGACTGACTGCCGCAACAGTGTCCGTCTGACCTCCTCCGTGTCCCGGTCCCCCCAGAGCATTCCTCTCCTACCAGTGGGCTCCTGCTAATTGTGTGCAGCACTCAGGCAGGCTCCAGGATGTAGTGTAAGTGTTATGGTGGGGGGGAATGGACGTGGGGGGGGAACGGACGGTGGGGGGGGGGCAGACGGTGTGGGGGGGGAACGGACGGTGGGGGGGAGACCGGCCTCGTTCACCTCGGCGCTCAGGGAACACAGGAGGAGTAGGACTGGGAGAGAGAGACCCGAGCTAGCCACCAGGCCGCACTGATTTTGTTTGACCTAGTGACTGACTGTGTCCTGTCCTCACAGTCCAGGCACAGGCAGCAGCAGAAGAAGAGACCAGCAGTGAGTGCCAGTCGATGCCAGACAAGACAGACACAGTACCAGACTACCAGTCCAGTAGTACCACACTGCTCAGCAGCTCAGCCCAGTAGTACAGTAGTACCACCATCATCATAATTAATCAGGTAGGTAACTAACTGACTGTGTCAGTGGTGTCACTACAGTATCACACACAGTATGAAATTAATGAAGAAGTACACTCACTAACTTGTTGTTATTCTGTCCAGTGTCCACTCCTCAGACTCCAGTCCTCCGCACTCACAGGCAGCGGCAGCGCAGCAGTAGGAAAGGAGAAGAGAGAGACCCGCTCCAGCAGTGAGGGCCACTGCGCTCAGCTCGTCATCATCATCACAGGTCAGGTAGGTAACCCAACCCACTGTATCTCTGAAGCATTGCATTGTGTGGAGTGTAAAATGTAAATAATAAATGTTAATAATGATGGTGCACTGCTTGCCAATGCCTTGCCATTCTGTATTCCTAAACGTTAACCCCTTTGCGCCGAGCGCCCTGCAGCAAAGAAAATGCATATATGAAGTTGGCTCGGCAAGTTGAACCCGGCCCGCATAATACCGGTGCTCAAATCCCATGTGAGGTATCGCTGGGATCGTCAGAGCGAGAGCAATAATTATAATTCTAGCACCAGACCTCCTCTGTAACTCTAACCTGTGTTAACCATTATTTTTTTAAAAAGTTGTCGCCATTCTACGAGTGTGCGCAATTTTAAAACACGTCAAGTTTGTTATTTATTTACTCGGCATAACATCATATTTCAAATTATACCAAAAAATTTAGGCTAAATTAAGCTTTGCTGTTTTGTTTTTTTAAAATTCATGAAATTATCTTTTTTTTTTTTTTCCTCCCAAAAAGTTGCATTTAAAAGACCGCTGCATAATACATTAAATACAGTGTGACATAAAGTGCAACAATCGCCATTTTATTCTCTAGATTGATTCTCTGCTAAAAAATATATATAATGTTTGGGGGTTTTCTAAGTAATGTTCTATCAAAAAATATGGATTTTGACCTTTTAAAAAACACCAAATGTCAGACAAATAGGCTTAGTCATGAAAGGGTTAAAGAAAGTGAGTTTAAGTGACCATGACCAATGCATTTAATTAATTATGGTTTATGACTGTAGGTCTGTCTCTAATCTATTGAATGTCCATTGTCCAATGTCTTGTCTTATCGATTGATCACAACTTCACTTGTATGATGATGTATGGTTTTGCTCATCACTGCCCCACACATGCTGCTGCTGCAGTGCACGACGTGTGGGACACAGGGGCAGTGATGAGCAAAACCATAATAAATTATATTATACAGTACTGTGAGTGATACACACACAAACATCAAACAACAAGATAACTAATGAAGTTGTGATGTGAATCATTCACTAAGACAATGAATACATAAAACTAGAAATAATTAAATGGCATACATTCACATTGTCATTTGGGGGGGGGGGGGGATGTTGGCGGGACAGGGACATATGTTGTTTGTAGCTGTTTGTGACGTGTTCAATGACCATTGACCAATGACTTGACTAGTGCAGTGCCAGTTGATGTCTAAATGTCTACTGTGACCAATGACCATGGTGGCCGACTGGCCTGCTAGCAGCAGTAGCACAGATCACAGATAAGATGAGGGCACATTTTTAACACATAGAATTAGATATACTAGTAGCATGATAGCAGCAACTAAGTGCGACTGCGATGCGAGTAGCTAGCTAGTGATGGCGTGTGGGGGGTAGAATAAGGATTTTGTGGCAACTATTTGTTTAACATTATCAAATACAATTACATACACTTGTTACTTTTCTGATGATCTCGTGGCAGGCTTTAGGTTTAATCACTTAATTTTTTATTCCTCTTCTTTTAATACTGACAGAGTTTGTAGTAGACAACATTCTCGTCATCACCCCTGTCACAACAATTACATGGCATGCTACTGCTGCTAGACTAGTAAAAAAAAATGGCAGAAGGAGACCAAAAAGACAGAGAGATAAAAAATGCACCTAGCTTTTTAAAAGCAAACATCTGGGCACATTTTGGCTTTTATGAACATGAACAAACAAGTGGGAAGCTTGAATTGGACAAGTCATACGCCATGTGTAAAGCCTGTCACACAAAAATTAAATATCTAGGGAATACTACTAATATGAGAAACCACGCTAGCCGTTTTCACTCAGAGATGCTAACACCTGCCACCACCACCACCAATGCCGCCAAGTCAATAGACCGAGCTCAGCCAAGGATTGATGCAATACTCTCAACTTTGCCGCCCAACTCTGAAAAGGGGAAGAGAATAACAAAAGCTGTGGCAGCTTTCATAGCTAAGGACCTTCGCCCTTACTCTGTTGTGGAGAACACTGGGTTTCGCTACCTGTTGAAGACGATAGAGCCGCGTTACAAGATCCCATCACGAAGTCACTTTACAGAAAATGTTATACCTGCACTCTACCACGAAACTAAAGCTCAGATAATTGCGTCAATGAGCCAAGCAAGTCGAGTCGCAATAACGTGTGATTCATGGACTTCAGTCACGACAGAGTCTTATGTTACAATAACAGCACATTACGTTAAGGAGTGGAAGATCTTGTCGCATGTGCTGCAAACGAGAGCCATTTATGAGTCTCATACAGGTGCTCATCTGGCAGAGCTACTGTCTCGTGTTGTGGAAGAATGGCAACTGTCTGATAAATCTGTAGTGCTTGTGACCGACAATGCGTCAAACATGATTGTTGCAGCTCAAGTTGGCAAATTCCCCCATGTGAAATGCTTCGCCCATACACTAAACCTTGCATCCCAGCGAGCGCTGAAAGTGGCCACACTCTCCAGGCTTCTTGGCAGAGTGCGACGGATATCCACATTCTTTCACCGCAGCACTAGAGCAAGCCACTGTCTAAAAGAGAAACAGAAATGTCTTGGCCTGAAGAATCATAAGCTGATAACTGATGTGCCAACAAGATGGAACAGCGCATATGACATGGTCGAGAGGTTCTTAGAACAACAACCTGCAGTCTGTGCCACCTTGCTGTCTCCAGAAGTCAGAAGAGGAGAGTCCGATCTCTGCACTCTCAACGAAACAGATGTGTCAAATGCAGAGGATGCTGTGCGTGCATTAAAGCCAATGAAGGATGCAACCATGCTGATGTCAGAAGAGCGCAATCCAACAGTTTCTCTCATTACCCCTCTAAATGCACAACTCCTCCAGAGCATGACAGACACCATGGGAGACACACCCATGATCCATGAGATCAAGAATGCCATCAGAACAGATCTTCAGAAGAGGTACAGCAGTGAGGCAGAGAAGAAGATCCTACATACAGCCTCTGCACTGGATCCTCGCTTTAAGGGACTGCCTTTTATCCTCACAGAGGAGGAGAGATTGGAGATATACAAAGGAGTGACTGAGGAGGCTGCATCCTTGGAGGTAATTCAATTGATTTGAATTTCATCATGTTTCTTGAAACGAACTGTAACTAGTAGCTAGCTACAGCTTGCTGCATAGTGTAAGCCACGCTTCTGAGTCTGATGCGGTGCAGGAACTGCACCGTCCGTTTCCTGTGCTTTTTCATCACCCCATCAGAATCATAGGCAATTGACAATGTGTTTTATTTATTTTTTTTCCTATTCTTTTATGTTCAAACACAGATTACATCTAGGAGGACACATGAGGAGGAGGATCAAGTGCCACTGCCAAGAAGAAAAGAAACTCTGGAAGAAGAAGAAAGTTCACCCGCCGAGGACAACCATTCTCCATCTCCTCCCAAAAGAAAGGCCAGATCGCTGCTCATGAGTTTGCTGGGACAGTCTTTCATTGACACTGAAGGTACAATAGAACCCAAGACCCCCTATGCCAAGGCTGAAGAGGAAATGGAAAAATATTGTAAAGCCCCACCTCTGCCTCTCACTGAGGACCCCTTGAACTGGTGGTGTGAGCATGAGGTCATATTTCCCCTCCTTTCCCAGCTGTCAAAGCAATACTTGTGTATCCCAGGCACAAGCGTGTCTGCAGAGCGGGTTTTCTCCACTGCAGGAGATGTGGTAACTGCAAAAAGAAGCGCACTCAAACCAGAGCATGTGGATCAACTAGTGTTCTTACAGAAAAATCTACACATTCCCAAATCCTGAGCAGCATTACTTGCGCTTTGCAGTGACCCATTTTTTTTTATCCAGGAAGTGCTGATGTACTGTTGTGTCTGCCAGTGCCACAGCCACTGCCCCTGCCCTTGCCTAGCCCACTGTTAGTCTGCCACACACCACTGAGTGACCACACACCAGTGTTGTTGTTAACTTTATATATTTTGTTTATAGCACAGCACTGTCACTGTCAGTGTCTGCCACTGAGATTTTGATTTTTGAAGATTGTCAAAAAAAGATTTAAATTTTTTTTTTTTTTTAAAGTAGGGGTTACTTTAACCCTCAGCCAAATACTAAAAGTTCCAAACAACTGATGCCAATTGCCAACCAAGCCTCAGCCTAGTCTCTGTCTCCCCTCCCAGTCTCGCCCTCTCCCCTAGTCCCTCTACTCCCCTTCCCTCTCCCCCTACCCTTTCCCTTTAAGGCCCTCTTCCCCTTTCCCTCTTCCCCTTTCCCTCTTCCCCTTCCCCTCTTCCCCTTCCCCTCTTCCCCTTCCCCTCTTCCCCTTTCCCTCTTCCCCTCTCCCTCTTCCCCTCTCCCTCTTTCTTTCCTTCTTTCTCTCTCCCTCTTTCTTTCCTTCTTTCTCTCTCCCTCTTTCTTTCCTTCTTTCTCTCTCCCTCTTTCTTTCCTTCTTTCTCTCTCCCTCTTTTTTTCCTTCTCAGAGAGAAGGAAAGATGGAGAGAGAGAATGAAAGGAGGAGAACTTCTCTCTCTCTCTCTCTCTCTCTCTCTCTCTCTCTCTCTCTCTCTCTCTCTCTCTCTCTTTCTTTCTGTCTCTTTCTTTCTCTCTGTCTCTTTCTGTCTCTGTCTCTTTCTGTCTCTTTCTTTCTCTCTGTCTCTTTCTGTCTCTTTCTTTCTCTCTGTCTCTTTCTGTCTCTTTCTTTCTCTCTGTCTCTTTCTTTCTCTCTGTCTCTTTCTTTCTCTCTGTCTCTTTCTGTCTCTCTTTCTCTCTGTCTCTTTCTCTCTGTCTTTCTCTCTGTCTCTTTCTCTCTGTCTTTCTCCCTGTCTCTTTCTGTCTCTTTCTTTCTCTCTGTCTCTTTCTTTCTTTCTTTCTTTCTTTCTTTCTTTCTTTCTTTCTTTCTTTCTTTCTTTCTTTCTTTTCCCCCTTTTTCCTTCCCCTTTTCCCCCCGTCCCCTTTTCCCCCCGTCCCCTTTTCCCTTCCCCTTTTCCCCCCGTCCCCTTTCCCTCCCCTACCAAATACCAATGCCATACCCCTCTCCCCCCCACCCCCCTTCTACAACCATCCCCCTCTCCCCAGTCCCCACCATTCCCCTTCATCTCTACATCCCTTTTTCTTTTTTTTCCCACCAGAGTCCCTCCTATCTATTCCCTATGTCATTGTCAACAAGACCTTATAACGCCAGTTATGCCACTCTAGTCTAGTCTAGCGTCAACTCAACGCAGTCACAGTCACACTGTTTTTGACTGACTTGGTGGCAGCAGGCCTGCAGGTGGCCATGGCACTGGCAATTGCAAACAATCAATGATCATCACAGTGAACTGAACATGGAGTACTCAGTATACTATGTATGTCATATATTATAAATATTATATTTGTTATAGCTTTTCTAGCACTGGAGGAGATGGAGAATGGTTTTCTATTGTGTGTCCAACTGTCCATTTTGAATTTTTATACTAGTGTCGTCATGTCGTGTGACTGTGGCGTGTTCAATGTCACAGTGTGTCTGTCATGCTCTGTTACTGCCTGTCTGTTTCTAGGGGTTTAACGTTCAACCAAATCAATTCTGTATTTAATTCCAGACAACTGATGCCCGCCAAGCCACCAGAGGAAGGCAAATCCTTGAAAGAATAAATTGAATCTTAAAACTTGGAGTAAATCTTTATTGGATCACACAAATATACACACACAAAAGAAAAATCACACACCGACCTGATGAGTGGCTGACTGACTGTGCCACTTGCCTGCGTTGTTCAAACAGTGGCCTGCCCTTTCTCATGATTCACAACTGACGTGACGTCACGTGTGTGTTTTTTGTTGGTATTGTGTGTGCATATTTCTGATCCCATAACGGTTTAACTCAAGGTTTTAAGCTTCAATTGATAATTTATTCTGTCAAGGATTTTTGGGCTTCCTCTAATGGTGACTTGGCTTGGCTTCAGTTACAGGTGTATCGTGGTAGAGTGCAGGTAACGTTTTCTGTAAAGTGACTGAGTGACGACTTGAGTGACAACAAGCTTTTCTAGCACTGGGGGGAGATGGAGATAAATGGTTTATTTTTGAAGATTGTGTCGGACACAATCTTCAAAAATGAATGTGTCCATCGAATTTTCACACTTGATGTTATATTGTCAAATGTCAATGTTTGGGGGGGTCAACTCAACCCTCAGCCAAATAAAATTCTGAAAATTGTATTTAATTCCAGACAACTGACGCCCGCCAAGCCACCAGAGGAAGGCAAATCTTTGAAAGAATAAATTAAATCTTAAAACCTGGAGTAAATCTTTATTGGATCACACAAATACACACACAAACAAAAACACACACCTACCTGACCTCATGTCTGACTGTGCCTGTGCCATTGCCGGCGCCTGACCTATGGCCTGCCCTTTACCATTATGATTCAGTGATGTGTGTGTTTTTTGGTATTGTGGTGTGTAACTGTATATTTGTGATCCCATAAAGATTTGTCCAAAGTTTTTAGATTTAGTTGACAATTTATTCTGTCAAGGATTTTCAGACTTCCTCTAATGGTGGCTTGGCTTGGCTTCAGTTATAGGTGTATTGTGGTAGAGTGCAGGTAACATTTTCTGTTAAGTGACTGGGTGACACAACTCCGAGAGCTTATAACGCTGATCTAGCCATCTGTGTTGAGCTGGTGGTGGTGGTGGTATTGGCAAACAATTATCACTGTGAACCAGGAAGTTCTGCAACACAGTGTGTGACTGTGTTACAGGTTCACTGTGATGTTTGCCAGTCAATAACTGGAAGTGCTCTGTGTTATATAGATGTAGGTGTTACTGTTTACAAGTTATAGTTTACTTTTTCATAAAAGAAAATATTAAAATGTAAACTACTGCTCCAGGCCAGCACTGTATGTATGTATTATACACAACAGTTTGATGTCACAGTACTCTTTTAAATAAATACTGTTGTTGTCTGCTGCACTGTTCATGTTTAGACTTGCTAATTATATGCAGGGAACTTGGTGTAATTTGTTTAAATAGCAGATACAAATAAATATATTTAATATTTCTTCAATTTCTGACTGCTTGAATAATTTTTTTGAGGAAAAGTTGAAAACCATGGGCACTTGGGTATTAATCGTGATGCATCATGATGCATCGCGGAATCGCATCGAATCGAATCGTGGATGGGATAATCGTAATCGAATCGAATCGTGAGGTGAGTGAAGATGCGCAGCTCTAGTGGTTAGTATAGTGTAGTTTAGTATGGAGGTCAGTGTAGTGTAGTATAGTGGTCAGTGTAGTATGGTGGTCAGTATAGTGTAGTATAGTGGACAGTGTAGTATAGTGGACAGTGTAGTATAGTGGACAGTGTAGTGTAGTATAGTGGACAGTGTAGTGTAGTATGGTGGTCAGTGTAGTATGGTGGTCAGTATAGTGTACCGTGTTTCCCCGAAAGTAAGACAGTGTCTTACTTTCTTTTTATCCCTAAAAGCCCCACTATGTCTTACTTTCGGGGTATGTCTTATATTGGGAAAAAAAAAATTTTTTTATTCTTTATTGCAATATGTTTTTTTTTTTTTTGTTTTTTTTTTTAATCAGCCCTGTTGGGGGGCTTTGGTGAGATATCAGGGGTCTTAACAGACCTCTGATATCTCCCCCTTGAGACAGAGAAAGAGACAGAGGATAGAGATTCCCCAGTCCCTTTCTCTGCAGCGTCAGCTGCACTGACAATGAAAGGAGAGAAGACAGCGGCTTCTCTCCATTCATAAACTGACACATTGTAATCACAGCAGATTACAATGTTTCAGTTATGTGAATGGACAGAGTCAGCTGACTCTGTCTATTCACAAGGGAAGGAGGGGGAGGACGGAGGAACGGAGGGGGAGAACGGAGGGGACAGAGAAGGAGGGGGAGAACGGAGGGGACAGAGAAGGAGGGGAGAACGGAGGGGACAGCTGGGAGGCACAGAGGAGGAAAGCGGAACGGAGGGGGAGAACGGAGGGGGACAGAGAAGGAGGGGGGAACGGAGGGGACAGCGGGGAGGCACAGAGGAGGAAAGCGGAACGGAGGGGGAGAACGGAGGGGGACAGAGAAGGAGGGGGGAACGGAGGGGACAGCGGGGAGGCACAGAGGAGGAAAGCGGAACGGAGGGGGAGAACGGAGGGGGACAGAGAAGGAGGGGGGAACGGAGGGGACAGCGGGGAGGCACAGAGGAGGAAAGCGGAACGGAGGGGGAGAACGGAGGGGGACAGAGAAGGAGGGGTACCGCACTTCACTGCAGGCAAATCCCCCCGTGTTTCCCCGAAAGTAAGACATATGTCTTACTTTCGGGGTATGGCTTATATTAGCTGACCCCTCTGAAACTCCCGATACGTCTTACAATCGGGGGTGTCTTACTATCGGGGAAACACGGTAGTATAGTGGTCAGTGTAGTATAGTGGACAGTATAGTGTAGTATAGTGGACAGTGTAGTATGGTGGTCAGTATAGCGTAGTATGATGGTCAGTGTAGTGTAGTATGGTGGTCAGTGTAGTGTAGTATGGTGGTCAGTATAGCGTAGTATGGTGGTCAGTATAGCGTAGTATGGTGGTCAGTGTAGTGTAGTATAATGGTCAGTGTAGTGTAGTATGGTGGTCAGTGTAGTATGGTGGTCAGTATAGCGTAGTATAGTGGTCAGTGTAGTGTAGTATAGTGGTCAGTGTAGTGTAGTATGGTGGTCAGTGTAGTGTAGTATGGTGGTCAGTGTAGTGTAGTATGGTGGTCAGTATAGCGTAGTGTAGTGGTCAGTGTAGCGTAGTATGGTGGTCAGTGTAGTGTAGTATGGTGGTCAGTGTAGTGTAGTATGGTGGTCAGTGTAGTGTAGTATGGTGGTCAGTGTAGTATAGTATGGTGGTCATTGTAGTGTAGTATGGTGGTCAGTGTAGTGTAGTATAGTGGTCATTGTAGTGTAGTATAGTGGTCATTGTAGTGTAGTATGGTGGTCAGTGTAGTGTAGTATAGTGGTCAGTGTAGTGTAGTATAGTGGTCAGTATAGTGTAGTATAGTGGTCAGTGTAGTGTAGTATAGTGGTCAGTGTAGTATAGTGGTCAGTATAGTGTAGTATAGTGGTCAGTGTAGTGTAGTATAGTGGTCAGTATAGTGTAGTATAGTGGTCAGTGTAGTATAGTAGTCAGTGTAGTATAGTGGTCAGTATAGTGTAGTATAGTGGTCAGTGTAGTGTAGTATAGTGGTCAGTGTAGTGTAGTATAGTGGACAGTGTAGTATAGTGGTCAGTGTAGTGTAGTATAGTGGACAGTGTAGTGTAGTATAGTGGTCAGTGTAGTGTAGTATAGTGGTCAGTGTAGTGTAGTATAGTGGTCAGTGTAGTGTAGTATAGTGGACAGTGTAGTGTAGTATAGTGGACAGCGTAGTGTAGTATAGTGGACAGTGTAGTGTAGTATAGTGGACAGTGTAGTGTAGTATAGTGGTCAGTATAGTGTAGTATAGTGGTTAATATAGTGGGCAGTGTAGTGTAGTGTAGTGGACAGTATAGTGGTCAGTATAGTGTAGTATAGTGGTTAGTATAGTGGGCAGTGTAGTGTAGTATAGTGGACAGTGTAGTGAACAGTATAGTTCTCAGTGTAGTGGTCAGTATAGGAATCAGGTAGGCCAGTAGTACTTGTATTTGAAGGGACTCAGGGATAGCTAAAAGTCTGCATGTTAGGGGGCGCAAATTACTTGCCTTGCCCCGGGTGCTGACAACCCACGCTACGCCACTGATTAGGACACCTGCCTTTACATGCATATGAACTTTAATGGCATCCCAGTCTTAGTCCGTAGGGTTCAATATTGAGTTGGCCCACCCTTTGCAGCTATAACAGCTTCAACTCTTCTGGGAAGGCTGTCCACAAGGTTTAGGAGTGTGTCTATGGGAATGTTTGACCATTCTTCCAGAAGTGCATTTGTGAGGTCAAGCATTGATGTGAACGAGAAGGCCTGGCTTAAGTCTCCACTCTAATTCATCCCAAACTGTTCCCACAAAGTTGGGAGCATGAAATTGTCCAAAATCTCTTGGTATGCTGACGCCTTAAGAGTTTCCTTCACGGGAACTAAGGGGGCCAAGCCCAAACCCTGAAAAACAGCCCCACACCATAATCCCCCCTCCACCAAATGATTTGGACCAGTGTACAAGCAAGGTCCATAAAGACACGGATGAGCGATTTTGGGGTGGAGGAACTTGACTGGCCTGCGCAGAGTCCTGATCTCAACCCAATAGAACACCTTTGGGATGAATTATAGCGGAGACCACGAGCCAGGCCTTCTTGTCCACGTCAGTGCCTGACCTCACAAATGCGCTTCTGGATGAATGGTCAAACATTCCCATAGACACACTCCTAAACCTTGTGGACAGACTTCCCAGAAGAGGTGAAGCTGCAAACTAATGTCGTGTACACACGATCGGACTTTCCGCCAACAAGGATGGATGTTGGCTCAAACTTGTCTTGCATACACACAGTCACAAATGTTGGCCCAAAATTCCGAACGTGAGAACGCGGTAATGTACAAGACGTATGACGAGCCGAGAAAAATGAAGTTCAATAGCCAGTGTGGCTCCTTCTGCTTGATTCTGAGCATGCGTGAACTTTTGTGCGCCAGACTTGTATACACACAATCGGAATTTCCAACAACAAAGTGAAGTTGGCGGAAAATTTGAGAACCTGCTCTCAAACATTTGTGGGCCGAAATTCCAACAGCAAATGTTCAATGGAGCATACACATGGTCGGACTTTCCGACAACAAGCTCACATCCAACATTTCCCATCGGAAAGTCCGACCGTGTGTACGCGGCATAAGACTGGGATGCCATTAAAGTTCATGTGCGTGTAAAGGCAGGTGTCCCAATACTTTTGGTAATATAGTGGATATGGCAGGGTGCCTTTCAGCCTCTGCCTGTGTGATATTCAGTAACATACAACATATAGTATATCGGTTATGCTGGTGATGTGCTCAGTGTCTCTTCCTCTTGGTGTCGGTGAGCAAGATCATGTTGGCAGCTCTCTGGGTGGCGGTGGGCATGCCTTCCTCTCCACTCTTAGTCACTAAGTAAAGCGAGGGCTATGCCTTTGCGTGGAACTCCTCTTTAAACAAACATGTCTGCCAAGACATAATCAGTAGTTCACTGAAACAACATTTATGACCCCCTCTGTGACTAGTACCCCCCCCCCCCCCCCCTCCATTCTATAGCTCTCCCTCTGTCTTATGTCACTAACTCTGCTGCTATCTTTAATACCATTGATTTGTATGTGTTTGTTTTTCTCTCTCTTTTTTTTTTTATCTTTAACATTCTGCTTCAAAATTTGTGAATCAGTACTGCTTGGACCTTGAAGAAGGGGACATACCCCGCAAGCTTGTCCTGAAAAATTATATGTTAGTGCAAATAAAAAAAAGTATCACGGACAGTACTCAATTTTCTCTGACATAATTGCACTAATACGGCTACAATCAAATCAAGTACTGAAACAACAACAAACGCTCCTGCTCTGCTCCATGAGCCAGCAAGCAATGGGGGTCAGAGAAGGAATAGCTGGAGATGGTCCAGAAAGGGCAAGAGTGCCTAACCCTGGCAGGCATGGTTAGAGCCAAAGCTGCGAAGCTGACAGACACATTGAGACACCTGAGCACCATCTGTGACACCCCTAGAGACAGCAGATAGCGCCTCGCATGTAGATTAGGGGGCCAGACGCATGAATAGCAGTGGCGCCCTGCATTACGGGCCGCCACTGCTGGCACCATAATTTGTTAAAGCGGAAGTCCTGCGAAAAAAAATTTTTTTAAAGTCAGCAGCTGCAAATACTGCAGCTGCTGACTTTTAAAATAAGGACACTCACCTGTCCCGGGGTCCAGTGATGTCGGCACCGGAGACCGGGGGAGTGCGGGAGGGGGCGTGACTCCCGCGGAAGTCTATTCCCGGAAGTGGGTGCAGATATCTGTATTATATAGGTATCTGCACCCCCTCCCCCCTGAAAGGTGCCAACTGTGGCACCTGAGGGGGGGAGGAATCCGATGAGCGGAAGTTCCACTTTTGGGTGGAACCCCGCTTTAAGAAGCATTGACAGTGGAAGAAGGAAGCTGTCATACTGTACTGTATATAGAAGAGGGAGAAAAACCTAAAGGTCCAGTGTTCAAACCCAAACTTGTGTTCAGATGGAACTGGGAGCTCATTCCTATTGGCAACTATGCGATAATGGGATGAAGTCATAGGGTTTCTGGGTATTCAGGATCTGCAGAATGAGAAGAAATCAAGGAGTGTTTGCTGTTCACTGTTTTCTCATTACCTTAGATAGATAACACCCCAAAGCTTAACCACTTCCTGCCCGGTCTATAGCCGATTGACGTCCGGGAAGTGGTTCCGTTATCCTGACTGGGCATATGACATCCAGCAGGATAACATGCCGCCACACGCCCGCTGGGGTGCGCATCACGGCGATCGGTTGAGCGGTGTGTCAGTCTGACACACCACTCAACCAATTTTGGTAAAAAGCCTCCGGCGGAGACTCTTTACCACGTGATCAGCCGTGTCCAATCACGGCTGATCACGATGTCAATAGGAAGAGCCATTGATCGGCTTTTCCTCACTCGCGTCTGACAGACGCGAGTAGAGGAGAGCCGATCGGTGGCTCTCCTGATAGGGGGGGTCTGCGCTGATTGTTTATCAGCGCAGCCCCCCTCAGATGACCACACTGGACCACCAGGGACGCCACTAGGACCACCAGGGAAGGGGCAACATGTGGATGGCCAGGTATGTACCCCATGGCCATCCACATGTGCCCAATGTGCCCAGTCAGTACCCAATCTGTGCCAATCAGTGCCCACAAATGGGCACTGATTGGCACCATAATATTGCCTAGATGCCCTGCAATGCCAACCTTAGGAGCATCAGTGCCACCAATCAGTGTCATCAGTGCCACCCATCAGTGTCCATCGGTGCCACCTGTCAGTGCCCATCCGTGCCTATCAGTGCCCACCTATCAGTGCCCATCAGTGCCCATCTGTGCCACCTATCAGTGCCACCCATAAGTACCCATCAGTGCCACTCATAAGTACCCATCAGTGCTGCCTATAAGGGCCCATCGGTGCCACCTATGAGTGCCCATCAGTGCCGCATACCAGTGCCACCTATCAGTGCCCATCAGTGCCACCTATCAATGCTCATCAGTGCCGCCTATCAGTGCCCATCATCAGTGCCCGTCAGTGCCACCTCATCAGTGCCACCTTATTGGTGCCACCTCATTGGTGCCCATCAGTGCCGCCGTATCAGTGCCCGTCAGTGCAGCCATATCAGTGCCCATCATTGAGGAAGAAAACGTACTTATTTACAAAAAATTTAACAGAAACAAAGAAAACTTGTTTTTTTTCAAAATTTTCGGTCTTTTTTTATTTGTTGCCCAAAAAATAAAAAACGCAGAGGTGATCAAATACCACCAAAAGAAAGCTCTATTTGTGGGAACAAAATTATAAAAAAATTGTTTGAGTACAGTGTAGCATGACCGCGCAATTGTCCTTCAAATTGTGACAGCGCTAAAAGCTGAAAATTGGCCTGGGCGGGAAGGTGTCTAAGTGCCTGGTATTGAAGTGGTTAAGCGTTAGAGCTGCTGGTAGAAATCACAGGACCCCGTAAAGCCCACCCGACCCGCTCTCCATCCTGAAGTGTTCCCCGTACCCTACAGCAGCCGGCAAGAAGGAGAGGAAAATAATGTGTCAGTGCTGCCAGATGAGCACACAGGCCTGGCAGCAGGGGGAAGAAGATTATTTACAGGAGATATGATCAGTGTGGTGGGGGCACTTCCTAAATTAGATCCCATGTAGTTCCCCCTAGAGCTGCTTAAAGCTGGTGAGAGGGGGAAGAGATGAAGCCGGTCATCAGTTGCTGCAGAGAGAGCCATACAGGGGATCGGTTCCTGCAATTCCCCCCCCCCCTCCCCCGGCCAGTCACCCCCTCCAGTCCATGATCTGATTCCTGCTGCTGCCCGGGCCCCCCCCCCCCCCGCTGAACTGATGGGGTCTGGGCTCAGCACAAGAGGGCCAGTGGTACCCCCCTATTAGTGGCCCTGTTGAGTATAGCTAGACAGATAGCCAATAGAACCTGCATTAAATAAGTGATCAGCGCAACTTAATATTATAAATATTGATAGGGAAAGCCCGAAACTTAAGGACTTTCAATAACGTTGACTGCTGAAGCCAAATTATAGATGGTGTATTTATTATACAAGCCCATAGTTTTAGCTATAGGCAGGGAGAACAATACAGTAAGTACATGGTGACTTTCAATATGATTGTTCTTACTGAAGCTGGGACCTAACTAGCTTTTAGACTGTATACATAGCTGTGGGCTACCTTGTAAGTCTCTTTGAAGTCTTGATTAACTTGTTGGTTATTTACATTGTTAAACAGATGGTCAATTACATAGTTACATAGCTACACAGCTAGTAAGGTTGAACAAAAACACCAGTCTATCCAGTATATCTGGTTAATCAGAATATATGGTTTTGGCTACTCATAACTAAATGTATTGATAAATAAATAGCTATTC
Source organism: Lithobates clamitans (assembly GCA_037952925.1). Lineage (NCBI taxonomy): Eukaryota > Metazoa > Chordata > Amphibia > Anura > Ranidae > Lithobates > Lithobates clamitans. The sequence continues at coordinate 426,994 of JBBGZY010000333.1, read as the reverse complement.
CATTTACCCTATCAATATAGATGATTTAGCACTGTGCAATATTCTGTGCAAAAATTGCTAAAAAATGTGACTGTGTAAAAAAACGCTAAAGATGCTGTGCAAAATTGCTAGGTGCAAATATGAGCTGAGAGAGAGGATTCAAGAACCAGAAATCAATCCTACACCACTTAATCAGCACAATTGGGATATTAGAAGAACCCAAGCTGTAACTCCATCAACACCATATGGATACCAAAAAAAAAAAAAAGGGATCCCCTGAGGAAGTCGCGTGGTGTGACGTAATGCATAGGAAGTGACCGGACTACTCGAGAACCGGAAGTGATGTAAGAGGCACCTGTAACGCCGTCCAAATTACAGATCTGCTGTTTTTCCACTACTCTGTTGTAAGTTTCCACTTGGCTTTTAAATAAATCAATCAGTTTATACATTCTACACTATGGGAGATTCTTCTTTATCCCCTGTACATATCCATTGGGAATGAACGTCCGTATGGACTAAGCTGGAGCCACCATCTAATATACAATACCTGGAGAGGGCCATCTACCATCACAACATCTTGGAAACGTCTCCAGAGACACCCATCTCCACTGCTTTTCACTATCCATATGGAGGTAGGAGTCTAGAGAACACTGAGTGATACACACGAAGAGTGACACACCAGCAATTTTACTGAAGAGCACTTTATGAAGCACCGTCTGCACTTTGTTTTATCATAGACTTTATTTATCTTCACTTCATGAACTATTGCAGCACCATTATTTGTTGTGTCAACAGTGTGATAAAGTGGGATTATACGGATTATTAATTAATGGGATGGGTGGTGCTGCGCTAATCCTAGCTAAAGTGCAAGTGTAGTGAAAGCAATGTGCTCATATTGAGCTAAGTATAACCTACAAAGGTGTATGCAAAAATATATATATGTCCTGTTTACATATAAATATATGAAACAATAAATAATAAATAAGTGCTATCTCTAGTGTAAAATTAAATCCCTATGAACAGGGCACAAAACACATATCTAGAAATGCAATCTTTAGTATAAATAATGATTCTTCGTAATCTAGTTAATAATATAAAACTCACAATGTAAACAGTGACAGTGTGTAGGAGTACCAGCTCCTTATAAAGTGCAAAATCAATAGTACAAGTGAATTGCGGCGTGGAATACACATGCAACACAGGTGACTCTGTGCACCGAGAACAACGTGAAAAATGTCCAATCAATCACAGTGCTTAAAGTGGTGTTTCCGGCCGAAATTATAGTTTTTAAATAAAAATACCCCTATAATACACAAGCTTAATGTATTCTAGTAAAGTCAGTCTGTAAACTAAGGTCTGTTTTGTTAGTTTATAGCAGTAGTTTGTTATTTTATAAACTTACAGCAGGCCGTGGCCATCTTAAGTGTGGGCATCTGAAGCCAGACTGTATTTCTTCCTGGATCTCATCCTTGCAGATCTTGCACATGCTCAGTGCAGCACAAGCAGTGTAATAGGTTTCAGGTCAGGTTTCCATAGCAACGGCAGTGTCAGAGGAAGTTGCTGCCCCTTCCCAGAAGGCATTGCAAACAGGAAATGATGTGATGGGCCACGGCCAGGGAGGAGGACGTGAAAAATGAATACAGCAGATATACAGTAGGTGCTGAGAAAAAAAAATTAAAAATATCCAATTCGTTTACAGTGCACAGTTTAGTGAGGGATGCTGAAGAGTTGTAAAAGTGGGTGGAACTCCACTTTAAGCATATAATCTTCCTTTATGCAGTGACACCAGCTTCCAACCATGCAAACTTGTAGTGCAGTGCTCAGGTATACAGATAGTGCTCCTCTTCGTGTTCTCACACACAATAGTGGGTAATGGCCCCTTACCTTAAGGTAATAGGGTAAGAGCATATGACCAATGCTGGGAGTACCGTCCTTTAGTTTCTCTCCTTTCACCTTACGGTCCTAGTCCCGGAGCATAATTCCCTCAGATGTTAGGGATAATTATACATATCATATACGGATTATTGCTACATTCATCTATATATATATTACATGTGTCTCATTGATATATTGCATATACATCGGAATTTTATCATTGATATTTATTCATTTATTTTTATTTTTTTGCACTGAAATCATCATATGTGCACAGATTCATATTTGTATTTTGCACAGCGCCATGAGCATTCATTGATATTTGAACACAAGCTCATATTTGCACCTAGCAATTTTTTTCAGCGTTTTTTTGCACAGTCGCATTTTTTAGCAATTTTTGCACAGATTATCGCACAGTGCTAAATCATCTACATTTATTAATAGTATGAGCGTTCATTGGCATTGATTTATTTGAGCACAAGCTCATATTTGCACCTAGCAATTTTGCACAACATCTTTAGCGTCTTTCTGCACAGTCGCATTTTTAGCAATTTTTGCACAGATTATCGCACAGTGCTAAATCATCTATCATTAGGCCACCACTATTTGTTGTGTCAGCAGTGTGATAAAGAGAGATTATACGGATTATTGCTACATTCATCTATAATAATTACATGTGTCTTATTGATATATTGCATATGCATAGGAATTTATTATTGATATTTATATAATTTTTTTTTGCACTGAAATCATCTTATGTGCACAGAATCATATTTGTATTTTGCAGAGCGCCATGAGCGTTCATTGGTATTGATTTATTTGAACACAAGCTCATATTTGCACTTAGCAATTTTGCACAGCATCTTTAGCTTTTTTTTTGCACAGTTGCATTTTTTAGCAATTTTTGCACAGATTATCGCACAGTGATAAATCATCTACATATATTTATAGTATGAGCGTTCAATGGCATTGTTTTATTTGAACACAAGCTCATATTTGCACCTAGCAATTTTGCACAGCATCTTTAGCGTTTTTTTTGTACAGTCGCATTTTTTAGCAATTTTTGCACAGATTATTGCACAGTGCTAAATCATCTATATTTATAATATTAAGTTGCGCTGATCACTTATTTATTTTATACCAATTTAGTGCACTCATACACTTTAGATCTAGCTGCAATTTATCAGAGTACTATATTATACATTCACTTTGATAGCGCGAAGGACCTTACTTACATTTAATAGAACCTGGATTGTTTAGTTAAGACCCCTTTCACATATAGACCGCCCCACAGTCGCGAAAAGCGACTCTTGTTTTAGCGGCGCTTTACGGGAACTGCAGAACGGAGCATTTTGAACCCCAAAGAAGGGGTTAACATTGGGTTAAAAGCGTCCTTGTTGCATTTATCCACCGCTCCCAAACCGCCCCAAAGATGCTGCTTGCAGGACTTTTTTTTCCCATCCTGCAAGCGCACCGCCCCAGTGTGAAAGCTGAGAGGCGCATTACATGTGCTATTTTTAGAGCTAAAATGCCTGCAAAGAGCCTCAGTGTGAAAGGGGTCTAAGCCCTGGTTCACATTGATGTGATTTGGCATGCGATTTGACACTTGCACGGTTTCATTCTGGCAGTCAGTGTGAACCAGGGCTAAAAAAAAAAAAATCACTGCTAATGTTTTATCATGTGTGAGAAATTCACAATACCTGTAGTGTTTGTAATGGAGCACCCTGATGTTTAGGCAGGGTTGCTATCAAATTTATTTGCCAGGCAATAGTTGCCTTAGCCAATTGTTAGGAGATCAATTGATTTCCCCCTAATTCTGGAAATGCTGCACTTTTCTCTTCTGTCACCAGGTGGCATTGTAGCTGGTGACATTAGATAAGACAAGGGCATAGCAAGGACAGAATAGGAATGAATGGGGTATCTCAGCCAATGAGGATGGATTTTCTTGGGTCCCTTGGCCTGCTGGGAGAGCCTATTTATTTGGGTGCATAGCTCCCAAGTGTCCCTGATTTCGAGGGACTGTCCCTGATTTGGAACAATGTCCCTCTGTCCCTCTTTCCTCCTCATTTTTCCCTCATTTTGGTCTGATCCATGTAGTTGCATATAAAATGCACTATTTATCTTTCAAAAAGTGTTTCCCAGTGCTAAACCTTTCATCTGATTTCTAAATGGCTTCATTTGTAGATTTCAAAAGCCAATAAAAGGAATAGTAGTAGTAAAAAAAAAAGCACTTGTGAGTTTAACTAATCTTTTATTTTTGGGGTGGGAAAACTTTGGCGAGTGCCGAGTCAGGAACCCAGTGGGTCAGCAGAGGTGACACTTGTGGAGCATCAGTGAGTGCCAAGCCAAGGACCCGGCAGGACAGCGGGGGTGAAGCTTGAGGAGTATCTGTGAGTGCCGAGTCAGGAACCCAGCGGGTCAGCAGAGGTGACACTTGTGGAGCATCAGTGAGTGCCAAGCCAAGGACCCGGCAGGACAGCGGGGGTGAAGCTTGAGGAGTATCTGTGAGTGCCAAGCCAGGGACCCAGCAGGAGAGTGGGGGTGATGCTTGAGGAAGATACTGAGTGCTACAGTGGAGGAGTTCAGGGGATCCAGTGGCTAGTGGATCTGAAGTCTGGGAGCTCTTTGAGTGAAGACCCACAGTGAGTGAGTGTGGGATAAGCTGAGAACTCTTTGTGTTGCAAATAGTTGAATACAATTGCCGTTAGTAACAGCTACAAGATTGTTGCCATAGGAGACAGCGGTCCTACCTATACAGAAGTGGTGTCCGGCTTGAGGCCTTCACCAGTATAGCTGTCTACCTATAGAGGTCTCAGGGTCTGCTAATTATCTTTGCATCTATATAGGGGTGTCCTGGCCCTAACCCTCTCTCCCACAGTTCTGTTTAAGAGACTATAAATCTCTTTGCATTCAAAAAGTGTCTGGCGCCCACCTGTCCATCTTGCATTACACCCACCATGCCTTGTAACCCACTCTACACTAGACATGTGCGCCGTCAATAAATTTGTTTCATTTTGTTCCGTTCCGTTTCGTATTGAAATGAATTCGTAATTCGTGTCCGAAATTCAATTCGAATTCGTACGAAATATGAATTTTCGTTAGGTTCGTAAAAATTTTCCTAACAATAACGAAAGTTCGTTATGATAAATTCGACCCTTCCTGACTAATGACACTACAAAACAACTTATTCACTCCTTGATTATTTCCCACCTCGACTATTGCAACTCTCTCCTTAAAGGCCTACCCTTAAGCAGGCTATCCCCCCTTCAGTCTATTATGAATGCTGCTGCTAGACTAATACACCTCACTAATCGATCCGTGACTGCCGCCCCTCTCTGCCAATCCCTTCACTGGCTTCCCCTACCCCACCGTGTAAAATTCAAAATGCTAACCATAACATACAAGGCCATTCACAACATCGCCCCCATCTACATCACCAACCTCATCTGCAGATATCACCCAAATCGCACCCTCTGCTCCTCCCAGGACCTCCTGCTCTCTAGCTCCCTTGTTACCTCCTCCCATGCTCGCCTTCAGGACTTCTCCAGAGCCTCTCCCATCCTCTGGAATTCCCTGCCCCAGTATGTCCGATCAGCCCCTACCCTGTCCACCTTTAGGAGATCCTTGAAAACGCATTTATTCAGGGAAGCCTATCCCACACCCACATAACTGTCCCTGAGCCACCCCCATCAAATCATTCTTTGCAGCTATTACCTTTTGTACCACCACCCCCTCCCTTTAGAATGTAAGCTCTACGAGCAGGGCCCTCCTGTACCTTTTGTATTGAACTGTACTGTAATTGTGTTGTCCCCCTTATACATTGTAAATTGCTGAGTAAACTGTTGGCGCTATATAAATCTCGTATAATAATAATAATAATAATAATAATAATAATAATAATAATAAATGTATCATTATGAGGGGCTCTCACCACCCCTGTGCTGACTTCCTGGGTTTTTACCTTTTAGTTTTGTTAACTTTTCCTAACAATAACGAAAGTTCGTTATGATAAATTTATCCAAAGTTCGTAAACGAAATTTCATATTTCGTACAAAATTTGTATGCATAAAAATTTGTATTTCGGATCCTTACGAATGTACGAATTTTCGGAAATTCATATAAAATTAATCGCACATGTCTAATTAACACAGAAGCATGTCAGCTCTCCCTAACTCTGGAGGTCACCATTAGGCCTAAAGAGGCCCGGTGCCCGGTATTAATAATAATATACAGGATTTATATAGCGCCAACAGTTTGCCCAGTGCTTTATAAAATGAATATATAAAAAAGCCTAACATGATAGGCTAAAGCCGGCCATACATAGATTGAGATTGGGCCAGTTCAGCAGGGACCAGGCAAATCCATATATGGGCACTCTGATGCACAAGTTCTACCGATTGACTTCTGTACAACTGCCCTGTTGGATTTTTGCCGATCAGCACCACCAACCTACAGCAGCTCTCAGAATACAAAGGCACAACTGGGGGGATTTCCTCCATCCACATCGAGTGTGTGAATAGGGGAAGCAAATCTTTTTTTTTTTTTTTTTTTCTTTCGTTTTTAACTTGCTGGTTTAACAAAAAAAATAAATAAATCTATGGGCTACCTAAAAACATTCAGTCAGAAGAGGAAATAATACGAGGAAGACCTCTGCTAAGTGTATGGAGATGCCTGTGCTCTCCACTGACAGTATTCTGCTTTATGACCACTAGATGGAGCTGATGATTATAGTAAATAAGTGTTACGTATAAACTACTGCAGAGAGTGAACTGCTTTACAGAATGGATACAATGTTGCAGAGACACAACTCCGTTGTTCACAATATGCGCTGCGATTAGGGTGCCATTAAAGTGGTACTAAACCCACAACAGTAAAATCAGTCTGTATATGCAGTAAAGCATGCTTGTTATACTCACTGTGGAACCTAAGGGGTTAATCCTCTGCATTGTGTAAAAGGCAGTTTGATCCTGTCTTCTCTGATGCTCCCCTTCTTCCACTGTCCACAAAACATGTCTGGATAAGACAGAGTTAGTGGAGTCAGTATGCACATGCTCAGTTTGGTGTGTATTGCTGGACAGTTTTTTTTTTTTTCTTGGGAGAGTGCATGTGATCAGCACAGGGCCAATCAGCACTGTCCAGATAGAGGGCCAGGGGACCTGCATCCTGATAGGACAGCCAGTGCAGTATGAAAAGCCATCCACAACTCTGCCCCCAGCTACATCACTAGCCTAGTCTCAAAATACCAACCTAATCGCCCGCTTCGTTCCTCCTAAGACCTCCTGCTCTCTAGCTCCCTCATCACCTCCTCCCATATCCGCCTCCAGGACTTCTCTCGAGCCTTGCCCATCCTCTGGAATTCCCTACACTAATCTGTCAGACTGTCTCCAAACGTATCCACTTTTAGGAGATCCCTGAAAACTTTCCTCTTCAGAGAAGCCTATCCTGCCTCCATCTAACAACTGCACTATTTTCTCCATTAGCTCATCCCCCACAGCTATTACCCTTTTGTATAACTTGACCCTCCCTCCTAGATTGTAAGCTCTAACAAGCAAGGCTCTCTGATTCCTCCTGTATTGAATTGTATTGTAATTGTACTGTCTGCCCTAATGTTATAAAGCGCTGCGTAAACTGTTGGCGCTATATAAATCCTGTATAATAATAATAATAATAATAATAATGAAAAGTCCTTCTGCAAGCTTTAACCAGGCACTGATAGAAGTCACAAGACTGCTATATACTGCTCATGAAAGAAGGTATTAAGCAGTTTATAGTTACTATAATCATGGGCGTGCTCACAGGGTGTGCCAGGTGTGCCCAGGCACACCCTAATCACCCCGTGTGGCGCAGATTCCCCCTGTTTAGACCCCTGATATTTCACCCAAGCCCCCTAAAAAATACAGTTGTAAAAAACAATAAAAAAGTAAATAATAAAAATCAAAACTACTGACATCGTCCACTGCCCTACTGACACCGCTTATTGCTCTGCTGACACCGTCAGTCAATATACACATGCACACACACGCAAATGTGTTTGAGCTTTGGGGTGCACACCCTAATGCAATAGGCTGTGCATACTTATGACTATAATAATTGCATTTCCATGTTCTGTGTACTGTGGGAGGGAGACCAGATATAGTGAATGCAGGGTGCTGGGTTTAGTAACACTTTAAGAAGTAAAGGCAATGCCAACGGGTTGTGCATTTTGCCACGATTTGGAATCGTGGGCAGAATCATGCTGATTCCACCCGCAATTTCAAACGCCTAGGTGTGAATGGAGCCATGGCGGCTGGTGCTCCATTACTTTGGGGGGCGGCAAATAAAGCCACCCAACACCCCCCCAATCGCTCCGTCGAACAAATTCCTCACCCCCATCATTTGCCCATCCACCCACCAACCCCACACTTACCCCATCCAGGTCACGGGCAGCTTCGGCAGCTTCCCCCCTGCTTCTGCTCCCAGCCAATACGGTCGCTTCTCCTCTCAGCCAATGGTGTCTCAGGACCTGCTTTCTGATTGGCCAGGGAGAAGAAGCAGGAATACAATAATGAATATTAGTTTGCTATTGTCACACAACTGGGTGGGCTCAGGGCGCAGTGCTCTGCACCTCGAGCAACACCCTTTTTGAAGCCAATTAGAGCCTCAGGCTCTAATCATGTGTTTAAAAAAAAAAAAAAAAAAAACATTGAATCATTGGGTCCGGCACCCTGTATGTAGATTGGAGGCCGAGTGCATGGAGATTAGAGGTGCGGTGCCCCTAATGGAGCGGCCATCACTGGAATGGAGCCTAAGGCTAGGTACACACCTATGCATTTTGCATTTGCAGAAACGCTCTACTGTCCATTTAACTAGTTCCTATGGGTCATGTTCACATCTATGCAGTTTCCACTGATGCATGCAGCACAGTGCATTTTTGACTCCTTAGACTTCAATGGAATCGCATTAAAAATGCATGCATATGCATTTTTTTGGTGTGTTTACAGTATGTTTTCCTGCATGACAACAGACACCTCCTCCTAACAACATTAAAGTGGTTCTAAAAACCCAAGGTTTTTTAACCTTCATGCATTCAATGCATTAAGGTAAGAAAGCTTCTCTGTGCAGCAGCCCCCCCAATACTTACCTGAACCCCATTTCGATCCAGCGATGTGCACAAATGCCACAGCACTCAAGGGACTCTGCCTCCTCATTGGCTGAGACAGCGGCAGGAGCCATTGGCTCCTGCTGCTGTCAATCATAGTCACTGAGCCAATCAGGAGAGAGAAAAAAAAAAGGGGGACGGGGCCGAGCTGCACAAACAGAGCTTTCTTTTGGTGGTATTTGATCACCTCTGCAGTTTTTATTTCTTTATCGTACATCAGAGCAGCTATAGTAATTACTATCTGGGTTATACGCCACCTATAGCCACCTCATATTTGAAAAAGCTGTCAGCCAAAATGGATGGTACCCCACTGGAAGGAGAGAAGATTCCTCCAGGTTTGCCTGTAATGCAGCCTTACAGTGCTTGACCCTGCATAATGGAACCCTGTGCAGTGTTTGTTCTGACCAAGGTGCTTTCCTGCAGGTTGCTATACAGGTCCAGCAGAGTGGACCCCAGATTAAGGGGCGACCCAGTCTCTTAAGGTCTTTTATGACAAAGGTTGCAGTGATGGGTGAAGATTGGACTCCTGTTATGTTCAGAGTCCTGCAGCAAGAATGGTAAGTCTGCATTTGTTTGCAGTTTCTTAAAAAAAAAAAAAAAAAAGAGAGAGTTCTGACTGTCTGTTCTCCCAGTGGCCACTGAGAGCAGTGTGCTATTTAATCATGCTATGTACTCTTACTCACGTGGGCTGCTGTTTCTCCTCCAGCCACTAGAGGGCGCAGGCTCACTCAGTATGGCCTATTTTTATATAGGCAGGAAGGGCGGCCATGCCATGTGGCAACAGGTTCAGTAGGCCTCTTGAGACAAATCAGCAGCCCATGGATACTAACAAAGTGTGAGTACTTACTATGGGAGAACTGCGTGACAGACAAGTCATGATTATATGATGCATATTTACTGCTTATCCAGGGGGACTGTACAACTGTAAGTTGATACACCCCTAGATGGTTAGCAGTTCACTTTAAAGTGTTGTTGGCTGCTCTGTAGGCAGATGCAGCGTAGTATACATGCTTGCAAACTTGTTGCTTGAATGCATGTTTAAATATACACGTTTGGAAAAACATGAGCATGGGTGCATTTTAAGGAGCTGTATTTCCAGTATAGTGCATATGTGCTTGGCTAAATCCTGCAGGTCTAGTATGGGGCCAACTGCAGTTGGTTGCTTGCAAACTAGCTGAAAAGCACGGTTGCTGGAACGCACGGTTGCTGAAGATACATGTTTGCATAAATATACATGGTTATACATGTTTGCATAAGGATACATGATCATGGTTGCACAAAGATGCATGTTCATGTTTGCATAAACACATTTGCATAAATATACATGGTTATACATGTTTGCATAAAGATACATGATCATGGTTGCACAAAGATGCATGGTTATTCATGTTTGCATAAATATACATGATTGCATAAAGATACATGGTTGCATAAAGATGCTTGTTTGGACATGTTTGTATAAATAGACATGGTTATTCATGATCGCATAAAGATACGTGATCGCATAAAGATACATGATCTCATAAAGATGCATGTTTATACATGTTTGTATAGATATACATGATTTTACATGGTCGCATAAAGATACATGGTCGCATAAAGATACATGATCACATAAGGATTCATGGTTGCATAAAGATGCATGTTAATACATGTTTGTTTGTTAAATATAAATGGTTATACTTGATCGCACTCCCACTGGCACCAAAGGAGGGGATTATTTTAATCCTACACACACCAATGGGGAGGTTATTTTACTCCCACTGACACCAATGGGAGGGTTATATTACTCCCACTGACACCAAAGGAGAGGCTTATTTTACTTCCAAAGAAAGACAAGAAAAGGCGGCGTCTCTGGGTGCAGACTGTAACACAATTTTAATAAAACAAGAGCTGTGATAAAACTCACATTTTAGCAGTAAAAATAGGCATTGTATGGTCCCAGACAAACGGGGGAGCATCAGTGCGGTCAGTCCCTGGGAATTGTTCTTGAGCTGGCAGGCCGTAAATGGCGTGACGGCCGTGCTCCTTTCTCAAGCTGATTGGCAGAGACCAGTGACAGAGAATATATAGGGGAGGGGGGGTGGCTAGGATGCTGAGTAAGTCCTGTGTGATCGTGCATCACAGTGAGGAGATACCGCAGCACACAAACGGAACGTGATATAGAACAAAAGGGAATCATAAAACATCATATAACATCATTGGAAGGCAGAAAGAACACAGCAATTACAGATTAAAATCAGCATGATAAAACAAACAAACATATATGAAAAAGATATACAAATAGGGTATGGTAATAAGGCAAAGGATAGCAATGAAAATGAAAATAAAAAATAAAAATAATAATAAAAATAAAAATACAATAAAAATAAAAGCCATTTGGAGTGGGGGGGGAGTGGTGTTTGAGTAAATGGTGTACCTAATGTATGTAAATATACTATGACGCGGGGATGGTTGCAAAGGGGCAATGAAGTTAGATGAATGACGGGATAAACAGAAGAAATGAAGAGAATGAATGGGAATAAAAAATATGGGGTGAAATGAAATGGTAGGGGGACTGAATTAAGGGAAAGGGGAGGGGGGGATGAAGAAGGGAGAAATGTGTGAATAAAGGAATTGATTTAAATAGGTATATGGGCAATATGGAGTGGGCAGAGGGTGATGTATAAGGGCAAAGGGTGATGTGTAGAAGAGTAGGGATGAGCCGAACACCCCCCGGTTCGGTTCGCACCAGAACCTGCGAACGGACCGAAAATTCGCACGAACGTTAGAACCCCATTGACATCTATGGGACTCGAACGGTTGAAATCAAAAAATTTTAAGGGCTAATTTGCATGGTATTGTCCTAAAAAGGGTTTGGGGACCCGGGTCCTGCCCCAGGGGACATGTATCAATGCAAAAAAAAGTTTTATAAACGGCCGTTTTTTCGGTAGCAGTGATTTTAATGATGCTTAAAGTAAAAAAAAGTGAAATATTCCTTTAAATATCATACCTGGGGGGTGTCTATAGTATGCCTGTAAAGTGGCGCGTGTTTCCCGTGCTTAGAACAGTCCCTGCACAAAATGACATTTTTAAAGGAATAAAAGTAATTTAAAACTGCTTACTGCTTTAATGTAATGTCGGGTCCTGGCAAACGGCATGGGTACCCCCCAGTCCATTACCAGGCCCTTTGGGTCTTGTATGGATATAAAGGGGAACCTCGCACCTAAATTAAAAAGGAAAGGCATGGGGCCACCAGGCCCTATATACTCTGAACAGCAGTATACAGGCAGTGCAAACAAGACAGGCACTGTAGGTTTGTTGTTAAGTAGAATCTGTTTGTAATTTTGAACTGGTACATTTTTAACACGTTTAACTCCAGCCAAAAAATCTATTTTAAGCTTTTTTGAAAACATTTGACATTTGTTTTGCTGTCTGTGCTCCTCTTCAGAAGGTTTCACCTCACTTTCTGTCCCAATGACAAATGTTTTTAGAAAATTTGGGGGTTTTAGTGAAACAAGGATTGGTGATAAAGCATCAGGGTAAAGGAGAAACGTTTTTCCCATATTAACTCTTACAGGGGAGAATTTCCCTTTCTAGGGGTAGATTTCATCTCACTTCCTGTTGTCTCCTTCCGTTTGCAAGTAGGAGTCATTTGTAAGTTGGATGTTTGAAAGTAGGGGCCTGCCCTATATACTCTGCAGAAATTGTGGCCTTAGGTGGTGGTGTTGCCACAACACTGTAAGCCCTCACAGGGCCCTGCTATGAAGTATTAGATCAAGAATTTTAATTACATGCCCCTGTTGAACAGGGGCAGAAAAATTGGGCCTTTGGTGATGGTGGTGGTGCTGGTGCCACAACACTGTAAGTCCTCACAGTTACTCTTGGTGGGTGCTGGAACGGGCCCTGCTGTGAAATATTAGATCAAGAATTGTAATTACATGCACCTGTTGAACAGGGGCAGAAAAATTGGGCCTTTGGTGGTGGTGGTGCTGGTGCCACAACACTGTAATGCCCTGTACACACGGTCGGATTTTCCGATGGAAAATGTCCGATCGGAGCGTGTTGTCGGAAATTCCGACCGTGTGTGGGCTCCATCGGACATTTTCCATCAGATTTTCCGACAAACAAAGTTGGAGAGCAGGAGATAAAATTTTCCTACAACAAAATCTGTTGTCGGAAATTCCGATCGTCTGTACACAAATCTGACGGACAAAGTGCCACGCATGCTCAGAATAAATAAAGAGATGAAAGCTATTGGCCACTGCCCCGTTTATAGTCCCGACGTACGTGTTTTACGCCACCGCGTTTAGAACGATCGGATTTTCCGACAACTTTGTGCGACCGTGTGTAGACAAAACAAGTTTGAGCCAACATCCGTCGGAAAAAATCCTAGGATTTTGTTGTCGGAATGTCCGAACAAAGTCCGACTGTGTGTACGCCCTATAGGTCCTCACAGTTACTCTTGATGGGCACAGAAACAGGACCTGCTGTGAAATATTAGATCAAGAATTGTAATTAGAAAAACTGGGCCTTTGGTGGTGGTGGTGCTGGTGCCACAACACTGTAAGTCCTCACAGTTACTCTTGGTGGGCGCTGGAACGGGCCCTGCTGTGAAATATTAGATCAAGAATTGTAATTACATGTCCCTGTTAAACAGGGACAGAAAGATTGGGCCTTAGGCACTTGTGCCACAACACTGCAACCCCTCACAGATGATAATACCTGTATTCATATCTTGAATTTCAACGGATCGTCGAGGGACTAGCGTGGGGGACCCTGAAGTGAATACAAGACCACAAACACAATAGAAGGCTGCAGGGGGCAAAAAGAGGACTATTTGTGCAATAAAAGGGAGAGAGGAAATGACAGGGCACCCAGTATACTAGCTTGAATTTATGTGTATACATCTCTCTTTTATTTATCTGTGAATAAAATTTTGTCATTTTACTTTATGGATTTCAATTATTGCTTGGCACCGTGATAATCCCCTGGCCCTCTCTTGACCATTAATGCTCATGCTATTGGGATGAGGTGCCGTATTGTCATAAGGACTATCCAGTCACGCAATTTAACCTCACAGATACTTTAGTTGGAGCGCAGGAATGAGCCCTGCTGCAAAATATTGCATCAAAAATTGTAATTATACGCCCCTGTTAAGCGGGGGATGAAAAATTGGGCCTTAGGCACTGGTGCTGGTGCCACAACACTGCATCCCCTTTACAGATACTCTAGTTGAAGCGCAGGAACGAGCCCTGCTGCAAAGTATTGCACCAAAAATTGTAATTACATGCCCCTGTTAAACAGGGGCTGAAAAATTGGGCCTTAGGCACTGGTGCTGGTGCCACAACACTGCAACCCCTCACAGATACTCTAGTTTACTGCAGCAACGAACCCTCCTGCAAAATATTGCATCAAAAATTGTAATTACACGCCCCTGTTAAACAGGGGCTGAAAAATTGGGCCTTAGCCACTAGTAGCGGCGCCCAGAACCAAAAACGTTCTTACAAGCTATCAGAATGATCATTGAGGAGGAAGAGGGTAATCACTCAGCATAACAGGATAGTCACTCAGCATCAGCATAGGCAGTCTTGAAGGGATCTGACATTTCAAAAAAAAATATTCGGTTACATCAGCATCAGGTGCTTGGTAGCTGGTGGTGATCCAAGACTGATTCATTTTTTTGAAGGTCAGTTGATCGACCGAGTCCATGGACAGACGCACTCTGTGATCGGTTACAAAGCCTCCAGCAGCACTGAATGTGCGTTCCGAAAGAACGCTGGATGCAGGACAGGCCAGTAGCTCCATTGCATACTGTGCAAGCTTTGGACAGTGATTCATCCTCAAGACCCAGTAACCCAGAGGATTTTCGGTGGGAAAGGTGTCCAAGTCAGATCTTGCCCCTAGGTATTCCTGCACCATGTAAAACAGACGCTGGCGATGGTTGCTGGAACCGATCATACCTTGGGGCTGCGGACTAAAAAATTGTCTGAACGCATCGGTCAGATGGCCCTCTTCTCCATCGCTCCTTCTTTGACTGACTGAAGCCTCAGCAACACGTTGTTCAGGAACAGGAGTTTGTAACCTCCCAGTCTCTGGGAACGCGTTGCACAGACCTTTCTGCAAGGCCTCCCAAAGATGTTTCATCCTCTGCTCCCTCTGCGACGACAAGATAAGGTCTGCAACCTTACCCTTGGAGGCCAGTATTGATCCCTCTCCTTGATACCACGAATACAAGGATCCTTACGCAGGCTTTGCAGGATCAAGGAGGCCATGCAGCGTAGGTTTGCTGAGGCATTCGGTCCAGAGTCCTCTGGGTCACTAAGGACGACATGATCCACAGCCACCTCCTCCCAGCCACGTACAAGTCCATGGGTTTCTTGGGACTGTAAATGATCCCTTAAAGACTGCTGCTGATGCTGAGTGCCAGGCTCCGCCTCCATGCTGACACAATCCTCCTCTTCCTCATCTTCCTCCTCGTCCTCCTCCTCCTCCTCTTCCTGTGTGATCGATGGGTACGCAGGAACACTGTCTGGATAAAGGGGACCTTGAGAGCTAAGGAAGTCCTCCTCTTCCTGCCTCTGTTCTGCCTCAAGTGCCCTGTCCATTATTCCACGCAGCGTGTGCTCCAAGGGAGACAGTGTCACTGATGCATGCACTGTCACTGCTCACCATCCTCGTGGCCTCCTCAAATGGTGACAGGACAGTGCATGCATCCCTGATCATGACCCACTGGCGTGGGGAAAAAAACAAGCTCCCCTGACCCTGTCCTGGTGCCATAGTCGTACAGGTACTCATTGATGGCCCTCTGCTGCGTGTGCAGCCTCTGCATCATGGCCAACATTGAGTTCCACCTGGTGGGCATGTCACAGATTAGGCGGTTCTTGGGCAGGTTAAATTCCTTTTGGAGGTCTGCCAGCCGAGCACTGGCATTATATGACGGGTGGAAATGCACACAGACTTTCCTGGCCTGCCTCAGGACATCCTGTAAGCCCGGGTACCTGCCCAAGAACCGCTGCACCACCAAGTTAAGGACATGAGCCAAACAGGGCACATGGAGAGGAGGTCGGTGCCATTGTCGCAAACCACCATTACTGCCTTAAGTTGGCGTGGCGTCAACCACCTCTGAACCTGTCCCTGCAGAGCTGACAGAATCTCTGCCCCAGTGTGGCTCCTGTCACCCAAGCACACCAGCTCAAGCACCGCATGGCATCTTTTGGCCTGCGTACTTGAGTAGCCCCTTAAACGCCTACGGAGCACCGCTGGTTCCGAGGACAAAGCACAGGGAGAGGCCATGGAGGAAGAAGAAGAGGAGGGGGTGGAGGAGAGAGGTGTGTCAGAATCACCAGTACTGGCATTTTGGAGGCGTGATGGCGAAACAACCTCCAACACTACTGCACCTTGTCCTGCATCCTTCCCAGCTGCCAGCAAAGTCACCCAATGCACTGTGAAACTTGGGTAATGTCCCTGTCCATGCCTGCTGGACCATGAGCCACTGAGGAACCGCACATTCCACAAACTCACTGAAGGGGGCAGAGTCTACCAACTGAAAAGGTAGCAGTTGAAGCGCTAGCAATTTTGCCAAGTTAGCATTCAAGCGCTGGGCATGTGGATGGCTGGGAACTTCTTTCTGTGGTGCAGCAGCTGGGGCAGGGAAATTTGCCTGGTACAATCTGACGTCGGTGTACCAATAGTAGATTGCCCGCAAGTACTTGGCTGTGACACACCTAATTCTACACCTTAATTCCTCTCAGTACAGGTCTCAGAGAGGACTGAAGGTATAGTGGGTTTGGAGATCCCAGCTGATGAGGAGCAAGGAGAGGTCCTCTTTGTTCTTTGGTGTGGGTCTTTTAGGTACGCTTGCCAATGAACTGCATGGCAGGTCAACATATGTCTGGTCAAGCATGTGGTGCCCAAGCAGGAGATGTTTTGGCCACGCGAGATACGCTTGAGACATATGTTGCAAATAGCAGCGGTGGGATCTGATGCATTAGTCTCAAAAAAGGCCCACACCAAAGAACTTTTGGAATAACATGCAGAGACAGCAGCGCCCTGCACAAGCAGAGCTCTGCAGTGTGATGCAGTCAGTGTGCTGCCCTTAGGCTGGCCCCTGGAGGGCATCCTGCCTCATTTGTGATGTGCCTCCTCCTCCTCCCCCTCCTCCTCCTCTCTCCTATCAGGCACCCACGTGGAGTCAGTGACCTCATCATTGCCCTCCCTCATCAGTGCAAACCTGGCAGTATGCTGCAGCAGGGGGAACATGACTGCCAAATTGCTGTCTTTCTTGGGCACCCCCTCTGTCTGGGCTCACGTTACTTCCTTCCTCTAGCTGAGTACCATCATCGGAGCCTTCAAAACGCTGGGCATCCTCCTGGAGCATGTACCCAACACTGTGATCAAACAGTTTGAGGGACTCCTCAGGAGGACATGGTGGGGCTAGGGAAGGAGTCACTGATGCAATTGAGCCGAGGGAAGAGGCTGCGTTGGCAGCTGCTTTTCCAGACAAAGTACCCTGAGTCTGGTTGAGAGAGGATGAGGATGATGAGGACAGCTTGGTCATCCACTCGACCAAGTCTTCCGCATTTTGCAGCTCAACTCGGCCAGCTGCCGAAAAAAAGGCCAAGCGTATCCCATGGCCACATGCTGATGAGGATGCACCATGTCCACGACCAGCACTGTTGCCTTTAGACACAGAGCCTGCTTGCCCTCTTTTATTGGCTTGTGACTGTCTGCCTCTCCTTGTTGGCATTCCAGACATACTATTGGCCTGCAGTCTGCAGGCTGCACAAAACTGGGATGTATATAAATATATATATATATATATATATATATATATATATATATATATATATATATATATATATATATATATACCGATTATTCTGCAGCTAGCAGAGTCAACTGCCTGCCTGTAGTATTATTAGTATGATAACACCTGCACTTGTCTTCAGGTAGCTATACTGTAGGTGCAACTGTGCGGGGTACACAGTACAGTAACTGGAAATACTTTAAAGAGCCTACACAAGCACCTGGCTGCAGATAGCTATACTGTAGGTGCAACTGTGCGGGGTACACATACAGTAACTGGAAATACTTCAAAGAGCCTACACAAGCACCTGGCTGCAGGTAGCTATACTGTAGGTGCAACTGTGCGGGGTACACAGTACAGTAACTGGAAATACTTCAAAGAGCCTACACAAGCACCTGGCTGCAGGTAGCTATACTGTAGGTGCAACTGTGCGTGGTACACAGTACAGTAACTGGAAATACTTCAAAGAGCCTACACAAGCACCTGGCTGCAGGTAGCTATACTGTAGGTGCAACTGTGTGGGTACATAGTACAGTACCTGGAAATACTTCAAAGAGCCTACACAAGCACCTGGCTGCAGGTAGCTATACTGTAGGTGCAACTGTGCAGGGTACACAGTACAGTAACTGGAAATACTTCAAAGAGCCTACACAAGCTCCTGGCTGCAGGTAGCTATACTGTAGGTGCAACTGTGCGTGGTACACAGTACAGTAACTGGAAATACTTCAAAGAGCCTACACAAGCACCTGGCTTCAGGTAGCTATACTGTAGGTGCAACTGTGTGGGTACATAGTACAGTACCTGGAAATACTTCAAAGAGCCTACACAAGCACCTGGCTGCAGGTAGCTATACTGTAGGTGCAACTGTGCAGGGTACACAGTACAGTAACTGGAAATACTTCAAAGAGCCTACACAAGCTCCTGGCTGCAGGTAGCTATACTGTAGGTGCAACTGTGCGGGATACACAGTACAGTAACTGGAAATATTTCAAAGAGCCTACACAAGCGCCTGGCTGCAGGTAGCTATACTGTAGGTGCAACTGTGTGGGGTACACAGTACAGTAGCTGGAAATACTTCAAAGACCCTACACAAGCACCTGGCTGCAGGTAGCTATACTGTAGGTGCAACTGTGTGGGGTACACAGTACAGTAGCTGGAAATACTTCAAAGAGCCTACACAAGCACCTGTCTGCAGGTAGCTATACTGTAGGTGCAACTGTGCGAGGTACACAGTACAGTAACTGGAAATACTTCAAAGAGCCTACACAAGCACCTGGCTGCAGGTAGCTATACTGTAGGTGCAGCTGTGTGGGTACATAGTACAGTAACTGGAAATACTTCAAAGAGCCTACACAAGCACCTCGCTGCAGGTAGCTATACTGTAGGTGCAACTGTGCAGGGTACACAGTACAGTAACTGGAAATACTTCAAAGAGCCTACACAAGCACCTGGCTGCAGGTAGCTATACTGTAGGTGCAACTGTGCGGGGTACACAGTACAGTAACTGGAAATACTTCAAGAGCCTACACAAGCACCTGGCTGCAGGTAGCTTTAGTGTAGGTGCAACTGTGCGGGGTACACAGTACAGTAACTGGAAATACTTCAAGAGCCTACACAAGCACCTGGCTGCAGGTAGCTTTACTGTAGGTGCAACTGTGTGGGGTACACAGTACAGTAACTGGAAATACTTCAAGAGCCTACACAAGCACCTGGCTACAGGTAGCTTTACTGTAGGTGCAACTGTGCGGGGTACACAGTACAGTGACTGGAAATACTTCAAGAGCCTACACAAGCACCTGGCTGCAGGTAGCTTTACTGTAGGTGCAACTGTGCGGGGTACACAGTACAGTAACTGGAAATACTTCAAAGAGCCTATACAAGCACCTGGCTGCAGGTAGCTATACTGTAGGTGCAACTGTGCGGGGTACACAGTACAGTAGCTGGAAATACTTCAAAGAGCCTACACAAGCACCTGTCTGCAGGTAGCTATACTGTAGGTGCAACTGTGCGAGGTACACAGTACAGTAACTGGAAATACTTCAAAGAGCCTACACAAGCACCTGGCTGCAGGTAGCTATACTGTAGGTGCAGCTGTGTGGGTACATAGTACAGTAACTGGAAATACTTCAAAGAGCCTACACAAGCACCTCGCTGCAGGTAGCTATACTGTAGGTGCAACTGTGCAGGGTACACAGTACAGTAACTGGAAATACTTCAAAGAGCCTACACAAGCACCTGGCTGCAGGTAGCTATACTGTAGGTGCAACTGTGCGGGGTACACAGTACAGTAACTGGAAATACTTCAAGAGCCTACACAAGCACCTGGCTGCAGGTAGCTTTAGTGTAGGTGCAACTGTGCGGGGTACACAGTACAGTAACTGGAAATACTTCAAGAGCCTACACAAGCACCTGGCTGCAGGTAGCTTTACTGTAGGTGCAACTGTGTGGGGTACACAGTACAGTAACTGGAAATACTTCAAGAGCCTACACAAGCACCTGGCTACAGGTAGCTTTACTGTAGGTGCAACTGTGCGGGGTACACAGTACAGTGACTGGAAATACTTCAAGAGCCTACACAAGCACCTGGCTGCAGGTAGCTTTACTGTAGGTGCAACTGTGCGGGGTACACAGTACAGTAACTGGAAATACTTCAAAGAGCCTATACAAGCACCTGGCTGCAGGTAGCTATACTGTAGGTGCAACTGTGCGGGGTACACAGTACAGTAACTTGGAAATACTGTAAAAACACCTGCCTGCCTGTCAGTATATTAGGAAGAGAAGAAAAGGATCTAGCTAAACTGAATACAGTGTGTGTGTGTGTGTGTGTGTGTATATATATATATATATATATATATATATATATATATATATATATACACAACACCTGGGATGCATATATATATATATATATATATATATATATATATGTACACAATACACTGTAAGTGCAGCTAACTGACACGACCTGCCCACTCTAACTTAAATCAAAATGACACTGTCTCTCTCTCTCTGTCTATCTCTCTCTCTAGCCGGAACACACTACGCAGGGCCGACTTGCAGGTGGCCTTATATAGTGTGGGGCGTATACTAAACCTCCTGAGCCATAATTGGCCAAAGCCTCCTTGGCTTTGGCCAATTACGGCTCTCTGTACACACAGCGCTGTGATTGGCCAAGCATGCGGGTCATAGTGCATGCTTGGCCAATCATCAGCCAGCAATGCACTGCGATGCAGTGAATTATGGGCCGTGACGCACCACTCGAATTTGGCACGAACGATCCATATAGTTCGTAATTCGGCAAACGACTGAACACACATGGGTTCGACTCGAACACAAAGCTCATCCCTATATAAGAGTATTAAAATTTTAACGGATGGGAATTTTAACTGGGAACATGCTAAGAGAGAGGAAATGGAAAGGGGGGGAGAAGGGAAGGGGGGGTGGAGAAAAAGGGGGGAGGGTGATGTTAGTAGGGGGGGGAGGGGAGGAGAGAGAAGGGAGAAGGAGAGGGAAAAAAGGAAGGAAAGAAGTGGGGGGGTGGTTGGTGGGGGGAATAGAGGCATACTCACAGAGGGTCCGCCACCCCCATGGGGGGAATAATGGGGAATAAACCAAGAAACCTAGGGTGCATATGGAAATCATAGAGATCATGATTAAGAAATATGTTGAAGTGAAATATAATGTTATACGATGATGTATATAGAATGGTGGTAAAAAATGACTATAAGAACAGAGATAAGAGGAGGTGTAAAATATTAGAGGATGGTAGATACTTCAATACACTCATTGATTCCTCCTGGCGAAAGGACATCAAGGCAGTAGATCCAGTAGGTCTCTCTTGCATAGTTTTTTAAAACGCTCAGCTATCGGGAGAAATTTAGAGATCTGTTTTATGATCCAGACTCTCAGCCCAGTGGTGGAGTCTTGATGGGCCACAGCAAAATGCCTGGGGATGCTGTGTGGGTCCGTGCCACCCTCAATGCACCTCCTGTGCTCTCCAAAGCTTGACTGAGGGGCCAGATGGTGCGGCCGACATACATTAGGCCGCAGGGACAGGTGAGGCCATATACTACGTAGTTAGAAGAGCAATTGTAGAAACCTTTCAAAGGGTAAGTATTTCCTTTGGTGCAAAATGATTTCTGGTCGTGTTTTACACAGTTTTTTGCGACATTGGTACATCCCTACCAAAGGGATGAGAGTGAGTGTTGGTGGAAGGACCGGAGTGGTTTTGAGTTTGCTTGGGGCAATTTTGTTCTTGAGGTTGGAGGCCCTACGATATGTAACCATCGGGTGTGTGGGAAGGATGGATTTGAGATGAGGGTCTTGTAACAAGATGTCCCTATGATTGGACAAAATTCTTTTCATTTTTTTGTGCTTGGAGTGGAAGGTGGTAATGAATCTACTGGAGCAGTCTCTGGAGGGTGGGTTAGTTTTGGTGGGTTTTCCGTGGAGGTACAGTTCATACGCCTCTTCAACTAGGCTCTCTGGATATTGTTTCTCCAAAAATTTGTTTTTTAGATTGGCACTGAGTTTGATGTAATCAGTGTCTCTTGTGCAATTTTGTCTAAGCTGGCAAAATTGGCCCTTGGGAATGTTTTTAACCCATTTTGGGTGGTGGCAACTTTTGAAATGCAAGTATGAGTTGCCGGCTGTGGGCTTGGTGTAATTCTTGGCATATATTTCTTAACCATCATGTCCAAGTTCCAAGTCTAGAAAAGCTAGGGAGGTCTGGTTACTTTCGTATGTGAATGACAATCCATACGTGTTGTCATTACAGTGTTTGACGAACGAGTTGATGAGGTCTGGGGAGCCATCCCAAATGATGATGAGATCATCAATGTATCTTCCTAAAAATATAATGTTGGCTGAGAAGGGGTTGTTGCTATGGATGTGTTGGTTTTCCCAAAACCCCATGGTCAAATTTGCGTAGGAGGGGGCAAAATTGGCCCCATCACTGTTCCTTGTTGCTGTAGGAAGAAGTCTCCGTTGAAGGTGAAGTAGTTGTGCGTTAAGCAAAATTTTGTGGCGTCTATAATAAAGGTGGCTTGACAAGGGTTTATAAGGGGGTCCATAGCCAGAAAGTGCTCTAGAGCCATGATATCAAAGGTGTGGGGGATGGAGGTATATAGGGAGCAGACGTCTAGTGACAACCAGACATATGTTGGTTCCCATGTGTAGGGCGAAAGGAGTTCCCAGATGTATGACTGGAGTTGGAGAACTAAGGGTTGCAGAAATTGATGTACTTATAGACTGAAGCCAGAAGTAACGCTGTCCATGGAAGCCACAATAGGTCTGCCGGGGGGGTGTTATTGGTTTTTGTGTATTTTGGGTAGGTGATAGAAGTAGGGTATGGAGTAGAATGGTTTGTGGAGGAAGGAACTTTCTACTTTGGAAATGATACCGTCTGATAAGGCGGTTGAAATCAGAAGGTCTGCTTCTTGGGTGAAGTCACTGGTGGGTTCATTTTTTAGCTTAATGTAAGTGGCTTGGTCCAACAAAAGTCTTTCTGCTTCTGCGATGTATTCAGCTTTATTTCGGAGTACGATGCCTCCTCCTTTATCCGCTGACTTTATTATGATGTCCTCAGCATGCGTGAAGTGATGAAGAGCTCTGGTTTCAAGAGATGAGAGGTTATGAGAATGTGATGCAGACGTGGAGTTGCATAATTTGACCATGTCTGAAAAAAACACTCTGTAAAAACTTTCTGGGTATGGGCCCTTGGAATGTGTCAGAAAAAATATGGATTTAGGTTTGAGACTACAATGTATAATGGGGGGAGATGTGGCTAAATGTTGTGTGAGCAATCTAGACAGATCCTCTTCGGTACACGGCACATCCAGATCATCACAATCACAAATTCCAGGAGTGGGTTCTGATTCGTTCAACGAGGATACAGATGGAGAAGTGATCGTGGGTTCGGCAGGAATACTATTTTTGGCTTTTTCGTTTTTTATATGAAAGTGTCTCTTGAGAGTCAAATTTCTGATGTAGCTGTTTAAGTCCTCGAAGAGCAAAAAAGGATTAGGTCTGTTAATGGGAGCAAAGTTTAGGCCATGGCTGAGCAATGAAATATCTGCAGGGGAAAGAGAATGCTTGGACAAATTGAAGATTTTCACCGTTTTTGTAGTTTCTGGACATTTTAATAGATGTCTGGTTCGTCCTCCTCTGCAGCCTCTCCTATGAGCTTTCTTTTGTGTGATGTTATTGCTGGAGGAGGACTGGGCCGTTGGTGGTGGGTGATGCATGGCTAGTGAAGAGGTGTAATCCTGCGATATTCGGCAGAGGATCTTGAGGATCCATACAAGGTGCCGATATGGTATTGGCCAAATTACTACTCAGGGTGGTCATCGGTAGATGGTTGATGGTGGATGGGGAGGTAGCCATATTGGTGATGGGTTGGTCAGGAAGACTGGGGGTCACAATAGGAAAGTGAGTTGATGTAGACAGGGTCGGATCAGGAGCTGGTGTGGGGTTGGGTCTATTGTAGAATTGGTTGAGGGAGGGAATCAGATCTCTATTTTTCTCACCATATTTTTTATACTTATATTTCTCAAAGTGGTGTTTGGGATATGGTGGTGATGGATGGGGTAAATGATTAACTGGGGGTAAAGGAGGATGTCTATGATATCCATTGGGGATTACCGGCTCACAGGGTCTGTCGAGTCGCAAGCTCATAAGGGGTGGAGGGGGGGGCAAGAGATCCTGAGTGGTATGGGGGATGGGTGCGAGCAGAAGGTGCAAAGGATGCCGTAGAAGAGTAAAGTAGTGTTGCTTTCTTGTTCCATGTGAAGATTCTGTCAGAGTTGTAGTCATCAAGGTCCCTTTTGAATTTGCCCATTTTCATGTTGACAAGAAGATTCTCGTCTCTTTTGGTATTTTTCTTGAGTACCTCTAACCATGTAAGAGGGATGGGTGTGGAGTGACTGTGGATGTCATTGATAGTGGAATTTATCTGGTCATTTAATTTTTTGAACCTGCTGTCTCTATGGGAGATTAATATACCCATCCATTTCGCAGTGCAAAATTCGCAGAGGCTGGTCCATTCCTTGGTGTTTTGGTCATCTAGGAAGGTGGGGCACGCTTTCATGGTTCTTAAGCCTCTGGGTGAAATCCGGGTGTTGATGTATTGCTCTAGGAAGAATTTGTCCCACCCACCACTGCTGGTTAGTGGTATGGACCAATCTTTCCAATTGTTTACATTTTCCACAGAGGTTTTGTTGTGTTTTCCCAGTGAGTTTGGCTTCACTGGAGAAGGTAACGGTTGCCAGAGAGGAATATAGTTTTTCCAAAATCATGTATCTCTGTTCATGTATGATGGATGGGAGGTCCATCATAAAGATGGTGAAAATGACTTATAAAAAACTGATGAAGGGGAGAGGGGGGTGAGGTACACAGTTCAGAAGTTTTGATGGTTTGTATGCCAAAAAATTTCCAAAAAAGCGGAGTGAAAGATGCCGGATAGACCATGGGACAGGGGACAACAAAGATGTGTAAAAGTAAATATAAACCGAAAAAATCAAAATGAATTAGAAGGTGGTGATAAAAATCAGAGTGGGAACAAGGTACCAGTGATAGTACCAGTATGGGTCCAATGATGTAGTAAAATGGTATATAGGAAGTGGATGGATGAGGGAGGGTGAAGAGAGGTGAGATGGGGGGAGGGGTGGGTCAATGTATCAGCACATGATAGGACAATAAGGTTTAGTATGCAGCACAAAAGGGTTTCATACAACAGGTCATGCAAGTAATTGGCGCAAAAAACTAAAACATGTAGTCCAATATGTAATAGAATAATTAAAATAATTACAATAATTCAAATCATTAAAAGGAACACAGTGCTGAATGAGCATAAACTTTATGCACAGAATAGACTACAAGTCCGCTCTGTAGAGTATATAGCGGTGAGGAAGTCCATGAATAGTTATTTTACTCCCACTAACACCAAAGGAGGGGTTTATTTTACTCCCACTGACACCAAAGGGGGGGGCTCATTTTACTCCCACTAACACCAAAAGGTGGGGCTTATTTTACTCCCACTGACACCATAGGGGGGGGGGTATTTTACTCCCACTGACACCAATGGGGGGGGGGTATTTTACTCCCACTGACACCAAGGGATAGGCTTATTTTACGCCCACTGACACCAAGGGATAGGCTTATTTTACGCCCACTGACACCAATGGAGGGGCTTATTTTACTCCCACTGACACTAAAGGAGGGGCTTATTTTACTCCCACTGACACCAATGGGGGGGTTATTTTACTCCCACTGACACCAGTGGAGGGGATTATTTTACTCCCACTGACACCAATGGGGGAGGGGTTATTTTACTCCCCCTGACACCAATGGTGGAGGGGTTATTTTACTCCCACTGACACCAAAGGAGGGGCTTATTTTACTCCCACTGACACCAATAGAGGGGATTATTTTACTCCCACTGACACCAATGGGGGGGTTTATTTTACTCCCACTTACCCCAAAGGAGGGGCTTATTTTACTCCCACTGACACCAATGAAGGGGATTATTTTACTCCCACCAACACCAAAGAAGGGGCTTATTTTACTCCCACTGACACTAATGGAGGGGATTATTTTACTCCCATTTACACCAATGGAGGGGCTTATTTAACTCCCACTGACACCAATGGTTGGCTTATTTTACTCCCACTAACACCAAAGGAGGGGCTTATTTTACTTCCACTGACACCAATGAAGGGGCTTATTTTACTCCCACTGACACCAATGGAGGGGGTTTATTTTACTTCCACTGACACTAAAGGAGGGGCTTATTTTACTCCCACTGACACCAAAGGAGGGTGTTATTTTACTCCCACTGACACCAAAGGAGGGACTTATTTTACTCCCACTGACACAAATGGAGGGGATTATTTTACTCCCAATGATACCAACAGAGGGGAAAAGTGTGACACTACAAGCCATACACCTTGAAGTAATACTGAGGCATGTATATTCTCAGACCCTTCGAGATTTTCCTCTTCATTCTTTTCAGTTTTTATGTGATAGCAGGAAGCAAGCTGTAGAGTTAAGCCTCGTACACACGATTGGATTTTCAGAAGGGAAATGTGTGATGACAGGCTGTTGGTGGAAAATCTGACCGTTTGTATGCTCCATCGGACAATTGTTGGATTTTCCGCGGACAAACGTTGGATAGCAGGTTTTAACATTTTCCGCAGACAAATGTCTGTTGTCGAATTTGTGTACACAAGTTCGTCGAACAAAAGTCCAAAATACAAACATGCATGCTTGGAAGCAAGGACAAGCCAGAAGCGGTCCGTCTTGTAAAACTAGCGTTCGTAATGGAGATATCACATTCGTGACGCAGCAAATTATGAAATCTCTCAATGCTGCACACATTCTCTTCTTCTTTATAATGGGATAATAATGAAACTGCTTTGCTGGTGATATTGACGGAGTTCTGCCAAATGTATTTCAAAAGGTTTTTTTTCTAGTGATATCCAGACTAATATTTTTTTTTGTTGGGTCAAGTAACACCATTATTATCTCGTAGTTTTTAAGCTCAAAGATACAACTATGTTGGTGTCCCTTGTTAATTTGACATTGTATTTTTGAAATGTATAAAAATCAACGGTCCTATTATGTGTAACGTCCCACATACACACAATTAACCACCACTGCGCCTTGGAGCAAATAGGTAAATGATGATGACCATCGATAAATGTAGCCTATCTAAAGCTGCCACTTTGTGTGTAAAAATGTGAAAAATATTTTTTATATCTTATGCCGTGATGATGGTGTATTACAACCCACGTGAAGAATAAAAATGTGGCGCTATTCTAATCACTCTTTCAGTAGTAATACCTTTATAAGTGAATATCCTAATCTAGTAACCCCTTTGTTAAAGGTGTGTGCAAAAAATAAACATTGGTGTAAAACAATATTAGTAAAACAGCAAAAACCAAAAAAACATCAAAAAGCAGTACAGTGACTACAGTGACTCAGTGATATAGTTGAAAATCGCAAATGTGTCAATCCTATAATAAAGTGTGTATACGATCCGTATACACACTGAACATGCACTTAGTGACTAAATAACATACAAGACCAATAATAGGTGCACATATGTGAAATAAAAGTCCGTGGTAAAGATGCACAATAAATGGTGTCACAGCAAATACTGGAAATTCCTGAAGAAAACTTGAACTTTCCACCACACCTCTGTGTTCAGTGTTCCCTCTCCCAATAGACAGGCTCTTACCAACTCTGTATGCCTCCACTTTCGTATGATATGTTATTTAGTCACTAAGTGCATGTTCAGTGTGTATACGGATCGTATACACACTTTATTATAGGATTGACACATTTGCGATTTTCAACTATATCACTGAGTCACTGTAGTCACTGTACTGCTTTTTGATGTTTTTTTGGTTTTTGCTGTTTTACTAATATTGTTTTACACCAATGTTTATTTTTTGCACACACCTTTAACAAAGGGGTTACTAGATTAGGATATTCACTTATAAAGGTATTACTACTGAAAGAGTGATTAGAATAGCGCCACATTTTTATTCTTCACGTGGGTTGTAATACACCATCATCACGGCATAAGATATAAAAAATATTTTTGAAATGTACCTGCCTACTCACAGACAAACTGTCCTTTTAAGTAAAACACATAGCCAAGTATTTTTCAAAATAATTATTTTTTATTTAATAGGGAGCAGAAGAAGGTCATATAAAAATCAAGAGGAAGGCAGCAATAGAGAAACTGTTGGAATTGGTGAAACCTTTGTACCCCACGGCAGATCAATTATGTGAAGCGCAAAATTGGGAACCTGAGGAGTACATTTAATAGGGAACACAATACGGTCCTGGACTCCGAGAGGTTGGGAGCAGCAGCAGATGACATATATATACATCCCCAGGCTGTGGTCTTACAACAGCCTGCGTTTTTTGGAAGACCAGACCGAATCCAGGCCATCCCTTTCAACGCTTCCTTCCACATCGGCTAAGGGCATTTTTTTTATTGTGCATTGTTTAACAAATAAACTAAATTATACATGTTATCTTCCCTACAAATCCAAATAAAATAATTGAAAGAAAAGGTGCATTATTTGCACAAAAAAATAAAATAAAATATAACAACTTAAATCATGATTTAAAAAATAAACAAAAAGAAAATTAGAAATTATAGGGGTGAAAATCCCCAGGCCAGTGGGCTTGTTGGGGGTGTTGGGGCTGTATTTGCCACAGTCCGCCATGCTGCTGTGGTGGGTGGGGTTGCTCTGGTGTCTGTGGAGGTGGTGGAGGTATATCCTCCAAATCACAGATGTGTGTTTTAGATGTAATTTCTCCCCTCCTTCCTTGTTGAGGAGCTTCAGGATTAGTTCCTTACACATACTCCTTTGCTCCTCCTTCATATCTCTCAGCTTATTACCTGTCATACAGTCAAATGCCTCCTGTGCATCCGGGGCCGTACTAATGGCGGTTGTTGCATGGCTGAGGAAGGCAGCCATGGCCTTATCCAGTTTCCTGCTCTTCCTAGCCCTTTTAGTAGGAGGGCGAAGGGGAGGGATCTGCGACTCCGTCTGGCTGCTGGGCACAGGCTCCTCCTGACTGAGCCTTTCCTGTGTATGAAAATGGGACATATTTGTTGTTTTTTGGTCATCAATCACACACAATTTTGAGCTCATGACTGTTGCAAATTGAATGTTGACAAATAGAAAAGACTATCATTCTGACCCCAGCATTTTTAATTCTTGTCCCAATCATTTTTGGCCACTACTGTCTATTGATATGTAAACCACTTTGTTAAGGCAGAAATTTGGGATCAATAACGTCTCCTTAACCTCATTCTATTTTGTCTACAAATATGTTCAACAATGTTATACCTGGGTCAAGCTGGGCTCCTCCACATCTTCTTCCTGTGTAGAAGGACCAGGGTGGACCTTAGGAGCTGTGGCCTCAGCTGATGTGGAAGGAAGCGTTTAGAGTGATGGGCGTGGTTCGGTGTGGTCGGACAAAGAACGCAGGCTGTGGTAGTACCACAGCCTGGGGACATATATGTCATCTGCTGATGCCCCCGATCTCTGGGATTCTAGGACCTTCTTGTGCTCCCTATTATATGTACTACGCAGGCTACCAATTTTAGCCTTCAAATAATTGATGCCTGCTGTGGGCTACAGAGTCTTCACCAATTCCAAGAGCTTCGTCATCGCTGCCTTCCTCTTAAATTTTATTCGGGTAATCTCTACGCACATCCCTAATGGTCTAAGGTTATCAGTGGTGTACCCCAAGGTTCAGTGCTGGGACCCTTACATTTTAATATCCTTATAAATGATATTGGGTCTGGGATTAAAAGTAACATTTCTGTCTTTGCAGATGACACTAAGCTATGCAGTGGAATAACATCCTTACAGGATGTCTTCAATTTACAAGCCAACCTCAATGCACTGTCTAATTGGGCGAATATGTGGCAGATGAGGTTTAATGTTGATAAATGTAAAGTTATGCACATGGGGGCTAAGAATATGCATGCATCATACATAATAGGGGAGTACAACTGAGGGAATCAATGGTGGAGAAGGATCTGGGGGTTTTGGTAGATCATAAGCTCAATAATAGCATACAATGCCAAGCTGCAGTTTCCAAAGCGAGCAAAGTCCTTTCTTGTATTAAGAGAGGTATGGACTCCAGAGAGAGATATATCACTTTGCCCCTGTACAAATCTTTAGTAAGACCTCATCTGGAATATGCAGTTCAGTTTTTGGCACCAGTTCTCAAAAAGGATATCGGGGAACTGGAGAAAGTGCAGAGAAGGGCAACCAAACTGATAAGAGGAATGGAGCTCAGCTATGAGGAAAGATTAGAGGAACTGAATTTATTCACTCTTGAGAAGAGGAGATTAAGGGGGATATGATCACATGTATAAATATATAAGGGGTGCATATAGTGAACTTGGTATTGAGTTATTCACTTTACGGTCGACACTGAGGACAAGGGGGCACTCTTTACGTCTAGAGGAAAAGAGATTTCATCTCCAAATATGGAAAAGTTTCTTCACAGTAAGAGCTGTGAAAATGTGGAATAGATTTCCTCCAGAGGTGGTTCTGGCCAGCTCAGTAGATTGCTTTAAGAAAGGCCTGGATTCTTTCCTAAATGTACATAATATAACTGGGTACTAACATTTTTAGATAAAGTTGATCTAGGGAAAATCCATATTCTTCTCTGGGATCAGGAAGGAATTTTTCCCCTGCTGTAGCAAATTAGATCCTGCTTTTCTGGGGGGGGGTTCGCCTTCCTCTGGATCAACTGTGGGTATAGGATTGGGTATATAGGAGTGTATGATATTTTTTATTTTATTTATTTATTAGACATGGCAGCTCCCGGTACTGCTCTATAAATTCAGGCAAAAAGTCTGGCGCTGTGAATTTATCCACCATTGTGAATTCAATTAGAAGATGCCTGGAAGACAGAACACAATACAAACCGTAATGTCAGGCTTAACTCATAAATAATCTGGTCCCAATATAGGCGTTATTCTAAGCAGTATATGCCACTAACCACTGATGCCCCAATTTACAATTGTACCTTCCTTTTATGTTTCCTTTTGGCGATGCCAATCGTTCGCCCTCCACTCCCAGATCGTTCCTACGGCCGTTACATCGACTGCGCATTATGGCTTTATATACACTGCACATGCATGAAACTCCGCTCTCAGTACGTCATGACGCTGGGGCGTGACCATCTCTCTTCTGCATGCGACGCATACAGCAGAACATTCTGGAGAGACAACATGTCGGATTCCGCAAATTCTGGAAATTCAATGCAGTCCCGCAGTGGTGGAGCTTATAGGAGGCACAAAGCCACACCATGTGCAAGGGTGAGATGATGGAGATGGTGTGCATCCTTTAGAGGCATGACTATGATTGCAAGCTGCGCAATTACGAAAGACCCAACAGCCGAAAGGACCTCATTTTGGAGAAGGTCATCGCCATTTTGGAGTGCGAATTTTCGTTGCAACGAACAAAGGACCAAATCCGAAAGCGATGGTCTGATCTAAAGCACAGCGCGCAAGAGCAGATGGAGTCCATCCATCACATAATCAAAAAAAGTAAGCAATACTTGTATCTAACCAATATGTATATGTGTTTTTTTTTTTTGGTTTTTTTTTTCCACATCAGCGAACAAAGCTGGAGGGCAGAATCAGCTTAACATTCATTAACTGACGCCTTCGCCAACTCACATCATTGTGGTATATGCTTTTCCTCTTTACCAATTATGAAAATACAATATAAAGCTTTATTAAATTAATATGCTAAAAGCCATAATTACTTCTTCTCAAATACCCATTTTTATCGAACAAGAGCAATGAGGCAAGAAAACCCTGACCCTTGCTAACTGGAATATCTAAACTAGTATTGCAATAAAAATACCACGAACCACCCTACAGAAAAAAAACAAAAAAACAAAACCAAAGAAGAGTAAGAGAAGAGAACCAAGCTGGTGGGCCCCCCACGCCCACTCCCTAATGGTAAAGCCAATTTTGTACATACCAGTATAAGGACATAGTTACCCACCTTCCCTCCCTCCCCCCCTAAGCAACCCCCCCCCCCCTTCCCCAAACACTACCTAGGATAATTACATACTCAAAAACAAGATATACATACTTTCTACTTTTACCTACAATGATTTATTGATCCAACCACCCTAATCACCCGGTACCGTGACAAATTCATCATTTCTATTGGCCTTGCCATATCAAAGCTATGACCTGCTCAGCTGCACTCCAAACTCTCCAATGGAGCGGCCCACCTTTTCCCCCCACGGCTTCCACATTCTATCAAATTCCTGGAGATTACCTCTCCTAATATATTCCAATCTTTCCCCACACAAGGTCTCACTAAGTGTATCAATCCAGTCTTTCACAGTCGGGGGATCCTTTGATTGCCATCTTAAAGCTATAACTTTCCTATTAAACCAGAAAAAAACCGCGCATAGGATCAGTCTATATGGTAAATTTACATAGGTTGCTGCCTCCCTTAAAACAAAGACACTCCTAGGGGTGTCCTGCCTAGTAACAATCTGTTTAAAGAATATTATAGGGATAAAACGGCGCTACCTCAAAAACCTGTATGGCTAAGCATGTACAGGAAACATTATGTGGAAAACGTTTTTTGTATATATGTATATGAAAACGCTTGTATGTGAAAACGTTTTTCTATATGTAGGGGAATTATGATGTTGTCACGGATTAGTAAAAACTGAATAAAACATGTAGATATAAGTCAGCTTGGGCTTACATGCAGACTACCAAGAGATATATAAAACCTAGCACCGTCGCTGAAGACGTCAGAGGACGAAGCGCGCACGACGGATCTACGCTTTCCACATCACATCCTGACAGACCTGTGGGGGGGATTAGACATTTGTCCAGCTGATCGCTACTTCCCCCACTTGCATCTGCTTTGCTTACAGTGACTGTGGATACCATACAAGACAGTATCTGAGCATCATCCTCCCCCCAGTGGTCAAGGGAGGAATAGCGGAGTACTGTGCTTGGATGTGTTTGTAATATTTTTTTAAACTATTTTTTTATACTTTTTTTATACTTTATTTTGGAATATTTCGAATTTTTATATATATAATTTTATAAAATAAAGACACCTTTGAGACTTTATTACACTATGGAAGTCTCCTTTTCTTTGACACATGAGGATTAAGATCCACCGGGATACAACTGGAGATGTGACAGCAGTGAACAGAAAAGCCCTTGTATAGGACTACAGGCCTGATACCCCTGCAGGGGTTCCTACCTTTGGTGAGTGAGCATTTTGAGGGGGTTCACAGAAGTCACCACCCTACGCTGTACGCACGAAAGTTACCTGGTGAACAACCTGATTGCTGCATGCACTGCATGGGACTGTCACAAATATGTTTTGATCTCCATAGTATACGGACTTTGCATTGAAACATAGAGATATATATGTTATTGATGTATGAGGGAAAAATCTTTGTTTTCCTTACAGGATATAATATACATATGCTGATATATGGTTTTTTATGCACAGAATATGCTGTCTGGAGTTCCTGATCTAGAGATAGTATATTGACCTATCAGGAATATATGGGCTACAGACAGACACTTGGTGATAGGTTTTATATATCTCTTGGTAGTCTGCATGTAAGCCCAAGCTGACTTATATCTACATGTTTTAGTCAGTTTTTACTAATCCGTGACAACATCATAATTCCCCTACATATAGAAAAACGTTTTCACATACAATCGTTTTCATATACATATATACAAAAAACTTTTTCCACATAATGTTTCCTGTACATGCTTAGCCATACAGGTTTTTGAGGTAGCGCCGTTTTATCCCTATAATATTCTTTAAACAGATTATAATTTTCCTAGCTTGGAACAGGCCTCTCGAGATGGCCAGTGTGGTGCTCCTCCTCTCCCCCTCTGCCCGTTTATAGCCCAAGATACATGCCACAGCCTCCCTTTTCACTACTGTGCCAAAAATATCTCCCAAGCTATTAGTCACCCCCTCCCAGTACCGAAACAGCTTGGGGCACCTCCACATCATGTGGATAAGATCCCCAGTCTCCCGGCATCTGGGACAGCTATCATTGGGTCTTCTGCCAAACTTAAAGAGACGTTTAGGTGTGTAATAAGCTCTGTTTAGCAGCATCAAATGCGAGATCTTCTGTGGAGGGGACACCGAAACCAATGGCCCCAGCTCCAGAATCCTCTTCCATTGTTCCTGGGTCAGTACTCCTATATCCCCTTCCCATTTAGCTCTTACACTCTGGAGCAGCCCCCCCCCCCCCCCCCCTGTTATCTGAGTTGCTTAGTTGACTGTAGATCTTAGAAATTAACCTCCTAGTGGGGACTACCTGAAGTATGTTTTGAAATAGGGGCATTACTTGCCATCTTAAAGGCCGATCCCTAAATTGAGCTTTAAGGGCATGTTCTATCTGGCCATACGCAAAAAAAAAAAGCTCTGTGGTATCTTAAATTCCCTTACCAACTCTGGGAATTTTTTTAGAGTGTTACCTGTATAAAGTTGTCTTAACCTTTTAATGCCAAAATTCTCCCACCCTCTAGCTTTACCAATTTTAAGAATCTCCTGTAGGTTGCGATTTTTCCAGATAGGGGTATAATCTGTAAACCTCTCATACCTCATCAGTTTCTTAACTGTTTTCCAGAGCCTGGCTAGCAATTTAATTGTTGGAGATTCATGGTGAAACATGTCTAGTAGCCTTCCATTTGGGGTGCTACCCTCCGGGATCCCACACCCCATTAATTGCTGCAGCTGAGAGGCAAGAAAATAACGCTCTGGATGTGGGAGGGCAAAGCCCCCCTCCCGAGTGGGAAGTTTAAGTACGGATAATCGTATCCTGGCCTGTCTCCCTTTCCATATCAGTTCCCTAAAAAGAGCCTCAATTCTTTTAAACCAACTCTTGCAAATCCACACTGGGGAGTTATGCAAGACATACAGCAATTGAGGCATCCAAATCATTTTTATTAAACTGCATCTTCCTGCGACTGACAAAGGGAGGCGTCTCCATATCCCTATCTTTTGTTTACATTTTTTCAAGAGTGGGACAAGGTTTTTAATAATATATTGATTAGGATCCTTCGTCAAAACGACTCCCAGGTACTTCAATGCTTCCACATTTGCCACATGGGGGAGTCCATGTACTGTTAGCGCACCTATGGGGTCTATTGGTAAAAACTCGGACTTCTCCCAATTTATTTCCAACCCAGAAAAGCTGCCAAATTCCTCCACTATTCTCATTGCTCCCATCACTGAGTTCCTAGTATCTCCCCAAAAAAGTAGTATGTCATCCGCATAAAGCGCTATCCTTTCTTCGCTCAATCTTCTCTGGAAGCCAGTTATCTCATGGCTCTCTCTTATTGAGATAGCCAGGGGTTCCATCACCAGTGCAAAAAGCATTGGAGAGAGTTGGCACTCCTGTCTTGTCCCCCGCCCCAGCTCAAACCAGTCCGACAACTCATTATTGATTTTTACTCTTGCCTTAGGGCTGGTATAGAGCATTTTAATCCAGCCAACAAAGGAAGGACCAAATCCAAATTTCCCCAGCACACGCCACATATATTCCCATTCCACACTATCAAAGGCCCTAGAAACGTCAAGGGTCATTAGGGCTCTTGACCCCACATTCACCGGGGGGGAATGTAAGTTCAAGAAAGCCCTTCTGATGTTCAAGCTTGTGGATCTGTTGGCCAAAAACCCTGCCTGGTCCTCATAAATTAATTTATAAATGACACCATTCAGTCTAGCGGCCAGGACCTTGGCCAGGATTTTAGCATCAGTGCATAAAAGGGAAAAATATGTATATGTGTAAATTAGCTGTCTGTATATGTGCTTTCTCCAATTAGGTTTTGAAAATTCGAGATTATGTTTTCTCTAATCTTTGTCAGAATTTTTTTATATATGTTTTTTGCCCTTTTTTTGTTTTTAACAATTTTTTTACTCTTCTTTCAACAGGGAAGCACAAAAAAATGAGGCTACAGACAAGACACCAGAGGGGACAAAGGGAGGCTACCCTCGCCTGGGCCCCAACAGGGGAGACAACAAGGCCATATTCCCCCCAAAATCATAAGTGACAACTTCAAACACACTCATTTAGCCACCAAAGGGTGATTCTAGGTGGGCCAAAGGCCATGGCTTGGGGCTGAACTTAAGGGGTAAAGAGCACTTTCTGGTAGCTGCCTGGCTCATCAGTGCCCATTAATGCAACCTTGCCAGGGTAGACATAGGTAGAGGAGAGGCCCCGGAGATCACAGCCACACAGAGTCACGCCTGCTAGAATGATTCTCATATATCCCCTATCCCATAGGAGACAAGAGGGGTGGGGAGCAACTGCATGAGTTTTTTAATGTTGGCACTTATCCAGTGTTTGTCCTCTGTAAAATGACATCACCTTGCCATTTCGATGCATTTTTCTATGCTAAAGAACCCCAGTGCAGCATGGTGGAGTCCACTAGTCAGGAGCAAATATTGTCCCAAGTGCAAGGTTGGTCAACTAATGCAGCAAAATGTATGCTAGAAACAGATGTGACTTGGGGTGGATTTTAATGAATGGTGTATTGTTTCTTTTTAGAGGAAAGTGAGTGTGTTCAGCTGAACCAGGATGTTGCTTTTGTAGTGTTGGATAGGACACCTGGACCAAGCACAGACCTTCCACTTGTTGATGTAACGTCCCCTGACGCAAGTCAAACAGAGGGCCAAAGAGACCCAGAAGTGGAAGAAACTACTCTTGAGCCTCTTGTTTGCACAAGTATTCTTTGAATCTGGCTTCAAATGTGTATACATGTCAATTGTTTAGATGTCCAAAACAAAAACACCCACTCCACATATTAACAAAGTATGTAGTGCCCTAACATTAGCATAGAGAAGGAAGAGGTGGAAGGAGCTGGCAGTGTTGCTAGGTACCTGAGTTTTGTAGACCCAGGCACCAGGGCCAAGATTACAGAGTAGTTTCAATATGTACATTCCTAGTAGTGTAGGTGTCTGGAGGGCAAGAAGGTTGCAAGCAACAATAGACTGGGTAGGTAAGTATTTTACCAATTTGACTAGTAACTTGATCATAATTCACTATGTAGGGCCTCAGCCACTTGACCATCATTCCCTTAATACTTTTTTCTCTTCTTACAAGGACAGGAACTTCCAAGATGCACAATTGGCCATATGAGTGCAGATATGATGCAGGCTTTGATTGATCTAGAGCAAATAAAGGAGGCTGCCACTGCTTTACAGAGAAGAATACGTGATTATGTCGACATGCTTGCCAAATTTTAAGTTCATCTGGCCTAAAGTTTTCTTTCACTTGTTGGCTCCTGTTTGCAGTTTTCATATTTCACATTTTTTTATTATTTTAAGCCCTGGTTCACATTGATGCTACTTTGAAATCGCACTACTTCACTTGAAGTAGCGCGATTTCTAAGTAGCAAGGTCAGTGCAATTTCAGGTGCTATTTGATAGAAATTTGTGTGGCTTCATGCCCAGATGTCTATTGAAGTCGCACCTGAAATTGGAAAAAGTAGTGCAGGAACTACTTTTGCAAATTGTTGCGGCACCGCTAAATCGGTGTCGCACCGATTGGAACAGTGCCATTGCCTCCAATAGGCTGCGACTTGTCATGCGATTTGATCTATCAAATCTCATGACAAATCGCTCCAATGTGAACCTAGGCTTTAGTGTCTGAGGTCAGTGTTTAGCTACTCCACTTCTCTAGGTGCACCACCAGGTCCTGTTTTCTTTATTTTCCGCAGTATAAAAACGACTGTGTGAATTACTAACCTCGAAAATGACATCATCACCTGTGCCAAAA
Organism: Lithobates clamitans; assembly: GCA_037952925.1. Lineage (NCBI taxonomy): Eukaryota > Metazoa > Chordata > Amphibia > Anura > Ranidae > Lithobates > Lithobates clamitans. The sequence goes on along the minus strand of JBBGZY010000333.1, from coordinate 388,868 downwards.
GCAAAAAATATAGAAAACATGACCTGGAAATGCATCTGGAGAAGGAGAGTTGTGAAACACTGCCCTAAGTAATGTTTTAATTGTAATCTTTATGTGTTTTTAGGAATCGCAAGGCCAAAAATTGAAGATGCACACAAATCGGGCCAAAAAATTCTGATGTCCCTCATGATCCCATGCCTAAAATGTGTGTCTTTCCCTATATCTAGTTTGCTAAAGACACAAAACACACAGTGGGGGTTATTTCCCAAAAGGCCAATCCACTTTGCACTACACTTGAAAGTGTACTTGCACTGCACTTGTAGTGCAAAGCGGATTTGCCTTTCATAAATAACCCCAAGTGTGTCAACATGTGCTAGCTCCCATCATGGGGTATCAATGGACATGTTTTGGGGGTGCAACCCCTTCCTCTCACCTACTTTAGTTTTGAGGAAGGGGTTGCACCCCCAAAACGCGTACATTGATATCCCGTGATGGGAGATGTAGCATGTTGACACACTGTGTGTTTTGGGGCTTTAGAAATTAACCTGTTAGTACTTACACACATTTTAGGCAAAGGATCATAAGGGACATTTAACAGTTATGCCTCTACGTGTACGTGGCTTAAAATTTTGGCTTTTAGAGGGGTGAGATCACCCCATCTGAGGAAGTCAACATCAGCACAGGCTTGGGATACTAATGTCTCATATGGCCTTCACTTTAGCAAAGTCAAACTTTGTAAGTTTCTGAGTTGGGGATGTGTAACTTATGTTTTCAAACATGCCTGTTTTTTAGCACCAAAAAAGGCAAAATAATGTCAAACATACATGTTATACACCAAGATGTCGGTTTGTTCAAAAACCTTTTAAAACGCACATGTGAATGTGCTTGGAGTAAAATGTTTAATACTAAACAATGTGTGGCTTCTTATTTCAATGCTCAATACCAGTGTATTTGTTAAGTTGGTGTAGTTACAGTGACATGTGCTCTAAAATGTGACAAACTCAGGCAATTTTAGGGCCTCATAGAAATTAATTAAAGGAGTTGAAAAGGCAGAATATTTTTAACATTAATTCATTATATACATTAACAATAACATTGTGTGTGTGTAGACAACCAACAGCATAACATAATAGTTAGCTAAAGAAGAGATTGTCACCTCATGTAGCAAATAAGGTATGTTTGAAATATTGTAGAAAATGGCCAAAATTAAGGCCATTTAACCACTTGCTTACTGGGCACTTAAACCCCCCTCCTATCCAGACTAATTTTCAGTTTTCAGCGCTGACGCACTTTGAATGACAATTGCGCGGTCATACAACACTGTACCCAAATGACATTTTTATCATTTTCCCCCCACAAATAGAGCTTTCTTTTGATGGTATTTTATCACCTCTGCAGTTTTTATCTTTTGTTAAAAATTTAAAAAGACTGAATTTTTAAAAAAGAAAAAAAATATTTTTTTATATTTTGTTATAAAAAAATTTAAACAGGTAATTTTTCTACTTCATTGATGTACGCTGATGAGGCAGCACTGATAGGCGGCAGTGATGGGTGGCAATAATGGGCACTGATCAGTTACACTGATAGGCAGCACTGCTAGGAGGCACTGATTGGCACTACTGGTAGGCATTGATAGGTGGCACTTGTGGGCATTGATAGGTGGCACTTGTGGGCATTGATAGGTGGCACTTGTGGGCACTGATAGGTGGCACTTGTGGGCACTGTTAGGTGGCACTGTTAGCTGGCAAAGATGAGGCAGATGGTCCTCTTCCACTTCGGGACCTTTGTCCCTCTCATCTGAGCCGGTGATCGGCTTTTTTTTCTACTGACGCTATCAGCGTCAGTAGAAAAAGAAAAAACGATTGCCGATCTTTTGTTTAGATCATGTGATCAGCTGTCATTGGCTGACAGCTGATCACATGGTAAGGGGCCGGGACCGGCCCCTTACTTGGACCGGTGATCAGCCGAGTCTCAGTGATTCGTGATCACAGCGCGCAGGGCACGCATAGGGGGCGTGCACAGGGAAGGCCAGCATATGACGGCCTCCCGGGAATTCAGGTCCGCACTGTGGCGGTCATTCAGCCATAGCGCGGATGTCAATTAGTTAAGAACCTAGGAGACAGATAAGAAACACAAACAGTAGTTCAAATTAAATAGGAGTTTTGGATCAAATCAAAGATTTATTCATGATCAGCTACAGTTTGCTGCCAAGCCACTGCCCCTCTACCCACAAAATAGTCCATATATTGTTGCCGGACATCTCGGGCAGTTTGGGAGGGCAACCCAGCACAGCCAGTTTGAAGAGCCGTCATCACGCCAGGATCAGCTGGGCCTGACACTGCAAGGTCAACCTCACTTTGCAGTGAGGCAAGGTAGCTGCTTGCATTCCTCCTTAAATAATTGTGGAGGATGCAGCAGCACAATACCACATGGTTGATTTTATATTCGGCCAGGTTAATCGAGGTTAGAAACAGCCTGAAACGACTGGAGAGTATGCCAAAGGTGTTTTCCACAACCCTTCTGGCACGAGAGAGCCTGTAATTGTAGATTCTCTGCTCTGGGGTGAGGTTCCTCATAGGAAAGGGCGTCATAAGATGTTCCCCCAGAGCAAAGGCCTCATCAGCCACAAACACAAAATTGAGGCCCTCAGCATTGTCCGCAGCAGGTGGCAAATGTAAGGTGCCATTCTGAAGCCGATGATAGAATTCGGTCTGCATAATAACTCCTCCATCAGAGTTGCGGCCGTTCTTCCCAACATCCAGGTACAGGAACTCATAGTTGGCAGACACTACTGCTAACATGACTATGCTGCAAAAGCCCTTATAGTTGAAATAATAGGAGCCTGAGTTAGGTGGTGGGTAGGGATGAGCCGAACACCCCCCGGTTCGGTTCGCACCAGAACCCGCGAACGGACCGCAAGTTCGCACGAACGTTAGAACCCCATTGACGTCTATGGGACTCGAACGTTCGAAATCAAAAGTGCTCATTTTAAAGGCTAATTTGCATGGTATTGTCCTAAAAAGGGTTTGGGGACCCGGGTCCTACCCCAGGGGACATGTATCAATGCAAAAAAAACTTTTAAAAACGGCCGTTTTTTCGGGAGCAGTGATTTTAATGATGCTTAAAGTAAAAAAAAAAAAGTGAAATATTCCTTTAAATATCGTACCTGGGGGGTGTCTATAGTATGCCTGTAAAGTGACGCGTGTTTCCCATGTTTAGAACAGTCCCTGCACCAAATGTCATTTTTAAAGGAAAAAATCTCATTTAAAACTGCTTGCGGGTTTAATGTCATGTCGGGTCATGGCAATATGGATGAAAATCAGTGAGACAAACGGCATGGGTACCCCCCAGTCCATTACCAGGCCCTTTGGGTCTTGTATGGATATTAAGGGGAACCCCGCACCCAAATTAAAATAAGGAAAGGTCCCTATATACTCTGAACAGCAGTATACAGGCGGTGCAAACAAGACAGGGACTGTAGGTTTGTTGTTAAGTAGAATCTGTTTGTAATTTTGAACATTTTTAATGTGTTTAGCTCCAGCCAAAAAATCTTTTCTAAGCTTTTTGGAAAACATAGGGAAGGGTTATCACCCCTGTGACATTTGTTTTGCGTCTTTCCTCCTCTTCAGAAGATTTCACCTCACTTTTTTGTCCCAATGAAAAATGTTTTTTGAAAATTTGGGTTTTTTTGTGGAACAAGGATTGGAAAGCATCAGTGGAAAGGAAAAATTGTTTTCCCATATTAACTCTTACAGGAGAGAATTTCCCTTCCTTAGGGGTAGATTTCATCTCACTTCCTGTTGTCTCCTTCCGTTTGCAAGTAGGAGTCGTTTGTAAGTTAGATGTTTGAAAGTAGGGTCCTACCCTATATACTCAGCAGAAATTTGGGCCTTAGGTGTTGCTGTGGCCAAAACACTGTAAGCCCTCACAGGGCCCTGCTGTGAAATATTAGATCAAGAATTGTAATTACATGCCCCTGTTGAACAGGAGCTGAAAAATTAGGCCTTAGGCACTGGTGCTGGTGCCACAACACTGCAACCCCTCACAGACACTCTAGTTGGAACGCAGGAACGAGCCCTGCTGCAAAGTATTGCATCAAAAATTGTAATTACACGCCCCTGTTAGACAGGGGCAGAAAAATTGGGTCTTAGGCACTGGTGCTGGTGCCACAACACTGCAACCCCTCACAGACACTCTAGTTGAAACGCAGGAACAAGCCCTGCTGCAAAGTATTGCATCAAAAATTGTAATTACACGCCCCTGTTAGACAGGGGCTGAAAAATTGGGTCTTAGGCACTGGTGCTGGTGCCACAACACTGCAACCCCTCACAGACACTCTAGTTGAAACGCAGGAACAAGCCCTGCTGCAAAGTATTGCATCAAAAATTGTAATTACACGCCCCTGTTAGACAGGGGCAGAAAAATTGGGTCTTAGGCACTGGTGCTGGTGCCACAACACTGCAACCCCTCACAGACACTCTAGTTGGAATGCAGGAACAAGCCCTGCTGCAAAGTATTGCATCAAAAATTGTAATTACACGCCCCTGTTAGACAGGGGCAGAAAAATTGGGTCTTAGGCACTGGTGCTGGTGCCACAACACTGCAACCCCTCACAGACACTCTAGTTGGAATGCAGGAACAAGCCCTGCTGCAAAGTATTGCATCAAAAATTGTAATTACACGCCCCTGTTAGACAGGGGCTGAAAAATTGGGTCTTAGGCACTGGTGCTGGTGCCACAACACTGCAACCCCTCACAGACACTCTAGTTGGAATGCAGGAACGAGCCCTGCTGCAAAGTATTACATCAAAAATTGTAATTACACGCCCCTGTTAAACAGGGGCTGAAAAATTGTGCCTTAGGCACTGGTGGTGGCGCCCAGAACCAAAAATGTTCTTACAAGCTATCAGCGTGATGATTGAGGAGGAAGAGGATAATTACTCAGGGATAGTCACTCAGCATCAGCATAGGCAGTCTTTGAAGGGATCTGAGATTTCAAAAAAAATTATTCGGTTACATCTGCATCAGGTGCTTGGTAGCTGGTGGTGATCCAAGACTGATTCATTTTTATGAAGGTCAGCCGATCGACCGAGTCGGTGGACAGACGCACCCTGTGATCGGTTACCACGCCTCCAGCAGCACTGAATGTGCGTTCCGAAAGAACGCTGGATGCAGGACAGGCCAGTAGCTCAATTGCATACTGTGCAAGCTCTGGCCAGTGATCCATCCTCAAGACCCAGTAACCCAGAGGATTTTCGGTGGGAAAGGTGTCCAAGTCTGATCTTGCCCCTAGGTATTCCTGCACCATGTAAAACAGACGCTGGCGATGGTTGCTGGAACCGATCATACCTTGGGGCTGCGGACCAAAAAATTGTCTGAACGCATCGGTCAGACGGCCACCTTCTCCACCGCTCCTTCTTTGACTGACCGAAGCCTCAGCAACACGTTGTCCAGAAACAGGAGTTTGTAACCTCCCAGTCTCTGGGAACGCGTTGCACAGACCTTTCTGCAAGGCCTCCCGAAGATGTTTCATCCTCTGCTCCCTCTGCGATGGCAAGATAAGGTCCGCAACCTTACCCTTGTAACGTGGATCAAGGAGGGTTGCCAGCCAGTATTGGTCCTTCTCCTTGATACCACGAATACGAGGATCCTTACGCAGGCTTTGCAGGATCAGGGAGGCCATGCAGCGTAGGTTTGCTGAGGCATTCGGTCCGGAGTCCTCTGGGTCACTAAGGACAACAACGTCCGCAGCCACCTCCTCCCAGCCACGTACAAGTCCATGTGTTCCTTGGGACTGATCCCTTAAAGACTGCTGATGCTGAGTGCCAGGCTCCACCTCCATACTGACACAATCTTCCTCCTCCTCCTCCTCCTCCTCCTCCTCGTCCTCTTCCTGTGTGATCGGCGGGCACGCAGGAACACTGTCTGGATAAAGGGGGCCTTGAGAGCTAAGGAAGTCCTCCTCTTCCTGCCTCTGTTCTGCCTCAAGTGCCCTGTCCATTATCCCACGCAGCGTGTGCTCCAACAGGTGGACAAGGGGGACAGTGTCACTGATGCATGCACTGTCAGTGCTCACCATCCTCGTGGCCTCCTCGAATGGTGACAGGACAGTGCATGCATCCCTGATCATGGCCCACTGGCGTGGGGAAAAAAAACCAAGGTCCCCTGACCCTGTCCTGGTGCCATAGTCGCACAGGTACTCATTGATGGCCCTCTGCTGCGTGTGCAGCCGCTGCAGCATGGCCAACGTCGAGTTCCACCTGGTGGGCATGTCACAGATTAGGCGGTTCTTGGGCAGGTTAAACTCCTTTTGGAGGTCCGTCAGCCGAGCACTGGCATTATATGACCGGCGGAAATGCACAGAGACTTTCCTGGCCTGCCTCAGGACATCCTGTAAGCCCGGGTACCTGCCCAAGAACCGCTGCACCACCAAGTTAAGGACGTGAGCCAAACAGGGCACATGGGTCAGTTGTCCCTGTCGGAGGGCAGAGAGGAGGTTGGTGCCATTGTCGCAAACCACCATTCCTGCCTTAAGTTGGCGTGGCGTCAACCACCTCTGAACCTGCCCCTGCAGAGCTGACAGAACCTCTGCCCCAGTGTGGCTCCTGTCCCCCAAGCACACCAGCTCAAGCACCGCATGGCATCTTTTGGCCTGCGTACTTGCGTAGCCCCTTGAACGCCTACGGAGCACCGCTGGTTCCGAGGAAGAGGCCATGGAGGAAGAAGAAGAGGAGGGGGTGGAGGAGAGAGGTGTGTCACAATCAGCATTTTGGAGGCGTGGTGGCGGAACAACCTCCAACACTACTGCACCTTGTCCTGCATCCTTCCCAGCTGCCAGCAGAGTCACCCAATGCGCCGTGAAACTTAAGTAACGTCCCTGTCCATGCCTGCTGGACCATGAGTCAGCGGTAATATGCACCTTACCGCTGACCGCCCTGTCCAGCGAGGCATGGACATTGCCTTCCACATGCCGGTAGAGAGCCGGAATCGCCTTCCGTGAGAAAAAGTGGCGTTTGGGTACCTGCCACTGAGGAACCGCACATTCCACAAACTCACGGAAGGGGGCAGAGTCTACCAACTGAAAAGGCAGCAGTTGAAGTGCTAGCAATTTTGCCAAGCTAGCATTCAACCGCTGGGCATGTGGATGGCTGGGAGCAAACTTCTTTCGGCGGTGCAGCAGCTGGGGCAGGGAAATTTGCCTGGTACAATCTGACGTCGGTGTACCCAAAGCAGATTGCCCATAAGTACTTGGCTGTGACACACCTAATTCTACACCTTCATTCCTCTCACTGCAGGTCGCAGAGAGGACTGAAGGTCTAGTGGGGTTGGAAATCTCAGCTGATGAGGAGCAAGGAGAGATCGTCTTTGTTCTTTGGTGTGGGTCTTTTAGATACGCTTGCCAACGAACTGCATGGCAGGTCAACATATGTCTGGTCAAGCATGTGGTACCCAAGCGGGAGATGTTTTGGCCACGCGAGATACGCTTGAGACATATATTGCAAATAGCAGCGGTGCGATCTGATGCACTCGTCTCAAAAAAGGCCCACACCAAAGAACTTTTTGAATAACGCGCAGAGACTGCAGCGCCCTGCACATGTGGAGCTTTGGGGTGTGATGCAGTCAATGTGCTGCCCTTAGGCTGGCCCCTGGAGGGCATCCTGCCTAGTTGGTGATGTGCCACCTCCTCCTCCTCCTCCTCCTCCTCCTCTCTCCTATCAGGCACCCACGTTGAGTCAGTGACCTCATCATCCCCTCCCTCCTCATCACTGGAGCAAACCTGGCAGTATGCTGCAGCAGGGGGAGCATGACTGCCAGATTGCTGTCCTTCTTGGGCACCCCCTCTGTCCGTGCTCATGTTACTGCCTTCATTGAGCTCAGTATCATCATCAGAGCCTTCCAAACGCTGGGCATCCTCCTGGAGCATGTACCCAACACTGTGGTCAAACAGTTCGAGGGAATCCTCAGGAGGACATGGTGGGGCTAGGGAAGGAGTCACTGATGACATTGAGCTGAGGGAAGAGGCCGCTGCTTTGCCAGACAAAGCACCCTGGGCATGGGTGAGAGAGGATGAGGAGGATGAGGACGGCTTGGTCATCCACTCGACCAAGTCTTCCGCATGTTGCGGCTCAACACGGCCAGCTGCCGAAAAAAAGGCCAAGCGTGTCCCATGGCCACGTGCTGATGAGGATGCACCGTCTCCACGACCAGCACTAGACACAGAGCCTGCTTGCCCTCTCTTATTGGCTTGTGACTGTCTGCCTCTCCTTCTTGGCCTTCCAGACATACTAATGGCCTGTAGCTGCACTAAGCTGGGATAGAACACCTGTAATTTTCTTCAGGTAGCTTTATATACTGTAACCAGACAAGCCTGCCTGTCAGTAGGAAGATAACAGGAACGGATCTAGCTGAACACTGTGAGCAGGACGCACTGCACTGAATGTAAATAGCAGGAACGGATCTAGCTAAACACTGTGAGCAGGACGCACTGCACTGAATGTAAATAGCAGGAACGGATCTAGCTGAACACTGTGAGCAGGACGCACTGCACTGAATGTAAATAGCAGGAACGGATCTAGCTGAACACTGTGAGCAGGACGCACTGCACTGAATGTAAATAGCAGGAACGGATCTAGCTGAACACTGTGAGCAGGACGCACTGCACTGAATGTAAATAACAGGAACGGATCTAGCTGAACACTGTGAGCAGGACACACTGTACTAAATGTAAATAGTCTAGCTGCCTGACCGTGGTACTAATAGGATCAAAAAGAACACCTGTAATTTTCTTCAGGTAGCTTTATATACTGTAACCAGACAAGCCTGCCTGTCAGTAGGAAGATAACAGGAACGGATCTAGCTGAACACTGTGAGCAGGACGTACTGCACTAAATGTATATAGCAGGAACGGATCTAGCTGAACACTGTGAGCAGGACGCACTGCACTGAATGTAAATAGCAGGAACGGATCTAGCTGAACACTGTGAGCAGGACGCACTGCACTGAATGTAAATAGCAGGAACGGATCTAGCTAAACACTGTGAGCAGGACGCACTGCACTGAATGTAAATAGCAGGAACGGATCTAGCTGAACACTGTGAGCAGGACACACTGTACTAAATGTAAATAGTCTAGCTGCCTGACCGTGGTACTAATAGGATCAAAAAGAACACCTGTAATTTTCTTCAGGTAGCTTTATATACTGTAACCAGACAAGCCTGCCTGTCAGTAGGAAGATAACAGGAACGGATCTAGCTGAACACTGTGAGCAGGACGTACTGCACTAAATGTATATAGCAGGAACGGATCTAGCTGAACACTGTGAGCAGGACGCACTGCACTGAATGTAAATAGCAGGAACGGATCTAGCTGAACACTGTGAGCAGGACGCACTGCACTGAATGTAAATAGCAGGAACGGATCTAGCTAAACACTGTGAGCAGGACGCACTGCACTGAATGTAAATAGCAGGAACGGATCTAGCTGAACACTGTGAGCAGGACGCACTGCACTGAATGTAAATAGCAGGAACGGATCTAGCTGAACACTGTGAGCAGGACGCACTGCACTGAATGTAAATAGCAGGAACGGATCTAGCTGAACACTGTGAGCAGGACGCACTGCACTGAATGTAAATAACAGGAACGGATCTAGCTGAACACTGTGAGCAGGACACACTGTACTAAATGTAAATAGTCTAGCTGCCTGACCGTGGTACTAATAGGATCAAAAAGAACACCTGTAATTTTCTTCAGGTAGCTTTATATACTGTAACCAGACAAGCCTGCCTGTCAGTAGGAAGATAACAGGAACGGATCTAGCTGAACACTGTGAGCAGGACGTACTGCACTAAATGTATATAGCAGGAACGGATCTAGCTGAACACTGTGAGCAGGACGCACTGCACTGAATGTAAATAGCAGGAACGGATCTAGCTGAACACTGTGAGCAGGACGCACTGCACTGAATGTAAATAGCAGGAACGGATCTAGCTAAACACTGTGAGCAGGACGCACTGCACTGAATGTAAATAGCAGGAACGGATCTAGCTGAACACTGTGAGCAGGACGCACTGCACTGAATGTAAATAGCAGGAACGGATCTAGCTGAACACTGTGAGCAGGACGCACTGCACTGAATGTAAATAGCAGGAACGGATCTAGCTGAACACTGTGAGCAGGACGCACTGCACTGAATGTAAATAACAGGAACGGATCTAGCTGAACACTGTGAGCAGGACACACTGTACTAAATGTAAATAGTCTAGCTGCCTGACCGTGGTACTAATAGGATCAAAAAGAACACCTGTAATTTTCTTCAGGTAGCTTTATATACTGTAACCAGACAAGCCTGCCTGTCAGTAGGAAGATAACAGGAACGGATCTAGCTGAACACTGTGAGCAGGACGTACTGCACTAAATGTATATAGCAGGAACGGATCTAGCTGAACACTGTGAGCAGGACGCACTGCACTGAATGTAAATAGCAGGAACGGATCTAGCTGAACACTGTGAGCAGGACGCACTGCACTGAATGTAAATAGCAGGAACGGATCTAGCTAAACACTGTGAGCAGGACGCACTGCACTGAATGTAAATAGCAGGAACGGATCTAGCTGAACACTGTGAGCAGGACGCACTGCACTGAATGTAAATAGCAGGAACGGATCTAGCTGAACACTGTGAGCAGGACGCACTGCACTGAATGTAAATAGCAGGAACGGATCTAGCTGAACACTGTGAGCAGGACGCACTGCACTGAATGTAAATAACAGGAACGGATCTAGCTGAACACTGTGAGCAGGACACACTGTACTAAATGTAAATAGTCTAGCTGCCTGACCGTGGTACTAATAGGATCAAAAAGAACACCTGTAATTTTCTTCAGGTAGCTTTATATACTGTAACCAGACAAGCCTGCCTGTCAGTAGGAAGATAACAGGAACGGATCTAGCTGAACACTGTGAGCAGGACGTACTGCACTAAATGTATATAGCAGGAACGGATCTAGCTGAACACTGTGAGCAGGACGCACTGCACTGAATGTAAATAGCAGGAACGGATCTAGCTGAACACTGTGAGCAGGACGCACTGCACTGAATGTAAATAGCAGGAACGGATCTAGCTGAACACTGTGAGCAGGACGCACTGCACTGAATGTAAACAGCAGGAACGGATGTAGCTAAACACTGTGAGCAGCACGCACTGCACTGAATGTAAATAGCAGGAACGGATCTAGCTGAACACTGTGAGCAGCACGCACTGCACTGAATGTAAATAGCAGGAACGGATCTAGCTGAACACTGTGAGCAGGACGCACTGCACTGAATGTAAATAGCAGGAACGGATCTAGCTGAACACTGTGAGCAGCACGCACTGCACTGAATGTAAATAGCAGGAACGGATCTAGCTGAACACTGTGAGCAGCACGCACTGCACTGAATGTAAATAGCAGGAACGGATCTAGCTGAACACTGTGAGCAGGAAGCACTGTACTGAATGTAAATAGCAGGAACGGATCTAGCTGAACACTGTGAGCAGGACACACTGCACTGAATGTAAATAGTCTAGATAGAAGATAACAGGAACGGATCTAGCTAAACTGAATACAGTGTATATATATATATGCAACACCTGGGATGCATATATATACACAATACACTGTAAGTGCAGCTAACTGACTGACTGTTCTGCCTAATCTATCTAACTCAAATCAAATGACACTGTCTCTCTCTCTCTCTATCGCTCAGCACACCGGAACACACACTACACAGGGCCGCCGTGCAGGCGGCCTTATATAGTGTGGGGTGTGTACTAAATCCCCTGAGCCATAATTGGCCAAAGCCACCCTGGCTTTGGCCAATTACAGCTCTCTCTACTGACGGCGCTGTGATTGGCCAAGCATGCGGGTCATAGTGCATGCTTGGCCAATCATCAGCCAGCAATGCACTGCGATGCCGCAGTGAATTATGGGCCGTGACGCGCCACACGAATTTGGCGCGAACGGCCCATATCGTTCGCAATTCGACGGACGGTCGAACAGCCGATGTTCGAGTCGAACATGGGTTCGACTCGAACACGAAGCTCATCCCTAGTGGTGGGACAATCCTGACATGCTTGCCACCAATAGCCCCACCACAGTTAGGAAAATCCCACTGATGCTGGAACTGGGCTGCAACAGCCTGCCATTGCTGTGGGTTGGAAGGTAACTGTGGAGTCAAAAAAGAAAAAAGAAATTACTACTTTTGCGCATAACATTGCAAGCAAATTTGACACAAACATTCTTGGCTAACATAAGAATAACATTTAGATGAGTATTTAACCACTTTCCACCCGCCATATAGCAAAATGACAGCGTGGTTTCAATATCCTGACCAGACATCATATGGCGTCCAGCAGGATAACAGTCACCGCGTGCCCGTGGGGGCGCGCATCACGCCGATCGGTGCTGTGGTGTGTCAGTCTGACACACCGCTACACCGATCTCGGTAAACAGTCTCTGACGGAGACTCTTTACCGCGTTATCAGCCGTGTCCAATCACAGCTGATCTCAGTGTAAACAGGAAGAGCCATTGATCGAGTAGAGGAGAGCAGATCGGCTGCTTCTCTCACAGGGGGGGTCTGTGCTGATTGATTATCAGCATAGCCCCCCGAGGATGCCCACGCTGGACCACCAGGCATGCCACTAGGACCACCAGGGACACCACTAGGACCACCAGGGATGTCACCACCAGGTATGCCACCCTAGACCACCAGGGATGCAATCAGTGCCCACAATGGATGCCAGTGACCACAATGGGCATTATTGTTTGACACTGATTGGCATCCATCCATACCATCAATTACTATACATCAGTGCCACATATCAGTGCCTATCCATGCCCATCCGTGCCACCTATCAGTGCCCATCCGTGCCACCTATCAGTGCCCATCTATGCCGTCTACCAGTGCCCATCCGTGCCGCCTATCAGTGCCCATCAGGCCCACCTATGTGTACCCATCAGTGCTGCATATCAGTGCCACCTATCAGTGCTCCATCAGTGCCGCATATTAGTGCCCATCATCAGTGCCACCTCATCAGTGCCACCTCATCGGTGCCCATCAGTGCCGCCTTATCTGTGCCCATCAGTGCAGCCCCGTCAGTGCACATCAGTGAAGGAGAAAACTTACATATTTACAAAGTTTTGTAACAGATCACAAAATCTACAAGATTTTTTATTTGTTTAGCAGAAAATAAAAATCCCAGAGGTGATCAAATACCACCAAAAGAAAGGTCTATTTGTGGGAACAAAATGATAAAAATTTGTGTAGCATGACCGCGCAATTGTCATTCAAAGTGCGACAGCGCTGAAAGCTGAAAATTGCTCTGGACAGGAAGGTGTAACCCTCTGTTGGTAAAGGCTTTCTGGGAGTAGCAGTTCTACACAAGTGGGTGCACGTTTGCAGTGCCTATGCGCATGCATGAGCGCGCATGTGCGCACACGGGAGTACGTGCGCAATTACCGGCTCCAGGCGGGCTATTTAAACTCTGCCGTATTCTCTCTGTATCCTGTGAGTGCCTTCCTGATACAAGCCTGTTCCAGCTTCCAGTCTGCTGCATCCAGCCTGCTGTTCAGGTCTGCTTCAGCATTATCCGGAGCTCCAGACCTGCCGTCCAGCTGTTGATCCTGCCAGGCACTCGTGCTACCTTTTACTCCCGTGCCCCCTGTTCATTCTACCAGGGGACGCGAGTCAGGGATGTAAGAGAGGCCTCCCTCTGCATATCGGGCTCATCCACAAGGTACATGACACCCTCTCCACTTCCATGAGAGCTGAATGCATACATAATGTGTGTTACTTTGGCCAGCCCCTCCTTACATACACTATTGGCAGCCCACTGGACAGGTAAGAAGTGTCATAATCCAAAAATATGGGTACACACTGTCCAAATTGAAGCACATTTTGACATTCATAAATTACCCATCAAGATAATAGGAGACAAAACTTTCAACAGTACAATTTGAAGGTATTCAGGCAGGCCCTTGCCCTACATGCTTTGGTGAATTCATCCAGAAATATGACCACAAAAGAGGTATAGTGTGTATGGGTTTTGCAAAGTCACCCGATAAAGTATTGGTATCAGTTGACTTAGCATTTGGGGGGGGTTAAGCATAAAAATGTAGCTGACAAAATACATTGTTAGGTTACTAGGCTAGGTGAGTATGGGCCCAGGATAGCATGCTGGGGAGGTTAGTGAAGGAAAATATGCATGAAGGACAAAAAAGGAGCATTAAAAGCTTACAGCATGCATTAGGACAAAGAGGACATTCATAGCATATTACAATAATGGTAATTATGGAATGAAGAAATTAATACAATACATTAGCAAACATTAAATACATAGAATCTGATGATAAAGGCTAAAACTTACCTGAATATAGTCCTTCTGCAGGACTTGGATAATGGCAGAACAAGTCTCTGGAATAATGAGTCCCAGAGCCTGGGGGGAGATCCCCGTTGTAAACTTCAGGTCCTGGAGACTTCTCCCCGTCGCCAAGTACCGCAAGGTGGCTATGAGCCTTTGCTCGGGAGTAATGGCAGGCCGCATGCATGTGTTCTGCTTACTAATATAGGGGGTCAGCAATGCCAATAGACGGTGAAAGCAGGGGTCCGTCATTTGGAGATAATTCCTGAAATCATCAGGATTATTCTCCTGGAGCTCCCGCAGCAAAGGCATATGAGAGAATTGGTCACGATTAAGCAACCAATTCTTGGTCCAAGAACTCCTCCTCCTCCTCCTGTTCCTGGATTGGACTTGAGTCAAAGCAATAACTCCAAGCCCAATGATAGCATGATCTCTCCGACGAGAATGCCACATGGCTAGTAGATGAGTGGCCATCCAGAAACGAACTGACAAGCACGACCTGAAAATCGGAAACAAACTGAAAAGCACGACCTGAAAATCAGAAACGAATTGACAAGCACGAACTAATAAGCACGAATCGACAATCACCAAACTTCTACTAACATGAGATTAGCAGTACGTCACTACACTACATGTGTGTGTTAGCCAACAATTGTGTGCCGTGTGTATGCAAGACAAGTTTGGGCCAACGCCCTTCAGACAAAAGTCCACGGTTTTGTTGGCAAACAATCTGATCGTGTGTACAAGGCTTTACTGAGTATTCAGGATGGGAGGAGGCCAGACAGGTAACCAGCAATGCTTAGGTGAAAGGCAGAGATCATGTGACCCACCTGTACTATGGAGGTTTGTAGCTAGGAGCAGGTTCAGATATCTGCCTGGGGGTGGAGTAAGTTGTGTCTGATGATGAGCTGTATATAAGAACTGGAAAGTTTTGTTGTATGCAGCAGTCTGTCAGCAAGTAGAAGTGATGAATTCCTATGTATGAACCCGCTGGTGAGAAGTGTACAGGATGCTGATTACAGAGGTGACTCAGCTGTCTGTGAATGCATTCATTTCTGAGATCATTAACCATTCGATCACTTCACCGTTCGGTCTAAAATGGGTGTTCGATGAAACACAGATGGTAAAATACCCTCCCCGGCATCAATCCGGTCTCATTCCAAGCCAAAAATGTATATATCAATAATACAATGATTTCAGAATTGGTGAATTGCTCCGTATAACGGACGTTGGCAAGAAAATCAGAACGTTCCACCAAGCTCAGACACCTTCGTCTTTGTTCTCTAACCTGCAAAACGGGTTTAAGCCCCCATTCACACTGAATGCTGCTTTGAAATCATGCGACTTCACTTAAAATCGCACAATTTCAAAGACGGGTGTCAGTGCGACTTGGCTGACATCTGTGCGGCTTTCGCAAAAATAGTGCAAGAACCAGTGGCGGCCCATTCCATTAGGGGGGCAGGTAGGGTTGCCACCTCATCCCTTTAAGCCCAAACACATATTAATTACAGCGGTTCTGTGGCTGATTAAGGTGGTAATTAAACTCACTTAGTGCCTTACCTGCATTAAATTAGCCTCCTGTGTAATTAATATGTGTTTGGGTTTAAAGGGATGAGGTGGCAACTCTAGGGGCAGGGGGTGGGGCTGCCCCCCTAATCTACATGCAGTGCACCAGACGCATAGATTTCACTGTTTTTTTTTTTATTTTAGCACAGGATTAGAGCCTGAGGCTCTGATTTGCTTCAAAAAAGTGTGGGCTTGGGGGGGGGGGGGGCAGAGCACTGAGCCCTGAGCCCACCCAGTTGTGTGACAATAGAAGATTAATATTTGCTATTGTCTTCCTGATTCTCCTCCCAGCCCATCAGAAAGTGGGTCCTGAGACCCGATTGGCCGAGAGGAGAAGTGACCATATTGGCCGCTGAGGAGGAGACACAGGCCCGCAATAGGGTGCCCACGTGTCTTAATACATATACATATTTGTGTCCCGGGTCCCAGGCACCTTCATTCCGGGACAATACAGTGTGAAATGCCACCATGATAAACATTGCCTCGCTCAACCAAACTAACTGGTTGCTAGGGCCGCCCCGCCTCGCGTCTAGCAACCAGTGACGTTGGCTGAGCAAGGCTTACCCAGTGCTGCCCTGCACTAAGCAGCGAGCCTCCGAGTCCACCACGCTTTTGCCGATCCTCGGTCCACCTCAGCCCCGCCCCCTAATTCCGGCTCACTCAGTTCCTCTCTTCATGCAGAGCAAAGCAGAGACCGCCCTGACCCCCTGTCCATCTCACGGTCCCCCTGTCCATCCCACTGTCCGCCTGTTCATCCCACTGTCCCTCTGTCCATCCTACTGTCCTTCCCACTGTCCCCCTATCCATCCCACTGTCCCCCTGTCCATCCCACTGTCCATCCCACTGTCCCCCTGTCCATCCCACTGTCCCTCTGTCCATCCCACTGTCCATCCCACTGTCCTCCTATCCATCCCACTGTCCCCCTGTCCATCCCACTGTCCCCCTGTTCATCCCACGGTCCATCCCACTGTCCCCCTGTCCATCCCACGGTCCATCCCAATGTCCCTCTGTCCATCCCACTGTCCATCCCACTGTCCTCCTATCCATCCCAATGTCCCCCAGTCCATCCCACGGTCCATCCCACTGTCCCTCTGTCCATCCCACTGTCCATCCCACTGTCCCTCTGTCCATCCCACTGTTGCCCTATCCATCCCACTGTCTATCCCACTGTCTCCCTGTCCATCCCACGGTCCATCCCACGGTACCCCTGTCCATCCCACTGTCCCCCTGTCCATCCCACAGTACCCCTATCCATCCCACTGTCCCCCTGTCCATCTCACTGTCCCTCTGTCCATCCCACTGTCCATCCCACTGTCCCCCTGTCCATCCCACTGTCCCCCTGTCCATCCCACTGTCCATCCCACTGTCCCCCTGTCCATCCAACTGCCCCCTTGTCCATCCCACTCTCCCCCTGTCCATCCCACTGGCACTGCTGGTAAGCCAGGATCCACCATGGCGGCCTGTGCCCAGCGCCAGTCCCGGGCCGACTACTCCCACTACCTGCAGCTCATTGCAAGACCAGCAGCCAGCAGCCCAACTTCTCTCCTCCTGAGCCTCCTCCCGTGCACGAGGGCCGCGACCCGAGCAGCCAGCCAAACTTCCAGGTTTGTACACTATTCACTTACTAATACTATTCTATGAGAACATGCATGCTTGCAATGAATCATATATTGCTTTTAACAATGTTCCTTCTAGAATCTGATACTGTATGTTCGTAACAATAAAATTTCCTTTTTCTTTTCTTTTTTTTTTTTTCACATATGTATTTCTGTGTGGCGGAAAGTCTGGCTATCTATTCCAAATAGGGTGACCACCTTGGCATTAGACCCCTTTCACACTGTGCCGCCCCGGGCGTCAGCGGTAAAGCGGCGCTATTTTTAGCACCGCTTTACCGTAGTTTTAGCTGCGCTATTCAGTCTCTAGCGTCGCGGTTTTAACCCCACGCTAGCAGCCGAAAAGGGGTTAAATCCGCCCGCAAAACGCGCCACAGGGGCATTTTGCCAGCGGTATAGCAGCGCTGCCCCGTTGATTTTTTTGGGGGGCGCAGGTGCGGGGGGGGGGGGTGTCACTGAATGACAGTTTGGAAATGTGGTCACCCTAGCCCGCAACCTAGATGGGGTAAGTGCGGAGTTTGCCGATCGACCGAGCAACGGGGGGGAGAGGATTTGGACGGACCAACCAGCTGACCAGGGGGCGGGTAGGTTGGTTTGTTTGCCGCAACCCCAAAAAGTGGAGCAGATGCAGCAGGAACTTCTTTTTCAAATTGGTGTGGCACCGCAAAATCAGCGTTGCACCGATTTGAACGGGTGTAACTTGTCATGCGATTTCGACCTGTCGAATTGCATGACAAGTCACATTGGTGTAAACAGGGGATAAAATGATCACATGTGTAGAGAAAAATGATCAGTAATTGATATATTTGATCAGAAAGTTGAAACTAAAATTTCATCCAGTGATGGATACATACAGTAAATGGCCAGTAGAATTCTGCACACACATGTTACAATCTAATTGCATAAGCTACTTTAGGCTAAGCTTAGACGTGCAGTTGGGGTGGTAAAACGCGTAGTTGAGCTGCATTTTTAGTACCCCAACAGCCCCCTTTAACCACTTCAGTTCCGGAAAGTTTACCCCCCTTCATGACCAGGCCACTTTTTGCGATACAGGACTGCGTTAATTTAACTGACAATTGCACGGTCGTGCGACTCTGTACACAAATAAAATTGATGTCCTTTTTTTCCCCACAAATAGAGCTTAGTTTTGGTGGTATTTGATCACTTCTGCGGTTTTTATTTTTTGTGCTATAAACAAAAAAAAGCATACATTTCGAAAAAAAAAAAATTTTTTTTTTTACTTTCTGCTATAAAACATATCCAATAAGAAAAATGTAAAAAATCTAATTTCTTCATCAATTTAGGCCAATATGTTTTTTGCTATATATTTTTGGTAAAAAAAAATCCCAATAAGCGTATATTGATTGGTTTGCACAAGAGTTATAGCGTCTACAAACTATGGGATATATTTATGGGAATTTTTTTTGCTTTTACTAGTAATGGTGCTGCCGTTACAGTAATGCTACGGATTGCGAGTAACGCAGTTTACGAGTGTTTTGCAATACGAGCTATTATTTTTTTTAAAATCCTGACTCGGTTTGCGAGCGTTGCCTCGCAAGATAAGCAAAATTCAAGCCTGCAATGTTTTAAAAAAAAAAGAATCCTGTCCAAAATATACTGATCATGACCTTTAACCCAAACACTAACCCTGGCACTGACCTAGATCAAACCTTGATCTAGCTATTTTTTCTTCCTTTTTTATTTTATTTTTTGTTTTTTGTTTTTTTGTTTGTTTTTTGTTTTTACTCACACTTTGTATTTTTCTCTCTCCTTGCAGAGAAATAAAAATGTATCTTTCATCTCCACTCACACAGAGAGAAACACGGGGGCGGGCTTCACAGTGACTGATCACTGTGGTAGCCAATCAAAGGCTATCACAGCGATCATGTGACCCAGAGTCAGGATGATGGGGATCGCAAGGGCGTCCCGCAATTTGCCGGCGATTCGGGATGCCTAGATATAAATGGAGCCTAAATATAAAAGGTAAACAGGCCTGAAAAAAAGAAAAATAGGCAAAGGATTGTCAAACAAAGGCCATGGGGAGCCAGGCACCTCTATGTACCAATGAAAACAAGGTTTTTAACCACTAGGAACACATTTAACCCTTTGGTCGCCCTGGATGTAAACTCCATGGGTAACAGCAGACACGACCCCATGCACTTCCCACTGGTTTTAGCAGGATGTTCCAGCAGGCAGTCACTTTCCACAGCCATGATCAGACAGCTGGACATTGTGTAATCCATGGGCGCGATCACACACACACACACATGGAGATCAGTGGCAGCTGGTGCTCCATTGGGGGGGCGGCAAAAAAAATAATCCGCCCCTCTTGGTCAGAAAGACAGAAGGAAGAAAAGAGGGAGGGAGAGAGAAAGAAAGAAATAAAGGGACAAAGATGGATGGAGGAAGAGAGAAGTGGGGAAAAGGGGGGGGGGGAGAAAAAGAGACGGAGGAAATGAAAGAGGAATGGAGGGGGAGAAAAAGAAAGAAAAAGGGATGGAGGGAGAGAGAAAGAAAGAGAAGGAAAGAAAGAGGGATGGAGGGAAGGAACGAGAGGAATGGAGAGAGAAAGAAAGAGAAGGAAAGAAAGAGGGATGGAGAGAAGGAACGAGAGGAATGGAGAGAGAAAGAAAGAGAAGGAAAGAAAGAGGGATGGAGGGAGAGAGAACGAAAGAAGGAAAGAAAGAGGGATGGAGGGAGAGAAAAAGAAAGAAGGAAAGAAAGAAGGAGGGATGGAGGGAGAGAGAAAGAAAGAAGGAAAGAAAGAAAGAAAGAAAGAAAGAAAGTAAGAGGGAGAGAGAAAGAAAGAGAAGTAAAGAAAGGGGGATGGAGGGAAGGAAAGAGAGGAATGGAGGGATGAAGGAAGAGAGAAAGAAAGAGAAGAAAAGAAAGAGGGATGGAGAGAGAGAAAAAGAGAAGGAAAGAAAGAGGGATGGAGGGAGAGAGAAAGAGTGAAGGAAAGAAAGAACGAGGGATGGAGGGAGAGAGAAAGAAAGAGAAGGAAAGAAAGAGGGATGGAGGGAGGGAAAGAGAGGAGTGGAGTGATGGAGGGAGAGAGAAAGAAAGAAAAGGAAAAAAAAGAGGGATGTGGGAGAGAGAAAGAAAGAGAAGGGGAGAAAGAGGGATGGAGGGAGGGAAAGAGAGGAATGGAGTGATAGAGGGAGAGAGAAAGAGGGATGGAGGTAAAGAGAAAGAAAGAGAATGGAAGAAAGAGGGATGGAGGGAGAGAGAAAGAAAAAGAAGGAAAAAAAGAAAAGAGGGATTGAGGGAGAGAGAAGGAAAGAAAGAAAAAGGAAAATTTATTATCAAATACTTACCGTAATTTTCCTTTCCTGATGGACTCCATGGCAGCCTACGTGTGGGTTAACCCCGCCTCCTCTCCAATGCTATAGGACCCCCTACCCTATAAGAATGAGCTCACCTGTACAGACTGTGTTCCGTAACTAGCCTACTCATTGACCGATGGGTGGGAACTCTCCTGAGTCCATCAGGAAAGGAAAATTACGGTAAGTATTTGATAATAAATTTTCCTTTTTCCTGACAGACTCCATGGCAGCCTACGTGTGGGAAATAACTAGCCATTCCACACGGGTGGGTATGCTGAACAGCAATAATATAATTTGACCCGTCAACCGACAGGATTTATAAACCAAAGCTCACAGAAGAAAGCGAAGCAGGCTCAGAACAGTAATCTGACATTAAGGCTTCAATAGGGGCCCTTGAGGTCGCTTGCAGATAACGCCTGAACACACGTACCGGGCTGCTGCCCATGAAGCCGCTATACCCTTGGTGGAACGTGCCGTCACCGCCTCCGGAGGAGTCAGGATCCTATCTCTATAAGGCTGATGAACAAACTGTACAGTTCTGGACGAGGCTTGATCCAGTTTGCTACTGCCGAAATGCAGGATGGACAGGTAGACAGAATGTCCAAAAGGAAGGAAGTAGCTTGCAGGTATACCTTCAGAATCTCGTCTATGACCAGAGGATAGGACGATTTCCTGGATCCTATGGAACCTTGAGGTAATTCTTGGATTTGAGCTGAGCATGGGAAAAAAGAACCATCTGGTCCGGGAAGAAGGACAGAAAAAAGATTCTTCTTAACCTAGGGACGTGACCTCCGAGACCCTCTAGCCAAGGTAATGGCTACTATGATATTGATTTTAGTTAAAAAGGCCTCCCATAGAAAGCGGGGAGGACCCCGTATTACTGAGTTCAGACAGTGAGCCAATGACAAGGGGAAGGTCTCAATTGGGAAATCTTGGTCTCCTTTTGAGGGCTAAGCTTTAGCTGCCCATGGGATGGATGGTGGGTAAACAGCCCACGAAGTTCTGGAGAAGGCCAACAAGGCTGAGACTTGGACCCTAAGAGAGCTGATGGATAGAGATAAATCTAGGCCGAAAAAGCTGAAGATATCCTGAGCTTTTGGATTTCTGCATGACCTGCTCAGAGAATGAGAACTCAACCGACTTGTCCTGAATTCTCCTGTCGACCTAATTCATGCTCGTCCCAGTAGAGTTCATGAGAGTGGCAATCACCCTTGAGGCGCATCCGAGCCGGACAAGGGTGCAGAACTGTCCCTTGAGAAAGAAGGACCATCCTGAGAGGGAGAGACACCGGATCCCGGAAGCTGAGCTGGCTCAGGAGGGGGAATCAAGGGCGATTGGCCAGTAAGGGGCTACTGCCACCACTTTGACTGCTTCCTCATGAGATCTTTGTAAGAACCTGAGAATTATTGGGATTGATAGAAAAGGCGTATGCCCTCTTGAAGCTGAAAACGATCTGTCAGGGCATCCACTCCAGAGGCCTAGCTGTAATGACCCAGGGTTGTAACACCTCACCAGCTTGAGGTTGCCTGTGAAGAAAAAGAAAAAGATCCACTTCGGGATTGACTCCCAGGAACAGAAACCGCTTGAATGTCTGCACACGAGAAGACCATTCTTTAGTGTTTGCGCCTAGAAATACGATCAGACGATCTAGATTCGAGGAATATAGGCCATTGAAAAGCCGGTCAGGCTGGGCCCAAGATATGATGGGCTTGATCTTCCGATATAGTGTGGAGCTTCGAGTGCCCCTATGACTCTTCACATAGAAGATCGCCATTGTGTCATTCCATTCTTTATAATGCTGACTCTCCCTTCCAGAGATGGGAGAGGAACTGAAGGGCACACTAGGCTGTCCGAAGATCCGGGACATTCTAGCCCGGGTTGAGAAGACGCGTACCCAGCTTGCCTTAAGCCAGATCCTAACTGCAGAGGGCTCCCCAACCGGAACCACTGGCATCAGTCGTGACCTTGACCATGAGATGGGGCAATGAAGTGGCAATTGAGCAGATTTTGCGCTGAAGACACCAGAAGAGGCTGCTCCACGCCGTTGATATGTAAATAGGTTGACTGTTGCCCCTTGAACTCCCTCGCTGCAGAAAACCTGACTGGAGCGGGTATAACCTCTGCAGGGGCCACTTGACCATAGGGGTCGTGAAGACCGTCGAGGCGGTAGTTCTTTTTTTTTTTTTTTTTTAGGAGCCAGCTGAAGCTGGTCAGGGTGGAGATAGCCGGTTCCCTGAGAACCAGCAACTGGTCTTTGTGTTAGGATAACAAGGCGAGGTCACCGAAATAGTGATAAAGACGTACCCCTCTCGTTTAAATGAGGGCCACTATGGCCGGAAAAATTTTTTTTTTTTTTTTTTTTTTTTTATGAAGACACGTGTGAGGTCATCAGCCCGATAAGGAAGAAGAAGAACTGTAGATGGTCTCGCCCAATTTAGAACTAGAGGTAACATCTTTTAAGTCAATTGGGATTAGCCAATGTCCTGGCCGTATAGAAGGTCGACAGAGCCTTCCAACGTATCTACAAATTTTATATACTTGTATAGGTAAGATAGATCTAATACTAGACACCAAAACTGTTACTTTTGTGTTTGAGAAGAGGGGAAAGTATACCCCTGGAATTCTACGTCCCTCGGGGCGTGTACAGTAACACCTGCTCCTGCTCTTCCAACTGAGTTAGCAGAGTGGAATAAATCTGGGGAAAGGGGTATTAGTGAAGGACCATGTGTGGCTCGATAAAACCATCTTGACAGTCCAGTAACCAGTGATGGAGGCCACCCAGACATGCCGGAAGAGGAGCAGACGAGCCTCCCCGCCCAGGCACCCGTGGGCGGGTGTAACCCAAAAGTTTCGGCTGGTTCCCGACCAACAGACGCCCTACTCTTAGCGGGTTTTATGGAAGGATGCTTGTACTCTGCTCCAGTTCTTTATGAAGACCCAGCCGGGACTTAAAAACACAAGCTTCTCACGAGCGTTCAACACCTCCCGTACTGGGGACTCTTCCGACCGAGCAGGCGCTTAATCTGGGGAAGGCATAACTATAAGGCCCGTTGAACCATGACCGAGGATCATTTAGTCCAGGCCAACAGGTGAAGCAGATTGTCGCCGGCTTCAGCTCCTTTACTGCTAAACTTCTGGCGAACTCTTCCGAAGCTCCCCTGAGTACGAAGACTGCAATCTCTGTCCAGGCTTCCATAACCTTTGGACATAGCTGCCAGGGCAGGGTTACAAGCCATACTGGCAAACCTGTAAGCTTCCTTGAGATCTTGATCTGACTTCTCTCGAGCCTGTCCTGCAGGACACGGCATCTTCTAAGGTAGAGCAACCTGTAATGTCAGACGCAACAACGCTGCATTTATAAGGGGAGTGTTTCCCCGACACTCCACTTCTTCTGTCTTGAAGGGATACACTCTGGAGGTATAGTTTGATGTGGAAGTTCTCTCGTCCACTTAGTTGCACTCCTCATCCTTTCATCCGTGAGGAGCAGAAAGAGAGAGAGAGAGAGCGCGCCCTTCCCCCAGGTGCTTAAAGAACTATTATGCTTAGGGGGGGAGGAAGGGTCTACTCACTTAAGGGCTTCCTTAAATCGCTTTGACTCGTGAAGGAATCAGAGAGACATCAGAGTTTCCGACACATTCATCCCCTTCCAACTTGATGTCAGAAGAATCCGGAAAAGCAGCGTAGGGCTGGGAAGGACCTGAAACCCTTGGGCTATACCAGCCAAGGAGCCGGGTGGGATGGACAACTGGCTCCATGTGAGGGATGTCTCCCATCTCCTAGGGATTACTTCCTCACCTGTTTCACAAGAGACTCCATAATCTTGTTTTCTGTTTCTTATCCCCAACCGCCCAGGCACAACAGTGGACACATACAGACTCGCTTTCCGAGACTCGTGTCCCATATCTCCAGCAGACTCTGCCATCCGAGCGGCTGATAGGGCGGTGGGTACGGTGACTGGAGGAGGAATGGCACCATCTCCTCTTAGATGAAGGAGGAATGGCAACATCTCCTCTGGATGGAGGAGGAATGGCAACATCTCCTCTGGATGGAGGAGGAATGGCAACATCTCCTCTGGATGGAGGAGGAATGGCAACCTCTCCTCTGGATGGAGGAGGAATGGCAACCTCTCCTCTGGATGGAGGAGGAATGGCAACATCTCCTCTAGATGGAGGAGGAATGGCAACATCTCCTCTGGATGGAGGAGGAATGGCAACCTCTCCTCTGGATGGAGGAGGAATGGCAACATCTCCTCTGGATGGAGGAGGAATGGAAACATCTCCTCTGGATGGAGGAGGAATGGCAACATCTCCTCTGGATGGAGGAGGAATGGCAACATTTCCTCTGGATGGAGGAGGAATGGCAACATCTCCTCTGGATGGAGGAGGAATGGCAACATCTCCTCTGGATGGAGGAGGAATGGCAACATCTCCTCTGGATGGAGGAGGAATGGCAACATCTCCTCTGGATGGAGGAGGAATGGCAACATCTCCTCTGGATGGAGGAGGAATGGCAACATCTCCTCTGGATGGAGGAGGAATGGCAACATCTCCTGGATGGAGGAGGAATGGCAACATCTCCTCTGGATGGAGGAGGAATGGCAACGTCTCCTCTTGTAAATGTTGTGGCCTGGCAAGGTCTCTGTCAACTGAAAAAAGAATGGGGGGGGGGGACAAAACGCGATCTCAATCCCTTGAGACTTCAACCTCGGCCCCTCCCCTCGCCTGCACACACCTTGTGCATGAGGGCTGGCTGTATGAAGGCAGTGACCTATCCATACCGCTTGGACAGAACGTCACCATGACACTGATGGTCTATAGATGACCCGGAAATGCTACACAAACCGAGCCAACCGGAATATTATATAAGATATATATATATTTACATATATATTTTATTTATGATTATTATTATATATATATATATATTTTCACTCACAATCCAAACAGGAGTGTAGATACATGCTGTATAAAATAAGAACGAGTATATAGAAGTATAAAGTCCTCTTTTATTTCTTTATTTATTTTCTTCAATATATGCATATGTGTTTATAAATTTTTATTTATTTTATCTTCAATTTTTACCCTTTAAGGGGAGAAAACTCAGTTAGACCAACACTGACCAGGCTGGGGGAAGTTGCCGCTTACTGTCTGCGGGAAATCCCGTCCTTGACAGGCGATGACAGACAATCAAGTCCCCCGCCTGAGTGACGTCACCGCTCCTCCACCACGCGCCTGCGCCGTGGGAGACAGCCATACGGTGCCTGTGCGGCCGTCGGAAGATTCGCCACTCTGCGCATGCGCGAGCCAAGCCTCGTTTCCACGAAGGCCCCGCGCATGCGCAGAACGACTGCGGCGGCCGCTACCCGGAAGCACAGCAGCGGCCTGGAACGCGGAAGCGTTCCGAATGCCATGAGGGGACACAGAGGTACCGGGGAGAACCGCGGAGAACCGGGAGACAAACAACATAATAGTATATACAAAGAAACGACTGCCATGGAAGAAGTAAAAAATTTGCAGACCTTGCCAGCCGATGATGCGTCCACCTTCAAGCATAATGAGGCATCCACCCTCCACGAGTGGGGTATTTTAGTGCCATGAAAGCTACTCGCCCGCTCATAGCTGGGCCCTGAGCCACACCGTACCATGGAATGCTAGATTCTGGAACAATCCGACCGGACGCCAACAGGAACAATCGTGATGTAGGTCCATGGAGGAGGACAAAAAAGGAACACAGTCTGTACAGGTGAGCTCATTCTTATAGGGTAGGGGGTCCTATAGCATTGGAGAGGAGGCGGGGTTAACCCATACGTAGGCTGCCATGGAGTCTGTCAGGAAATAGGGATTTAGTCTTTGTAATGGGAATAAAAGTGATTAAAAATAAATAAATAAAGGGACAGTGTAAAAATATAAAGTAAAATAAATAAGAGAAAAAACATGTAAAGCGCCCCATCCTTCTGTGCTCGCGTGCAGAAGCGAAAGCATACGTAAGTCACGCCCGCATATGTTACATAGTTACATAGTAGGTGAGGTTGAAAAAAGACACAAGTCCAACCTATGTGTGTGATTATACACTATTTTAGAAAAGTGAGTACACCCCTCACATTTTTGCAAATACTTTATTATATCTTTTCATGTGACAACACTGAAGAAATGACACTTTGCTACAATGTAAAGTAGTGAGTGTACAGCTTGTATAACAGTGTAAATTTGCTGTCCCCTAAAAATAACTCAACACACAGCCATTAACGTCTAAACTGCTGGCAACAAAAGTGAGTACACCCCTAAGTGAAAATGTCCAAATTGGGCCCAAAGTGTCAATATTTTGTGTGGTCACCATTATTTTCCAGCACTGCCTTAACCCTCTTGGGCATGGAGTTCACTAGAGCTTCACAGGTTGCCACTGGAGTGCTTTTCCACTCCTCCATGACGACACCACGGAGCTGGTGGATGTTAGAGACCTTGTGCTCCTCCATCTTCCATTTCAGAATGCCCCACAGATGCTCAATAGGGTTTAGGTCTGGAGACATGCTCACCCTTACCTTCAGCTTCTTTAGCAAGGCAGTGGTCGTCTTGGAGGTTTGTTTGGGGTCATTATCATGTTGGAATACTGCCCTGTGGCCCAGTCTCTGAAGGGAGGGGATCATGCTCTGCTTCAGTATGTCACAGTACATGTTGGCATTCATGGTTCCCTCAATGAACTGTAGTGCCCCAGTGCCGTCCGCACTCATGCAGCCCCAGACCATGACACTCCCACCACCATGCTTGACTGTAGGCAAAACACACTTGTCTTTGCACTCCTCACCTGGTTGCCGCCACACACACTTGACACCATCTGAACCAAATAAGTTTATCTTGGTCTCATCAGACCACAGGACATAGCTCCAGTAATCCATGTCCTTAGTCTGCTTGTCTTCAGCAAACTGAAGGAAGAGGCTTCCTTCTGGGACAACAGCCATGCTGACCAATTTGATGCAGTGTGCGGCGTATAGTCTGAGCACTGACAGGCTGACCCCTCACTCATTCAACCTCTGCAGCAATGCTGGCAGCACTCATACGTCTATTTCCCAAAGACAACCTCTGGATAGGACGCTGAGCACGTGTACTCAACTTCTTTGGTCAACCATGGCGAGGTCTGTTCTGAGTGGAACCTGTCCTGTTAAACCACTGTATGGACTTGGCCATCATACTGCAGCTCAGTTTCAGGGTCTTGGCAGTCTTCTTATAGCCTAGGCTATCTTTATGTAGAGCAACAATTCTTTTTTTTCAGACCCTCAGAGAGTTCTTTGCCATGAGGTGCCATGTTGAACTTCCAGTGACCAGTATGAGATAGTGAGAGAGATAACACCAAATTTAACAAACCTGCTCCCTATTCACACCTGAGACCTTGTAACACTAAAGAGTCACATGACCCTGGGGAGGGAAAATGGCTAATTGGGTCCAATTTGGACATTTTCACTTAGAGGTGTACTCACTTTTGTTGCCAGCAGTTTAGACATTAATGGCTGTGTGTTGAGTTATTTTTAGGGGACAGCAAATTTACACTGTTATACAAGCTGTACACTCACTACTTTACAATGTAGCAAAGTGTCATTTCTTCAGTGTTGTCACATGAAAAGATAGAATAAAATATTTACAAAAATGTGAGGGGTGTACTCACTTCTGTGAGATACTGTATGTCAGTATTACATTGTATATCCCTGTATGATGTGGTCGTTCAGGTACTTATCTAATAGTTTTTTTTAAACTATCGATGCCCCCCGCTGAGACCACCGCCCGTGGAAGGGAATTCCATATTCTTGCCGCTCTTACAGTAAAGAACACTCTACGTAGTTTAAGGTTAAACCTCTTTTTCTAATTTTAATGAGTGGCCACGAGTCTTGTTAGACTCCCTTCTGCAGAAAAGTTTTATCCCTATACAGTGTTCAAACCACACATGTGAGGTATCGCCTCAATCGTTAGAGTGAAAGCAATAATTCTAGCACAAGACCTCCTCTGTAACTGGTAACCTGTACAGATTTTGAAAACATCGCCTATGGAGATTTTTGAGTACCATAGTTTGTCACCATTCCACAAGCATTTTAAAGCGTAACATGTTAGGTATCTATTTACTTGGCGCAACATCATCTTTCACATTATACAAAAAATTGGGCTAACTATTGTGTTTTTTTTTTTTAATTAATTTATTGCTTTTGAAAGACCGCTGCGCAAATACTGTGTGACATAAAATATTGCAATGATCGCCATTCTAATCTCTAGGGTCTCTGCTAAAATATATATATATATATATATATATACCGTATTTATCGGCATTTAACACGCACTTTTTTCCCCTGAAAATCAGGGGAAAATCGTGGGTGCGTGTTATAGGCCGATCCCCGCCGATTTTGTGTCATCAGAGCGATTGCGGCAATTGCCGCGGTCGCCGCCAACATACACTGGCGTGGATAGATTCAAATATGGCGCCGAGCCTGCAGGGATACTTCGGAGCGGAGATACACATACCCGAGTGTTCTCGGCTTTTTTCGGCGCCGCTCACAGTCACGCCCAGTCCCGCTCTATGATGGACATAACACAGGTCCAAGGGCGGGACTGGGCGTGACGGTGGTGCCGAAAAAAGCCGAGAACACTCGGGTATGTGTATCTCGGCTCCGAAGTATCCCTGCAGTCTCGGTGCCATATTTGAATCTACCCATGGCTGAACTGGGGCAAAGCTGCACGGGCAAACCTGCATTAACAAAGCTGCACTGGGGCAAAGCTGCACTGGGGCAAAGCTGCACTGACAAGGCTGCACTGACAAAGCTGCACTGACAAGGCTGCACTGACAAAGCTGCACTGACAAGGCTGCACTGACAAAGCTGCACTGACAAGGCTGCACTGGGGCAAGGCTGCATTGACATTGAAAAGGCTGCAGATGGACAGATAAGGCTGCATTGATATGCATTTTAATGTAAGTTTTTTTTCTTTAAACTTCCCTCCTAAAAGTTTTTTTTCCTTAAAATTGCCTCCTAAACTTGGGGTGCGCGTTATACGCCGGCACCTGTTATACGCCGATAAATACAGTATATATAGTGTTTGGGGCTTCTAAGTAATGTTTTAGAAAAAGGCCTGGTCTCAAAGTGTTTAAAGTCAAAATGTCAAAAAAAAGTTTTGTTTTTGTTTTTTGTTTTTTGCTTTTAAAGGTAAAAAAGAGATTTGAGGTATTTTTGACCCCAGATCTCTCAATAAAGAGGGCCTGCCATCCTTATTTCTATTACAAGGGATGTTTACATTCCTTCTATTAAGAAAAAAAAAAAGGGGGGGGGGGGACAGTTTAAAAATTAAAAAAATATATATATATATTGAAAGCTCCCTAGCCCTCCGAGCTCGCACGCAGAAGCGAACTCATACGTAAGTCACGCCCACATATGTAAACGGTGTTCAAACCACACATGAGGTATCGCCCCAGTTGTTGGAGCGAGAGCAATATTTCTAGCACAAGACCTCCTCTGTAACTCTACACAGGTAACCTGTACAGATTTTAAAGTGTCGCTTAGGCCCCTTTCACACTTGTGCCACTTCAAAGTCGATTTCGTGGCCGCGATTTTACCGTGATTTTGCCGCAATTTGGGAGCAGTACTACTTTGTACGACTTTGCCACAACTTTGCCATTAACCATTCTCAGCTTGCGCTTACAAAGTCGTACTGAAATCGTGTCTATATTATTCAGGTAGGGTTTGCATGTTACTTGAGGGTTTAACAATGAGGTCTATGGACATCAACTCGCATGGAAGTTGGCAGGGACTACTTTGAAGTCGGCACGACTTAAAGTCGCGCCAATATGAATGGTAGTCATTGCAAATCATGGAGAATGACTTGTCATGCGATTTTGCAGTACAAAATCGTGCGACAAGTCGTATAAGTGTGAAAGGGGCCTTATGGAGATTTTCAAGTACCGTATTGGGGTACCTATTGTGTGTTTGTTTTTTTTTAATTCCTTTTTTTCCCCAAAAAAATTCTTTGTTTGAAAAACTGCTTCTCAAATACTGTACACCAGGGATCTGCAATTAGCGGACCTCCAGCTGTTGCAAAAATACAAGTCCCATCATGCCTCTGCCTCTGGGTGTCACGCTTGTGGCTGTCAGAGTCTAACTGTGCCTCATGGGATTTGTAGTTCTGCAACAGCTGGAGGTCCGCTAATTGCATATCCCTGCTGTACACCATAAAAAATTGCAACAATTGCCTTTTTATTCTCTAGGGTCTCTGCTAAAATATATATATATATATATATATATATATTTATATATATATATATATAGATATATAGATATATATATATATATAGATATATAGATATATAGATATATATCTATATATCTATATATCTATATATATATATATATATATATATATTTGGGGGTCCTAAGTAATTTTCTAACAAAAACATACTGATTTCCACTAGTAAACTGCTTTAATACTGACACACACGGGACCAAAACATTCCTATGAAGTGTTAACTGTCAGCTACTACTTTCAGCAGCGACAGAAAGGAAAATGGCCGCCGTGCCCTACTTGCCAACCCTACACTAAGATGGACTTCCCTGCTTCTCCAGCCCATTTGAAAGATGGCGGAGGCGGGACTCCTCCTTCCCCCCCGCCCCCCGGAGGCGGCGTTTCGGCTGCGGTGACGTCATGTCGTATAAAAGCCCAGGGAGCCAGGGCGGGGGCCTCGCAGAAGGTTCCCGACTCGGCGTTGACAGCTCGTCTTCTAGGAACCCGGCACAGCGGCATCATGAGGGAGATCGTGCACCTGCAGGCAGGCCAGTGCGGCAACCAGATCGGGGCCAAGGTGAGCGGAGCGGGGGGGATGGGCTGTACTGTACTCCTCTATAGTGGGGGAAAGTGAATACATTGTATCGCTTTACGGCCAATAGAGGTAACAGCTGTCACTGCGCCCCCTACAGCTGAACACAAGTACTGCACCTCCAGTATAGAATGCTATATGATCACCAATAAATCATTCCTTTTATAGAGGGAACTTCTGATACAATGTATTGATTACTCTGCAGATCCCAATACATGTAACATGGGGCTGATCAGCTGTGATAATAAAATGTGGCAGCTGTATACGGTGCAATAAAACCGATCGGGACTAATTGCTGAGTGAGTTTCGATCGACCCAAGTCCATCTGGCGTGGTAGGAAAAACAAATAACAATCTAGGGTGGATTGCTGGGTTTTTCCCACTCCCTTATATGTAGATTGATCATAGTTCACAAGGGTGTGGGGAAAAAAAAAATGCTATCGACCGACCCCAGATGATAGTCGTGTATGGGTTTTTTTGTGTTTGTTTTTTTTTTTTTTTTTGTCTTCCAATAGGCCTCCGGTTGATCAGTTGTTGCAGAAATGTATCATACAGAGCCGATCGAACATGATCTACATGTATGTGTGAAAAAGGGGAAAAAAAAAAATCATTGATCAACCTTGTATTGGATTTTTTTTTTTTTTTCCCCTGCCACAGCCAATAGATCGTTTGAAACTGTCCTCATCACTCGTGGCAGAAAAAAAATCGATTGTACGGTGCCAATCAGATTGTACAGGGCCGATCGCATATGATCTACGTGTATGGGCTTAAAAAAGAATGTCATCGATATACCTAGTATCATGGGGGATTGTTTTGTTTGTACTTTTTCTGCCACAGCCAATAGATGATGGAGGGAGACTGTCCCTATCAGTTATGGAAAAAAAAAAAAAAATAGATTTATACATGGCCGATGGGATTGTACAAGGCTGATCGAACGCAATCTACATGTATGGGCGTGAAAAAAAGATCATCGATCAACCTCGTATTGGATTTTTTTTTCGGGTGCCACGGCTAATAGATGAAGATTGATAAAGTCTGTCCCTATCAGTTGTGGCAGTAAAAAAAAAATAAAAAAATTAGGATACAAGGTTGGATGTTTTTTTTTGCGCCCATACATGTAGATCGCGTTCGATTGGCCCTGTACAACCCCATCGGCCATGTACAATCACTTTTTTTGCCATAACTGATGGACATTTTTCATTGATCTTCTATTGGTTTTTTTTGTTTTTTTTCCTACAGCCAGTAGGGACGGTTTCCATTGATCTTCTATCAGTTATGGCAAAAAAAAGCGGTTGTACAGGGCCAATCGCTTTTTTTGCAATAACTGATAGAAGATAAATGGAAGTCGTCCCTACTGGCTGTAGGAGGGGAAAAAAAAAAACAATGGCGATTTTGAATGACTGCATCTGTGAATTCTCATAGACAAGCACTGTCGGTGATCAATTTCTGTGCAAAGTCGCTCAATTTCATCAAATTCTGATCAGTCTGGATGTGAAAATCCAATCCTAGGAAGGAAAGATCAATATAAGCATATGGTGCATCGAATGATCATGTGTGGGGGTCCCGTGTCGTCTGGTTTGTAAAATCGGGTTGTATAAGCCCAGGTTCACACTGAGTTGAGGGAATGAAGCCGTGTGAATTCAGCTGAACTCGCACCATTTCACTCCACATGTCAGTCCTGATTTCGGCCGCCATTTCAGAGACATTCTGTGCGATGGAAATCGCAAAAGAGTACAAAACGACTTTTTGGAATCGGTGCAGCGCCGCAGATGCGGCGTCGCGCCAATTAGGACGGTGCCATTAACGGCAATTTGCTGCTGATTTGACGTGTCAAAACGCTCCAGTGTGAACCAGGGGTTGGTGTTCTCTGTACAGCGCCATGGAAAATGCAGGTGCTATAGGAACATGAGTTGGTTTCCCTATACAGAGCCATAGAATATGTTGGTGCTGTGAGTCCAAGTTTGTGTTCTATACAGCGCCATGGAATATGCAGGTCCTATAGTAGCACGGGTTAGTGTTCTCTATACAGCACCATGGAATATGTTGGTGCTATAGGAGCATGAGTTGGTGTTCTCTATACAGCGCCATGGAATAAGCAGGTGCTATAGGGGCATGAGTTGGTGTTCTCTATACAGCGCCATGGAATATGCAGGTGCTATGAGTCCAAGTTTGTGTTCTATACAGCACCATGGAATGTTAGTGTTCTCTATACAGCGCCATGGAATATGCAGGTGCTATGAGTCCAAGTTTGTGTTCTATACAGCACCATGGAATGTTAGTGTTCTCTATACAGCGCCATGGAATATGCAGGTGCTATAGGAGCATGAGTTGGTGTTCTCTATACAGCGCCATGGAATATGCAGGTGCTATAGGAGCATGAGTTGGTGTTCTCTATACAGCACCATGGAATATGCAGGTGCTATAGCAGTGTGGATTAGTGTTCTCTGTACAGCGCCATGGAATATGTTGGTGTTCTCTGTACAGTGCCATGGAATATGCAGGTGCTATGAGTCCAAGTTTGTGTTCTATACAGTGCCATGGAATATGCAGGTGCTATGAGTCCAAGTTTGTGTTCAGCGCCATGGAATATGTAGGTGCTATAGGAGTGCAATTCTGTGTTCTAAACAGCGCCATGCAATATGTTGGTTTTCTCTATACAGCGCCATGGAATATGCAGGTGCTATAGGAGCACAGGTTGGTGTTCTCATTCCATGGCGCTGTATAGAGAACACCAACATGTTCCATGGTGCTGTATAATGTTGGTAGTATGGGTGTGTTGGTTAGTGTTCTCTATATACAGCGCCATGGCATATGTTGGTGCTATGTAGCTGAGGATGGTAGATTGTGTGGATTCCATGATGGTCCCCCTGCAGAGATGTGTACTCGGGCATTCTGCGGTGCGTTGGACGGTGGTGATCATGGATGACTCCCGTAGTTTGGTCATGTATCTGTATTCATAGCAAGCTGGGTGTCGGTGTGTTATGTAGGTTTCCTCCTCACCTCTGTAGTGGTCGGTATCAGTAACTCAGCTCATCGATCGTCTATACAGAGGTCTGGATGTGTATTGGATATTGGTCTGAGTTCTAATCATGCTGTCCCCAATGGATCAGCCATGGTTGGGTGGGGGCTGTGCCCGGTCACATACATCAATGCAGGCCTGTCTGCACTATTGTCCATCCACTCAAATGTCAGATGTGGAACAGAGGAGCCTCTATTTATACACAGCTGAGTAGTGTGTTGGATGGTGCCGGGGCCCTTGGCACGGTGCCATGGCAGAGAGGAAAGCTGCGGCTTTTGTTTTTCTGCCCTTTAAATCTGGGCTGGCCTTGCTATTTATTAGCACAGGAGGAGAGGAGTTTTATGATGCAGCAGACGTGTGCTTAATCATAGATCTCTACACATGAGACGGCCTCACCCAGCACACCCCCCCACCCTCTCCAGCCGGATCTGGCCGCACCGGTGTCAGGTGACGCACACGGAGCAGGAATGAGTTGGACCCGTCACTGCACAGTGACAAGGCAGGCGTGGAACTACTTAACTGCTTGTCTGTCAGATATATATATATACTCCAACTAACCTATAGTACTTGAAGAAAGTAATTTACAGGACCATGGTGTGGTCTTCCACAGCGTGAATGCCAACTAGAAAGGAATGGATGAGTGGTGGGTGTTGTGCCAACATTCACATATATAATAATCTTGCTTTTGTAGCCTGAGGGCATCCCTCTTGGAAATTTTTACCACTTATACCAATGATCCTTTTTAGATGTGTTAGGGGGGCATGCTTTCCCACTGGCCACCGATGTACAACCAGCATGCATAATGTTCAGACCAGTGGTCTCCAAACTGGCCCGGGGGCCAGATGTGGCCTGTTTGCATGTCTTTATCTGGCCCTTGGGGGAATTTTCCTCCCACTGGCATCAAGGATACCCTAGTTGGGCCCTCAAGTCTGAAGGACCATAAACCAGTCCTTTTTGTTTAGAAGGTTTGGAGGCCCCTGGATGGACCCTGGTTTCTCAACTAGGGTTCCTCCAGAGATTGCTAGGGGTTCTTTGTCGATGGAAAAAAATGCCCCTTATATTGGTGGCCAGTAGGAAGAATGCCCACCTTAAAGTTGTTCTAAAGCCATATAGAATGCCTTAAGGAAAAAAACTTACTGGGATCAGCTACCCCCTTGTATTTATCTGAACCCCATCTCGATCCAGCGACATGCATGAGAGAAGTGGCTCTTCTGGTCTCTATCCTCATTGGCTCACACAGCAGCTGGAGCCCTTGGCTCTTGCTGGTGAGCCAATGTGGTGGGGCCAAGCCATGCTCTGTGTGTGAACAGAAAATGTCAAGAGGCTTTTTATTGGACAAGGAACCCAAAAAGAAGAGGATTAGGGCTGCTCTATGTGAAACTATTACACAGAGCAGGTGTATTTAGCTCTTTTGTTTTTTTTTGTTTTTGTTTTTTTTTTGTTTTTGTTTTTTTTTGTTTTTGTTTTCCTTTTTAGAATCCTTTAAAGACCACTACAAATATATTTGGTGTCATGCTGCTGGCTTCTAATAAAGTGTTGGCCCTGGCATTGTGAAGGCACCA
This sequence comes from Lithobates clamitans, assembly GCA_037952925.1. Taxonomy (NCBI): domain Eukaryota; kingdom Metazoa; phylum Chordata; class Amphibia; order Anura; family Ranidae; genus Lithobates; species Lithobates clamitans. The sequence continues at coordinate 352,566 of JBBGZY010000333.1, read as the reverse complement.
TTAAATAGGTGGTCCATCAGCCACAGCTCAAGGAACCCTAGTGACCTCTGGCAGAACCCCACGGTTCGATGAAAACCCTGGTTGAGAATGGCTGGTCGAATGCAAGTTAAAGAATGGAAGGTTTAGAGCAACCTTTCTTCTTGGGGCACCCCTGCCAATATTTACTATGACCACTGCTCAGTACATAATGGTCAGTGGGTTTACTACCTCTATATTGGGGGGGAGGGGGGGGGGGGGACTGCCTCTTGCACAAATATCTAAAATGATCATTGGTTCCAGTGGTAACAATTTGAGTGGTAAAAATTGCTTTTGTTAAAGTTATACTTGCCTGCTCTGTGCAGTGGTTTTGCACAGAGCAGCTCAGATCCTGCTCTTGGGTCGCTCCCTCCTGCTGAGTGCCTGTGGGGGCACCTGAGCGAAGCTGCATCTGTATCCATTCAGACATTAAGCTGTTGCCCAGCCCTGCCCCCTCTTTCCTCATTGGCTAACTGACTTTGATTAACAGCGGCTGGAGCCAATGATGCTTTACTGCTGTCTCAGCCAATGAGGAGGGAGTCTCAGACAGCAGAGTCTCTAGTGCAACATGGCTGGATCGGAGGGAGCTCAGGTAAGTGTTAGGGGGGGATGCTGCACACAGAAGGATTTTGATCTTAATGCATTAGGATAAAAATACCTTCTTCCTTTACAACCACTTTAAGGAGCACCTAGCAACCTCCCAGGAACCTTTTTAGGGTTCCACAGAACTCTGGTCATAAAATGCAAGTTGGTTGCATCCAAAGTTGATATTTTACCCACCAGAGTGTCAATGTCTTGAGTAGCTGGGTTTCCCAGATGGAAATTCCGGGTTTTGTCCTACCATTACCTTGGTGCATTCTTTTCTATGGATTTATACAGTGTGAGATGAATATAAATCTGGGGGGAATAAAATCCTGAAATGGTTCAGGGACCTTTTCCCTGTTTCTGAAGACATGGCAGCCGATTCACATTAATGAGCTGCCTTCCCTTATCTTATTTTATGTGCGCAAAGCCATTTTGCTGTGCTGGAAGAAGTCTTAGGCCCCTTCCTTGTCTTGCTTGAAGGGTATAGTTAAAGCCACGTACTTGAGTAGGAGTTGCCCCAAAAAGTTTGAAAAAGTATGGCAGTGCTGGCATTCAGCCAAAGATACTCTTAATTGAAACGTTTTTGTGGCTGTGTTGACATTTCCATGCACTATGTAGGCTGGAGTTTAGATTTGACCAAGGGTTTATTGTCCTGATTGCGTCTGTTCAACACTGCTCTAGTATAAAGTAATGTTTTGCTGCAAGGGCTATTGGTCCTTATTTATGCTCCTGCACTTTATGGAATATTGCACTGCGGGGAGGGGGCTTGCTGGGTTGTTTTTGTATTGTTTGTACTGTTCATTAAAAATGTTGCATAAAAATTATTTTCCCCCCCAAAAAATGGGCTGCTGAGTCCACACCAAATGTGGCTCGCATGTGTGAACCTAGGCTAAACGTCCAGAATAGGCTCCAACCCCATGTTTGCATTGTAAAGTAGATGAGTTTGAAAATCCGAGGAAGAGATCGGTTCCGGCATACAAATGATGTCAAATACCAGCCCTAAAACTTAAAATGATTCTGTTCTATGCAAATTCTCTTGTGGTATATGTAATACCACTTCAGAGGTTGGTTGAATCCCATTCTTCTCTTTAATGAACAGCTTCCTGGAGGACTGAGCTCAAGTCGGTGCATGTTGGCACACCAGTGGGTGGAAAATGAGGGCACATCTTCACACCCAACTAGTTGAGCCCAATTCATAGTTTGTTGACCTGCCCAAGATCCAAAGATAAAGATTGGGGATGTACTTTAAGTGTCTTTTTTAGCAAGGTTCTCCAGACTTTTTACAGATGTTTGGAACTAAAAGCATCTCATCTGATGACTACAGATATTCCTTCACTCTGCACTAGTATGGTAATAGAATGTGGTTGGTCCAGGCAAAAGGAATAATGCTTTTGACCAGCCTTTCCTAACCCTTTTACCCCAAAGGAACCCTTGAAATTTTCAGGTCCTACATGTAGTTTTCTATACAAACATATTGATTGAGAAATATGAACGGTAAAGGGGGAGTTTGGGACTTTAATTGAGACATATGGGTCACAGGTCTCCATCCCTAAATCTGCGTAAAGGGAGGGTTTTTGGGACTTTAAATGAGGCGAGTACTCATTGTTAGAAGATGAGTAGATATCAAAAACATGTTTTTATTGGAGGAACATGGTAAAATTACATGATATATGCAGCAACCAGCCAACCACTGTGGTATGGAACGAATCCTGGATGTAGTAAGCATTTAAAATTACATGGTAGATGGAGAACTTAAGATGTATGGAGTAGGGGTGTCTGCATGAGAATAAGTGCATCCAAATTAGTCAGACATGTTTTGTGGATAATACCACTCTTCAGGGGCAGATGCACGCAAATCTATAAAAAAAAAAAAAAATTAGACCAGTATAATCCAATGTTGTACCCCTCAACCGGGAATAGATGTACAATAAGAAAGGGATAGTTACTCATCCCTATGAGTGCTTGCATCGTAATAAGTCTGGAAAATGGCGGACAAGGAGTCAGAGGCTATCCAAATTGTCTGTACTGGGAGTTGTGGAAGGGACCCGCAGAAGAGGGACTGGGTGCATAAACCTGGTCCCCTAAGAGGAAAATGAAGGACAAAGATCCAGATAGTGGTGAGTGGGCTTCATATCTAAATAAATATTGGGTATCCTGTAAATACTCCATATTGTGGGAAGTTGCTAGAGCCCAACACCAAGGTGCAGGTGAACGAGTGAAAAGGGGAATGGTGTGTGAGGAGGAAAGACATCAGTAAAGGGTAATTACATGGTTATTCCTTTCCTGCTCATGCTCAGAGGCTCACTCCCTTAATTTTGTCACCCATACCAGGTTTTATTTATTTATTTATTTTTATATATATATCTCTATTTCCCTTTACACTCGTTCACCTGCACCTTGGTGTTGGGTTCGTCCTCCATTTTCCAGACTTATTACGATGTAAGTACTCATAGGGATGAGTAACTCCCTCCCTTTTTTGTACATATCCTCCCCGTTGAGGGGTACAACATTGGATTATACTGGTCTACACATGTTTTGTTTATTTGCCTGCACCTGAAGAGTGGTATTATCCACAAAACGTGTCAGACTAATTTTGGATGCACTTATTCTAATGCAGATGCCACTAATAAATTATCTTGAGTTCTCCATCTAACATGTAATTTTAAGTGTTTACTACATCCAAGATTTGTTCCATACCACACAGTGGTTGACTGGTTGCTACTATATAGTTTGTTTCTATATATGGTCTGTAATGCGTGATTGACAATTTTATTCATTGCTGCATGTATCATGTAATTTTGCCATGTTCCTTGTTTCACCAATAACATATTTTTGATATCTACTAATCTAGCCATGTGTACCCTCCATTTAAAGTCCCCTAAAAACCCTTTCTTTACATTGAACGAGAAATCTTTAGGTCTCAGGAACCCATGCAAAAATTAATTCATCAGGGGTCAGTGGGAAGAATGCCCCTTACGTTGGAATAATTCTCACGCTAGTGGTCAGAATGCCACAGACCACTAACTGTTCATTGATATCATACCACTGGTTCTGCCAAGTGGCATTGGACCTGGTACTATGGGGGCACCATAAGATTGGAGGTCAATTGGCTATGGCTCAAAGAAATGCCTAATGGCCACCCTAGTTGAGAATCCCTACTTTAGACTACGGCAGAGCCTAGAGCATTCATGCTAGTTCCTGCCTCAGGTGGTAAAACCAGAGCTAGCCCATTGTATTCAATAAATACTCCTAAACAAGTCACCTTTTAATGGATGTCACTTGGCATGCTCGTATCCTACAAACTAAAATTCAATATTGTCCAAGTTTTTGATTGGCTTTTTTTTTTTGTGTTGGGATAACCTGCAGTCTTCATGTTGGAATAATAGTTTGCTAACATATCACAAGGAGATCAAAACGTTCATTAAATACCACCTTGTGTGTCATGGAATGGCTGGTGACTTGGATTTGTGCTTGCTCACTAGACTTGAGTCCATGCATGTTCCCTTACAAGGGACAAACTCTAGGTTTTCTCTAATTTTGCGTGGAAGTATTCCTTTGCTCCAGAAATGGGAGGGCTTCCAGTACTGCCTTCAAAATGCCACTTATCTGTTATGCTAAGCCCCTTCAGTACTTTGAGCCACTGACCTGAAGCAAGTATGTACTGTATATTGGGGAACATCCTGAGTCAAGTTTGAAGTCTTTATTTCCATATTGGTTCACTGACTTGACCTATTGAAGTACGAGATATTCAAAATAAAACTGACAGGGAACCATAGGGAGGCATGATGGACACCTGTTAACCATAAACATAACACCATGCCACATCCAAAGTAATTCTATATTTAGCCAAGAAATGGTTGAACCACAGTTTTATAGACTTAATGGGCACAACCACCCCAAATATAAATAAAATATTTTATGATTTGATGCAGTTGTGCCCATAAAGTTCATGAACTGTGGTTCAAGTATTTCTTGCCGAGATATTGAAGTGCAAGGGTCAGTCTGGCAGCCAATATTTGTACTATTCAGCAGTGGCATCATCCATGCTTCTCCCGAGAAACCTTTCCTAAAGTGAGGAGGACTTGATGGATCCAGTATGGATTTAATAAAGCCTAGTAAAGGGCAAATGTGCCTTTTTCTAACCTGTTGTGGTCATTGATGGTTTTGGCTTTGATTTTAGGTCAGTTGGTTATAGTCGGGAATGACTATTCGAAGGTAGATTGTGGAAATGGGGCTGTCTCTATAGCAACTAGTCTAACTTGCACTGGGAAAATGATCACTAGGATTTAAATTGTTGCAATGGGAACCTCCATTTTGCACTGCTATTCATAAAATGGCCTTCAAGATTAGCGTAGACATTGGACATGTGTATAGGATCCAATACTATTGATCCATCATAACTCACTGTATTGGGACAATAGCTGTGAGAATCCGAGACAGCTGGTGGACCTTAATCTGTCATCCGGGGTGAGGTCTCTGGCTTCTTACCGACAGAGCAATTCAGCTGTTTATGGATTTATGATTCTCAAACAGATGTGAGCTGTTTGCAAATGACAGTATAATTGGCACGCCAAAACGCGCCTCCTTGTTCTGTCGTTGAATGACCAGGATGTCACGCTCAAGCCTCAATGCAAATATTTTCAGGTCTGTTGCATAGCTTTATTATACAGAGATAATGGCTGTATACAGCAGCGTCTACACCCACATCCAGTCAGTGCTTGATGGCTCCTTTTTTAACACTGGTTGGGGGATGGGGTGGCTCATGCTGAGAAAACATGTCGTACATTCATCTACAGTTATGACTGTTAAAGAAATATCAAATTCCAATCTTTCCTTAGATCCAGGTTTTCCAAAAAAAAAAATTGAAGTTGGGCTCTGTATTAGAATGTGACTTTAGTGTCTTTTTCAGGAGGTAGCTTGATGACATTTCAGGAATGTGTTTATTTCCGATGGCTAAACATCCTCCCTCGGGATTGGGATTCATTTCCTGTGTTCTGTCATTTGTTTTCTTCTCATGCCATTACACGAGAGTTGTCGGCGTCATTCCCCCACCACTTTAAATGTGGAAAGCTCAAAAAAAGACATTTTATTTTCTACTACAAGGAGCCGATTCGTGGAGTAAGGATGGCAGCTGTTCACATTTTGGCATTCAGCATACAAACCCTTTCAATAAAATATATATATATATTATTTTGGCCCAATCAGGTTGAAGTAACGTGTGAAAAGGCTAAACCCGATTGTCCGTCAAAATGGACATAGGAAGGTTGTGGTACAAACCTTTAAAGGCACTGGTCATTGGGGTGGATTTGATTTAAATCTAGTAAAATGGCTTCATTTAAATCAACTCTATTTAAATCCTTTTGAAAGAGCAACTGTCGTCTCTGACCCGCTGTTGACTCACCGACAGTCCCATTCACTTTAATGGGACGGTTAGTGATGCGGCAGTGACGCAACAAGGTGAGGGATGTGGCGCAGCAGGTGAGTGGATGCCTGCTAACAGGCGCTGCCATGATGGATCTGAAATGACAGGTGCCCTTTAAATGTAAGGACTTCTTGCTGGTAGTTAGAATCTTTAATATTTGCAAACAAAATGAAGGTTTCCTATTCAGAATAAGCTGTCAGGTTTGTAAAACAGTGATATCAGAACCAATTCAATCATAGTAGTGTACATAGATTTGCAAAACAATGGGATAAAGGAATATTCCTGAACCCTGTTTTATCTTGTGGTTACTGTGAAATTGTGTGCATGTTTCCGCTTGCAGAGATTGGATTCATTGAATGAGTTTACTAAAAATGTAAATATTGCAGAATATGCAGCCTCATGTTACATGACTAAGCTCCATTTCATGCTGAATAAACAAAATGATTGATTTATCTTAAATAGATAACTATCTTAGATTTATTTTTTTACACCAAAAGCATTTTATTAAAAAAATGTGATCAAAAACATTTATTTTTTTTATCCACCCTGCTGGACATTAGGTAATGCAAAAGAAACAGCAACACTTAGTTGGTCCATTTCTGTACCTCATTGGAGCCCCTAAATTTTGGCTTTGAGCCAGATCCAAGCTCAGGCAAACACTCACCCCATTATGCAATGTGGGAATCAAGTTGTCCTGTTGAGAGGTGTCCGCTATTGGGTAATACCATACAAATTGCAGTATTGAGCAGCAGTAATGTAAGCTTTTATTGGGCCCTAAATGTTCAGCTCCCATTCTTCTTTGGAGTCTCAACATGGTGGCAAACACTATGCCATCTTGACAATGAGCTAGATTCAGGTTTAAATGTGCCTTCCACATCCCAATATGCAGTGTGGATAGCTGGTTGTCTTAAGAGGTACCTTCCATTGGGTAATACTATACAAATGGCAGTATTGGGCAGCGGTACTAAATATTAGTATAGTGTCCCCTAGTTCTCTCCCATGCTTCCTTGGAGCCCCTAAACATGGTGGCAAGCACTATGCCATCTAAACTTTGAGAGAGATCTAGGCTCGCACATCCTCCACATCCCAATATGCAGTGCAAGTAGCTGGGTCTTACAAGATGCCTTTCATTGGGTAATACTATGCAAATGGCAGTATTGGGCAGCAGTATCAAAAATCAGCACGTTGTGGTCCTTAATAGTTCCACTCCAATACTGCCTTGGAGCCCCTGAACATGGTGGCAAGCGTATCATCTGAACTTTGAGGAAGTTCTAGGTCACACTGCATAATGGGATATTGAGTACCTGGTTTGTCTTTAATAGTTGACTGCACTATGGGCTATATGGTCTAAAGGGGACATGCCTGAGAAGTGATGTTTAACAAAGTCAACATCTCCGTTCTGATCCTACCCCAAACTACGATGTTGCCGGAGTATACTGGAGTGGAATTCTGAGGAGCTGTATCTGCTAACATCTAGTGAACCCCTATGTTTGACCATTTATTTTTCAATGAATTTTATTCAGAAGTTTTTTAACAAGTATACAAATCTAGCATTTGCCTTGTAACAATTACAATTCGTTGGTTGTAAACCAAGGTACCAATCTTTGCAACACATAGCGTACATGTTTTCCATAAAACAGTGCATCTCATCCACATGATGGAAATACAAAAGGGGAACCTATATAAGAAAGGAAAGGGTCATTAAGCACTGAGATTACATAATGTCCCATCTTGTCATCTCATCCCTCTGAAAATAGTCGGTGTGGGAGGGGATGCTAAGGTAGCGCAATATCAAAGCAGAGCTCCACCTACTTTTTTTTTTTTTTTTTTTTTCCCCCCCCCAGCAGCTACAAATACTGCAGCTGCTGACTTTTAAAATGAGGACACATGCCTGTCCAGGGCGCCCGCGATGTCTGCACCCGAAGCAGATCTGTCCCTCGGCTCTCGGGTGCTGCAGCCGCCATCTTCGTTAAGGCAGTGAAGCCTTGCGGCTTCACTTCCAGGTTCCCTGCTGCGCATGTGCGACTCGCGCTGCGTGTTCCCACTGGTCCCTGCTGTCTTCTGGAACCTGTCCCTCCCAGAAGACAGTGGGGGTGGGGGGGTGGAGAAGGTGCCAGAAGTGGCATAGATATCCGTGGGTGGCTTGGGCAGCTATGCCCAGAAGTGGGAGCAAAATACCTGTATTAGACAGGTATCTGCTCCAACCACCTAGGGGGTCTATCCAATTGCAAATACAGAACAGGATAAGGAAGAGAAACAGTACAGAAGGACAAGGCACAAAAGATCTTAGTAAAAAGCATTATGGCAAATTTGTCATAAGGCGTTCAAGGTATTTAATCCAGGGGTCCCAAGTTTTGCCAAACAAGACAAGATTATTGTTCATTTACCATGATCCAAGATAACTTGGACTTTATTGGGGTTGATGGGAACCGTAGGGTTTTTCCAAGACCTAGCAATGGAAATTCTGGCTGCTACAAATATAAAGGCCATGGGCCTCTTTCTCGACGTGCCCCAACAGTGCCTGCCGTGGCGATTTTATTGAGGTTCACTTGTGTGAGTGAATAAATGAAATTTTAAGTACAAATCCAGAACTTCCTCACTTTTGGGTAAGTCATCAAATGTGGAACACGGTGCCATCCATACCACAACCCCTAAAGCAGGGACATAGGACACTACACCATGTACCAACTCAGGAGGACTTTGTAGTACCAGTTTTTCTTTCAACATTTTACTGATGCAATCAACCATTTCACTTCAGTGTGTGGCTGTATTGCCAAAAAGATTACCAGGGTCGTGGCAACAATCATACTTAGATGCTGTGGGTTATCATGCATTGCTGTTTGTGTTTTAAAGAATTTGGTTCCTGGTGTCTTCAGCCTATTTTATGGAGGTCAGGCTGTTCTTTGATCAGATTGTACACAGAACGAATTGCGCCTTTTCTTCACACGCCTGCCCTCTGGGCCTGACTGCATTGAAGAATGTTTGTGCAGCTTGTACTGGGCCCCCACCCTTCTCTTTTCATTACATGGATGAATGGTTTGAGCCCTGCAGAGGTTCCCTGCACATTGGCTGAATACTCTAGATACGGGAAGAAGCAGCTTCATTTACCAGCAGTGGAGGAAGAGCTGTTTAAAATGCACATTGGCTTCTTTTCACTTTAACTTTTTATAGCAGTGATTTTCAGAGTGCCCGGCTTCCTTTCTCAGCAACAGTCTTGGCAATATAGTGTGTGGTGTGGTTTTTGGTCCCAAAAGACCAATGTTTTTGGTGTAGGACTCGGGAAAATTAAAAGGTGATCACTTTATAAGGATAAACTTCAGGTATAATCTTGCATTGGTTCAGCTTGGCCTAATAAGTATGCATGTGGAGGGGCCACTAGTGAAGCTGACAATCGCTATAGTATTTGGTGCTACTACAGCAATTGCTGCGATCCCAGATCCTGTGCCGAATGACTTCCCTCTTCCAGCTAACCAGAGGTTTGTTCGCGTGGCACCACTGCCATTCACCAAGTTCCTTGTAATTTCCTTCATCGGTCCCCTGCCGCTCCAACACTGAACCGAGCAATCAAACCCTGCCAATCGCTCGGTTTTCACAGCTCTCTGCTCTGCCCCCTCGCTGAGGAGCTGGGTGACGGTCCAGGCATGTGGGTGGATCCTGACCATATGGTTACGATCTTGCCTGAGCCTGGTTCTGGCTCCGTCACGTCAGCGGCCTTCAGCCGGCTGTCTGCTGAAAACTGGTCACAGGAGTGCAGAATGATTATGTGATCCACAGGAGAAGTAAAAAGTTCATTTGGTCATACTTCTCCTTTTTGATATATTTTTCATGATGCAATGCACTGGACTTTGTTGTGATGACCCTTTAGACCAGGGATCTCCAAACTATGGCCCTCCAGCTGTTGTACTACACGTCCCATTAGGCATTGTAAAACTGACATTCACAGATGACTAAGCATGATGGGAATTGTAGTTCCTGAACTGGAGGGCCATAGTTTTGAGAACCATAAAATCAGGCAAGTCTAGAATGGAGGGGGTGTGGGTCCACAATAGTGTGTAGTTTGAGATGTGCTGTTTGCGTCTACAATTATAACAAAGCAGTGACCCAGTTATCTGAAACCATGGGATGTCAGGGCTTGCACTTGCCTCCTAGTTACGTGAGCTAAATCTGAAATAATTGTATCCAATAGTTCAAATTTATCATTTTAAAATGCTTTAAGATATTTGTATTTATTCCTGAACATCATGCATGAAGAAAATGTGTGAAAATAGTGCAAATTCCGCTTTATGTACCAAGCTGCTATGGTTGATATAAAAAGCACGTTTTCTCAAGTCGTCTTCCAGGACGGCACCCTGAGAGATGACTGGTCCACCTGACAGGAAACACAATCAAGAAAGAGGTTAAAAACCCCGCCCCTCCCTGCACTCCTCAGTTTTTGATTGTGTTTCCCCACAGCGAAACAGTTTGTTTTTTTCTTATAGACCTAAGGCCGTGGGCTGGAAGTCTCCCCCTGGGAACCAGACTGCAGGTTTTTGGAAAACCTTTGGGTCTGGTAGGGTTTACCCTTCCCGGGGGGTTCGTTTCCCCTATTTTCTCAGGGGGGCAATGAAGAGCTCCCCATGAGAACTGGAGGACCCTGGGCACTGTGAGTCTCCAGAACTCCAGGGACCATTTTCCTGCTCCCCCCTCTCCTTACCTGTCGGTTTTTGGAGAGGATTTGCCAGCTCTGCCGTTTGCTGCAAGATGCAGGTGTTTGCTGAGTGTCCTGGCCGCCTCAGCGCCGGCGGCTGTGTGTGTGTCCGGCGCCATTTTGCGGTGGATCTTTCCAGAGGAAATGACGTCACGGCGGCCCGGACACTAGAGCGCGATTGCTCGAGACCTCGGCAAGATGGCGGCGGCGTTCGGAGCGCCATGAGGAGCCTGAAGCAGCACAGGGACTACAGGTACCAGCTGGGCAGGACCCTTTGTATATAAAGGGGGGTAGTTCCGGGCGGCAGAGGCAGCAGCGCAACAGGCAAGGAGCAGGCGTCCATGACTCACTGACTGCAATGGAGCAGGAGGAGTCTGCAGCTATTGTGGAGGCCACCGGGGGTGAGTCTACCAGGCTGGAGGAGATAAGGGAGAGGGTGGCCCTCTAGCCTTTAACCTCATAAGGGATCTCTGTTTTATTGTTACTAGCTAAACGGGCTTCTTGTTTTTTGCAGACACAGAAACCCAGAGTGTTGCCAGTAGACCGAGACCCAAAAATCCTTCCCGAACTAAGAGGTGTGGGTACTGCAATGACAAACTAGCTGCAGAGCACACCAAGCCGTTCTGTTACAAATGCATCCACAAATTGTCTTCTCTCAGTACAATCTGAAATGCTGTCCACACTTAAAGCCTTTCAGGCTAGCCTCAATTCTAGGCAGGATAGCAGAGAAGGCTCATCCTCCCAGGATAGTGCCTTTTCTAGTGTGAGACAGGTAGGCACTATTCCGCAGAAACCGCCATCTTCTCAGGATTCGGAGGAGGAGGCGGATGAGGTGGAGGGCCCCTGCCGTAGTCTCCTTGAAGAAGGGGAAGACGCAGAGGATAGCCAGGAGGAAGGGGAACACTCCAGGCCAGGCAGACATATCTTCTCAACAGATGATATGGAGGGCCTCCTAGGGGCTATTTATGCTTCTGAGGAGATCCAGGAGCCGGAGGCTCAAACTTCTGTACAAGATAGGTTGTATCAGGGGTTGTCTAAGGCTCAGTCTAAAGTGTTACCTATCCACCAGTCTCTAAAAGACATTGTTTTAAGAGAATGGAAGGAGCCAGAGAATAAACTTCAGAAGTTTAAAACCTGGAAACGCAGGTGTCCGTTTAAGGAAGAGGAGCAGGAGAAGTTTTTTAAACTTCCCAAACTAGATGCATCTTTGGCCCAGGTGTCTAAACAATCTGACCTGTCTTTTGAAGACGCAGGTAACATCCGGGACCAAATGGACCGTAGGTCAGAGACCCTTTTACGCAGGGCCTGGGAGGCCAATGCGGCTACTCTAAGTCCGGCTTTAGCTTCAGCTTGTATAGCCAGGAATACTAACATGTGGCTGAATAAGCTGACTGACCATGTAGCGAGTTCTTCCAAGTCCAAGGATCTTTTGGACTCCTTGGAAGTAATTGGTAAGGCAGTTGCCTTTCTTGCGGATGCGGCAGTGGAGTCGGTGCGGACTTCAGCTAAGACAGCAGCACTTCTCAATTCTGCCAGAAGAGCCATATGGGTTAAGACCTGGGATGGGGATCATACCTCTAAGACCAGGTTATGCGGTCTTCCTTTTGAAGGATCTCTCCTGTTTGGTACAGGGTTGGACCAGACCCTCTCCAGATCTACGGAGAAGGGAAAGAAGTTTCCGGTTAAACCTAAAAAGGCCAAAAAATTTTTTCGAGGCCCCCAGGTCAACAACCGGTTTAAAGACCGTAAGGAAGGAAAGAAGTGGGGTGTTGGTAAAGCCAAACAGAAGGGAACTCTCCTTTTCTCCGGCCCTAAGGTCGCAGACAAGGATCCTAAGTGACGCCAGCACCAAGGTGGGAGGGAGGCTGGCACAATTTATCCCACAGTGGGAGCGGGTAGCCCAGAGCCCTCTGGTCCTTCAGTGGATAAGAGAGGGCTATGGGCTAGAGTTTGCTTCCAGGCCTCCTCAGACTTTTCTACTGACCTTTTTACCCAGAGAAAGGCCAAAAGCCATAGGACTCATGGAAAATATCGAGCAGTTGGCGAGTCAGAGAGTCATTTTCCCAGTTCCGGCGGATCAACAGGGAAGGGGTTTTTATTCCCACGTCTTTGTTGTTCCAAAACCGTCCGGGAAATTCAGGTTAATCCTGAATCTAAAGAAATTAAATACCTTCCTGCGATACAAAAGGTTTCGCATGGAATCGGTCTATACGGTCAGAAAACTTCTGTTAAAAGAGGTCTTCATGGCTACCATAGACCTGAAGGATGCATATCTGCATATTCCCATTCTGCCACAGCACCAGGTGTTCCTTCGCTTTGCTATCCGCACGGATCTGGGTACACAACACTGGCAGTTCCAGGCCCTACCATTTGGACTGGGTGCCAGTCCAAGGGTGTTTACAAAGATACTTGCAGAGGTCATCTCCTACCTGCACCTTCAGGGGATTTCCCTGATACCATATTTAGACGATCTGTTGGTCTACAACCTTTCCAGAGAATCCCTTCTCCGGGATCTGGACAGGGTAATATCCACCTTGGAGTCCCTGGGGTGGTTGATAAGTCAGGAGAAATCCTCTCTGATTCCTTCCCAGACCAAACTCTACCTGGGTCTGTGGGTGGACTCGGTAAGGCAGAAACTGATCCTTCCGCAGGAGAAGATAGAAGCACTGATTACTTCAGTGTCTTCAATCCGGCACCAGAAGGTAGTATCCAGAAGAGTGATCATGAGGATTCTGGGTCTTATGACCTCATGTATCCCAGCAGTACCTTGGGCCCAGTTCCATTCAAGACCCCTGCAAAACTTCCTTCTATCCTCATGGGATGGAAAGAAGGAATCCCTAGATACTCTGGTGACCATCCCTCTAAGAATAAGAGATTCCTTACTTTGGTGGCTCAACCCCCAAAGGTTGGGGACAGGCCATCTTTGGTTCCAGCTTCAGCCGGTCAGAATAACGACCGATGCGAGCTCGTGGGGATGGGGGGCCCATCTAGAAGAACTGCAAGCTCAGGGTGTGTGGGACACACGACAGAGAATTGCGTCTTCCAACTTCCGGGAATTGTTAGCTGTCAGGGAGGCTCTAATAGCCTTCGAGGACAGGATCAAGGGGAAGGAAGTTCAGATCCTCTCCGACAATTCCACGACAGTGGCCTTTCTGAACCGTCAGGGGGGCACACGGTCGCTTCCCCTAATGAGTCTGACACAGGAGATTTTAGAATGGGCGGAGCAGAGAATTCCGTCCATTTCGGCGGTACACATAAGGGGAGTTTTCAATATAAAGGCAGACTTCCTCAGTCGTCAGACAGTACAGCAGGGAGAATGGGAACTAAACCCCGAAATTTTCACCATGGTCTGTCAACAGCTGGGTACACCGGAGATAGATCTCTTTGCCCGCAGGGAAAACAGGAGAGTCAAGAGATACTTTTCCCTCTGCAGGGAACGAGGGTCCGAGGGGGTGGATGCATTGGCTCAGGAATGGGATTTCAGTCTGGCTTATGCGTTTCCTCCCTTACCTCTGATTCCAAGAATCCTTCAAAGACTGAGTCGGGCCAGGGGCAATTTGATCCTGATTGCCCCCTGGTGGCCCAAAAGGTCCTGGTTTCCCACGTTGTGGAACTGGGCGGTGGTGCCTCCGGTTCAGCTCCCAGAACGTCAGGATCTTCTGCTTCAAGGCCCTCTTTACCATCCGAACCCCGGGTTCTTCAGGTTGACAGCCTGGCTGTTGAAAGGGAGTGCCTGCGCAACAAGGGGTGTTCAGAGAAGGTGATTGACACCCTGTTACTGAGTAGAAAGCCGGTAACTAGACGCATTTATGCTAGGGTCTGGGGGGTTTTTTCCCGTTGGTGTGAAGCGAGAAAAGTTCCCCAGAAGCAAATACCTGTTATTTTAGACTTCCTACAAGAGGGAGTAGACCGAGGTTTAGCCACCAAAACTCTGAAGGTTCAGGTGGCGGCCCTGTCTAGTTTTCTGGATGTCAGATTAGCCCTAGATCCTTTGATTAAGAGATTCTTGTCGGCTAGAGAGAGACTTTCCCCGGTGCAAATGAAGGAATTTCCACCGTGGGATTTATCTTTAGTCTTGGAAGCCCTGACCAGGGCACCTTTTGAGCCGTTGGCTCAATCTTCAGTCAGATTGATTTCTTTTAAAACCGCCTTCCTTCTGGCTGTTACTACAGCCAGAAGGGTGGGCGATTTACATGCTCTTTCTATGAAGGAGCCTTTTTTCCGCCTGTTAGAAGACCGAATTATTCTCAGGCAGGACCCTTTGTACCTTCCCAAGGTGGCTTCACGCTTCCATAGGTCACAGGAGATTATTTTACCCTCCTTCTGTCTCAATCCACAGAACGAGAAGGAAAGGGCCTTCCATACGTTGGATGTCAGGAGGTGTCTGTTGCTCTACCTAGATAAGGTTAAAGAGTTTAGGAAATCTCAACATTTGTTGGTTAGTTTTTGTGGAGTTCGAAGAGGCGAACAGGCCTCTAGAACGACCATTGCTAGATGGATTAGACAGGCTATTACCATAGCTTATGAGCATTCAGGTCAAACGGCTCCAACTAATCTTAAAGCTCATTCTACAAGGTCTCTGGCAACCTCTTGGGCAGAAAGAGCCGGAGCATCGGTAGATCAAATCTGTAAGGCAGCAACGTGGTCAAGCCAGAACACGTTCCTGAGACATTACAGAGTGGAACTGCTGTCACCCCAGGATCTGGCCTTCGGCAGAAAGGTCCTGCAAGCGGTGGTCCCGCCCTAAGGTAGGCCTGAGCTACTTGCTCCTCTCTCAGGGTGCCGTCCTGGAAGACGACTTGAGAAAATGACCAGTTACACTTACCGGTAACAGTGTTTCTGGGAAGTCTTCCAGGACGGCAGGCCTACTTCCCACCCGGTTTGTATTTTTTATATAGTGGTACATTGGAGGTGTTTTTGTTTCACTTTCATGCACTGGTGTGGGTCAATACTTTTGCACAACTGAGGAGTGCAGGGAGGGGCGGGGTTTTTAACCTCTTTCTTGATTGTGTTTCCTGTCAGGTGGACCAGTCATCTCTCAGGGTGCCGTCCTGGAAGACTTCCCAGAAACACTGTTACCGGTAAGTGTAACTGGTCATTTTCACCTCTTGCAGCTCTTCAGGTCCAAATAATGGCATAGATTGACATTAGTCCATGTCCCAAGCGTATCAGATCCAGCAGATTGTGCTGGTCTTCAAGATTTTTGACCATAGAATATATACGGTCTTCTATATAATATACAATATTATCCTCCTCTTTCCTTTACAGTTTTGGGAAGTGATCAGTGATGAGCACGGCATTGACCCCACAGGAACCTACCATGGAGACAGCGACCTGCAGCTGGAAAGAATTAATGTCTACTACAATGAAGCCTCAGGTATGTCCTGTTGCCTGGAGGGGTTTGATCTGATTTATGGTGTTGATCTTGATCTGAGTTGGTGTGGTACCAATACCAAGCCTGGTATGTTAAAGTAACTAAAGGCAAAACTTTTTCAGTTTTGGATCAAGTGCAGAGGGAATAGAACCCCTGTCGGTTTTTATTGCTGTCTGTGCCCCCGTTGGGGAGATTCACTTTGTCCTGTTTACCGTTATAAAATGAAAGTAAAAACCCCAAATTTTGGGGTTTTCCCCAGAAAAGAGGTGAAATCTTCTAATGGGGACACAAGTTCTGGTGACCTGAGGATTCCCATGGGATTTCCTCTTTCTGTTTAGCGATGGGACAGGACGTTAGAGAATATCCAATGGGACGGGGGGGATTATACCCCCTCCCTTACGCTATCCAAAAATGGATTTGTCTTTGCTTAACCACTTCAGCTCTGGAGGGTTTACCCCCCCCCCCTTAATGACAGGCCATTTTTTGCGATACAGCACTGCGTTACTTTAATTGACAATTGTGCGATGTTGTACCCAAGTTAATTTTTTTTTTTTTTTTTTTTTTTTTTTTATGTATTTTTTTTTTTCCCCCCCCTCAAAGAGCTTTCTTTTGGTATTTTAGGACCTCTGCTGTTTTTATTCTGCAATAAAACACAATCAGTAAAAAAAAAATTAATTTCTTCATCAATTTAGGTCAATATGTATTCTGCTACATGTTTTTGGTAAAAAAAAAAAACTTCCCAATAAGTAAATTTATTGGTTTGTGCAAAAGTTATAGCGTCTAGAAACTATGGGATTTTTTTTTTATAAAAACTTTGTTTTACTAATGGTGGCGATCAGCGACTTATAGCGAGACTGCGATATTGCGGAGGATTGCACCTAACTGACTTTTTTTTTTTTTTTTTTTTTTTTTTGGGAGGGGGGCTGAGAGACCAGTGACATTAGTTATCAGTGCTAAAAAATATGCACTGTCACTGTACTAATGACACTGACTAGGAAGGGGTTAACATCAGGGGCGATGAAAGGGTTAAATGTGTGCCTAGGGAGTGCTTACTAACTGGGGGGGGGGGGGTGCTTTACAGGATCCAAGTCTTCTGTAGTCACAGAATGAGTTTGCCTTGTTTATATAGACTGACTGTCATTCTGTCAGTGTACCGAATGATCAGTGGGACCCGCTGTGTAAAATCACAGCGGGAGCTAGCCATGAGCGGTGCACGCTCACGCCCCAAAACCCGGAAGTGCAGAATCGCGTATGTATGTGATTCTGCAGAGCAGCCACCCTGTAGCAGTAAATCTTCTATGGGGCTGTGGTAAAGCGGTTAAATCCTCATTAATATTTAACAGCAGATAGATGGTACAAAGGTCTAGGTTTCTGGATAGCTATTCGATTTATTGTGGTCATTGACTCTTGTATTATGTACTCTGCATTGCATAAAGTTTGTGGACTGATCACTGCCAAATGATCGCTGCATGAAAGATTATATGAGTAGCTGTGGTTAGCGGCGGGAGCTGGCATCCTTCCATTGCTTTCAATAGGGCTGCCTCTTGCAGCTAACCGCGGGAACCACCACTGGGGTGCATTTGCAGGTGTGAATGCACCCTAAAGAACTATGGCCTCACATTTTAAAGTGTGATTATGTGCACCGGTACTTGGGTTTTCCCAGAGTTCCCTTGAAAAGTCCTGACAATAATACCTGCCAGTGAAGTTCTTCTTCTATGGAAACTTCCTGGGATGGAGGGGTGACTATGCTGCACTGCTCCTGAATTCAGAGCAGAGTTTTCACTCATGTAGGGTTTTATTTGCATTGGGCATGTCCAAGTGAGTTAGACAAACAGTGGTATCCTTGTGACTGTTATGTTGTGCTTTCTGCATTGTCCTTACTGCTCTTGTCGGTTGACTGAGAAGCCCAATATTATTGCTGTCAGTGACCAAGAGTGTAATGGTGGGCATGAAGTAAGGGGGAATTTTCCCATTGGAGACTTTTTTTTTTTTTTTGTTTTCTCACCATCTAAAACATGTTTAAATCCCTTTGTTTCTCTTAGGTGGAAAGTATGTACCCAGAGCTATCCTTGTCGACTTGGAGCCTGGCACCATGGACTCCGTCCGTTCCGGACCATTCGGACAGATCTTCAGGCCAGACAACTTTGTTTTTGGTAAAAAAAATTTTTTTTTTTTTATGCCCAAATCTTTTACTTTTTTTAGTATTGTATTGTTTTTTTAATACATTTCTGTATAAACTAAAATGTGAAAATGAGTTCACACTACCCCTTGAATGTGGTTTATCTGTACTTTACTAAATTGACAGGACAGTCTCAGTATGTATACTAAAATTTAAGTTGTCTACCCAGATTTGATGGGTAGACTTTGTCTTGGCTTTCCCCATAGATTTTCTTTTAGGGCTCCTTCATGCGGTGGTGATGCTTACTACCCAATAGGGCAGCAGCTGACAGTTGTTCGGGTGGCACTACTTTTTCTAAGCCTAGGTTTACATTGGCACAATTTGGCATGTGATTTCACAAGCCAAATTGGCGGCTTTTGCCAGCAATGGCAGTTAGAATTGATGCGGTGACCAAAAGTAGTTCCTGTGCTACTTTTGGCGACTTCAGGGGGGGGGCAATTTTTATAGACATCTGTGCAGGAACCCGCACAGATGTCTGCCAAATCACCCCTGAAGTCAGACTGCATTGCTGGGTTGAAATTGTGAGTTGAACTCCCATGATTTCTAACCTGTGGCAATGTGAACCTAAGCGGCCGGTTTTTAGCTTTTTTAAATTGCCAAGCTTTGGGGTTTTAATTCCTTTTGGAGGACCATGCCGCAACTGTGAGCTGAGTGTTCCAATTGTAGTGCTGCCCTACTGAACTCAATGGGCGTGTTTGATTGGCCGCGCTAACTAAACTCTAAGGTGCGTGATGAGTGCCAAATAATGGTGCACCGTAAATTCAGGATGCACTTGGTCGAAAACCGAAATGGAGGGTGTGGGTGTGTGTATTCGACTTTTTTTAATTGATATCATGAGTTTATTTTTGGCTGCTTTGCTTTTGCGTAAAAAAAAAAAAAAAAACTCAAGAAAAATGCATCCCTTTAAATTGTCTTAACACTGGTCTGTTGCGGGTTTAAAAATCCTGCGTGCCGCATATTTTGGTCAATTAAAAAAACGCACCTCCCCATTGAAAACACAGCAAAAATGTTTTTTGCGTCACATGACCTATGAAAAGTGCAGCAAAGTCATGCACGTTTTTGGTGCCCATTATTGGCCCTTTTTATTTTTTGTATAGGCAAAATGGCGATAACCCTATTTTCGGCTTATCGATGGGTACATCCCTAATGGAAGGGATAGCCCCAAATAGAAAAGTGACTGGCATTGCTGTGGTGTGTGGGGTTTTATTGCTGAGCAGCCATTTTCCATGCTAGACTGCACCACAACTGCAAGCATTCAGGTTGCAGTGCCAGCCCATTGAACTCAGTGGGCATGTTTGACAGGCAGTGCAACCTAAACTCTGGGGTGGGCACTTGTTAATGAGTCTATTCGAAATGTTTAGTGATTAAAAGCATCAGGTGAAGCCAGTGCGTTTCAAGGGAAATGGTACCACCTTCCTCAGGGCTAGTGTACAAGAAAATAATTAACATGACATAAGTATCTCCTAAAAAATATGCATGTCTATTTCATACTGTAGATGAAATGCTCAAAGTATAAATAAAATGGTGGTAAATGTGACAACCAACCTAACCCATACAGTTTTTAATTTGAGGAAACCTTCATTTCAATAAATTGGTGATTAGGGGTGATCACATAAAAAAAGCAAACAGATAAAAGTTCAACTAAATGTCCTTATTTAAGGAGGTGGGACTGACCTGAAGCAGTGTATGTAATTAGACTTGTGATGAGATGCTGCCTGGCAAATTCTGTTAAAAATGCTGTGGCATTCAGGTGGGTTGCTGGGGGGCTGTAAAATGTGGCTTGGCCACCTGTTTTTACCAACCCCCGGCTGCCCATTCATGTTTTTAATCCATCTTCGCAGTATTATGTCTTGGATGTAACCATAGCTTGGGTCTTCTCTTGCAGGTCAAAGTGGTGCAGGAAACAACTGGGCCAAGGGACACTACACAGAGGGAGCGGAGTTGGTGGACTCTGTGATGGACGTAGTGAGGAAGGAATCTGAAAGCTGTGACTGTCTGCAAGGTTTTCAGCTTACTCATTCCCTGGGTGGTGGAACTGGATCTGGCATGGGAACCCTCCTCATCAGCAAGATCAGAGAAGAATACCCAGACCGAATCATGAACACCTTCAGTGTTGTTCCTTCCCCCAAAGTATCTGACACAGTGGTAGAACCTTACAATGCCACACTTTCTGTCCACCAACTTGTAGAAAACACAGATGAGACCTACTGCATAGACAATGAAGCTCTGTATGATATCTGCTTCCGTACACTCAAGTTGACCACCCCTACATACGGTGATCTTAACCACTTGGTTAGTGCAACCATGAGTGGTGTCACCACCTGTCTGCGCTTCCCAGGTCAGCTCAATGCCGATCTCCGAAAACTAGCTGTCAACATGGTCCCCTTCCCACGTCTTCACTTCTTCATGCCAGGATTTGCTCCCTTAACTAGCCGTGGAAGCCAGCAATATCGTTCCCTCACAGTACCAGAGCTCACCCAGCAAATGTTCGACTCCAAAAACATGATGGCTGCCTGTGACCCAAGACACGGACGGTATTTAACGGTGGCAGCTGTCTTTAGAGGACGCATGTCCATGAAGGAGGTGGATGAGCAGATGCTGAATGTCCAAAACAAAAACAGCAGCTACTTTGTAGAATGGATCCCCAACAATGTGAAGACAGCAGTCTGTGACATCCCGCCACGTGGTCTGAAAATGGCAGCCACCTTCATCGGCAACAGCACAGCCATCCAAGAGCTTTTCAAACGCATCTCTGAGCAGTTCACCGCCATGTTCCGTCGCAAGGCCTTCTTGCACTGGTACACAGGAGAAGGCATGGATGAGATGGAGTTCACAGAAGCTGAAAGCAACATGAATGATTTGGTCTCAGAGTACCAGCAGTACCAGGATGCCACAGCAGAAGAGGGAGAGTTTGAAGAGGAAGCTGAAGAAGAAGTCGCATAAGTTTACTCACTGACCCACACACAAATGATTTATCCCCCCTTCATCCTGCCATAAGTCCTCTCACCAAACAGCTGGCCCCACTTCCCCTGCTGTGAGAATTGGCAGAACCTCTGAATTGGTGACGGTTATGAAAAATATGGAGCTGAACTTTTTACCCTCATGGTTGAATCCACATCTAAAGCCTCATAGGAAGAAGCGCTAATTTCAAAATCATCGGCACTAGACACTGTTCATAGGGTTCTGAAAATGATTATGGTGATTGTTTTCATTGTGGTTGCACTGGTTCCGAAGGATAGAACAGTCTATTGTGACTCTCGTTTTGTGGCATGTAAAGTTTACAAAGGGGTCTCGTCCTACTTGAGCAGAGGAGACTTTTATTCTGTAAAGGGTTTGTGTTCTAGATGTCAAAGTAAATTGTGTTAGTGCTAGGAATGCCACCTAACTCCACTGGAGCTCTCAATTGCCATTGGCTCGTCCTCTGCATAGACTGTCCCTGGTATTTTGGATGGAATTGACTTGTGTCGATGGAACATCTTGCTGGTCTACTTATTGATGGCATAAATTGTTTCAGTATTGGCGGGGCCTACTGAAATGGGGGCACTAAACTGCACGCCAACAGGCAGTTTTGTTTTCAGTTATAAGTTCACTGCCTTCTTTTTGTTATTGCCAAGTGTTCGTTTTTAACATGTCCCACCCTGAGGCTCAGTTGCCTGCTGTTCTCACTGCTGGCAGCTTTTGACATTCTCCGTTCCCAAGTGCTGGCCAAGACAGATTCAGGGCGGTAAGTGTTTAGAGTGCCCTTATGTTTGTTACTGCGCCAACACTAGTATTGTATGTCACTGCCCTGTACTTGTGCATGGCGAGCCTCCCTTACCCTCAGATCTGGTCCCCTTGAGCTCCTCCTACTTTGTTTTTTATTAAACGCTGGCGCTTCACTTTCCCACCACTATTGGTGGGTAGTAAGTGCTTACAATTTGGTGCACTCATTGTAAACTGGTGAGGAAGTTAACATGCTGTCTCTTGAAGGATCCATTCCTAGAGGTTCAAGAGTCCTCCAGACTCTTTTTAATGCATATACACCATGTCTCCTGAATTAAATTTTTTTTTTTTTTTTTTTTTTTTTTTTTTTTTTTCTTGTCTGTATGGTTTAAGTGAATACATGTGATATTGTGAATCCGTTGCCCAGGTAATTGGACCTATTGCACAGGATGAAAGCACTTACCCCCCTGGCAAAGCTGTCATATCTGCACACTACACTACTGAATAAAGGCCCTGTGCGAAAACTCTTTTTGGTGTCTTTTTGTCTGTTTTTCCGCTTTGAGCAGGGAGGGAATTGTGGAGTTTGAAAGGGGGGGGTCTAGGCAAAGCAGCCCTAAAATGACTGTCACTTTGGGATTACTGAAATCTGATGGGTAGGTAGTGCTGGTAAACACCATCCTTGCGCATTTCTGTTGGCCTGTCACTGATAGACTGCCTCACTTGGCCAATAGGAATGTGCGGAGGAAGGGGAAGGGTGGGCATGCTTCAACACTGGGAAGCATCTGAGCAAAACCAAGGATATTGATATCTGCTGTGCAGGTATACTGTATGCAGGCAGAGTCTCAAATGGTAGTCACTGCTAACTTCTTGCTTGTGTGTGAAAATATAGGAAGTCATAGCTGGGCTATTTTAAAATGCTAGTTACCTGGTAATACTACTTGCATCCTTGACCTAAAGTAGGCAAATCAAGTGCTCCGACTTGGCCTTGAATTCATTTTCTGCCTCTTTGCTCTGGGTCAGCAAGTATTGAAATCAGATGGCCAAGTAATTTAGCATTTTTACAAGAAGGTTGGTTTTGGCATCTTGGATGATGCTTTTAAAAATTTCAAGCCTCTCGGCTGTTATCTTGACCCATCATCTTTACCACCAAATGAGTTGCTGCCTTGGTATAAGAAAAATGATTTTGGTTATTGCAACAACCATAGGGGAGAAAGTGAAATGCTGCTCAAGGAGAGTCTTCACCCATCCCACCTCCACTGTACACTAATGGGGGGGGGGGGGGGGGAAGTAGCCACCAGCTGACATGTTTCACAGCAACCTAGGTGTTTAATCAAAGCTCTTGAGCTATGAGTAAGTGCCTAGGTTGGCATGAAATGGGTCAGCTGGTGGCTAAATGACCTCATCTGTACATTGTGGATTGTCATGAATTGGGAATCCAGTAAAGGTGATTTTATGGAAGTGCGGCCAACCAGACTATTTACACCACAACCATAGGGTAGAGTTAAAATATTTGGTTAAGGTCATGTCTGTCTTTGCATTGAGGTTAAACTGCCAGAGGGAAGCGACTACATGTGACACTTGTAAGATACTATTCAGCACACCATTTGGAATACCTAAGCCCTTTACCTCCTGTGATTGTAGGCAGTATGGGCTAATTCCTCCAATTTGTCTTGGAGGCACTGAAATCTTTGCTTTCTATGGAGAGCAGAATCTTAACCTACTAGTCCTCTAATGTAGTGGCTTTCAACCTCAGTCCTCAAGTACCCCCAACAGGCCAGGTTTTCCTTTATCTTGCACAGGGTGCTTTAAATCTGAGTCAATGGCTTGGTGTTTTGGACAGTTTTTTTTTTTTTTTATCTAAAATTCCCAAAACTTGGCCTGTTGGTGGTACTTGAGGACTGAGGTTGAGTACCACTGCTCAATATAAGCAAACACCAGGTGCTTGTAAGAAGGAGAAACTGAAACCTGACTTTACAGTAGTCTGTTTTGAGCTTTGGTGGTCTGTATACAGCTAGAGAAGTTGGTGGTGACCACTTTTACTGCTCATTAAATACACATTTTGATATCCATAGTCTGGCCCCAGGAGCACATTCAATTCCTGCCCATGGTCCATAACTGAAACATTCAGTATTTGTGCTCAAATGTTGGTGAGGTGTAGTTTACTTCTGAATGTAAAACAGTTTGGGTTAACATTTCACTGGGTACAGTAATAGGCACCTTCTAACTACACTTTGAACATAACTAGTCTCTTTAACTGTAGTCTGGTACTGTAAAGGAGGCTTAACTAAGACTTCATAAAACATGGAGAGGCTTGGCTCTACATATTGAAATCGTTAGGCCAACTAGACCTCTAAGGTTTTTGAATAGCCTGCCCTAGCTGAATTGTACAAAAGAATATAAATGTAATGTCAGAACAAAAAAGTACACCTTGTACACATGGGATTTAAATGGCAGAACACTTGGCATATGTGCCTTGTACCAGCCTGGAGTTGGAGGTACAGCAAACAAGTGCTAAGCATATTCTCCTTGGTTTGTGTTACTGACTAGCCATGGCAGAGTTCAGACTAAAATGATACTTTGCCCACTAAATAATTCCCAATGCTGGGTGTTGGTTTTGTTTTTACAGGCAATATTCTGTTTTTTTGGAATCCAAACACGCTTGAAAACTGCATCCACTTTACTGATCTTTAAAACCCCATATACAGGAAACAGTCCAACGTGTTTCACACTGTTAGCACTTATTCATGAAGTCATAAATTATCACTAACGGGACGAAACATGACTGTTTCCATGCTCCCACTGTCTAAACAGTCAACATGTTTTGTCCCGCTAGTGATTTATGTCTTCATGAATAAGTGCTAACATCGTGAAACACGTTGACTGTTTCCTTGCTCCTACTGTGATTGTTGCTGTATATGGTGTTTTAAAGATTATCAGTAAAGTGGATACAGTTCAAGTATGCAGCTCATTGGCTCCTATTGCAGTTCCACATGGCTGGATGAATGGTGCTTGCACCTAAAAACTGAAGATGAAAGGGACTGTGTGGCAGACCCACCTGGAGCAGCAGCATACATATTGATTCTGTTTATGGTTCTGGACCACTCTCTAGAAAAGATGGGCAGCTGTAATCTAAATGCTGTAGATGGTAACTGGGACAGCTCCATCC
Source organism: Lithobates clamitans (assembly GCA_037952925.1). Taxonomy (NCBI): domain Eukaryota; kingdom Metazoa; phylum Chordata; class Amphibia; order Anura; family Ranidae; genus Lithobates; species Lithobates clamitans. Next base: position 327,436 of record JBBGZY010000333.1, on the reverse strand, counting down.
ACCCAGCCTTCTAATGTGAATTTGCAGAGCGAGGAGGTGAGGTCAGAACCTCCTGCTACATACCTGAAAATAAAATACAAACCCCACTCCTAACTGAAATGCGTGTGTTGTGTGGACTGACACATTAGACTGGGTTCACATGTCAGATTGTGACCACCTCTCTATGGAGCTGGTTCACACATCTCCAGAGCAGCTCTGGTACAAATTGCACAGGAGTCCTGTGTGTGTTTTGGTCTGTTTCAGATCTGAATTCAGTCAAAAATTTGGGCTGATAACAGTGAACAGGGATGCATGGGTCCCCTGCTGTCACTGTGAACCCAGCCTAAAAGTGACACATGGCAAGTAGCAGCCTGTGACATTGTGGTGGATGTACAAAGTGGTAAGTTATGCTGAAACGCTTTTGTGTTGGCTAGTGGGGTAGCAGGTGAGTATGTATTGGTTTACTGTCTGGCTAGAATGTAAAGTTTATACTACCTTCCTCTGAAAATTCTAGTTGCTTAGCTCTCATGTATTGACTCAAGTTGTTTGAGTTACTTACCTGAACCGTTCCACAACTGAAGACCAAAATGCTGGTTGTCCTCCTTTTATTCCACATCCTGACTCTGCCACTAATAGAATTGGCATGGCAGCCAGGTAAGTATTTTCAGATAGAGGCTACTTTTTGGAGGTTTGTGTAATTCTGTTGGTAATACTTTTCATTCAAAAGATACTGCCTTGACCACCTCTGCAGTGATTCTTCTGTCAATTTCCATCAACTTGTCATATATAAAAACGGGGTGGGAGGAGAGTTGGGGACATCACCCCCTTCAATATGTGAATCGACTTGGCCCTAATGACTTTTTTTAATCGCAAAGGTTTATTGAAAACAGTGGTCATATTACAACAATATAATGCCAGACACATTACAAACAGTCATTGGACATGTTTCAAGTCTACCATCCAACACTCTTGTGTAAAACAAGAACCTGGTTGGGTCACTCGATCATGTTTGATTTCCTTTGTTCTGCTCATACAGGGAACAGACAAAGTATGCTGCACATAGACACTGTTAAGCCTGGGGGGTGTGCAGATACCAATATTAGACAGGTACCTGCACCCACTTCCGGTAATAGACTCTTGTGGGAGTCACGCCCCTTCCCGCACTAACCCCCGCCCTGTGCTGTCTCCTGGGAAACGCACAGATCTCAGGAGATAGTGGGGACCACTTAGGACGTGCAATGCGACTCGTGAAGTGAAGCCGCAACGCTTCACTTCCTTATTCCCTCACTGAGAGCCGAGTGATTGCTCGGCTTCAGCTGCCGACATCGCTGGACTTCAGGACAGGTAAGTGTCCATTTATTAAAAGTCAGCAGCTGCAGTATTTTGTAGCTGCTGGCTTTTAATAATTTTTTTTTTTTTTGGTGGACTCCCTATTTAACAGCAAGGGGCACATGGAAGGGCAACACATGTCAAACAAAGAAATTCCCAGCTCAACTTGCCAGCCTGCAACAAACAAAATTGTCCTGTCTAACAGTTAACCACTTGCCGACTGCCGCACGAACATTTACTTCGGCAGAATGGCACAGACAGGCAAATGGGTGTACAGGTACGTCCCTTTAAATTTGCCGCCTTGTGGTCATGTGCGCGCCTCTGCCGCGAGCTCCATGAGTGTGATCGCGGCTCCCGCGGACTCGATGTCTGTGGGGATACCTATGATCATCTCACAGAGGAAGAACGGGGAAATGCTGATGTAAACAAGCATTTCCCCGTTCTGCTTAATGTCACTGATCACAGCTCCCTGTGATCGGGAGCGGTGATCAGTGTTGTGTCACACATAGCCCACCCACCCCTCCTCCTACAGTGAGAATCACTCCCTAGGACACACTTAACCCCTGCAGTGCCCCCTCCTGGTTAACCTCTTCACTCCCAGTCACATTTACACAGTAATCCATGCATTTTTAATCATACGGATCGCTGTATAAATGTGAATGGTCCCCAAAATAGTGCCGAAAGTGTCCGATCTGTCCGCCATAATGTCTGTCACGATAAAAAATCACTGATCGCCACCATTACTAGTAAAAAAAAAAAAAAAATAAGAATGCCATAAAGCTATTCCCTATCCTTTTGCGCAAACTGAGCGCTTATTGCGATTATTTTTTTTAAATTTTTATTTCACCAAAAATATGTAGTGTATCGCCCTAAACTGAGGGGGAAAAGTTTTTTTTTTTATATATTTTGAGGATATTTATTATCGTAAAAAAAGCAACAATTTTGAAAAAAAAATTTATTTTTTTTTGTTTATAACACAAAAAATAAAAACAGCAGCGGTGATCAAATACCACCAAAAGAAAGCTCTATTTATGGGGGAAAAAAAAGGACATCAGTTTTGTTTGAGAGCCACGTTGCACGACCGTGCAATTGTCAGTTAAAGCGATGCAGTGCCGAATCGCAAAAAGTGCTCTGGTCTTTGGCCAACCAAATGGTCTGGGGCGGAAGTGGGTAATGTTAAAAACAGGGGTTTAGTTTGCACACATTTGCAAATATGTACATAAGCTGATAAGGCATCCCAGTATTATCTGCAGTCCTAACTCTATAAATATTGAGAGCCTCTATTGTAGAAGCACATATACTGTATAATAATGGATAGATGGAGGGCAGGTATGCCTGAAGCGAGGCCATCCCTCCTTAACCACATAACAACTGCGCCATAGCCAAATGAGTGGCTCGATGACTCTGGGAGGGTGTACTATGACGTCCTCCCAGAATCGTGCCCCCTGGAATATCTGTGACCGCTGGGTCCGCATCACGGTAAATGGCCGCTGACAGCAGCTGTTTACCACATGATTGCTCCGTCAAATGATTGAGCGATCACTTGTAAACAAACCGGTGTCATATCCGGTTCCTCTCTCCTCTCTGTACCGATCGGTACAGTGTGAGTGGAGAGGGGAGAGATCGGGTACAGTAGCACTGTGGGCTGGATGTGTAATGCCCACAGTGCTGATCTGTGCCCATTGCAGCCTCATCCAGCCATCCCTAATCAGCAATGCTCAGCCATGCCCAGCTGTATCCATCCATACTAAGCCGTACTCAGTCATACCCGGCCGTACTCAGTCATACCCGGCCGTACCCAGCCATACTCATTCATGCGCAGTCATCCCATCCATACTCGGCCATCCCCATCCATGGCTCATCCATGCCACATCAGTTCTCTTTCATGCCATTAGAGTGCCTCACAAAAGTGTAGTGGGTAGTCAAATTAGATTTGAAACTTTTATGCCCCTAGAACACCTGATGGTGTTCCCTGCATGTTGGGCCTCTGTATGTGGCCAGGCTGTGTAAAAGTCTCCCACATGTGATATCGCCATACTCAGGAGGAGTAGAAGAATCTACTTTGGGGTGTAATTTTTGCTATGTACATGCTATATGTTAGAAATATTGTATAAATGGACAACTTTGTGCAAAAAAAAAAAAAGCGTTTTCATTTTCTTTACACATTTTCGAAAAACTTGTAGAAAAAAAAAATGACATGTTCAAAATAACTCAACATACAGCAATTAATGTCTAAACTGCTGACAACAAAAGTGAGTACACCCCTAAGTGAAAAGGTCTAAATTTGGCCCAATTAGTCATTTTCCCTCCCCGGTGTCATGTACTTGTTAGTGTTAGGTCTCAGGTGTGAATGGGGAGCAGGTGTGTTAAATTTGGTGTTATCGCTTTCACTCTCTCATACTGGTCACTGGAAGTTCAACATGGCACCTCATGGCAAAGAACTCTCTGAGGATCTGAAAAAAAAAAATTGTTGCTCTACATAAAGATGGCCTAGGCTATAAGAAGATTGCCAAGACCCTGAAACTGAGCTGCAGCACGGTGGCCAAGACCATACAGCAGTTGAACAGGACAGGTTCCACTCAGAACAGGCCTCGCCATGGTGTACCAAAGCAGTAAAGTGTACATGCTCAGTGTCATAGTCAGAGGTTGTCTTTGAGAAATGGACGTATGAGTCCTGCCAGCATTGCTGCAGAGGTTGAAGGGGTGGGGGGATCAGCCTGTCAGTGCTCAGACCATACGTCGCACACTGCATCAAATTGGTCTGCATGGCTGTCATCCCAGATGGAAGCCTCCTCTAAAGATGATGCACAAGAAAAGCCCGCAAGCAATTTGCTGAAGACAAGCAGACAAGGACATGGATTACTGGAACCATGTCCTGTGGTCTGATGAGACCAAGATAAACTTATTTGGTGGATGGTGTCAAGCGTGTGTGGCGACAACCAGGTGAGGAGTACAAAGACAAGTGTGTCTTGCCTACAGCCAAGCATGGTGGTGGGAGTGTCATGGTCTGGGGCTGCATGAGTGCTGCCGGAACTGGGGAGCTACAGTTCATTGAGGGAACCATGAATGCCAACATGTACTGTGACATACTGAAGCAGAGCATGATCCCCTCCCTTCAGAGACTGGGCCGCATGGCAGTATTCCAACATAACGGCCCCAAACACACCTCCAAGGCAACCACTGCCTTGCTAAAGAAGCTGAGGGTAAAGGTGATGGACTGGCCAAGCATGTCTCCAGACCTAAACCCTATTGATCATCTGTGGGGCATCCTCAAACGGAAGGTGGAGGAGCTCAAGGTCTCTAACATCCACCAGCTCCATGATGTCGTCATCATCATAACCGCTTCAATTCTGGGAAGGCTGTCCACGAGGTTTAGGAGTGTGTCTATGGGAATGTTTCACCATTTTTCCAAAAGTGCGTTTGTGAGGTCAGGCACTGATGTTGGATGAGAAGGCCTGGCTCGCAGTCTACGCTCTAATTCATCCCAAAGGTGTTCTATCAGTTTGAGGTCAGGACCAGTCAAGTTCCTCCACCCCAAACGTGCTCATTTTTGTCTTTATGGACATTGCTTTGTGTACTGGTCCAAATCATTTGGTGGAGGGGGGATTATGGTGCGGGGTTGTTTTTCAGGGGTTGGGCTTGGCCCCTTAGTTCCAGTGAAGGTAACTCTTAAGGCGTCAGCATACCAAGACATTTTGGACAATTTTATGCTTCCAACTTTCTGGGAACAGTTTGGGAATGACCCCTTCCTGTTCCAACATGACTGCGCACCAGTGCACAAAGCAAGGTCCATAAAGACATGGATGAGCAAGTTTGAGATGGAGGAACTTGGGTCTGCACGAGTCCTGACCTCAACCCCATAGAACACCTTTGGGATGCATTAGAACGGAGACTGCAAGCCAGGCCTTCTCGTCCACATCAGTGTCTGACCTCACAAATGCACTTCTGGAAGAATGGTCAAACATTCCCATAGACACACTCCTAAACCTTGTGGACAGCCTTCCCAGAAGAGTTGAAGCTGTTATAGCTGTAAAGGGTGGGCCAACTCAGTATTAAACCTTATGGACTAAGACTGGGTTGCCATTAAAGTTCACGTGTGTGCGTGTAAAGGCAGGTGTCCCAATACTTTTGACATAATAGTGCAGGTCTAGGTTCACTCCAGACTTGCAATACAACATTCTGGGAATATGGGACAAACAGTGACCCTAAAGGCCAAATTAGCCCTAGCATGGCGGAATGCCACCCCTGTGCTGGAGTGAGGGGAAGCCTGAAATCTTCTGACCCCCTCTTGACCTGTTTTGTTTCCCACCCTCCAGTTGGACTGTTTTTGAAAGTCCCAGGGTTAAAAGACTAAAGATCCTGTGTCCTGTACTGTATGACTAACAAAATAGGATTTCTGACTTACTAAAGCCTAGTACACACGATCAGAAAATCATATGAAAAAAAAAAAACGCTTTCAAAGCGATCGTACAATAAACTGATCATTAGTACACAGCTTTCGAGAGCCGATTAGGACAGGTCGTGCAAAATATTCCGATGGGACAAGCACGAATATTTTTCTGATCCAATACCAGATCGTGCGATTGTCATTTTAATCGGTACAGTTTTTGACCAAAAATACAATGCCAGTACAATACATTACATCACTTTCAAATTTTTATTCTGTTGTACAAGAATTTTCATAACTTCAGTAACCTTCATTTTCAATATGGCGACTAGCATGTTAAAAAAAAAATCTCACGTGTACCAGGCTTAACCACTTGCCTACCGGTACTTTTTTGCCCCCTTCCTGCCCAGGCCAATTTTTTTCAGTGCTGTCACACATTGAATGACAATTGCGCGGTCATGCAACACTGTACTTATGAAATTTTTATCATTTTTCACACAAATAGAGCTTTCTGTTGGTGGTATGTATTCAACACTGTTTTTTCTATTTTTTGCTAAATAAACAAAGACCAAAAATAAAAAAAAACTTTCATAGTTTGTTATAAAATTTTGCAAACAGGTCATATCTCTTCTTCACTGATGAGGCTGCACTGATGTGCTCTGATAGGTGACACTGATGGGCACAGATTGGCATTATTGGTGGGTACAGATTGGTGGCACTGTTGGGACTGTGGGAGAAACCGGTTATCAGCTCCAGTGGTGGTGTTTTTTTGGGTTTTTTTTTTTTGGGGGGGGGGGGCGGCAACCCCCGTTCTGTCAGTCAGTGGTTGGGGGCCCCGCACTTACCACATCTCGCGGGCAGCGCTATGGGAGGTGGCAGCTTCTCTTCGTGCTGCGTGCGCCCACTTTCTCGGTTCCCCTGCATCTCCCCCCTCCTCCTCCTGGTGGCCAATTGGGTGTCGGGTCTCAGGACACCCTTCCTGATTGGCCGGGAGAAGAATCAGTGTTACAATAGCTAATATTCACTCACGATTGTCACCCAACTGGGTGGGCTTCGGGTGCAGTGCTGTTCACCCCAAGCTCACCCTTTTTTTTTTTAAAGTATTTTACAGCCTCCGGCTCTAATCGCATGCTTAAAGAAAAAAAAACCCAATTGGAATCTATGCGTCCGGCGCCCTGCATGTAGATCAGGGGTTGGACGCATGGATCGAGGGGGGCGGCACCCATGCGCCCCCAATGGATGGGCTGCCACTGATTGGCCCTCTTCTCCCCTCCTCATGTTCTCAGCGTGAGGAAAGGAGTACTGATGAGCGGCTTCTGTTTACATCCATGATCAGTTGTGATTGGACACAGCTGATCATGTGGTAAAGAGCGGCTGATTGGCTCTTTACCTCTATCTGTGATCAACAGTGTCCTCCAGAATTCCAGCCAGCAAAAGATTGAGAGCATGTTCTCTATTTTTCGGTCGGAAAAAGTTCCTATCCGAAAATGCGTTCGTCTCTATGCAATTCGGACGCGCAAAAAAATCACCCATGCTCGGAAACATTGAACTTCACTTTCTCGGCTTCTCGTAGTGTTGTACGTCACCGCGTTCTTGATGGTCGAAAGTTCAGAGAACTTTTGTGTGACCGTGTGTATGCAAATCAAGCTTGAGCTGAATTCCGTCCGAAAAACCATCCAAGATGTTTCCAACGAAAATTCTGCTTGTGTATACGGGGCATAAGGCTGTCCATACATTTATAGAATTGTCTTGTTCAATTTCCTTTATATTTACCTTTGTTGTAAATCCTTACAATCCACTTTTTACTACAGGCTTACCTGTAGCTACCCTGGATATCTCCTAAACCTGCATGGTTTAGAAGATATCCCCTGTATCAGCATATGCCAACGTCAATGGCACGGTTCGTGCCATTGCTTCAGCTAGTGTGCCGTTACTGGAAGCGATGTCGCCAGCCGGAGCTGTGTACTGGGACCGCTACGGGGGCTTCGATCTAAGGTGAATATTTCATATTGAGCTAGTATGCTATGCTTAACCTGTGAGGTTTAACCTCATATTATATAGTTTCCGTAAATCTAAAGGAAAATTGTGCAATGTTTGGCCAGCCTACAGATCTTGTGTTCTTCTGTAGGAAACTGTTTTTTTTTCTGGTAAGTAAAACATTCTATTTTATTGCCTCTTGTGTTTGCCCAGATGAAAATGTTCAAATTTTTGTTTCTTAATGTGGGAAGATGTGGAATGTTGTCCTTTTTCTGTAGTCCTCTGTACGGTTAAGAATATTTTCCATCAGGCATTGAGGTTCCTTCAGGCTGGGATCACACTAGTGAGAATTAGGTGCGGATTTCCCTGCTTCCAATTCGCACAGCAGGAGATTGGGACAGTCTCTCTATGAAGCCGGTTCACATCTCCGCAGCGGCACTGGTGCAATTTGCACAGGACTCCTGTGCATCTTTTGGTTCGTTTTTCAGGTCCAAATTCAGCCAAAGATTTGGGCTGAAATCGGACCTGAAACGGTGAACCCAGCCTTAAACATTTCTATGAGCCTACAGCCTCGTACACACGGTACAATTGTTGGACAACTGAGCGTCTGATTTTTGTCAAAAGGGCGTGTGCCAGGATCTTGTCTTGCATACTAACGGTACACAATTGTCGTGCCACAAACACGAACGTAATGAGGTACTACAAGGAATTTTAGCTCTTGAGCGCCACCCTTTGAGCCCCTTCTGCTAATTTTGTGTTTGGTGAGCATTGCGTGTTTGTACTTTTGACTTTTGTGTGATGGATTTGTGTACTGACCATACGAAAATCTGACGTGGAGCTGTCATTTGACAAAAAGTTACTAGCCTGTCACCAAACATTTGGCTGAAAATTGGAAAACGATTGTTGAAAGGAGCGTACTAACTGTAAGAACTTCGGACAACAGCCTGTCGAAGGACAATCCCCTTCTGGTTTTCGTACCATGTGTATGAGGCTTTAGGAACCAAGTTAAACTATTTACAAAGCCTATTAGATGTACCTTATAAAATCATATTTGGTAGAGAAGTAGCGCTGTATTTATCTATTGTCAAACAAGAATACCTGTGTGAAATGTTAAGCCTCGTACACACGATCGGACTTTCCAACAACACAACTGTGGAATTTTGTCTGAAGAGCATTGTCTCAAACTTGTCTTGCATACACACGGTCACACAATTGTTGGCCAACAATTACAAACTTAGTGACATATTACGTGATTTTTCAGCTCTTGAGCGCCATCCTTTGGGCTCCTTCTGCTAATTTCATGTTAGTAGAAGTTTGGTGAGTGTTGATTTAGCGCTTTTCAGTTAGTTTATGAAGCAATAACTCTCGGTGGAGCTGCTGGTTTAAACGGGCTTGTTACCTTCACTCTCGACACCTCTGTTTCACCGCCACCGGGTCTAGGGTTCCGTTGAGTTTACGTCTGGATGATATAAGCACCAAACACTTGAGTAGATTTTTCCAATGCTTTAATAGAACGATTAAGAGAAGTAACACTAAAGAGGTAGTAGGAAAATTGCAGGGAAGCTCAAATACCTTTCTGTTGTATTTCTTCAGAACATTCTTTTAATTGAACACTTGTAATTGAATAGTCCCCCTTTCGTAGGATTCAATCTTTGCCTGCCTGGATAGACAGCTCTCACTTGCCTAGCATCCAGCACGTAGCACGTACAAAAGTCTCTGCCACAGACCTATCTGGAATAAAACCCGTATGACCCTCTGCCACAGGATGTATTGGTTTGTGGTGAAAGTCAGATACAGTACTTGAACCTTTAAGCCAACCCGGCAGTACTATACTGTAAGATTACTTCGGAATGCGTCCTCCAACCGAGTCACCAGGCCCCTCTCCAGACCAGCACTCTGCATGATCCTTCCATGACGGATCCTCCCCTGGGATCTTCCCGGTTGTCCAGCTTCTTTACCCAGAAAAGACAGCTCAGGACCATTCCTCCGCTGCTGTGGTAGGCCTCAGACAGGCTTCTGGGCCCACCCACACGCCGCAGCGACGCGGGCCTCCGGAACGGAGGACCACGAGGTGGTATTCCTAGTGCATCCCTGTCGGCCAGGAGGGGCAGCAGGTGGCTGAAAACGAACCCTAAAACATGGCGTCTGTCCCATAAATACCCTCTCCCAGAATGAAACTCGGAGGACCACCTCCACCGAGTTATCTCCGGGAAAGAGGAGCACTCATCTGCTTTAACACGTTGCTTTTCCAACACCTGCCGCCAGTGACAACGACACCCACGGCCACAATGCGGAACTGCATGCAACGTCAGCCAAGCTGGAACAGAGGCAAATCTAACTTTCTATAACAAGCGACCCACTAAATTTACCTATCAGCGGTAGATAAAATCTACCAGCGCTACATACTCCCCCCCAGTACAATAGACGTTGTCCTCAACGTCTGTCACAAAACAATAACTCCCAAGCCTGAGAGTAGGTATTTGAGCTTAAAACTTGAATTTAGATAAAGAAGAAAGAAAGATAGTAGAAAGACATTTTAAGATTAACATTTGTAAAACATTATGTTCACATCCGCAAACAAAACCATCCTATGACTGTACACAACCTCACTATCTATTTTAGCTGAAAAGCCTAACAGCTTGATAGGGGATCAAAAGGGTTCCTAAAAAAAAAACCATATTAAACATACATACAACCTATACTGTTTCAGGAGCAAAGTCTCATTTGAAAAAAATGAAACTCTCTTCCCATTATCTATATCAAATTAATCTTTAGGAGTCCATCCCTATATATACACAATTTTTTCTTAAATGAAGAAAATCCGGCTTCAGACGAATACCGGTATCTGTAAGCAGGGTTCCGGTCAACACAGCACTCGACACGGAGCTCGCTGGGAACATTCTTGGTCCCACAATTAACTGCATCGCCGAAAAAGACATGGCCACACTCTGATCTTCTCAGCACAATAACGAGGCCTCTCTTCTTCTCTGGCGCCAAACACATACACGCGTCCCACGCGGTATCAAGTAGGGTAGGCTCCTCCCACTTGTTCTTCTGATCACGTAGCTCCCGGGCTTTTACTGGCGCCCGCCGCCTACGCACTCAGAAATAAAGTCCTGCAACTTTTAACCTCTTACTCTCCTGAGAAAAATGACAAAGTCCAGCTCTCACCGTAAACTCCCGGTAAAACACCTCTCTAGGTTGTGAGAATTGATGGCTAACAAATCCCGGACGACGCCCCCACATGTAGCAATAACTCTCGGTGGAGCTGCTGGTTTAAACTGGCTTGTTACCTTTACTCTCGACACCTCTGTTTCACCGGCACCGGGTCTAGGGTTCCGTTGAGTTTACCTCTGGACAATATAAGCACCAAACACTTGAGTAGATTTTTCCAATGCTTTAATAGAACGATTAAGAGAAGTAGCAGGAAAGAGGTAGTAGGAAAACTGCAGGGAAGCTCAAATACCTTTCTGTTGTATTTCTTCAGAACATTCTTTGTAATTGAACACTTGTAATTGAATAGTCCCCCTTTCGTAGCATTCAATCTTTGCCCGCCTGGATAGACATCTCTCACTTGCATGATCCTTGCATGACGGGTCCTCCCCTGGGATCTTCCCGGTTGTCCAACTTCTTTACTCAGGATAGACAGCTCAGGACCATTCCTCCGCTGCTGTGGTAGGCCCCAGACAGGCTTCTGGGCCCACCCACACACCGCAGCGACGCGGGCCTCCGGAACGGAGGACCACGAGGTGGTATTCCTAGTGCATCCCTGTCGGCCAGGAGGGCCAGCAGGTGGCTGAAAACGAACCCTAAAACATGGCGTCTGTCCCATAAATACCCTCTCCCAGAATGAAACTTGGAGGACCACCTCCACCGAGTTGTGGAAATGAAGGGATCTCGCGCATCAAATCTATCACCTTATCCTGTGAAAAGTGACTAATACATATAGTGTAAACAAGAAAAAGAAAAACTATTACACTAAAATAAAAAAATATGCAAATAACGTGATATTCACGTGTAATAGTATTTATTTATTTATTTTGGTGTAATAGTTTTTCTTTTTCTTGTTTACACTATATGTATTAGTCACTTTTCACAGGATAAGGTGATAGATTTGATGCGCGAGATCCCTTCATTTCCACACTTATCAGAGTGCAATGTGAACACTTTTGATTTTGTTGCAGTCTATATTAGACATCATCACATTAGGTTCATCACTATTTTTCACGTTAGATCATTTTTGCTATTTTGTTGTCACCATTCCAGTATTTCTCGCAATAGCGCGAAGGACATTTCCACCTCCACCGAGTTATCTCCGGGACAGAGGAGCACTCATTCGCTTTAACACGTTGCTTTTCCAACACCTGCCGACAGTGACAACGACACCCACTGGCACAATGCGGAACTGCATGCAACGTCAGCTAAGCTAGAACAGAGGCAAATCTAACTTCCTATAACAAGCGACCCACTAAATTTACCTATCAGCGGTAGATAAAATCTACCAGCGCTACATTTACAAGACCGACCACTTCTGCTTCCGAGCATGCCTGTTTGTACTTTTGTCCGACGGACTTGTGTACACATGATCGGAAAATCCGACAACACACATTTTTTGGTGGAAAATTTGAAGACATGCTAGCCAACATTTGTTGCCGGAAAGTCCCACAACAATTGTCCGATGGAGCATACACACGGTCGGATTTTCCAAAAACAGCCTGACATCACACATTTCCCGTCGGAAAATCCGATCGTGCGTATGCTCCATGGGACAATTGTTGTCGGACTTTCTGCCAACATATGTTGGCTAGCATGTCTTCAAATTTTGTTGTCCGGACGATCGTGTGGGCTTAACTCTAAAGCCTCGTACACACGATCAGATTGTTGGCCAACAAAGCATCAGACTTTTGTCAGAAGGGCGTGGGCGTTTGTATACAACCGGTACACAATTGTCAGCCAGCAAACACGAACGTAGTGACGTACTACGTGGACTTTCAGCTCTTGAGCGCCACCCTTTGGGCACCTTCTGCTAATGTCATGTTTGGTAAGCATTGACTCCAAGCATGCGTGTTTGTACTTTGGACTTTTGTATGATGGACTTGTGTACACACAATAGGAAAATCTGGCAACAGACTGTTGTCCACCGAATATTTACTAGCCTGTCATCCAACATTTGTTGGAGGAGTTTGGACAACATGGTCGGATTTTAGGCAAAGAGTCTGTCATCACACAATTCCCTGCCGAAAATCCGATCATGTGTACGAGGCTATAGAAGCTGATTTATGGACCACATCCAAGTTCCAATGTCTCGGCAAATATTTTCAGTTCACCTCACCACTAGTGACTTGTATTGGCACATAAGAGTTAAGAATGATGTAGCTTGAAAAGTAGTGGGGACAGCTGTGAGCAGTTGCCGGCCTTGTGGTGAATGAGTCACAGACGGCTAGGAAATGTGTGCCAATTTCACTAAACACACTTTGACGGTGGCTGAGTCTTCTGAGAAGTAGTGGCACTGAACAATATATAAAGCTGAGAAATGCTTGATTGCAGATTTTATATTATTAAACTCTATCTTGCTGGTATTTTTTTTATTATTTACATCTCTGGCATGAGCTCACAGTCTATTGCCCCTGCCATAATGATACACTACTGTATATGTCTGTGTCCAAACATTTGTAAGCACCTGCCCATCACAGCTTCCTCTGTGGCCAAAAGTGTATGCTCCAGCGAAGGGTCTTGTTAACCACTTCAGCCCCAGGAAGCATTTGCCCCCTTTATGACCAGGCCATTTTTTGCTATACGGCATTGTGTCGCTTTAACTGACAATTGCACGGTCCTGTGACGATGTACCCAAATAAAATTTACGTCCTTTTTTTCCCCACAAATAGAGCTTTCTTTTGGTGGTATTTGATCACCCCTGCGTTTTTTTAATTAATTAATTTATTTATTTATTATTTTTTTTGCACTATAAACAAACGAAGAGTGACAATTTTGAGGAAAGATAGATAGATATATAGATAGATATATAGATAGATATATAGATAGATAGATAGATAGATAGATAGATAGATAGATAGATAGATAGATAGATAGATAGATAGATAGATAGATAGATAGATAGATAGATAGATAGATAGATTAGATAGATACAGGGCTTTTTTTCTCAGAGAAAAGGTGCAGGAACTCCTCCTTTTCTCCGCCCCTACCCACCCCTGAGCACCATTTCTTGGTTCCACCCCCTACACACCTCCCATACTGCCCTTTTAGAGAATACAGAACCAAGTATTTTGGGCTAATCAGTAATTTGTATGGAATGTGTTAATGACAACAGAAAAAGCAGTAAAATAGGTCCACTATAGCCAGAAACAATAGAGCCCCCTCCAGCAACAGTAGACCCCCCCCCCCAACAACAATGGACCACCCGAAACAGAATCCCCCCCCCCCAGCAGCAACAGATCTCCCCACGGCCAGCGTCAATAGACTCTCCAGCAGCCAGCAACAATAGACCCATCCCTCAACAGTAGATTTCAGCAACAATAGGTCCAAACCAGCAACAATAGACCCCCCCCCTGCAAAAATAGATCCCCTCCATCTAGAATAGATCCCCAGCAACCAGCATCAATAGACCATGCAGCACACCCCAGCACCCCTTGCCATTACATACAGTCAATGCTGGAGGTGCCGGAACAGCGTTCCCCCACGTTCCTGCTGAAAAAAAGCCCCGTGTGTATATATATATATATATATGTGTGTGTGTGTGTGTGTGTGTGTGTGTGTGTGTATATATATATATATATATATTTTTTTTTTTTTTTTGGTAAAAAAAAATCGCAATAAGCGCATATTGATTGGTTTGCGCAAAAGTTATCGTATCTACAAACTATGGGATAAATTTAGGGACTTTTATTTTTTTTTTTGTTCTTACTAGTAATGGCGGCGATCTGCGATTTTTAGCGGGACTGCGGCAGACAAATCTGACCCCAAATGACACTTTTTGGGGACCAGTGACATTATTACATTGATCAGTGCTATACAAATGCACTGGTCAATGTAAAAATGACACTGGCAGTCATCTGGGTCAAAAGAGCCAAGCATTCAAAGGAATAGATAACCCAGTCCACTTTTTATAAAAGGGTGTGCTGACAGCAGTCATATAGGCAGTGTGCTTTGGAGGTCTTTGGTAGAGCTTACAATTCGTGGACCATGGTTTTGCAATGGGATATCCAGAAAGCTGGTGCAGGTGTGACAATCAAGTGTCCACTATTATTTAGCCATAAAGTGTACATACTAGGGCCTATCTGGGTGAAAGCCCAAAAACCAGCCACGGATAACGGACCTCACATACTATACTTATGACTGAGTATGAAATACTTGTATACATGAAGTGTGCGCTGAAGAATTGAGATCAATAGAGACCAGCATTGTTGTATCAGGGCCAGGAATATCAGGATCATTGATCTGTTGTGGCTTCTGGAACTAGACACTATGCAGGTGGTTGTTGTAGTGAGGGTTATCTTAATGCTCCTTAAACATTTCCATTTAGTCTTATGCCACGTACACACGATCGCACATTCCGACAACAAAATCCATGTTTTTTTTCCCGACGGATGTTGGCTCAAACTTGTCTTGCATACACACGGTCACTCAAATCTTGTTGGAAATTCCAATCGCCAAGAACGCGGTGATGTACAACACATACGTCGAGGCGAGAAAAATGAAGTTCAATAGCCAGTGTGGCTCTTCTGCTTGATTCCGAGCATGCGTGGAACTTTGTGCGTCAGAATTGTGTACACACGATCGGAATTTACGACAACGGATTTTGTTGTCGGAAAATTTGAGATCCAGATCTCAAATTTTGTTTGTTGGAAATTCAGACGGAAAATGTCTGATGGAGCCTACACACGGTCGGAATTTCCGACAATAGGCTCCCATTGTACATTTCCCGTCGGAAAATCCGACTGTGTGTACGGGGCATATCATGTTTACAAGACACCCTTATAACCTTCAACATCAGCTGCATTAATTGCCTCCTTTTCCCAATTGTGTAGTTCAGCAACCGAAGGGATGCTGTTTACTGATGGGAAGATTTTAACTTTTTGTCAAGTCAGTTGCTTCCTAGCTTTGAACATTTGGCAAGTCAACCTTTCCATATTATCATCTCCATCTTCAAGCCCTCCCTGAGGCTGGCATGATATGGGGGCATTACATATAGAATTATAAGAAAGCTGATTACTTGCTACTTTATCCATTTGACAAAACCAAATAATTTGCGTGTGAGGCTCCAGAAAAGAGTTACTAATGGCAACAGAATGCAATCTTTTTAAGAGTATCAAAATTCATATTTATTAGGTTAATTTAGAGCAAATTGGCAAAATGATTAACCAAATGTCAGAAATAATAACAGCTTCACTGTAATGGCCAATATAAAATAACTACAATAATTAATGCATCACACATACACGCAAACATAGGACACTACATATAACAATTAAAAAGAAGCGTTCGGACGCCGCATAGCAACAGACAGGTTAAGGTGTCAGATGAAATTCATCATGGATATGTCTTTAACCACACTGCCGCCATAAGGCTACTTTCACACTGGGGTGTTGGGGGCGTCGGCAGTAAAGAATGGCACGGCTGGGGCGAAAGACGTTATGTAACATCGCTTCGCCCTGTGGCCACTAGGGGGTGCCCCCCCCCCAAGCCGATGCCAGTGCCCGGCAGTTTTGATCACCGCCGGGCTCCCGCGATCGCCGCTGAGACACACACACAGTTTCTGGTTCTCTGAGGGGAGAACAGACAGATCGTCTGTTCATACAGAGTATGAACAGACGGTCTGTTCTCTTCCCTGCACAGTCCCCTCCCCCCTTCAGTTAGAACACAAACTAGGACACACTTAACCCCTTCACTGCCCCCCTAGTGTTAACCCCTTCACTGCCAGTGACATTTTTACAGTAATCAATGCTTTTTTTAATCGCACTGATCGCTGTATTAATGCCAGTGGTCCCAAAAATGTGTCAAAATTGTCCGACGTGTCCGCCATAATGTCGCAGTCACGATAAAAATCGCAGATCGCCGCCATTACTAGTAAAAAAAAAGAAATAATAATAATAAAAATGCTATAAATCTGGTATACACCGCTCCTACAGTGCCCCTAACCTTTGAAATCAATGGGCAGCCCTGCCAAAGTGCCATCAAATCTTTTAACCCTTTTTCGGCCATTAGCGGGAGATAAAAGTGCCCGGCTAGCAACCAAAAAGGGCCGCAAAAACGCTTTTAGCCGTGCTTTACCGCCGACGCCCCCAACACCCCAGTGTGAAAGTAGCCTTATGGCGGTGAGCAGCGACATAGTGTGGCGGACAATCTGGCACTAGCTGGGAGGGACACTGATGTCGATAGTGACACTAATACAGTAATCAGTGATAATACTGAGCACTGTTATTATTGACACTGACTGGGTGACAGGTGATCAGGAGGGCAATCAAGGGGTTATCTGTATGCCTAACAAGCATATGTGTGCTGCTTATACTCACAGATCTGCCTGGGTCTCTTCATGCTTTCAGTACTGAACAGTAACTGATAGCAGGGAGAAATCCAGCCTGAACCTGTGTTTATAAACACACAGATCTCTGTGCTGTGATTGGCCACAGCCGATCAGCAGGTATACAGCCAAAAATATTGTCTGTAACCTGCTGACAAACTCATGCTGCATCCAATCACAGCACAGATCAGCATGGGGTGCACTCGCGCGCCTCTAAACCAGGAAGTGCCCGTCCGTCGCAGTGCCTGGAGAAGCTGGCTGCCAGCAGTCAATGTACTGTTGGCGGTGGGCAAGTGATTAATAACTGGAATGTGGTTTTCTCTGGAGGCTCAGCCAAGGGCTATTGAGTGACTGACATTTGGGCAGAGAAGGCTAGTTAACACATTAGAAATATACTGTTGATTATTAATGTTCTGTATTTCATTAATACAACTAAAACAATATTTTAGCTTTGGTGCAGGAGCAAGAAAACCTTTTCTGAGCACTTTTAAAGCAATAATTGTCTTTACAAATGCATACTAAAACTGCTGCCAAATAGCAACAAATTAAATTAAATTATAAAGAATTCTCTAGTGCATAATTGGTCAACAAATACTTTGAGTCTGTTCCCTATGACCCAGGTATTCCTTTGGGTGCCACCATCCTACCTCTTGCAGTAGCACAGACAAGTTCCAAGCTAGAAAGCTGCTGACTTCTAGTACATTAGTGTGATGATTACTAGGAGGAATGCTCTTTACATTTGTGGTCATTAGGAAGAATCCCACATTACAGATAGCTAAAATGGGCATTGTCAGTGGTTACTCATCTGAGAGGCAGAAGTTGCCAATTGTCAAGGAACACCTTGCAGCCTCTGAACTTTTTGGCCTAAAAGTAAAACGCTATGTGTGGAAGAAAATTAACACTGCACATCACCCTGAACACACCATCCCCACTGTGAAACGTGGTGGTGGCAGCATAATGTTGTCATGTTGTGGGGATGCTTTTCTTCAGCATGGACAGGGAAGCTGGTCATAGTTGATAGGAAGATGCATGGAGTCAAATACAGGGCAATCTTAGAAGAACCTGTCGGTCTGCTAAAGACTTGAGACTGGGGCAGAGGTTCACCACCTAGCAGGACAATGACCCTAAACATACAGCCACAGCTACAATGGAATGGGTTAGATCAAAGTATATTTATGTGTTAGAATGGCCCAGTCAAAGTCCAGACCTAAATCCAATTGAGAATCTGTGGCAAAACTTGAAAATTGCTGTTCACAGATGCTCTCCATCCAATCTGACAGAGCTTGAGCTATTTTGCAAAGAAGAATGTCACTCTCTAGATGTACAAAGCTGGTAGAGACATCCCCAAAAAGACTTGCAGCTATAATTGCAGCGAAAGGTGGTTCTACAAAATATTGATTCGGGGGGCTGAATACAAATGCACACAACACTTTTCACTTATTTATTTGTAAAAAGTTTTGAAAATCATTTATCATTTTCCTTCCACTTCACAATTATTTGCCACTTTGTGTTGGTCTACCACATACAATCCCAATAAAATACATTTACATTTTTGGTTGTAACATGACAAAATGTCTTTAAGAGTGCAATGCCCAAGATGTTGCTACCCCCCATGTTGAATGAGCTCTAATCCCTTGTGGTGGTGGCAGGATCTGAGAAAGAGTGATCCTTCCCTTTTTTTCAGCAGTGTAACATAACCGCCTGACCTTGAGGTGCCTCAACATACCTTTCTCCAGTCATCAATGCCTCACTTGCATTGCACTTGTAGTGCATAGTGTATTGGCCTTTCATAATTAACCCCCATTGTGTCAACACGTGCTAGCTCCCATCGTAGGGGATCAATGGACGTGTTTCGTGGGTGCAACCCCTTCCTCTCACCTACTTTAGTTTTGAAAAAGGGGTTGCACCCCCAAAACGTATACATTGATATCCCGTGATGGGAGATAGCACATGTTGACACAATGTGTGTTTTAGGGCTTTAGCAAACTAGATGTAGGGAAAGGCACACATTTTAGGTATGGGATCATGAGGGAATTCCGAATTTTGTGGCCCAATTTGTGTGCATCTTCAATTTTTGGCTTACAATTAAAACATTACTTAGGGCAGTGTTTCACAACTCTCCTTCTCCAGATTTCTAGGTCATGTTTTATATATTTTTTGTTTTTGGCACAGGTAATGATGTCATTTTCGAGGTTAGTAATTTACACAGTCGTTTTTAACCTGCGGAAAATAAAGAAAACAGGACCTGGTGGTGCACCTAGAGAAGTGGAGTGGCTAAACACTGACCTCAGACACTATAAAGCCTAGGTTCACATTGGAGCGATTTGTCATGCTATTTGATTGATCAAATCGCATTACAAGTCACAGCCTATTTGAGGCAGTGGCACTGTTCCAGTCGGTGCGACACTGATTTAGCGGCGCCACAACAATTTGCAAAAGTCTGCAAAGCCTGCAGTACTTTTTCCAATTTCAGGTGCGACTTCATCTGGGCATGAAGCCACACAAATGTAATCAATTTAAAACTGTGCAAACACATGTACAACATAACGAAAAAAATAAAACATGTTTTGTTTTTAGATTTTCGCAAAAATATCGATGATGTTGATAACTCTATTTTGGAGATCATGGATGTTTTCTTTCATTTTCTCCAATTCCCTATTGCAAACCAAGAGCTCACTGATAAGGATTTGTGCACTTGCACTGCTGAAGTGCCTTTGCTCTTCCACAACATCCACATCACCTAAAAAATAAAAAACACACCATGTATTAGAAATATTCAGGCATCCAGCTATTACTTGAAGCTGTGGTCCCAGACACTGACCTGTGGTCGACACCATTTCGAGAACTTCACACAGTACTTCCTGCACATCAGCATCAACATCTTCTTCAGGGTGTCTGGTGAGTTGACTTTCTGTATCTTCAGGAGGTGCTGGGTTACTGGTGTCTACACACAGCTCAGATGTCCCTCTTCTTTTCTTACCTATGTGAATACAAAAAAGGTATACTTAGCAGACAAGATATGTTAGGCTAGAAATAGTAATATGAAACATTGTTTGGAAGTGTCTTCCAAGTGTCTGTTTTGGCAGAGTTCCAAGCTAAATACATGATTTTTTTCCCTTTCAAAAGCAGGAATACTTACCTGTTTTGTGCAAGTTTTACACATGGAGATACCCCACGCTGGAGCACCTGCGTGGGACATATTATGGTGTCGCACACTAGTGCTCCTGCGTCCAGATGCGTAAACAGCTGCTGAGTGTCCTCTACTGACACTGAATAAAGTTGACATTATAGTTGCCAACACATCTAGGCAACAATCTAATGAACTTATTTTAATCAATATAGGCCATAACAAATGGATTTAACCTGCAGCTCACAAAAACAAAGTATTAGTGGTCGATTGAAGGATGTTTAATATCCCGCAAACGATTCCTGTGCCCACGAAAATAAAACTTGGCACTTTAAACTGTAGAACAGTAAAGAAAAGAACATGGACCAGCACAAAAGTAATAATAATAGGAATACAGGGCATACTTACTTTTTCGCAGCACCTTCCTGATCTTTCCATACTGACCTTCCTCTTTCAATTTAGGGTCTGACCAGCGTTTTCTCAACTGATCCTTGGATCGTCATACCACAAAATTTCTGTGCAGACGTCTCACAACTTTAGCCATGATCTTGGCCTTTCTGGCATTTGGGTTTCTGTAAGGTCCATAATTCCCATCATAGTCTGTCGTCACTAAGATGTCCACCATCTCCACCATTTCTTCAAACGACATATTTGTGGCCTTATATCTCCTCCTGGATCTGGAAGTGGCTTGCTCTGGGTTTTCCTCATTGCTGTTCTCAACACACACCTGCTGTCTCGCCGCCATTTGCTCTTCCACTGCCCCAAAAGAGAAGAGGTGGGGAATACACTATAAAGAAGGACAGGGGTGGAGTTTCATGCATGCGTAGTGTATATAAAGCCATAAGGTGCGGACGATGTAACGGACGTAGGAACGATCTGGGAGTGGAGGACGAATGATCGACATCGCCAAAAGGAAAGCTAAAACGAAGGTACAATTGTAAATTGGGGCATCAGTGGTTAGTGGCCTACACTGCTTATAGATTGAGGCCTATATTGGGACAAGATTATGAGTTTAGCCTGACATTAGGGTTTGTCTTGTGTTATGTCTTGCAGGCAAAATGGTGGATAAATTCACAGCCCCAGATTTTTTGCCTGAATTTATCCAGCAGTACCGGGAGCTGCCATGTCTATGACAAGTTAAAAGTAGGGATTACTCCAATAAAATCAAGAGGAAGGCAGCGATGGAGAAACTGTTGGAATTGGTGAAGCCTCTGTATCCCACAGCAGACATCAATTATTTGAAGGCCAAAATTGGAAGGTCATGGAATCCCAGAGATTGGGAGCAGCAGCAGATGATATATATGTCCCCAGGCTGTGGTATTACAACAGCCTGCATTTTTTGTCCGACCAAACAGAACCACGCCCATCACTCTCAACGCTTCCTTCCACATCGGCTGAGGCCACAGCTCCTGAGGTTCACCCTGGTCCTTCTACACAGGAAGAAGATGTGGAGGAGCCCAGCTTGACCCAGGTATAGCATTGTTGAACATATTTGTAGACAAATATTGAATGATGTTAACTAGACGTTATTGATTCCAAATTTCTGTCTTAACAAAGTGGTTTACATATCAATAGACAGTAGTGGCCAAAAATGATTGGGACAAGAATGACAAATGCTGGGGTCAGAATGATAGTCTTTTCTATTTGTTAACATTCAATTTGCAACAGTCAAGAGCTCAAAATTGTGTGTGATTGATAACCAAAAACCTAAAAATATGTCCCATTTTGATACACAGAAAAGTCTCAGTCAGGAGGAGCCGGTGCCCAGCAGTCAACAAGGGGAGGAGGGGCCAAATGACCCCGAAAACCCACATCTGCGAATTGGAGCACAATCCTCCACCACCTCTACAGACACCACAGCCACCCCACCCACCACAGCAGCATGGTGGACCATGGCAAATGCAGCCCCAACACCCCCAACAAGCCTGCTGGGCTGGGGATTTTCAACCCAACAATTTTTAATTTTCTTTTTGTTTATTTAGAAAATTATGATTTGAGATGTTCTTCTTTTTTTGTGTGCAGAGAATGCATTTTTATTTAATTTAGTTTATTTGTGTAGAAGGAAGCGTTGAGTGCGATGGCCTGGGTTCGATCTGGTCTGGCAAAAAATGCAGGCTGTTGTAAGACCACAGCCTCGGGACATATATGTCATCTGCTACTGCTCCCAATCTTTCGGAGTCCAGGACCATATTGTGCTCCCTATTAAATGGACTCCTCAGGTTACCAATTTTGCAATTCACATAATTGATGTCTGCCCTGGGGTACAAACGCTTCAATAATTCCAACTGTTTCTCCATCGTTGCCTTCCTCTTGATTTTTATATGACCTTGTGCTCCCTATTCAATAAAAAATATTTATTTTGAAAAATACTTGGCTACATGTTTTACTTAAAAAAGGGACACTAACATAGTTGTAACTTTGAGCTTAAAAGCTACGAGATAATAATGGTGTTGTGGTAACTTGACCCAAAAAAATATATATATATTATTCTGGAGATCAGTAGAAAAAAAAATTGAAATACGTTTGGCAGAACTCTGTCAATATCAGCAAAGCAGCTTCATTATTATCCCATTATAAAGAAGAAGAGAATGTGCACTGCATTGAGAGATTTCATAATTTGCCACGTCACAAATGTGAAATCTCCATTACGAACGCTAGTTTTACAAGACCGTCCGCTTCCGGCTCGTCCTTGCTTCCGAGCATGCATGTACTTTGGACTTTTGTCCGACGGACTTGAGTACACACGCACGAAAAATCAGACAACACGCATTTGTCCACGGAAAATGTGAAAACCTACATCCCAACATTTGTCCGCGGAAAGTCCGACAACAATTGTCAGATGGAGCATACACACGTCCAGATTTACCGCCAACAGCCTGTCATCGAACATTTCCAGTCGGAAAGTCTGATCGTGTGTACGCGGCTTTAAGGCATCAGAATACCAAGACACTTTGGTCAACTTCACACTCCCAAGTTTGTGGGAACAATTTGGGGAGGGCACCTTCCTGTTCCAACATGACTGTGCACCAGTGCACAAAGCAAGGTCTTAACTGGTCTGCATGGAGTCCTGACTTAACCCGATAGAACACCTTTGGGATGAATTAGAGTAGAAACTGCAAGCCAGGCCTTCTCGTCCAATATCAGTGCTTGAACCCACAAATGAACTTCTGAAAGAAAGATCAAACATTCCCATAGACACACACCCAAACCTTGTGGACAGCCTTCCCAGAAGAGTTGAAACTGTTATAGCTGCAAAGGGTGGGCCAACTAAATATTGAACCATTACAGACTTAGACTGGCATGCCATTAAAGTTCATGTGCGTGTAAATGCAGGTGTCCCAATACTTTTGATAATATAGTGTAGATCCATATATATGAATCCTAAAATAAAAAGAGAAAATAACAGACCAAAAGGGACAGTTGGAAGCTATCCTAGAATAGTGCTTAACAGAGTTAATGCTCCCATGGCTCACAATACTTACTATTCATTCTATTATATCGATTGTGTGTGTTCTTATGACTGCTGCCTATGCTGCTGACACATTTGCCCTTTCCTGGGCTGCTGTGACAGGACATTCCTAAAGAGCCTGAGTCACCCAGACAGGCTGTGAACATTCCCAGTGAGAGACAGCTGCAAGCCGGGAACCCAAGTGAAGGGCCATGTCGAATCACAGAACTCAGAGGATGCACCGAGGAATTATAGGATGCCGCCATCCTCAGGAAACCTCCTAATGGTGAAATACAAAGCAACATTGGTTGTGAACCTGTCAGCAGAGACCTTTATTACTGTCATCTATTCCGAAAGTGCCAACATACAGTATTACACAGCAATCTAAATTAAGGTGTATGTACACCTGTGTAACGGTGGGATGCCATGTGTTGGGTTCCATGAACAACACATGTATTTTTTTGAAGCCTTACTTCAGCAAACTTGGATTCTCCCTTTTACTGGTGATTTATCCACACTGCAAAAATGAACTGTTGCTTTAGATCTAGGGAACATGGGAAAGTAGATTTACTTACCCAATCTTGTGTGCTGCTAGACTGGTCCTCACAGCATCTTCTCTCCCATAATCAGGCAGTCTGAGGTTCTAACGTAATTATGACCAATGCAAGGTCCATAGCTGGCAAGGGATAGTCCACTGCCAATGCATAGGAGAGAGCTGTCCATTGGTAAACACAGTCCCAGCCACGTGTGTAAATACACAGGCTGCCACCAGCGTAATCACGAGGTGGAAAGGCGAGAAGGTGATGTCTAGGTCTCCAACTGGTCCGATCAGAGAACACATTGAATTCAATGAAGAAATGCAGTGTTCCCTGAATGGCGCTTGTACTGAGTGTGTCACCTGTATTCACAATGGCCCAGAAGCTAGTGGAGATCACTGGAGTAGTGGTGCCCACTACAGAGTTTTTCAACTTTCATTGGGATCCCACAAATACAGTACAAAAATACTTACTTTGATTCAAGCTGGGCCAATGGAACTATGTAAAAATTGCCATCTCTAAAGACAATGCAGACCATTTAAAGATACTCCCAGGCAAATTTTTGTGCATGAATCTCAATCCGGCTGCATTTGCTTTGAACTTATGGTAGCAGTTATAAATGAAATTCATCCCTGAAAAGGTGATCATGGCCTGATGCAGAAATGGGATCTCATGGTGGCATGCTGACAGGTCCTGGCTTATAGCTATCAGATGGAATGTTTTTTAGATAAATTACAATACCTATCCTGTTCTCTCCTGTTCAACCATGGTAAGAGGCACTGTGCATCCGTCGCCATTTGCATCCTCCCCCACCCCCCCTCCATTTACAATCACAGTTCTTCAATCACCACCCCACAAACTTTATTGTTGCCAGATCAGTGTAGCTAGAACCAGTGTTCCAGATTCCCACCCATCCAGACCAGTGCAGCAAGCAACAGTTTTCTTGATCACCACCACACAAGTCCCAGTGTCACCACACCAGTGTAAGTCAGCAAAGGTGTACCTGATTGTTGCCACACTAGTCCCCAGTGTCACCAGACCAGTGTAAGCCATCCACAGTGTTCCTCGTCACCATTACACCAGTACAGTGTTGCCTCTGCTCGCTGCCTGTACTACCCCTGGACTGTTTATTGACCACATTTGACCTGTTTATTGACCATGTTGAACCCATTTCTGCATGTTGCCTGGACCAATCATTTGCCTGTTTGCTGACCATGTCTCTGCAGCCTGAACTGATTCATCTGCACCTCCAAATGACTATGTTCCTGTGAGACACTGTTCCCAGCCACCCCCTGTGGAAAATTGCATTCCTGGAGCCACATTCTTCATTTTTATTTAGCCTGCAATACTTCCTGGCCAGTGAACATGGCATTCTTGGGGGCAGCCAAGTAGCCAACCTGTAGGCTAGGCTTGCTTGGCTTTTAGGGACTGCTATAGGTGACGCTACACTGAGCTATATTTCCTGACCACTCATATAGAGTCTACCATTACATTACATTGGTTTAGACACAATTGGTTGATTTGTGTAATACACAAAATGCAATAGGATTGATTTACTAAAACTGGAGAGTTCAAAGTCTGCTGCAGCTTTGCATGGTGGCTAGTTTCTAACTTCAGCTTGTTCAATTAAGCTTTGACAAAAAAAATGGAAGCTGATTGATTTCTATGCAGAGCTGCACCAGATTTTGCATTCTCCAGCTTTAGTAAATCAACCCCAATGTCTGGAACATAATCAGTCCAGACAATTAAAAAGTCTCACGCATGTTATATTGCCATACTTGGGAGGAGTAGAAGAATGTATGTGTTTAATATGTATTTAATAATCTCTTATAAAACGGACAACTTTGTGTAAAAAAAAATCATTTTCATTTTCCTTCTGAATTTTCCATCAACTTGTGGCAAAAAAATAAAGTCTTCAAAAAGACTTGCCATGCATTATTTATGCCCATAGAAAGCCTTAAGGCGCTCCTTAGATTTAACCTGTGAAAAAGTCTCACACATTTGGTATTGCCACACTGAGAAGGAGCAGCAAAATGTGTTCTCGGATGTAATTCTAACTATGCCTATGCTGTGTGTTACATAGTTACATAGTAGGTGAGGTTGAAAAAAGACACAAGGCCAACCAATGTGTGTGATTATATGTCAGTATTACATCAGTGTGTTAGAAATATACATTTTCATTTGCATTTTCAAAAAACTTGTGGCAAAAAAATGAAGTCTTCAATGACTCACTATGCCTCTTAAAAATACATTGGGGTGTTTGCTTTCCAAAATGTAGTCATTTTGTGGGTATTTCCACTGTCCTGGCTTCCAGAGCCTCAAAAAATGTGATCGTCAGAACAGTGGATGCCTAATTTATGCCCTTGGAACGTCTGAAGGTGCTCCTTGGATTTTGGGCCCCTCCATATGGCTAGGCTATGAAAAAGTCTCACGTATGTGGTATCCCCATGCTCAGCAGGCATAGCAGAAAGTGTTTTGGGGTGTAACTGTAAGTATGCCTATGTTGTGTGTGAGTATAAAACTTGTTAAGATTACAAATTTGTGGGAAAAAAAACTAATTTTATTTGATTTCTTCATAATTCAAGAAATTGTGACAAAAAATTACAACTTCAAAAAACTCACCATGCCTCCTGCTGAATACCTTGGACTGTCTACTTTCCAAAAATGGGTCACTTGGGGGATTTTTGTATTGTCCTAGTATTTTAGGGCCTCAAGAAATGAGATAGGCTGTCAGTACATCGGGATTAATCAATTTTCAAATATACAGTATATACCTTAATTTGTAGATTACTTTTACACAGACTAAATATTATGCATTGATTTGGGGGTGTTTTACCAAAGATGTAGCAGCATACATTTTGGCCTAAATTTATGAAGAAAGATTATTTATTTGCAACATTTTTTCCAAAAATGTCGGCCTTTTATTGGTATAGTAAAAAAAAAAAGAAAAAACAGTGGTGATTAAATACTACTAAAAGAAAGCCTAATCTGTCTAAAAAAAAAATAATAAATTTAATTTTGTGTATCATGTTGCACAATTGAGTAATTATCATTCAAAGTATGACTGCACTAAAATATGAAAAATGGCCTGAGTTGGAAGGGGGTAAAACAGTCTGGTCTTGAAGTGGTTAGAGTAGCATTAAATTAAAACACTATTTTAGTTTAATTAAATACGACTAAACTAAAACAATTCAGATGACTAAAATACAACTAAAATGGCATTTTAGTGAAAAGACTATGACTAAAACTAAAATGGCATTTTAGTCAAAAGACTATGACTAAAGCAAAATTGGCATCAAAATTAACACTACTCTGTTGGCCATTTCTAAATCGGCAACACAATTCCATCCAGAGCCTATAATATTAGCACATTAAAGTGGTTGTAAACCCTTTAAAACCGCTTTTGCCTAAAGGTACGCCTATAATAAGGCTTACCTGTAGGTACCATGAATTTCTCCTAAACTTGCACAGTTTAGGAGATATTCACTGTATACGCATGTGCCGATCTCATTGGCACATGCGCACTGAAGAAACGGCTTGTACGTGCCATTTCTTCAGCTGCTGTGCCATTACCGGCAGCTCCCGTGCGGGAGTGACGTCATTATGGCTCCGGCCAATCACAGCGGTGTACGGGGACTGCTGCAACAGCTTTGTTCTAAGGTAAGTATTTCATAATGAGCTAGTATGCAATGTTTTGTTTTTTTTCTAGAGTTTACAATCACCTTAAAGTTTAAACATGTGTTGCACTATTCCACTGCCGCATAAGGATAAGTAAGGGGCATCTACTAAGCTGCTGAAAGAGAAAAAATTAAGAAAAAGGTTTTTCTTATTTTTTTTTTTTTTTTATGTTTGAGAAGTGGAAGTCCATGCTAAAACTAAAATCCCTGCATCTATAGCCACCAACATTCTATCACTAACCTATCTAGCCCTATAATGAAAAAAATCGCTATACCTGAACCCCAGCGGTGGAAACTCTGCTGAGTACATGTCCGACAACGGCTGTGAAATGAATGGGGAGTGACGTCACCCATAGACTTACTATGGGGCTTCCATTGTCGGACGTGACCCCTGCACCTGCCCATACAGCAAAAACGCGGCAGACAGCTCAGCGTGGGATCGGGTAGGATCGCCTGCAGAAAAGGTATGTATACTGATTTTTTCTTTATAGTGCTAGAGAGGTTAGTGTTATGCCCTGTGCACACGGTCGGACATTGATCGGACATTCCGAAAACAAAATCCTAGGGTTTTTTCCGACGGATGTTGGCTCAAACTTGTCTTGCATACACACGGTCACACAAAGTTGTCGGAAAATCCGATCGTTCAAAACGCGGTGATGTACAACACGTACGTCGGGACTATAAACGGGGCAGTAGCCAATAGCTTTCGTCTCTTAATTTATTCTGAGCATGCGTGGCACTTTGTGCGCCGGATTTGTGTACACACGATCGGAATTTCCGACAACGGATTTTGCCGGAAAATTTTATAGCAAGCTCTCAAACTTTGTGTGTCGGAAATTCCGACAACAAGGTCCTATCACACATTTTCCGACGGAAAATCCGACCGTGTGTACAGGGCATAAGAATGTTGGTGGCTATAGATACAGGGATTTTAGTTTTAGCATGGACTTCCACATTAATGTTGGTAATATATTCAGGTAATCTGTGCAACTGGTATTACAGCCAATAGAGTTTACGTTTTTTTGGGTTTTTTTGTACTTTAAAGTTACACTTCTGTTTGTCAAAAAGCATGATTATTGTTTGTTTATGAAACTTGGTTTAATTTATAAAGACGTTATATATCACAAAGGCTAAATCTGTGTCTGTAGTGCATGTTCAACCCTTCTTATCATAAATAATATCATTATTAGACTTTCACTCCAGGAGTCAGTGGCGGCCGGTGCTCAAAATTTTTTGGGGGGCGTAAACAAACTGAAAAATTCTGAAAAAACCCCATCAATTGCAGCCTCACTGTACCATCAATCGCAGCCACTGTGCCCATCAAACGCAGTCACTGTGCCCATCAATTGCCGCCACTGTGCCCATCAATTGCCGCCACTGTGCCCATCAATTGCCGCCACTGTGCACATCAATTGCTCCCACTGTGCCCCATCAAACGCAGCTACTGTGCCATATCAAATGCTGCCAGTGTGCCCATCGCCGGCCTGCCATCTGCACTTACCTGTCTCAGTGGGACAGCTCCTCGATGTCTTCTCCCGTCTTCTGCTATGATTGGACGCCTTTGCTGTCTAAATTAACACCGGTCACAAGGAGATGGACTGTCTCTGGTTGTCCAAGAGGCAGACCTGTTCCACAGGCAAGCGGCATAAAGAGCCTCTTGGCTGGACACTTGAGTGAATGACTGTAGGAATACCTCCCAACTTTTTGAGATGGGAACGACGGACACCTATTAGCAAAAACATGTAGGCATAGGACACACTCCTTGCCATGCCCCCTTAAAGGAGAATTATACAAAAAAAAAAGTTAAATTCACAAGCTGAAATCTCCAAATTACAGCAATTTCAAAATTGGATGAAAGGTTTAGTATTGGAAAACACTTTTGAAAGATAAAAAATGCATTTTAAATATAACTATATAGATCAGACCCAAATGGGGGACAAATGAGGAGGAAAGAGAGACAGAGGGACTCTGTTCCAAATCAGGGACAGTCCCTCGAAATCAGAGACAGTTGGGAGCCATGCTGTAAGTGTAGGACCACTGGGAGCTCGGAACCCTGGAGACAGTTGAAGCCTTGCCCTCTGCAGTGATTGGGTCTTATCCTAAAGTTAGGTGCTGTTGTCACCCAAACAGGCTGCCTGCACACCATTCAAAATGGTGGAGAAATTGGCACCTGCTGACAGATCTTATGCCCAGTCACCTCTGTCCCATCAGGTATGGCCTCTTGGGATTGTCCATGGTGTGGGTAAGTAAGTTTATATTCCCTGGCTGTGTCAGGGGGTCCAGGGGATTGTGGGAAAAAGAATTAAAAGAATCTGCTGCCACTGCTGAAAAAAATGGGTAAATGGGGGACTTTACTGCACCAGAACTAGATCCTTCCTCAGGTGTAGTGGGGACCATTTTAATTCTTCCTTAGCTGCCCATTAGAGACTGGAATGCTGGCAAGCTGCCAAATCACTGCTGGAAGGGGCTGCAGGGAGAGCTGAGCTAGAGAAAGAAAGTGAAAGTAAAACTGAGAAGCTTGTGTGACAAACTTTGACAATGAATTACTCCAGAGTGCCTGCATATTTAGAGGTCAGCGAGGGCCTGTTTTGCAAATTATTTTGCTTCTTGTTAAGAATATGCAAAAATGTACAGTATCTCACAGAAGTGAGTAAACCCCTCACATTTTTGTAAATATATTATTATATCTTTTAATGTGACAACACTGAAGAAATTACACTTTGCTACAATGTAAAGTAGTGAGTATACAGCTTGTATAACAGTGTAAATTTGCTGTCCCCTTAAAATAACTCAACACACAGCCATTAATGTCTAAACCACTGGCAACAAAAGTGAGTACACCCCTAAGTAAAAATGTCCAAATTGGGTCCAATTAGCCATTTCCCCTCCCCGATGTCATGTGACTCATTAATGTTACAAGGTCTCTGGTGTGATAGGGGAGCAGGTGTGTTAAATTTGGTGTTATCGCTCTCACTCTCTTATGCTGGTCACTGGAAGTTCAACATGGCAACTCATGGCAAAGAACTGTCTGAGGACCTGAAAAAAAGAATTGTTGCTCTACATAAAGATGGCCTAGGCTATAAGAAGATTACCAAGACCCTGAAACTGAGCTGCAGCACGGTGGCCAAGACCATACAGCAGTTTAACAGGACAGGTTCCACTTAGAACAGGCCTCATCATGGTTAACCAAAAAAGTTGAGTGCAAATGCTCAGCGTCATATCCAGAGGGCTTCCAGCATTGCTGCAGAGGTTGAAGGGGTGGGGGGGTCAGCCTGTCAGTGCTCAGACCATACGCCACACACTGCATCAAATTTGTCTGCATGGCTGTCGTCCCAGAAGGAAGCCTCTTTTTAAGGTGATGCACAAGAAAGCCTGCAAACAGTTTGCTGAAGACGACAGAAGGAAGTTTGCTAAAGCAGATTTAGGACATGGATTACTGGAACCATGTCCTGTGGTCTGATGAGACCAAGATAAACTTATTTGGTTCAGATGGTGTCAAGTGTGTGTGGCGGCAATAGGGTGAGAAGTAGGGATGAGCCGGTACGTTTTGCAGCAGAACATGCGAACAGCCAAAAAATTCATTCGAACGCGCTAACACTGTTAAAGTCTATGGGACACGAACATGAAAAATCAAAAGTGCTAATTGTAAAGGCTTACATGCAAGTTATTGTCATAAAAAGTGTTTGGGGACCCGGGTCCTGCCCCAGGGGACATGAATCTATGCAAAAAAAGTTTTAAAAATGGCCGTTTTTTCGGAAGCAGTGATTTAAACAATGCTTAAAGTGAAACAATAAACGTGAAATATTCCTTTAAAATTCGTACCTGGGGGGTGTCTATAGTATGCCTGTAAAGTGGCGTATGTTTCCCGTGTTTACAACAGTCCCTGCACAAAATGACATTTCTAAAGGAAATGGTCTGGTATGGATATTAAGGGGAACCCCGCACAAAAATTTTAAAAAAATGGCGTGGGGGTCCCCCTCAAAATCCATACCAGACCCTTTAGGTCTGGTATGGATTTTAAGGGGGACCCCGTGCCAAAATTTAAAAAAAAAATGGCGTGGGGGTCCCCCCAAAAATCCATACCAGACCCTTATCTGAGCACGCAACCTGGCAGGCCACAGGAAAAGAGGGGGGATGAGAGAGCGCCCCCCTCCTGAATGGTACCATGCCACATGCCCTCAACTTGGGGAGGGTGCTTTGGGGTAGCCCCCCAAAGCACCTTGTCCCCATGTTTATGGGGACAAGGGCCTCATCCCCACAACCCTTGCCCAGTGGTTGTGGGGGTCTGCCAGAATCTGGAAGTCCCCTTTAACAAGGGGACCCCCAGATCCCAGCCTCCCCCGTGTGAAATGGTAATGGGGTACAAATGTGCTTGGGGACAAGTCCTTCATTAAAAAATAAAACTGTCCCACGTAGTCTTCTTCTTCTCCTGCTCCGTCAACAGACCGAAAAAGAAAAGAAAAAAAAACGCGACCGACCCGCCTACATGGGAGGCACCCGCCGTAATGACGGTCCTCTCAGGTGATAGCTCTTTTATAACTGAGGGCGGGGCCACACGGTGACGTCGCCGGGTGACCCCGCCCCCTCTGACGCACGGGGACATCCCTATGGCTTCCCCGTAGCGTCAGAGGGGGGCGCGGGCCACCTAGTTATGTAACTGGGTGACCCCGCCCCCTCTGATGCACGGGGACATCCCTATGGCTTACCCTAGCGTCAGAGGGGGCGGGGCCACCCGGTTATGTAACCGGGTGGCCCCACCCCCCTCTGACGCTACGCGGAAGCCATAGGGATGTCCCTGTGTATCAGAGGGGGCGGAGTCACCCAGCAACGTCACCGTGTGGCCCCGCCCTCAGTTATAAAAGAGCTGTCACCTGAGAGGTCCGTCATTTCGGTGTGTGTGCCTCCCATGTAGGCAGGTCAGTCGTGGTTTTTTTTCTGTGCATCGGCAGAGGAAGAGAAGAAGAAGAAGACTACGTGGGACAGTTTTATTTTTGTATTTTTTAATAAAGGACTTGTCCCCAAGCCGTGTCATGTAATTTTTAACATTTTCACACTACATTTGTACCCCGTCACCATTTCACATGGGGGGGAGGCCGGGATCTGGGGGTCCCCTTGTTAAAGGGGGCTTCATGATTCCGATAAGCCCCCTGTCCACAGACCCCCACAACCATCGGGCAAGATTTGTGGGGATGAGGCCCTTCTCCCCATCAACATGGGGACAAGGTGCTTTGGGGGGCTACCCCAAAGCACCCTCCCCATGTTGAGGGCATGTGGCCTGGTACGGTTCAGGAGGGGCCTCTTTTCCTGTGGCCTGCCAGGTTGGGTGCTCGGATAAGGGTCTGGTATGGATTTTTGTGGGGACCCCCACGCAATTTTTTCTTTTAAATTTTGGTTCAGGGTTTCCCTTAATATTCATACCAGACCCAAAGGGCCTGGTAATGGACTGTGGGGGAATCCCATGCCGTTTTTTTCAATGACTTTTATGTGTGTTGCCAGGACCGACAATTCATTATAGCCGCGAGTAGTTTTAAATTACTTTTTTCCTTTAGAAGTGTCATTTTGTGCAGGGACTGTTCTAAGCACGGGAAACACGTGCCACTTTACAGGCATACTATAAACACCCCCTAGGGACGAAATTTAAAGGAATATTTCATTTTTATTGTTTCACTTTAAGTGTTATTAAAATCACTGCTCCCGAAAAAAATGACGTTTTTAAAACTTTTTTTTGCATTGATACATGTCCCCTGGGGCAGGACCCAGGTCCCCAAACACTTTTTATGACAATACCATGCATATAAGCCTTTAAAATTAGCACTTTTGATTTCTCCCATAGACTTTTAAAGGGTGTTCTGCGGCTTTCGAATTTGCCGCAAACACCCCAAATTGTTTGCTATTCGGCAAACAGGCGAACACCCGATGTTCGAGTTGAACAAACATCGGGCTCATCCCTAGTGAGGAGTACAAAGACAAGTGTGTTTTGCCTACAGTCAAGCATGGTGTTGGGAGTGTCATGGCCTGGGGTTGCATGAGTGCTGCCGGCCCTTTGGAGCTAAAGTTCATTGAGGGAACCATGAATGCCAACATGTACTGTGACATACTGAAGCAGAGCATGATCCCCTCCCTTCAGAGACTGGGCCGCAGGGCAGTATGCCAATATGATGACGACCCCAAACACACCTCCAAGACGACCACTGCCTTGCTAAAGAAGCTGAGGGTAAAGGTGATGGACTGGCCAAGCATTTCTCCAGACCTAAACCCTATTGAGCATCTGTGGGGCATCCTCAAACGGAAGGTGGAGGAGCGCAAGGTCTCTAACATCCACCAGCTCTGTAATGTCGTCATGGAGGAGTGGAAGAGGACTCCAGTGGCAACCTGTGAAGCTCTGGTGAACTCCATGCCCAAGAGGGTTAAGGCAGTGCTGGAAAATAATGGTGGCCACACAAAATATTGACACAAAAGTTTGGGCCCAATTTGGACATTTCCACTTAGTAGTGTACTCACTTTTGTTGCCAGCGGTTTAGACATTAATGGCTGTGTGTTGAGTTATTTTGAGGGGACAGCAAATCTACACTGTTATACAAGTTGTACACTCACTACTTTACATTGTAGCAAAGTGTTGTTTCTTTAGTGTTGTCACATGAAAAGATATAATAAAATATTTACAAAAATGTGAGGTTTACTCACTTATGTGAGATACTTTATTTGTACATAGTCAGGCCACAGTCCTACTTTAAGTATAACTCCACTTCTGGTGAGAAAAAAACATTCCCCCCTGGGTGATCAATGTACATTGCAAGGATTATAACAAACTTTATTGCAGAGTCCTACCTTTTGTTAAGAAATCCCTCTGTGTTTGTCTGTGCCTCTGTTCTGAGTGGGTCTAATGGGAGTGGTTTCATAATTAACTGTCAGGTGTGCAGCTGCAGGGCTCTAATGAGGAAATCTGCCAGGCCTTCATCCCTTTAGACGTGCTCTTATTCAAAGTATCTCACCAAAAATGACATTTTTGTTGCAGGGGAAGCCTGAAATCTGACTTGTATCTTAGGCAGACTTCTGGAAAAATTGGCGAGCCAATCACACAAGCAGGAAATGATGTTTCTGGGGAGTGGTCAGTAAACGCTCTGTGTACAGAACAACTCCAAGTAGCCATATTGCAATGCATTCTGAGAAAAATTACAGCAGCTGCAGATTGAAAAGGAAAGGTAATTTTTAATAACATTCAATTACAATATGATTAGTGTCACAATTATATGCGCTTTAAGGTTAGAGTTCCAATTTTTGGTAATGTGCTAATAGACATTAGATGATGGGGCAGATCTGTTGGGACAATCAAATAGGCCACCAACTGAACCTACCATCCCGTGTGAGGGAGGAGCAATTGGACCTCTTAGAAAACCTTGTTTGATTGCTTTTTTTCCCCTGTTAAGTCGGTTCTTCCCTCCCTCACTCTTCTCCGTGGGCTAAGCACAAGCAGTCACACAATACCACCATTTATTTTTAGGGATCTGACTGCAAGCATAGATGCCTGAGGGTAATCAGAGTGATCAATTATATATTAATGCCAGCAACTTTGGCTGTGAGACTCTGACATTTGGATGCCCAATGCCTCTGCCTATATAGCCTTTGATTACATATAAAGGACAGATATGATAAGATCAGTCTTCTTTTCACAGAGGAAGAAGAAAGCTAAGAAGATCTTGAGCTTATGCCTATTGAGAAATCGAGGGAGGAGTCCTATGTCCCACATATAGCATGTACTGTTCGTTATAATATAAGTAGACCCTATAGAATTATGCTGCAGGAAGACTCTCCTCAGAAGGCTGATTACATTTCAAACATATTATTTTATGAGGTATAACATGCACCTTTTCAGTCAGTGCTTTGCGTAGGTCGGTACAGTTTTTAAGTATTCAAAATTTTAATGTTGTGCCTCATAAGTCAACTTCCTCTAGAAAAACCACACAGGAAACCTTAGTAGCTAAGCTCACCATGACTGCTTGTCAGTCACTCTGATCTGCAGACCTGGACTGTCAGACAGGACCCTTGGGTCTCTCCAATGACAGAGGTCCACAAGAAGACAGGAGGCCTACCAACGACAGAAGGACATAACCAGGCACGGGGACGATGGCAAGACAGCTCTGAGAGTCAGAGGTCACACTCATCAGGAACTCTTCCACCACCAACATGGGGTCCCGTATTAAGTAAGAAAATTTTGTTTTTATTTTATTGTGCAATCGTTGGCTCAAAGTCTCCTTTTTTTACTTTCTCTTGCCTCTTTCTGTCTAGTATATCTTCCACATCTTCATTTGTTTTGAAGGTCATGAAAACTTCACTCAGTGAACACAGCGTATCTAATCTCAGCATTTGAGTATGGCATGTTGCAGACATTATTATTTGTCAAGCTTGTGTGTTTATTGACATGTCCTCCTCTCTTTGAGGTCAGTGCAGCCTCACTTGCACATGCAGTGTCAGAGGGAGGTTGCACAACATTAGAATCAAGAGACAGGAGGCTGAAGGCACTGTGAGAAATATAAATAATAAAATACTGACAGAACTGTATGACTCAACACAGTGGTGCAGTGTTTCTTAGAATCGGTTCCTCACAGGCCGACCTTACGCATTTGTCTGGGGCTGCTCTTTAAAGTACAAGGATAGTGATATGCCAGTTGACGTTAATACCATAAGCAGGTTTCTGGGTTGTCATCTTGTTCCTGGAAAACCTTGAAGTAGTAGATTGATGGTACTAGAGTCTTAGGCAGATATAACTATATATTTAGCAATAATCTACAGGTGGTGTCTCAGTGGGGCATCTAGGTGGTGGGCTGCTCCCGTGAACTGAGGACCTGGAACAGTGACCTCAGAATACAAGAGTAACATTCAAGTCTGAAAATCAAAGCTCCACACCAAAGTATTAGAGTCCAAAAATAAGATTTATTCTAAACGTGCTACAGCCAATGTGTTTCTGGGACCACACATCGCCCCGCTCGTCTAGGTGTATTGCATGCTCTTGGCAATGTTCTGCAGCTGGTGGCAGGGGCACTATGTCATTGGACCAGTTGATTGTAGTGAAGACCAGGGTGGTAAGGAGGGTTTTCAGAGTTAGCTTACCTTTTTGTTTTTTAACAATACATTCTCGTTATGTATAATGCACAATAAAATATTATATATATTATCTATATCATTATAATACAATAAATACTGTGAGAGACAGCTCCCGGAATTTTGATTCAATAAGGAATTAAAGTGGTTGTAAACCCTTACATATGCTCAGTGAAGTGACTGACCTCAGGTCATATGCAGAAATGAAACAAATTCTCCTACATACACTATATTGTCAAAAGTATTGTGACGCCTGCCTCTACACGCACATGAACTTTAATGGCATCCCAGTCTAATGCCGCGTACACACGATCAGAATTTCCATCAGAAAAACCTTGGATGGTTTTTCCTTTCCGCTCAAGCTTGCCTTGCAAACATACGGTCACACAAAAGTTCTCTGAACTTTCGACCATCAAGAACGCAGTGACGTACAACACTACGACGAGACGAGAAAATGAAGTTCAATGCTTCCGAGCATGCGTCAAATTGTTTCCAAGCATGCGTAGAAATTTGGCGCGTTGGAATTGCTACAGATGATCGGAATTTACGATAGGAACTTTTTCCGTTGGAAAAATAGAGAACCTGCTCTCAATCTTTTGCTGACGGAAATTCCGCCAGCAAAAGTCTGATGGAGCATACACAAGGTCGGAATTTCCGACCAAAAGATCACATCGGACTTTTGCTGGCGGAATTTCCGATCGTGTGTACGGGACATTAGTCCGTAGTGTTTAATATTGAGTTGGCCCACCCTTTGCAGCTATAACAGCTTCAACTCTTCTGCGAAGGCTGTCCACAAGGGTTAGGAGAGTGTCTATGGGAATGTTTGACCATTCTTCCAGAAGCACATTTGTGAGGCCAGGCACTGATGTTGGATGAAAAATAAAACAAATATACCGCGCTGTCCACAAACAATGCAAGAAAACAGCTAGCACAGCAATAGATCAATTGCAAAAATTGGAAATATGGGATAGATAAGTGCAGCGCTAAAAATTAATATCAAAGTGAACTGAAAAAAATATTATATATAGAATGGTGTGCATATACATAGAAATATGTAAAAAAAAATGTGCAAAGGTGATCTGAGAATGAACTCAAAACAATACAATACAATTGATACAATACAATACAAGTGATATACTAAACATACAAAAGATATACTGAATATCATATCAACAAATGTGCAAAAAGGAATTATGTGAAATAATGTCCAATGAAAATCTTCAAAGGAAGGGAAAATAAGCCCTTAACGTTTGGAATGGTGAACCAAACAATAAAATTGTAAATATCCAAAACGTGGTTCGAAATTGCTGACACTTGAACTGGGTGACAGTGTAACATAGAAAAACGTGCCCAAACTTGCTGATAAGTGATCCACCACCAGAGAGTCAAAAGGCTTACCAGAACGATTGAACCCAAATAGGTGTACACCTAATGGGTCAATCAGGCTTGTAGGGCTACACACCCATGGGGAACCGTCACAATGGACACGACCTCCAACCAGAAGACCAACTCAAACAATGGACCTCAATGGGGTAGATTATAGACAGAAAACCGCATGGATTTTTGCTCCAATGAGATATATTTATAGAGAGGAAGAAAGAATAGGCACATAGTGTAATTCTGTTTAAATCTGAAATAATTTATTGCTAAAAAAAGGAGGAAATACACTCACATTTTAGTTGATAAAAAAGCACTTACAATAATGTTGGATGAGAAGGCCTGGCTCACAGTCTCTGCTTTAATTCATCCCAAAGATGTTCTATCGGGTTGAGGTCTGGACTCGCCAGTCAAGTTCCTCCAGCCCAAACTTGCTCATCCATGTCTTTATGGACCTTGTTTTGTGCACTGGTCCAAATCATTTGGTGGAGGGGGGACTATGATGTGGGGTTGTTTTTCAGGGGTTGGGCTTGGCCCCTTAGTTCCAGTGAAGGGAATTCTTAAGGCGTCAGCTTACCAAGATATTTTGGACAATATCATGCTTCCAGCTTTGTGGGAACAGTTTGGGGATGACCCCTTCTTGTTCCAACATGACTGCGCACCAGTGCAGAAAGCAAGGTCCATAAAGACATGGATGAGCGAGTATGGTGTGGAGGAACTTGACTGGCCTGCACAGAGTCCTGACCTCAACCCGGTAGAACACCTTTGGGATGAATTAGAGCAGAGACTGTGAGCCAGGCCTTCTCTTCCAACATCAGTGCCTGACCTCACAAATGCACTTCTTGAAGAATGGTCAAACATTCTCATAGACACACTCCTAAACCTTGTGTACAGCCTTCCCAGAAGAGTTGAAGCCTTTAGAGCTGCAAAGGGTAGGCCAATTCAATATTGAACCCCTAGTGTAAGTTGTATCTGTTTATCTCTTAGCAGTCTTCTCTTCTCTACATCCGTTCAAAGTGCTACATTTTTTAAAATTGGGACAAACCCCCCTCCACACAGAACACAAGAACAGAGCTGAGGCTGTTAATCTGCTGGAGGTCCTGGGGAAGGTTAATAGAGCCAATGATAGGCACTCATCAAGAATACTGACTATGCCAGTGTTTCTCAACTCCAGTCCTCAAGGCGCTCCAACAGGTCATGTTTTCAGGATTTCCATTATTTTGCACAGGTGATTTGATCAGCTTCACTGCCTTAGTCATTACCACAGCCGCTTCATCTAAGGGAAATCCTGAAAACCTGACCTGTTGGGGCGCCTTGAGGACTGGAGTTGAGAAACACTGGACTATGCCCACT
Organism: Lithobates clamitans; assembly: GCA_037952925.1. Classification (NCBI taxonomy): domain Eukaryota; kingdom Metazoa; phylum Chordata; class Amphibia; order Anura; family Ranidae; genus Lithobates; species Lithobates clamitans. Next base: position 287,609 of record JBBGZY010000333.1, on the reverse strand, counting down.
GTACTATAGCTTCTATAAATGGAGGATGAGCAGATGAATGAAATATCTGCCTCTTCCATTCATAGATAATATTTCATTCACCATAGTACAGCTTCTATGAATGGAGGATCTGGGCAGAAATGGCAGGCGTATTCATCACTCTTAAAGTGGTTGTAAAGGTTGAAGGTTTTCTTTACCTTCATGCATTCTGTGTAGCTCCCCCTGCAGTCCCCCTAATACTTACCCGAGCCTGATTCCAATCCAGCGATATACACAAGAGCGGCTGCTCTCTCGGGTCTCTGCCTCCTCATTGGCTGAGACACAGCAGCGGGATCTATTGTCTCCCACTGGTGTCAATTGCAGCCAGTGACCCAATAAGTAGAGAGTGGGGGGGGCGTGGCTCGGGAGCGAGAATGCTCGAGTGCCCCTATAGCAAGTGGCTTGCTATGGGGGCAGTCGGAGAACAGGAGGAGCCAAGAACACCGGTGGGGGACCCAAGAAGAGGAGAATTGGGGCTGCTCAGTGCAAAATCATTGCATGGAGCAGGTAAGTATGCAATTTTTTTATTTTTTTTATAATTTAACGTTTAATATGACTTTAATGGGTGCCTGTCACAGGTCCATTGGCTCTATTACCCTCACTGCTGGAAGATTACAGCAGCTGATGGGGGGGGGGGGGTGAAGAAGCTTTTAGCTAATGCGGGAACCAACAACAGAAGGGACACATTCTTGTACAGCCGTGGCCAAAAGTTTTGAGAATGACACAAATATACATTTTCACAAAGTCTGCTGCCTCAGTGTTTTAGATCTTTTTGTCAGATGCTACTATGGTATACTGAAGTTTAATTACAAGCATTTCATAAGTGTCAATTACATTAAGTTTATGCAAAGAGTCAATATTTGCAGCATTGACCCTTCTTTTTCAAGACTTCTGCAATTTGCCCTGGCATGTTGTCAATCAATGTCTGGGCCACATCCTGACTGATGGCAGCCTGTTCTTACATAATCAATGCTTGGAGTATGTCAGAACTTGTGGAGGATTTTTTGTTCACCCACCTCTTGAGGATTGACCACAAGTTCTCAATGGCTGGGCCAGATTGAGAACATCATGGGCCTGGGGCTGAGGATTTTGGTGGGGCTTTTTATAAAAAAAAAAAAATGCAAACAATTTTTTGTTATAACAAATGAAAATAAATAGAGAGAGGGAGGATGAGAGAGAAAGGGGGTGAGAGAGGGGTGACGGGCCAGGGCAGGGAGGATGAGAAAGAGCAGGGGGATGAGAGAGAGAAAGGATGCGCATGATCATGCGTGGGAGTGACAGCAACGCAGCCTGGCCAAGGCAAGTGACGAAAGGCACAGAACCCGGAAGGAAGACCGGGTGAAGATGGAAACGCCCAGGACCCGCCGGATTGATCACAGCGCAGCGCTGGAGGGCTCAGTCTGACAGAAAAGTGTACCCTAATGTGCTAATATGCTGTGCATACTAGTACATTATGGCATAACCTACCTCAGGGCCTCTAAAAAGTAGTAATGTTAGCGAAGTTTACTATCGCTTTAATATCACAGGATCCCAGGAGCCTCTCATGGGGCCCCCTATTGACCCGGTGGCCCTTGGGCAGTGCATAGTTGCCAACATTTCAAAAATATTTTCAGGGACACTTTTTTTTAACCAGTGGTATATTTAGAGTAGCCGACATCTCTTATGTTCCTCTATACATCACAGTAGTAATCACAAAATTAAATGAGTACTAATAATGGGCAGAACAAATATGAGGACTGAGAAGATTTCGTTTAGTTGAACTAACAAAAGTATACCCATTCTAGAGCTGGTAACATTGAGGATATTCAATATACCGTATTTATCGGCGTATAACACGCACTTTTTTCCCCTTAAAACCAGGGAAAAAATCGCAGGTGCGTGTTATACGCCGATCCCCTGCGATTCCGACCTGTCACATTTTCAAAATCGCCGACCGCGATTTGAAAATGGCGCCGCCGGCCCCGAAATACACAGAGCCGGTCCTCGGCTCTTTCCGGCGGCTCTCGTTCACTTTCGGCTCCACTCGTAGTCCCGAGCGGCTAGGTTCGGATAGCTCCGCTCGGGACTTCCCCAGTGCAGACTTCCCCTGCACTGGGGAAGGCTGCACTGGGGAAGGCTGCACTGGGGAAGGCTGCACTGGGGAAGGCTGCACTGGGGAAGGCTGCACTGGGGAAGGCTGTACTGGGGAAGTCTGCACTGGGGAAGGCTGCACTGGGGAAGGCTGTACTGGGGAAGTCTGCACTGACAAGGCTGCACTGGGGAAGTCTGCACTGACAAGGCTGCACTGACAAGGCTGCACTGGGGAAGGCTGCACTGACATGGCTGCACTGACATGGCTGCACTGACAAGGCTGCACTGACATGGCTGCACTGAGAAGGCTGCAATGATGGACATTTAAATGTAAGTTTTTTTTCCCTTCAACTTCCCTCCTAAAAGTTTTTTTTTCCTTAAAATTCCCTCCTAAATTGGGGTGCGTGTTATACGCCGGTGCGTGTTATACGCCGATAAATACGGTAATTTAAAGAACTGTTTTTGTGGGTAAGAGGCATAGGGAAGGAGTCTAGATGGTATAACATTGGGAAGTATGTGCAGGTGAGGGGGAGGAATGTGGAGGGTATAACAGTGGGCATTATGTACAGGAGAGGAGTGTGAAGGGTATAACAGTGGGCACTATGTACAGGAGAGGAGTGTGGAGGGTATGGCAGTGGGCACTATGTACATGGGATAAGTGTGCAGGGTACGACAGTGGGCAGTATGCACAGCAGAGGGGTGTGGAGGATATGCCAGTGGGCAGTATGTACAGGAGAGGAGTGTGGTGGGTATGACAGTGGGCAGTATGTACAGGAGAGGAGTGTGGTGGGTATGACAGTACAGGAAAGGAGAGTGGAAGGTATTATGGGGGGCAGTATTTACAGGAGAGTAGTGTGGACGGTATGAGAGTGGGCAGTATGCACGGGAGAGGAGTGTAGAGAGTATGACAGCTGGCACTATGTACAGTAGAGAAGTGTATGACAACGGGCACTATGTACAGGAGAGACGTGTGGAGGGTATGACAGTGAGCAGTATGTACAGGAGAGGAGTGTGGTGGGTATGACAGTGGGAGGTATGTACAGGAGAGGAGTGTGGAAGGTATTATGGGGGGCAGTATTTACAGAAGAGGAGTGTGGATAGAAAGATAGTTGGCAGTATGTATAGGAGAGGAGTGTGGAGGGTATGATGGGGCAGTATGTACAGGAGAGGAGTGTGGAGGGTATGACAGTGGGTGGTATGTACAGGAGAGGAGTGTGGTGGATATGAGAGTTGGCAGTATGCACAGGAGAGGAGTGTGGAGAGTATGACAACGGGCACTATGTACAGGAGAGAAGTGTGGCGGGTATGACAGAGAGCAGTATGTACAGGAGAGGAGTGTGGAGGGTACGGCAGTGGGCATTATGTACAGGAGAGGTGTTTGGAGGGTATTACAAGTGAGCACTATGTATAGGAGAGAAGTGTGAAGGGTATGACAGCAGGCACTATGTACAGGAGAGGAGTGTGGAGGGTATGACAGTGGGCAGTATGTACAGGAGAGAATTGTATAACAGGGGGCACTATGTATAGGAGAGAAGTGTGGAGGGTATGACAGTGGGCAGTATGTACAGGAGAGGAGTGTGGGGGGTATGACAGTGGGCACTATGTACAGGAGAGGAGGATGAAGGAATCTGGGAAGGAAAAATGTAAAGGTTTGTGGAAGGATGTTTAGGGACTGCGTAGTGGTTAAGCGGGCCATACATGGATTGAAATTAAGCAGAGACCAGCTATAGTCGATCTATGTATGGGCTAGCTGGTTGTACACAAGTCAATCTATTAATCGACTTGAGTAAAACCAGCCTGTCAGGTTTTTACCAAAACATTCAGTGCTGCCAGCTATGGTTAGCAACACTGATCATTGTATTGTGTGGGTAGGGAAGGCTCCCCACTGGCAGAACTCAATAACACTGTGGGATTGATTCCCACCATCCACAGGTCAGCAGGTGAGAGGGTGTGTGGGGACAGGCTGGTGAGAGAGGTCTGTCAATAGGGGGGTGTGAGGTGGTCATGGAGGGATATCAATCAGCGGTGGGGGGAGTAACTGTAAGTGATATCTTTTGGAGTAGGGTCTGTCATCTGTAGGTTGGTAAATGGTCACCTGTAATATAAGTGGAAGGGAGGTGGCTAAAATAGCAAGTGGCCGGGAAGTGACCTGGTTGGTGGTGAGTGTGAAATGGATGATGCGTTTCAAGTTTCTTTCACATTTGTGGTAATGCTTACTGCCCTCCGATAAGTGATCTGTGGTGGATTGCTTTTCAACGAGTGGTATAGCAGCAGCTGACAGGCGTTCATGAGATGCTACAGCCGCCTCCTTGTTTTTTTTTTTTTTACATTGCTGAATAGTATTTTTACATTGTTGGACTATGCTGCTACCTCAAGCGAATTTGGCTTGCAGTTGCAGAGTGGCCCCATTGAAATCAAAAGGCGAGTTTGACAGGCGTGCTGCTTATCATTCTCTGCAGGCTGAGTTAAAGATGCTGCAGCTAAAAAAATAATTAAAAAAAAAGTTGCAGCTGTGAAGTAAATCATCACAGCTACGGAATTTGTACAGCCCTGTCCAAATGTATTTTTAAGATTTGGGTCAGGGACGTGCGGTGAGGTGAGTGGCTGGTGAGGCACTGGCTAGTATCAGAGCCAAATACACACAGGTTCCATACGCCGCGAACGTTAGAGCGAGAGCAATAATTCTAGCACTAGACCTCCTCTGTAACTCTAAACATGTAACCTGTAAAAAATTTTAAAGCGTCGCCTATGTAGATTTATAAGTACTGAAGTTTGGAGCCATTCCACGAGTGTGCGCAATTTTAAAGCGTGACATGTTAAGTATCTATTTAACATTATCTTTCATAGTGTACAAAAAAATCATGCTTACTTTAGTGTTTTTTTTTTTTATTTCTGAAACAGTTTCATAAATAAAAAATAAAACTTTCCAAAAAAAAAAACACATTTGAAAAATTGCTGCCTAAATACCATGTGACATAAAAAGTTGCAATGACCACCATTTTATTCCCTAGGGTGTCTGCTAAAACATATATATTTAATGTTTGGGGGTTCTGAGTAATCTTCTAGCAAAAAAAATATGATTTTTACATGTAGGAGAAAAGTGTCAGAATTGGCCTGGGTGGTAAGGGGTTAATTACAATAAGTAAGTAATATACAAATAATTATTATATATTGTTTTTAGGTAATTAAGGCACTGTGAGCTTATTCTCTGTCTGCTGCAGAGTGTGCCAGCTTGTATTTAAACATGCCGCTCTGTATGTAGCTTCTGATAGACTGCACAAGGAGCCCCGTATCTCCTAAACCATAGGTCCTAGGAGACCCAAATTTTGACCAGTGGTGGGGTAGGTCTTCGGCTACCTACCTACCAAATTATTTGAGGGTCTCTACGACTCTCGAAGCTTGATCATTTTTGTTGGATTTTTTTTTTTTTTGTGAATTTTTTTTTTTTTTTTTTGGGCAAATGGGCCTATCTTAAGTTAAGGGGCCTGAAGCTGCAGCTCCAATAGCCCCTATGTTAATACAGCCCTGCTCAATGGGGTTAAGGTCTGGGGAGTTTCCTGCCATGGACCCAAAAATTGGATGTTTTGTTCCCCAAGGCACTGAGTTATCCGTTTTGCCCTATGGCAAGGTGCTCCATCATGCTGGAAAATGCATTGTTCATCACCAAACTGTTCTTGGATGGTTGGGAGAAGTTACTCTTGGAGGATGTTTTTGTACAATTCTTTATTCGTGGCTGTGTTCTTAGGCAAAATTGTGAGTGATCCCACTCTCTTGGCTGAGAAGCAACTCCACACATAAATGGTATCAGGATGCTTTACTGTTGGCATGATACAGGACAGACTGTTGCGCTCACCTTTTCTTCTCTGGGCAAGGTTTTTTCTGGAAGCCCCAAACAATCGGAAAGGGGATTCATCAGAGAAAATGACTTTACCCCAGTCCTGAGCAGTCCAATTACTGTACCTTTTGCAGAATATCAGTCTGTCCCTGATGTATTTCCTGGAGAGAAGTGGCTTCTTTGCTGCCCTTCTTGAAACCAGACCATCCTCCAAAAGTCTTCTCCTCACTGTGCGTGCAGATGCCCTCACGCCTGCCTGCTGCCATTCCAGAGCAAGAGTAGAACTAGACGAGGGTACACTTCCCTGCGCACCAAAAGGCTTAACTAAAATGTAACCTTTATTGTAAATCATAAAAAGTATGTAAATGACCATAAACAGGTATACCTAAAGGATGAGGTCAATGCCATTATATAAAAAAAACAATGTTCTATCTCTAGGTGGTAATTCTAACATCTACCAAGTTTAAATGGTGAAAACTTCTCTTGAATATATAGGTATAGAGAATATGAGGGTTATAATTTCCACCTACATTCAATATAAAGGCTCCAGGCTGTATTAGAGGATATATAAATTAAAGGTCTACTCACCAACACCACCTGGTATCAAGAGATAGGGGTATATCTGTCTCTCCTCCCATCTATTGGCCACATATAAAAATGAGATGAACAGAAAAAGAGAAGGTATGCTAGTAAATACTGTCTTACTGAAAATATGGGCTATCTATCTTCTGCCCTATGAAATTATCTATCTCTCAGATATGTGATATGGGTACACTCATCCATGTCGACACAATTAACCACTGATGGACGAGCCCCATATATCACCATATCCACAAAAAAAGCTTCTCTTTCAATCAAGACTACATTGACACAAAGCATATTTCACCCCACACAAAAAAAAATGGAGTTGAGGGGGGAAAGAATGTGTCAGGACAAAAATTTAATCATGTGAACCTAAATGGAAAAAAAAGTCAGAAAATTGCTCCCAAAATCAAATCACCCAAACCTAACATGTTTCACTCTTCAAATAGAGCTTCGTCGGAGGTAAAAAAAAATGAAAAAGTGAAGAAAATTAGCAACCAAGAGTAGCTGACTGTCACATGGTGAAAAAAAAAACATTCCTGAGCAAGCTTTGCACTGGTGGTGCCCCGATCCCGCAGCTGGATCAACTGTAGGAGACGGTTCTGGTCGATGCTGGACTTTCTTTGGTTCCCATGAAGCCCTCTTCACAGCAATTGAACCTTCTCCTTGAAGTTCTTAATGATCCAATAAATGGTTGATTTAGGTGCAATCTTAATAGCAGCAATATCCTTGCCTGTGAATCCCTTTTTGTGCAAAGCAATGATGGTGGCATGTGTTTCCTTGCAGGTAACCATGGTTGCCAGAGGAAGAACAATGATTTCAAGCACCACCCTGTTTTTAAAGTCTGTTATTCTAACTCAATCAGCATTACAGAGTGATTTCTAGCCTTGTCCTCGTCCACACTAACACCTGTGTTAACTAGAGAATCACTGACATGATGTCAGCTGGTCCTTTTGTGGCAGGGCTGAAATGCAGGGGAAGTGTTTTTTTGGGGGGATTATGTTCATTTTCATGGCAAAGAAATGAATTGAAATTCATCTGATCACTTTCCATAACATTCTGGAGTATATGCAAATTGCCATCATAAAAACTGAGAAAGCAGACTGTGAAAATGAATATTTGTGTAATTTTCTAAACTTTTGGCCAGGGCTGTAATGTCCCTTGTGCTGGTTTTAGTTTTTTCATTTGTGACTAAACTTAGGCTTTAATACCAGGATCAACTCTAACTGTTGCTACTCCCTGTGTAGCTGATACAATACGGAGCCATTTATGTAGCTGACGCCATATATAGAGCCATCAATCCTATCTGTGTAGCAATCAATGGCTACTTTTATCTATAATCGCTAACTATTTTAGTAATGCCACTGAGATACTAAAAATCACACTACATGGGTGATAAAAATCTCTTTTACAGAGAAATATGACCACTTGTTGATAATCATCTATTAAAAGTGTGTTAATGTCAGTGCTGTGAAGATGAGGTGAATAAAACCACTGCCTAATAGGATCCTGTACTGTATGGGATGAATATGAAGGCCGTCCTTGTTAAACTGTAAATGCAGCAAGAGCAGACCCCACACTCCCACACTACTATTTTTGAATTGTTAATTTTAGGTTTAAAGAGTAACTCCACTTTTGTTGAGGAAAACATTCCCATCTGGGTGATCAACTTACATTACAGGAATTTTAACAAACTTTGTTGTAGTTTCCTACCTGTTTATACACTGAAGAAAAAGCTGGTTGTTGTGTGAAGAATGAATGTGAATGGGAGTGACTTTTTCATTATTAATCAGCTGAAGCACTTGCACTGTTCTAATGAGGAGAGTGGCAGGGTCTGCATCCCTTTAGAAGTGATGAACCCTTTAGGAGTATCTCACCAAAATTAAATTTCTATTGCAAGGGGATGCCTAAAATCTGACTTGTATCTTAGTGTAGACTTCTGGGAAAGTCAGTGAGCCAATAAAACATGCAGGAAATTACATTTCTGGAGGTGTTTCATACACCAGCTATGTACAGAGGACCTCCGGGTTGCCATATTGCATTGAATTGTACAGAAAATTACAGTACTTCAGACTGAAAAGGAAGGTCATTTTTTTAACATCCAATTACAATATGGCTTGCATAGGATTTGCAATTGCAATTGTATATACTATATATTTTTTTCTAATTTTTTCCCCACAAAAGTGGAGTTGCCCTTTAAGGCTTAACTCTAATTAAAAATCATTTTAGTGTATTTTGTACTGAAAATGTACTCGTAAAGCAGTCAAATATCTTGCAACAATAAATCATCATTTTATTCTACAGGCTGCTTTCAGAAAATATAAATAATTGTTTGGTGGTTTTAAGTAATTTTCTGGAAAAAATGTAGATCTTAAAGAGGGAGTCCACCTAAACCACCTAAAAAAAAAAATATTAAAAGCCAGCAGCTACAAATACTGCAGCTGCTGACTTTTAATAAATGGCCACTTACCTGTCCCAGGGTCCAGCGATGTCGGCAGCCGACGCCGAGAACCCACTAGGTGAGGGAATCAGGAAGTGAAGCATTGCGGCTTCACTTCCCGGTTCCCTACTGCGCATGCGCGAGTCGCGCTGCGCATCGTAACTGGTCCCCGCTATCTCCTGGGACCTGTGTGTTTCCCAGGAGACAGCGTGGAGGGACAGAAAGAGGCATGGCCTCCCATAGGAGTCTATGCCGGAAGTGGGTGCAAATACCTGTCTTAGACAGGTATCTGCACCCCCCTCCCCCCTGAAAGGTGCCAAATGTGACACCGGAGGGGGGGGGGGGTTCTGAAAAGCGGAATTTCCATTTTTGTGTGGAACTCCGCTTTAAAGAGTATAAAATAAAGGATAATCAGCGCAAACTAAATGTAATGATAAATGCAAGCTAAGCACTAAAGGAATTCACCAACCTCAAAAAACATTCATAAAACAAATAAGTGCAGCGCAACAAAAGAACTAAGAAATGAATATAAAATTAATGAAATTAATGAAAAGTCCATATGATCAAAACTGGGAATCAATTCCTCTTGATGCATGCAGGTCAATCACTTTTCATATTGCATCGGATGTGGTAAAAATAATCATGAGGGTGCGCTTACCAGACAGGGTGGACCCCTTAATTACAGGGGGTCAGACAAGCCTCAGTATGCCACTGGTGAACAGCTACATTGGATCTCCTTTGCAGGGAACAGCTACGCTGGATCTCATCTGCAGGGAATGGTCATCAGGGGTCCAGGGTAAATCCGTACCTTAGAAGCAGGGTGGAAAACAGCAGTCCCCCAAGAAAAAGGAAAAACTCTAAGAGCGGTCCATATGGAAATCCTTCCAAGTTTTATTAAATGTAAATGATATCTGTATAAAAAGCGCTGAAACGGCGCGGCAATGGATAAAAGAGACTTCATTTTCAGTGAGAACAGTCTGTTCGCGTCCGAACAGCTGTTAGAATGAGATGGCAGCGGGTGACGTCAGCCGTGAAGCTCCGCCCCGTACGCGGCGTTACGTCCACAAGGACCCTCGCTGTCGAAGTCCTGCGTAGTCCTGTTCCCCCAGCTGCAGCATACTGCCAAGTTTTCTCCAGTGACGAGGATGGAGGGGATGATGAGGTCACTGACTCTACTTGGGTGCCTGATAGAAGAGAGGAGGAGGAGGCACATCTCCAACGAGGCAGGATGCCCTCCGGGGGGCAGCTTAAGGGCAGCCATCCTATTGCATCACACCACAGAGCTAAGCAGGTGCAGGGCGCTGCTGACTCCCCGCATATTTTGAAAAGTTGTTTAGTGTGGGCTTTTTTGACACGTGTGCAGCAGATCGCACCATTGCTGTTTGCAACATATGTCTGAAGCGTATCAAGCGTGGCCAAAACAGCATCCGCTTGGGCACCACATGCTTGACCAGACATATGACGACCTCCCATGCAGTCCGTTGGCAACAGCACTTAAAAGACCCACATCAAAGAACAAGGTGGACCTCTCCTTGCTCCTCATCGGCTGGGATCTCCAACCCCACAATACCTCCAGTGCTCCCAGAAATCTGCACTGAGAGGAATGAAGGTATAGAAATAGGTGTCCCAAGTACTTGCGGCCAATCTGCTAGCGGTACACCAACATCCGATTTTAGCAGGCAAATTTCCCTACCCCAGTTGCTAAACCGTGCCATCCACATGCTCAGCGTCTGAATGCTAGCTTGGCCAAATTGCTAGCACTGCACCTGCTGCCTTTTCAGCTGGTAGACTCTGCCCCCTTTTGTGAATTTGTGGAATGTGCGGTACCTCAGTGGCAGGTTCCCAAACGCCATTTCTTTTCACGGAAGGCCATTCTGGCTCTCTACCAGCATGTGAATGTCTTGGCCTCGTTGAACAGGGCGGTCAGCAGTAAGGTGCATATTACTGCTGACTCATGGTCCAGCAGGCATGGACAGGGACATTACCTTTCTTTCACGGCGCACTGGGTAACTCTGCTGGCAGCTAGGAAGGATGCAGGACAGGGTTCAGTATTGTTGGAGCTTGTTCCACCACCACGCCACCAAAATGCTAGTGGTGATTCTGCCACAGCTCTCTCCTCCACCCCCTCCTCTTCTTCTTCCTCTATGCCTCTTCCTCTGCAGATTTGTCCTCTGAACCAGCGGTGCTCCGTAGGCATTCAAGGGGCTACGCAGGCACTCAGGCAAAAAGATGCCATGCGGTGCGTGAGTTGGTCTGCTTAGGGGACAGGAGCCATACTGGGGCAGAGATACTGTCAGCTCTGCAGGGGCAGGCTCCGAGGTGGTTGACGCCACGCCAGCTTCAGCCAGGAATGGTTGTATTGCGACAATGGCACCAACCTCCTCTCCGCCCTCCGACAAGGACACTTGACCCATGTTCCCTGTTTGGCTCACGTCCTGAATTTGGTGGTGCAGGGGTTCTTGAGCAGGTACCCAGGCTTACAGGATCTCCTGAGGCAGGCCAGGAAAGTCTGTGGTCATTTTCGCTGGTCATATAATGTCAGTGCTCGACTGGCTGACCTTCAAAGGGAATGCAACCTGCCCAAGAACCGCCTCATTTGTGACATGCCCACCAGGTGGAACTCAATGTTGGCAATGCTGCAGTGGCTGCACATACAGCAGAGGGTCATCAATGAGTACCTTTGTGAGTATGTCACCAGGACAGGGTCAGGGGAGCTTGGCTTTTTTTCACCACGCCAGTGGCTACTGATCAAGGATGCATGCACTGTCCTGTCACCATTTGAGGAGGCCACAAGGATGGTGAGCAGTGACAGTGCATGCATCAGTGATACTGTCCCTCTTGTCTTCCTGTTGGAGCACACGCTTCGTGGAATAATGGACAGGGCACTTGAGGCAGAACAGCGGGACGAAAAGGAGGACTTCATTACCTCTCAAGGCCCCCTTTATCCAGATAGTATTCCTGCGGGCCCGCCAATCACACAGGAAGAAGAAGAGGAGGAGGAGGATTGTGTCAGCATGGAGGTGGAGGATAACACTCAGAATCAGCAGCAGTCTTCAAGGGATCGTTATCAGTCCCCAGAAATCCATGGAGTTGTACGTGGCTGGAAGGAGGTGGTTGAGGATCATGTGATCCTTAGTGACCCAGGGGACTCAGGATCGAATGCCTCTGCATGGCCTCCCTGATCCTGCAAAGCCTGTGAAAGGACCCTAGGATTCGTGGTATCAAGGAGAGGGATCATTACTGGCTGGCAACCCTTCTTGATCCACGTTACAAGGGTAAGGTTGCAGAACTTATCCAACCTTCGCAGAGGGAGCAGAGGATGAAACATCTTTGGGAGGCCTTGCAGAAAGGTTTGTGCAATGCGTTTCCAGAGCCTGGGAGGTTACAACTTCCTGGTGCTGGACAACGTGTTAATGAAGCTTCGTTCAGTTACAGAAAGAGCAGTGGAGAAGGTGGCCGGCTGACCGATGCCTTCAGACAATTCTTCAGTCCTCAGCGCCAAGGTTTGATCGGTTCCAGCAACCATCGCTAGCGTCTGAATTACATGGTGCAGGAATATCTAGGGGCAAGATCAGACTTGGAGACCTTTCCAACAGAACATCCACTGGGTTACTGGGTCTTGAGGATGGACCACTGGCCAGAACTTGCTCAATATGCAATTGAGCATTCAGTGCTGCTGGAGGCTTTGTAACCAATCACAGAGTGCACCTGTCCCCAGACTCTGTTGATAGACTCAAATTCATAAAAATGAATCAGTCTTGGATCACCAGCTACAATGCACCTGATGCTGATGTAACCCATTGATTTTTCTTTGGATGTGGGACTGCAAGACTGCATATGCTGAGTGACTATCCTATTATGCTGAGTGACTATCCTATTCCTCCTCAATCTTCATGATGATAGCTTCTAACAATATTTTTGGTTCAGGGCACCACCACCACTGCCCAAGGCCCAAGTTTTCTGCCCGTGTTTAACAGGGACGCGTAATTACAACTTTTAATCTAATATTTCACAGCAGGGCCCGTTCCTGCACTCAACAAGAGTATCTGTGAGGCTTTACAGTGTTGTGCCACCACCACCACTACCACCACCACCGCCTAAGGCCCAATTTTTCTGCCCCTGTTTAACAGGGGCATGTAATTACAATTTGCTTTAATATTTCACAGCAGGGCTCGTTCTTGCGCTCAACAAGAGAATCTGTGAGGGGTGACAGTGTTGTGGCACCACCACCACTGCCTAAGGCCCAATTTTTCTGCCTCTGTTTAACAGGGGTGCGTAATTACAATTTTTGATCTAATATTTCACAGCAGGGCCCATTCCCGCGCTCAACAAGAGTATCTGTGAGTCTTTACAGTGTTGTACCACCACCGCCTAAGGCCCAATTTTTCTGCCCCTGTTTAACAGGGGCATGTAATTACAATTCTTGATATAATATTTCACAGCAGGGCCCGTTTCAGCGCCCACCAAGAGTAACTGTGAGGGCTTACAGTGTTCTGGTACCACCAACACCTAAGGCCCAATTTTCCGCAGAGTGTATAGGGCAGGCCGTATAGTATATACAGGCGGTTCCCTATTTTCAAACATCCGATTTACAAACGACTCCTACTTACAAACGGAGAGAGACAACAGGAAGTGAGAGGAAATCTACCCCTAGGAAGGGAAATTCTCTCCTGTAAGAGTTAATAAGAGTTGTAAGTAAGTTGTATACAAATATGGGAAAAAGGTGTCTCCACTGATGCTTTATCACCAATCCTTGATTTCCTAATAACCCAAAATTTTCAAAATCCAATTGTTATTGGGACAGAAAGTGAGGTGAAATCTTCTGAACAGGGGCACAGACAGCAAAACAAATGTTACAGGGGTGATAACCCTTCCCTATGTTAAAAAGCTTAAAAATAGATTTTTTGGCTGCAGCTACACTTAAAAAAATGTACCTGTTCCAAATTACAAACAGATTCAACTTAAGAACAAACCTACAGTCCCTATCTGGTTTGTAACACGAGGACCGCCTGTATACTGCTGTTCAGAGTATATAGGGTCTGGGGGCCCCACGCCTTTTTTTTTTAAATTTGGGTGCGGGGTTCCCCTTAATATCCATACCAGACCCAAAGGGCCTGGTAATGATTTTCATCTATATTACCGGGACCCGACATTACATTACAGCCGCAAGCAGTTTTAAATGACTTTTATTCCTTTAGAAATGTCATTTTGTGCAGGGACTGTTCTAAGCATGGGAAAAATGCGCCACTTTACAGGCATACTATAGACACCCCCCGGTACGATATTTAAAGGAATATTTCACTTTTATTGTTTCACTTTAAGAATTATTAAAATCACTGCTCCTGAAAAAACGTTCGTTTTTAAAACTTTTTTTGCATTGATACATGTCCCCTGGGGCAGGACCTGGGTCCCCAAACAGTTTTTATGACAATAACTTGCATATTAGCCTTTAAAATTATCCCTTTTGATTTTTCACGTTCGTGTCCCATAGACTTTAACGGTGTTCTCACAAATGTTTAGCCTGTTCGCATGTTCTCCCGCGAACCGGATCAGGGGGTGTTCGGCTCATCCCTAGTCAGGAATGTATTCATGCACACTGGTAACATTAATAAAAGGTTAATGTTTTGGCTAATATTACTGTATGCTATAATCCTTTTCATTGTTGTACCAAATGAAGGAGATGTTTATTGTCCACTTTGTATCTTCATTGCAGGGAGAACCCAGAACGGATCTTTGAAGGATATTTCGAGGTTCTGTGCCCCATAAATTCAGATAAAGGTAATTTGCTACCCTGTCCCCTTTATTTACCTTCCTATACCACCACTGATGATTAATCCAGCTGTGCTGTTTATGTATATTGTGATTCTTATGCTCAGTTCACACCTAACGCTTTTATTGACGAGTTCAAAATGAAGATTTCCATCGCATTCTATGGTTCCTGTTCACACCTAAATGTCGTGTGGCTTAGCTCAAAGCTCATAATAGTACATGAACTTCTCTAGGACAGACTAGTACATTTTAGGTCCCTAAAGACTTTCATGGGAGCCTCTGAAAAATACACTTAACCTAATTTTTTTTTACATAATTTCTTGCCTCTTCTTCTCCTAGTAACTAGGTCTTCATTGGTCAAAACTAGGGACCTTAGATTGTAAGCTCCTTGAGGGTAGGGACCGATGTGAATGTACAATGTATATGTAAAGCGCTGCGTAAATTGACGGCGCTATATAAGGACCTTAAATAATAATAATAAGTAATAATAAAACATTGAAAGCACCCAAAAACACTTGTACAAGCATAAAATAAAAAATGCTCATAAAATGGTTGGAGAAGCTCAAATGTGAACTTAAACTCACTGTTACTTTAAACACATTTACATTAACTTTTATCATTTAGTCCATATATTGCTAATAAAATAAAAACTTTTAAAAGCTTTTTTATTTTATATTTTATGAGTGTAGATAGGGTTGCCACGTTTTCTTCAAGCCAAACCCGAACACTTTAGCGGCACACCGCAAAAAAAAAATTGTAGTATACAGTATTGATATATTTTGTCACTAAATAACATTTCTAATCATATGGAGTTAATCACAGGAGTCTCCGTCTACATCTGAATAGGCAGAGTTCCCCTTTAGATCTGAACCCGCAGAGTTCCTTTTAACATCTGAATCCACCCAGCTACCCTTTATATTTGAATCCGCCCAGTTCCCTCTTTACATCTGAATCCATAGACTTCCCCCTTTACATCTGAATCCACAGAGTTCCCACTGTAAGAGGGGACTCTGCAGACTCTGGTGTAAGGGATAACTCTGGGGACTCTGAATTAAGGCGGAACACTAAGAACTGTGATGTAAGGAGGGGACTGTCAGGATGGGCATGACAGTAGACAAGATAACTCCTCTGGATGAACTTCTGTGCACAGGCTACCTGTGGGTTTTTCTTTGTTGCCCAAACAGTTTCTGTGGCAGTTGTGGCTGAAATCTTTCTTGGTCTACCTGACCTTGGCTTGGTATTAAAAGAGCCCCTAATTTTCCACTTCTTAATAAGTGATTAAACAGTACTGACTGGCATATTCAAGGCTTTGGATATCTTTTTATATCCTTTTCCATCTTTGTAAAGTTTCATTACCTTGTTACGCAGGTCTTTTGACTGTTCTTTTCTACCTCCTCATGGCTCAGTGTCTAGCCTGCTTGGTGCATCCATGTGAGAGCTAACAAACTCATTGACTATTTATACACAGACACTAATTGTGATTCAAAAAGCCACAAATGTGGGAAATTACCTTTAATTGCCATTTTAACCTGTGTGTGCCACCTTCTGTGCCTGTACCAAGGCCAAACATTCCAGTGTATGTAAACTTTTTGTCAGGGCCTTTTGGCTGATTTCTGTTATCATTATGATTTAAAAAGGATCCAAAAAACTATGTGATAATAAATGGCTTCATGTGATCACTATCCTTAAAGTGATTGTAAAAAATAACAAACATGTTATACTTACCTCCACTGTGCAGCTCGTTTTGCACAGAATGACCCCGGTCCTCCTCTTCTGGGGTCCCTCGGCGGCTCTCGCGGCTCTCACGGCTCCTCCTCAGATCAGAGAAGCGTTCTCCCTGGGGGTTACCTTGCGGGCGCACTCCTGAGTCCAGCATTTGCATCCATAGACACAAATGCCATACTCAGCCCCGCCCCCCAGCGCCCATGTCATTGAATTTGATTGACAGCAACGGGAGCCAATGGGTGCGCTGCTATCAATCTATCCAATCAAGGGACTCCATGCAGAGAGGGAGAGCCCCCCTCTCAGCTGGCTAGCACGGGAATACATCCTCCCGTGTCCTCTGTGCGCTCTGCAAATCTGTCATCGGGGCCCCAATTTACGGGTAGCGCGCGCCCCCCAAAAAAGCATCAGTGGAGCTCCCGGCTGTTTTAGTGAGAGCAGAGTGAAAGCTCCGCCCACACACCTGAATGTATGTAGGTAGTTTGGCTGGCCAGGTATGTCCTTACACCAAAGAAATGCCTGAATGTTTAAACCCTGAGCTGTGTTATTCAACTGTAAAGCTGTGCATTGCTGAAAGTTCTCTGACCATCTCCTGTATAATGTCTGCAGTCTCTGATTGTCTCCTGCAGTATGTCTGTAATCTTTAATTGTCTCCTGCAGTATGTCCACAGTCTCTGGTAATCTCCTGCAGTATGTCCGCAGTCTCTGGTAATCTCCTGCAGTATGTCCGCAGTCTCTGGTAATCTCCTGCAGTATGTCCGCAGTCTCTGATTGTCTCCTGCAGTATGTCCGCAGTCTCTGGTAATCTCCTACAGTATGTCCGCAGTCTCTGGTAATCTCCTGCAGTATGTCCACAGTCTCTGATTGTCTGCTGCAGTATGTCCGCAGTCTCTGATTGTCTCCTGCAGTATGTCCGCAGCCTCTGATTGTCTCCTGCAGTATGTCCGCAGTCTCTGATTGTCTCCTGCAGTATGTCCGCAGTCTCTGATTGTCTCCTGCAGTATTTGGGATTGCTCCACTGCTCAGTGGGAGGTAATGATGTGCATTAACCTCTAGCAACCAATCAGAGAACAGTGGTGATCTGCTTTAATCTCTAGCAACCAATCAGTAAGTGGTAATGATGTGCTATAACCCCTAGAAACTAATTAGTGAGCGCTAATAATGTACATTAACCTCTAGCAACCAATTGGCAAGTAGAAATTATGTGTTGTAACCTCTAGAAACCAGCCAGTGAGCAGTAAGGATAGGCTATAACCTCTGGCAAACAATTGCAATCGCTGTGTGATCTGCTGCAGTAAACTGATTTTGAGTCTACCTGCTATTTTTTGTATGTCTTAGAATGGAAGGGGGGGCCCAGGGGCGTAACTACCACCATAGCGACCCATGCGGGCGTTATGGGGCCCGCAGCCGAGTGGGGCCCAGTGAGGATAAGAGTACTGCCGGCACAGTCTCCCAGCCAGGGGAAGAGAGAGGAAAGGAAGAGGCGAACTGTCCGTATCAGCAGAGAGCTGAATTGCCTGATGTAAGAGCTTTCATTAGAACTTCCAGTGTTCCTGGGGCTCACGTCACATAGCTCCACCTTTTGGCCCGGTGCCTTTGATAGACAGAACGCCGATCCAATGCGGGACATGTGACGTCATCAAAGGCGTCGGGCTAAGAGGTGGGGCTATGTGACGATGAGCCCCAAGAAGACAGGATATTCAAATGAAAGCTATTACAGCGGGCAATCCCACTCTCTGCTGATCCGGGTGGCTTACCTCTTCCTCTGCATAGGTGGGGCTGTATGGGGCACAGGCAGACCAGGCTGTATTGGGCACAGGTCACGCTGTATGGGGCACAGGTCACACTGCATTGGGCACAGGTCACGCTGCATTGGGCACAGATCACGCTGTATGTAGCACAGGTCACGCTGCATTGACACTAGGGCAGCTGTGGGGGGGGCTGTTTGTAGGGGGGCCCCATACAACATTTTGCTATGGGGCCCTGCTATTTCTAGTTACGCCCCTGGGGGGGCCCCAAGAAAATGTCTGCCCAGGGCCCAATCAAAATTAAAGATGGCCCTGAGCAATACTCATCCATCCATCCATGCTCAGCAATACTCATCCATCCATCCATGTTCAGCAATACTCATCCATCCATCCACACTCAACCATACCCAGCCATACTCAGCCATACCCTCCCCAGTCATCCCATCCATACTCAGCCATACTCAGCCAGCCATACTCAGCCATACTCAGCCATACTCAGCCATACTCAGCCAGCCATACTCAGCCATACTCGACTCAGCCATACTCAACCATACCCACTAACCCCATGGCTCAACCATGCTTATCCATCCCCATCTATGGCTCATCCATGCCACTACAGTGCCACAAAGTGTAATAGGTAGTCAAATTAGATTTGAAACGTATGCCCCTAGAACGCCTGATGGTGCTCCCTGCCTGTTGGGCCTCTGTATGTGGCCAGGCTGTGTAAAAGTCTCACACATGTGGTATCGCCATACTCAGGAGGATTAGCATTAATGTTGTGGGGTGTAATTTTTGCCATGTACATGCTATGTGTTAGAAATATTGTATAAATGGACAACTTTGTGTAAAAAAAAAATGAGTTTACATTTTCTTTCCAAATTTTCCAAAAACTTGTAGAGAAAAACGACATGTTCAAAAGACTCAATATGCCTCATAGATTATACGTTGGGGTGTTTTCTTTTCATAATGGGGGCTCCTAGAATGCCTGAAGGTTCTCCCTGCATGTTGGGCCTCTGTATGTGGCCACGCCGTGTAAAAGTCTCACACATGTAGTATCGCCAAACTCAGGAGGAGTAGTAGAATGTATTTTGGGGTGTAATATGTGCATGTCTACTTTCCAAAAAGAGGTCATTTGGGGGGTATTTGTACTTTCCTGGTTTTTTAGGGTCTCAATAAATGAGATCGGCCACCAGTACATCAGGTGTGATCAATTTTCAGTGATTGGCACCATAGCTTGTGGACTCTATAACTTTCACAAAGACCAAATAATATACAACGATTTGGTTTATTTTTACCAAAGATATGTAGCAGTATGAATTTTGGCCAAAATTTATGAAGAAAAATTACTAATTTGCAAAATTTTATAACAGAAACAAAGAAAGATGTATTGTTTTTTCTACAGAATTTTTGGTCTTTTTTCGATTATAGTGCAAAAAATAAAAAACCCAACGATGATTAAGTACCACCAAAAGAAAGCACTATTTGTGTGAAAAAAAGGACAAAAAATTCATATAGGTACAGTGTTGCATGACTGAGTAATTGTCATTCAAAATGTGAGAGCACTGAAAGCTGAAAATTGGTCTGGTTAGCAAGGGAGTTTAAGTGCCCAGTGGTTAAGTGGTTAAACAAAAGACAGTTTTTTTTTGGCATGATCAGTCATATTTTCAATAGTAATGCCAAAATTTCACAATTTCTGCCAGGGTATGCAAACTTTAAAGCACTACTGTATATATAAAATATATTTAATGTATATTAAGACATGTGTAAATACCTGATTTCACTTTTATAATCCCCTGTTCCAGCAGCACTCAGACTGGGAGAGGGTGGGGCTAATCAGGTGAGCTGGAGGCAAATATTCTGACACAAATCCTGCTGACCAAAGAGAACAGAAAGTCTGAGAATGTGCTTGTCCAGCATTACTCCTGTTCCAGGAACTGAATCTTAAAGGTGGAAAGCATTGCAGATACTGCAAAGTTAATATTGATATTGACATAAGCCTACACTGTGCGATACATAGACTCCCTGCACTGTGTGTCATTGTGTACTGTGATACTTGAAGACAGATTAGGTAAGAGGAAGTACTTTGCTCTATTTATTATACTGCATGTTCTCCCATATTCTACTGCTATTAAAGGGAAATTACATCATAACCTATTTTAGTGAGGAAAGGCTTTTGCTTGCTTGAAAGTCCATATTTTTATAATGTTATTTCATATATATTTGCAGACTCCCCCTGCTGGGGGTTGTCTGTATTTCAGACCAGGCAATCAGAGTTCTTGCTGAACTGCTCTCTGCAGTAGCTGCCAATTATACTAGATTGTAAGACCCTTGTAGATTGTAAGCCCTCTGATCCCTCCTGTATTGAATTGTATTGTAACTGCACTGTCTGCCCCCATGTTGTAAAGCGCTGCTTAAACTGTTGGTGCTATATAAATCCTGTATAATAATAATAACACTTATGCTGCATGGTCCTACCAGTAACTCCCTTCTGGGCTTCTGACTGCCCTGGTTTACTTTGATTACACTTATTTACTCTTGGAGTGAGACAATGGTAGAGTGGCTGATGGTAAAATGGTCTTTGTGTATTTTTACTATTTTTTGAGACACTGCTAAATGAGGTAGTTGATGTTTTATAGCCCTTTCTTTTCAGTGCAGTGGCTGCTAACCCTTTGCAGTCAGTGGTGGCCCGTACATTAAGGAGTGCACGGGTGCTGCCCCCTCTATCACGCCACTCCCCTATATGTATCATGGATAGATTCATGCATAGCATGAATCTATCCATGGCCGCTGCGGCCACCCCCTATTCAGGCGTCCGGCCCCTTTCGGAAGCCGGGCACCTGAATTACAGTGGCGGGGGTGTTTTTTTGAAGCATCTGATTAGAGCCATAGGCTCTAATAGGCTTCGAAATAGGGCGGACTCGGATCACCTGCTGCCTGACCCGCCACAAAAATGGGGTAAGTGCCGTTCAGACAGCTAGCGGGTGGGGGTCACAGTGGCTACATTTGATGGTCACAGTGGCTGCATTTGATGGTCACAGTGGCTGCATTTGATGGGTACAGTGGCTGCATTTGATGGGTACAGTGGCTGCAATTGATGGGTACAGTGGCTGCAATTGATGGGCACAGTGGCTGCAATTGATGGGCACAGTGGCTGCATTTGATGGGCACAGTGGCTGCATTTGATGGGCACAGTGGCTGCAATTGATGGGCATAGTGGCTGCAATTGATGGCACAGTGGCTGCATTTGATGGGCACAGTGGCTGCATTTGAGGGCACAGTGAGGCTGCAATTGATGGGGTTTTTTCAGTATTTTTCAGACTTTTTCAGTTTGTTTGCACAAATTTTGAGCACCATCTGCCACTGTTTGCAATGCTCGCCAGCTCCAACCAGTACCTTCAACCCCCTTCCAGTGCCTTTTGAAGCCCCTCCAATGCCCCCAGCCCAAACCAGCTCTAGAGTTTGCCAATGCCCCCAGGCGTCCTTCAATGCCTCCAACACTTTTAACAGCCTGATATACTGCCCCCTCCACATCTCACCAGCCCCCTACAGTGTCCCACTGCCCTCTTTAGTCCTAGAGTTCCTGAGCCCAACCAGTCCTCCCACATGCCTCCCAACATTTTGAGATGGGAATGAGGGACACCTAATAACAAATGTATGTAGGCATAGGACACGCCCCCCTGCTAACCCCCTTAAAGGAGAATTAACCAAAAAAAAAGGTTAATTAAATTCACAAGGATTTTTCTTTACCATTACTATTCCTTTATGTTGGCTTTTAAAATGTACAAATGCAGCAATTTTGAAACTGCATAAAAGGTTTAGCACTGGGAAATACTTTTTGAAACATTAAAAGTGCATTTTATATACAACTATATGGATCAGACCAAAATGAGGAACAAATGAGGAGGAATGAGGGACAGAGGGACCTTGTTCCAAATCAGGGACAGTCCCTCGAAATCAGGGACAGTTGGGAGCCATGCCTCCCACCCCCTATCCAGTGTGTGTAAATCCGTCTGTGTGAGTCAGAGCAATGACTCATTGTAGTAAATCATCCATCATCAGACTGTTGCGTCCCAGGTGGCTCTACGAGAGACAACATGCCTGACGAAGAATGCATATAATTATGAGAATTATAGCTCACCCCAAGCCTTCCATATCACTCTCTTGTACATTCGTACTTTCTTATTCAATCCACCCTTCACTTAATCTTTTCTTCACTCTAGACACGTCATCTGGATCCTAGTATCTTATATCTCAGTCATCTTAATTTCTGATACATTGTAATTCCAAATAAAATTAGTTACTGTCTCCAGATTATTTTGAGCTGTTAAAAGTGTTTTCCTTATAATGGCCTTAAAAAGCCCTCAAGACTACGTAACAATCTTTCTGGTAAAAAAAAACAACTCTCTGTTGTCTCAGTAAAGGTCTCCTACCACTGCTGGGGTTCTCATCTCAACCTCAGTGTTCCAGATTGGTGTGGTTTGCTGCTCCGATTAACAAGCACCTAACTTATTTTCCATTCAAACACCACAATTCGGGTATGCTAGAATCCTTGCATTATATATTTAGTAAAAGGTAAACTCCAGTCCTTGGATTGTTCCTGATCTACAGAGTTTTCTGTCTGTCTTTCAGATCCAGAGCTTAAACGACAATTTCCTGATGTTTTTGATGACCAGGTAAGAGTATGCTATGTAACTGTCTTTTCATTGGCATGGAAGACGAGCATGTGGGAGGGGATATTATATTGAAAGACCTGATGGACCTTTGCATTGTATATACACAATATTGCCAAAAGTATTGGGACACCTGCCTTTACATGCACATGAACTTTAATGGCATCCCAGTCTTAGTCCGTAGGGTTCAATATTGAGTTGGCCCACCCTTTGTAGCTATAACAGCTTCAACTCTTCCACAAAGTTTAGGAGTGTGTCTATGGGAATGTTTGACCATTCTTCCAGAAGCGCATTTGTGAGGTCAGACACTGATGTTGGACAACAAGGCCTGGTTCGCAGTCTCCACTCTAATTCATCCCAAAGGTGTTCTATCGAGGTTAGGTCAGTAAAGGTCTTCTACCGCTGCAGTTTGGAGCCTTCCCAGAAGAGTTGAAGCTGTTATAGCTGCAAAGGGTGGGCCAACTCAATATTGAACCCTACGAACTAAGACTGGGATACCATTAAAGTTCATGTGCGTGTAAAGGCAGGTGTAAAGGCATGTTACATATACAATAAATATGGAAAAAATAGAAATAAAGACCTGTAAATAAAAAAAGGAACTAATATACTGAGTACTATCATTATATGTATATATTCTGCACTGTTTTGAGTATGCATTATTCTTGCAATGGTTGTTCAGAGTCAGATATGAAGGGTTTCATTATGTATAGTAGTTGCTATCTTGTCAACTGCCTGAATTCATGCTGATAACTCGTGCTGTCTCCCAGCTACCAAGTGAGACTTCTTTAAACTCTTGGGAGTTGGGTTTAGATGTTGTGTTCAAATGGTGGTCCTATGATTGTCTAAGTTTCATCCAGGAAGACTGTTATTTTCTGATAATCAAGGCAAAGTGTGAAGTTATTGGGCATATTGTGTTATAATTTACAGTAAATACCACTGCCTCATTTATATATAAATATATATGTATATCTACCATATTTTATTTTTTTCTAGGACTCGGTAACAACGCTTACAAAGTTTTGCTTCCCTTTTCACCTGAAAAGGTAAAAATGCTGCTGTCTGATTCTCATGTCATTGCTAATTCAAAGCTCAACTCAAACCTTTTGTAAATCCCAGACATAATAACATTTGTAAATAGTATATATTTTCATTGTTGTTTTCTTATGCCTGCTCCAGTTTCCATTTGCCCAATGCTTACATTTTGTCATTACACTTTCTTCTTAGCAGCAATAAAAATGTTCACATTGGACAACACAATTACTACCAGTTACC
Source organism: Lithobates clamitans (assembly GCA_037952925.1). Lineage (NCBI taxonomy): Eukaryota > Metazoa > Chordata > Amphibia > Anura > Ranidae > Lithobates > Lithobates clamitans. The sequence continues at coordinate 263,483 of JBBGZY010000333.1, read as the reverse complement.
TTACATTTTCTTTTGTAAACCCCTGAATACCCTTTTACTCTTCTTGTGTTATCTGTAGGGATGCACCGATACCATTTTTTTTTACAATGAGTACAAGTACCGATACTTTTTTTTTAGTACTCGCCGATACCAATTACCGATACCCACCACAACTGTTTTGTTTTCACTTCAGCTGTCAGCAATGATACAAAGCATTGAAAAGTTATTTACAAATGAAATAAATAGATTTTTTTTTTAATTTTGCACTTTTTCAATGTGAAATGTGTAATTCACATTCACAAAGCAAACAAAAAAAAGTTTTAATTGTTTATCGATTATAAAATAGACGTGAACAAAAAAAAGCAGGATAAATAATTAAATAGAGGAGAACAGGGAGTTAATTAAGGCCCCTTTCACACGAGGCGGGCTCCGTTTCTACGGAGCCCGCCTCGGTCCGCCGGCTCAGCGGGAGATCAGTCCGTTGATCTCCGCTGAGCCGGCGGATGACAGGTCCCTCTCTGCTCACTGAGCGGGGAGGGGCTTGTCAGGCGCCGCTGCCGCCTATGGAGGGATCGGACGAAAACGGACAGCGTGTCCGTTTTCGTCAGATCTCACACGATCCGATCCGCCAGCGACGGATCTGGACGTAGAGCCCATACGTCTGCTTTTAGCGGATCGGACGGGGTCGGATGTCAGCGGACATGTCTCCGCTGACATCCGACGGTCCATAGGCTAACATGGATCGCCCGTTCAGGTCCGCCGTCAAAACTGACAGGCGGATCTGAACGGTCCGATCGTGTGAAAGGGGCCTAAGGCTGATTAGAGTAAATTAAGGGTTTATAAGAGGTTAAACAGAGGAACATTTGTTCACCCCTTTGATCTGCAGATGAAGAACCTGAAAGATACAAAAAGAAACAATGTTTCTTTTTATTTTAGTGCAATGTTGTTAATAAACTATACTTGTGTAAATACTCGGTATCGGCACCGATACTAGTATCGGTGTAACCCTAGTTATCTGTATACTCATATACGTTTGTATACATTCAAATATTTTCAATAAAATCTATATTGTGAAAAAAAAAAGAAACTCTACAAGGCTTGGGGGGGGGGTGGGTTTTTTTTTGTTACTGACCTGTAAAATTTGTCAGGAAAGAAGCATTTTGCACACTTGAAGTTATGAGTCTTATGACTAAGGCCCACAGAGGCTGAAGCACGTCAACATCTTTCCTGTTGGATTTTATCCCCTGTTTGTGTGGATGATGAAAACAATTTTGAAACACTGCAATCCACCAAGTTGCCAGCTTTTTCAGAACTTATAATGTAGAGTGGCTTGCAGAGGCTGAGTGCAAGGCACCTGTGCATGATTTTCCCTGTTAAGGTGAGTTGACTGGGTTGCAGCGTTGTTTGTTTGGTTTCATTTGCCGATACGAACTGATGGTGTCTAGGCAGTTCCTTGATCTCTTGCTCATGGAAAAGTCAGCATTATCCAACAAAATATCTGAGGAAAGAATTTTCCAAAGCTGCCCATTGGCATTAGAGAACAGTCAGGCAGGCAACCACCGAACTCAGGATGTTTGCTGTACCAGATTCCCTGTAGACCAGCTACCAGGGTTTCTCCACATAGTTCCTTAAGAATAGATGATTGATCTCCCATCTGATGATGCCTACATAGTTCCAGGAGCAGCAACATTTGGCACAGCCAGAGGCATGACATCACAGATATTTTTAGCTGTCTGTTAGGGTGACATTCTGACCACCACTCCAAGAAGGGGCATTCTTATTACATGCTTCCAATATACGTGGCATTATTTCTGCTGACCATCAATGAATTGGTTTTACAATTGTTCCCTGAGACCTGAAAATTATTTCAAGGGTTCTTCTGGGGTAAAAAGGTTGAGAAAGGCTGATGTAGACAGACAGTCCTGGCAGCAGCCTATGTCAAGGGGATCAATGGATTGAGTTTTTCTAATGCCGCGTACACACGAGCGAACTTTCCGGCGGACTAGGCCCGACGGTCTTTCCGACGGACTTTCTGACTAGGTCTGACGGACTTCCCGAACCAACAGACTTGGCCACACACGATAGGACTAAGTCCGTTCATAAGTCTGTTCGGTTTGAACGTGATGATGTAAACGGGACTAAAAAAGGAAGTTCAATAGCCAGTAGCCAATAGCTTCGCTTGCGTCGTATTTGGTCCATCGGACCAGCACACAGACGAACATTTTTCCCAATTTTAGTTCATCGGACTTTGAGTCCATCGGACAGATTTGAAACATGTTCTATTTCTAGGTCCGTCGGATTTTTATCCCAAAAAGCTATCGGACTAGCCCACACACTAGTCCCGTCGGACCTAGTCCGCTGGAAAGTCCGCTCGTGTGTACGCGGCATAGCTTGTCTAATCACAAACTTCCCAGAGTCCAGTCAGATGGGACTAACCATGTCTATCACCTGGACATTGCTGCTAAAAGTGGGAAATTCACACTTAATGTTTAAGAGCGCCTTTATTCTGGATTTATGCCAGAAAGAAAAAAATGTATGTGCCAACACTAGGCATTGCAATACACTGACATGCATCAATGCATTTTATGTGAAGGATTTTATTCAATATACTTGAATAACAAAATATAGGTCAACATGCTTTCAATGCAGCATGGAGGAATTTTGCACAATGGGTTGGGGTGAACAGGTCTTACCAAAACAATGCATTTGAAATGAACCCTCAGATACATGGCAATTGTTCTGGTGTAAACAGGAATGTCTGTTCTGTTCAATATAACCAATAAGATTCTTCATTCATTTTCCCAGTGTAACACAGAAGAGTAAAACAATGGTGCGATTGGTTTGACTATCTACTATGGTACCAAAAAAACGAAATGTAGTGTTAAAGTTACCAGTGTATGTATCAAAAAAACATATCATCCATAGGCTGTTCCTACATACAGGCATACCCCACTTTTAAGTACACAATGGTACCAGAGCATGTATGTAAAACGACAATGTACTTAAAGTGAAGCAATAACTTTTTTCATGTACTGCATTGCAATAGTCATTCAGTCATAACTGATTGCCTAGGCAAACCTGCCGACCCCAAAATCAGATGTGTGGCATGGCAGTGCCATGTCAAGCTGACCAAGATTAGATATTGACGCCAATTTTTAAAAACCGGGAGCAGTGCCATGTCAAGCTGACCAAGATTTTCCATAGACACCAATGTGTTCGTACTTGCGAGTGTATATAGAGTGAGTGTGCATAAAGCGGGGTATGTCTGTACTCTGCTCAGCTTCTGTTTCACTGTTGCACCATTTATTGCCCTTGTCACCTGTTCTTCTGTATCATTTCTCAACTTTGTCTCCCCCAAAACAATGCCACCAAAATATAGATGGCAGAACTCATCCGTCCAGCATTTCAGCTTTACACTGACCGACCTCCAGGGCTACCAGCGGTTTGGTTTTTGTCGGCTGTCTGTAGAGGCAAGGAGCTGTACGTGTATCCTCAGGTGAGTGGCTCCTCCTGAAAGTTAGATCCCCAACTGTCTAAACCAATTTGTATCAATTTTTTTTTTAGGTTGGACCTCAGTAGGTTATGATCAAAGGAAGTGAACATATGTTTTCATTCTTTGTTTTTTGTTTTTTTAAAACAAATAAATATGAAATATTACATATGCATCTTATGTATGCCCATCTGGACGACATGTACACCTGAGTGATTTAAAGTGTGATTTGAAACATCTCAATGCTTGACAGTCAAATTTCCATTATATTTAATAGTGCCTATTCACACCTGCTCATCATTTGAAAAAGTAAATGGGCCTTTCTTAGGACACAGTCAATTACTTTGGCCCAAATAGACATTAATGGCAGCGCGTAAAAAAAATGTGAAAAACAAACAAAAAGTGCATTTTTTTCTTGCCTAAAAATGGGTAATCTCTACTAAAAATGATATAAAAAAAACCTCAAGTATTAAAGACATGCTTAAATGCCCAGGATAGAGATCTCTATGACTAAGCCCAATCAGGGTAAAATGTGTCAACAATTGTGGCTACAGATGAGAGAACTGGGTGGTATACTGTTACTGTTAATATTGTATGATTACTTATGCGCTGCTATGTGAGGTGTAAAAAAAAAAATGTGCAATGCGAGGAACTGCTGCAAAACTGTCAATGGCAAAACACCTATCACTCAAAGTGATTATATAGCAAGGCAAACGGTTTAGACAAATACAACGAAAACATAAATACACAAAATAAATCTTATACTGTTCCCTATAACACTGTGCTCAGTGATATCATACACAATACTGTGAGATATCAGTGAAAACGTCCAAAAAGGAAAAATAAAATACTTTTAAAGTCCACATTATAGAAGAAATATTTCAAGGTGCAAAAAATAAAAACGTGATGTCCATCCATATAAGGATAGCTGTGTACTATAAAGCCATTACCCGACACCTCTGGATGCAGTGCTTGCTCACTTTAAATTTATACCCATTACAGGTCTTGCTGCACCTTTGAGAAACGTATTTTGTTTGCTCAGTATGCCTTCAGCTAGGCAGCCTCCTCTTGCACGATGCTTTCAAGCTAGCAGCTTAAGAGCAAATGCTCTGGGTATGTGAAAAAAAAAAAATTGCTCATAGCTTATTATGCTTTATATAAGACATCTTTTTAATAGATTAAAAATCACTTACAGGAATGCTTCTTGTTTACAACACATAAGTATATAAAATCCACAGCGACAGATCACCTCCTCACTGTTGCTTCTGGGTCCAGGAGATACCGAAAGTGACATCACTGGCTCTGCCCGATGCGTTGCGTCACTTGTCATGTGACTTCCTCAGGGTAGCAACTCACAGTTTACACCAGATTCCTCCTACCCTGAGGAAGTCACATGACAAGTGACTCAACGTGTCGGGTGAAGCCAGTGGCGTCACTTTCCGTGTCTCCTGGACCCAGAAGCAATGGTGAGGACGTGGTATACTTGGATTTTGCAAAAGCATTCAATACAGTTCCCCACACACGGCTCATGTGTAAGGTAAAGTCTACAGGCTTTGAAACATCAGTTTGTAAATGGATAGAAAACTGGCTAAAAGACTGAATTTAGAGAGTAGTGGTTAATGATTCATACTCTGAATGGTCTAAGGTTATCAGTGGTGTACCAAAAGGTTCAGTGTTGGGACCCTTACTTTTTAATACCTTTATAAATGATCTAGGGTCTGGGATTAAAAGTACCATTTCAGTCTTGGCAGATGACACCAAGCTATGCAATGGAATAACGTCCTTACAGGATGTGCTGTGGTTTCCAAAACGAGCAAAGTCCTTTCTTGTATTAAGAGAGGTATGGACTCCAGAGAGAGAGATATCATTTTGCCTCTGTACAAATCATTGGTAAGACCTCATCTGGAATATGCAGTTCAGTTTTGGGCACCAGTCCACAAAAAGGATATCGGGGAACTGGAGAAAGTGCAGAGAAGGGCAACTAAACTGATAAGAGGCATGGAGGAGCACAGCTATGAGGAAAGGTTAGAGGGACTGAATTTATTTTCTCTTGAGAAGAGGAGATTAAGGGGGGATATGATCAACATGTACAAATATATAAGGGGTGCATATAGTGAACTTGGTGTTGAGTTATTCACTTTACGGTCAACAAAGAGGACAAGGGGGCACTCTTTATGCCTAGGTGAAAAGAGATTTCATCTCAAAATATGTAAAGATTTCTACACAGTAAGAGCTGTGAAAATGTGGAATAGACTCCCTCCAAAGGTGGTTCTGACCAGCTCAGTACATTGCTTTAGGAAAGGCCTGGATGCCATTAAGAATTAATGGTACCCCTAGGCGTCTGCTAAAAAGCAGCACATTTTTCCTGCGGGTGCAGGAACATGGGCGATTTACACGCATTACCATACCCGCATAAGTGTAAAATTAGCCTTAATTGATCTTTAAGTGCTTTGAGATACTCACAACATTCTACAGAGCTCCTAGGTGACAGATAGATATAAACCTACAGTGTGTTTTAGTGCCTTTATACATGTGGTGTGGAGATATATTTAATTGTCTTTTTTACCTTACTTTTCAGCTGTTTACCATGGTTTGAGCTTTTCTATAAACTACTTAACCATATTTCTGAGCACCTAGTAAAGGACCAGGTAATATGTCCATCCTTTCTACACCTCTCGTCCTTTGTGTGCCCCTTATTTTCTTTCTCAGTCTCTCTCTTTTCCTTTTATTAAATCCAAACCATGAAATCACAGATTTTCTTTTCTTTAAAATCCCATTTCACAACACTAAACTTCAGTAGAGCTTGTGACACAATAAATGCTTAGCACTGCACCCAAAGGGTGGTAATAACAATTTTTTCCCCAGAAGTTCAGAGGCTGCCCACCACCATAAACACCAGTCCATTCACAGCAGCTCCGAAAACACAGTCTAGGGGATGTCTTTTTATGATTTATTGCTTGAAGAACTTAAAAACAGGGCATGGGATACCTAAAAATGGTTAACGCATAGAAATTAGAGGACAAGATTGTTCTTAAGTAAACGCGAACGTTGGACAGTCTAACCCCACAGCCGAAGACCATGAGATAACTTTCTGAACAGGCTAAGATCTCACAGCTGGGGCAAGTCTCTTTGGCATTTGGTTACCTTGCACCTATGCACAACTACTGGTACCCAGTGCAATTTCGAGAACACTACACAGGGATCGATTTAGGATTTTTACTCACAAGTCGCCATGACAGCTGCCAAATTCCAGCTGCCTCCAGACACAGTCCAGTGAGTCAGACAGTTCTTCCTCCAGACCTTGTGGTGAGGTCCTGCAATAAGCTTCTAAGCAGATCCATTCAGACCCTAACCCCTGACACTGCTGAAGCCTCTAGAACAGCTGCACGGTTCATGGGCTGCCTGAGGGCAACAGCAACTGGAACTCTACAGGAGAGAAGGAACCCAGCACTCCAGTCCCCCAGACCTTCCAGCCCTCCTCTGGACACTCCTGTTTAGGGATTGGCTAAAACATGATAAATATTCAGGCTGGTTATTTGAATGTCCTGTCCTGAGCTCTGGATGCAGGGGAAGCAAACAAATGTCCAGCCTGTGAAACCATGAACAGGCCAAAACAAACAAGTACTGCTCCCCAAATTACAGGAGCCAAAAACTAAATTTACCTAGCATCCTACGCTAGGAGGGTGCTACACATGTTTTTATTTTGGCAGATGCATATTATTATTGGCTAACAGGGGTGTCCATCAAAGTGATGGGCCAGTGATGAGCCAATAGTGAGGCACATACAGAGGCAAGGGGTTGGGATGGTATTTACCAAAAGTACACTAGATTTTTGAAGTCCCAGAGTGCTATAGACCAGAGCCAAGGCAGCTAACCTATCTAACTGGCCCTTTGTTTTCTGCCAACCCCCTTCCCACGGGTCCATTAAAGAGTACCTGTCCTTTTTTTTGTTTGTTTTTAAGACAGGCAAGGAAAGTACTGTCCTTATGTCTTTATTTTAAGTATAAATGAAGAGGATGGGTGTTTATAATTGTCTATGTTACCAATAGGCAGATTTTCCCCAATACAAAACATATTACAGCGCACACATACAAGAATGACATTTCCTGCAAGGCTAGTTAAAAACACCTGAACATATTCAAAAAATACGGGGTTTGGTCACACTATATGGTCATGTAGTGCTAAGCCCACTTACTGCGACAAAGTACCCCGAATTAGTGGGTCCTACTCCAGTAATAGAATGAAAGATCCTTTGTCTCAACTATGGGAGCCAAACTCCTCTATGTGGGAGATCTGAAGGGATTCCTCCTATGCACTGGTGGCCATTAAGTAAGAGGTAATGAGGAGGGGGAGGGGTGCTCCAGCCCAAAAAATCCTGGTCAGGGTCTATTACAATAGATTTTCCCCAATGACAGGACATAAGAAGAACAGGAAGTTAATAAAAAATCTCTACAATACAGAAAAAAATACTTTTTTTATAGTAGAGGGATGGAATGAATTAGAACCTCTGTTGGGCTTATATTGTTGTCTGCAACTTAGTTTTTATCATTTTTATTTTCCTGGAGTTGACCTGCTGTCCTTCACCTAGCCCTGCCTTTATTACTTTCATACTTAACCAATTCCCTCTCTTCTCCCTGATAGTTCAAAGAGGTTACTGACATTCTGCAGACTCTGTATGACCACCCAGTGCCAGAGGTGAACAAGACTCTGAACCTAGAAATGGTGAGTTTTTTTACAATTATTTAAAAAGAGGGCAGGCAGGAGGGAAAGGCTTGGCTGTTCTAGCCTGTATAAATACATAACTCTAATATTATTGAAAACTCTAAAACAAATCTCTACCAGTGGCGGCCCATCTATAGAGGGCACAGGGGCGCCGCCCCCCCTATCCAGGGTAGAGCTGCTGTTTCTCGCTCCAGCTACTCCTCGCACCAGGGCCATTGCTTCTCCTCCCGGCCAAATAGTAAGTGGGTACTGAGACCCGATTGGCCGGGAGTCCACTTCCTGATTGGCCAAGAGGAGAATCAGGAAGACAATAGCGAATATTAAATTGCTATTGTCACACAACTGGGTGGGCTCGGGGCGTATTGCGTATCTTATCTCTGCATAAGTCTGTGAGTCAGTTTAGACCCATAATGGTCTAATGAAAGCAGTGCTCTCTTCACTTGGCTTGCATCCTAACATCCCACTATTTGTTGAATGGAAAGCAGCTAGAGGTACATCTCAAAATATGTCTTTGGAAAACATAAAAAAAAATATGCAACAGTGTCAGGAACCATGAAACAAACGAAGACAGAAAATGCAGTAAAAATCAGACCTTTTAATAAAATAGTAAAAATGGTACAACTGGTAAATGTAGTCAAAACATAGCCAGGGTTTGGTAGCCAAATTGGGTAGTCAGAACAAGCCAGGAAATCTGGAAGCCAGAGATCAGCATAGTCAGAGGCAGCAGACAGGATCAGGAACCAGAATGGACGTCAGCCAGGCAAGTCTTCAACAGGAACACAGCAGAGAGTCTCTAGATATGTTGACCAAGGCGAAGGCAATTGATGAAATGAACCAGGCAGTTTAAATAGCCAGAAGGGGCTGGCTGTAGGCTTGACTGATGAGCAGGAGATAATCAACAGGTGGGCCACTGTGAAACGATGAGTACTGGCAATTAACCGACAGCTGAGCAATCTGAGCACAGAGAAGTAAGGGCTGAGAGCCCAGCCCTGACAGACAGGAAGCATGTGAAAACTTTAGAATATCTAAAAATGTGTATTGGTTGAAAATGTACTAAAAGTGTAATATTGATGAACTTCACTTAAGCCGGTTACACATAGGCCAAATGTCAATGGGCGATAAAAAAAAACGTCCGACATTCAGCCTGTGTGTATGTCGGACGTGCATGCTGGAAAACCAGCAGCCGCCCGACTCCAGATCAGTGCTTTTAGCCAATGGTAGAGAGTGCTGGTCGGAGTGTTCTACCAGGGGCTGTTAGTGTTTACCTGGCTTTACTCTTATGTTGTAGGTCACCCCCCTTTTCCCCCATTTTAAATTGCCCATTAAATTTAATTCCCCATAAATCTCCTCTGCTTGTTTATGTTAAAAAAAAAGCACTAGTGTTTACAGAGCTTAATAGCTCAGACTGAAATTTAGAGCATTAGTAGAAGTAATAAGTCGAACTATAGGCAAAACTTTTTTTTTTCATTGTGGATACAGCAAGGGAGGGTTTTTACCCTTGTCCAATTTTTTTTTTTTTTTTTGTCATCTGTGTCCCATTTCGGAGATTTCTCTTCACTTCCTATCCCATAGCCAAACAGGAAGTGAGAATAAATTCCTGTAAATGAAGGGAATCTATTGGGGACCCCCAGGTCACCAGAAATAATGTCACCATTGGAAGATTTCCCCTCTATTACTTTTCTGGGGACAACCCAAAATTTGGGAATTTCTTTAATTTCACTTTCAATGATAATAATCATGATTATGGTAAACAAGACAACGAGAGAGGGTGAATGCCCTTGACTGGGGGCACAGACAGCAATAAAAACTGACAGGTGTTCTAATCCATCTCCACTGTATCCAAAACTAAAAAAAAAAAAGTTTTGCCTTTAATTATACTTTAAGTAAGAGCATTGACTCCCTCCTCCTTTTCTTCACATCCCTCTGTAGACTCCCTCTGAGGTTTCAATTAGAGACAGAGTATCTCAAGGATAGAACTATTACTGTGCCTATATACACTGCCCAAAAAAATTAAAGGAAGACTTTGAAAACACATCAAATCTCAATGGTGAAAAATATCATGCTGGATATCTATACTGATATGGACTTGGTAATGTGTTAGGAATGAAAGGATGCCACATCATTTTTATGGAAATTAAAATTATCAACCTACAGAGGGCTGAATTCAAAGACACCCCAAAAATCAAAGTGAAAAAATGACGCAGCAGGCTAGTCCATTTTGCTTAAATTTCATGGCAGCAACTCAAAATGATCCTCAGTAGTTTGTATGGCCCCCACGTGCTTGTATGCATGCCTGACCACATTGGGGCATGCTCCTAATCAGATGACGGATGGTGTCCTCGGGTATTTCCTCCCATATCTGGACCAGGGCATCTCTCAGCTCCTGAATAGATTGAGGTGCAACCTGGCGGATTCAGATGGACCGAAACATAATGTCCCAGAGGTGTTCGATTGGATTTAGGTCAGGCGAGCGTGAGGTCATTCAATGGTATCAATTCCTTTATCCTTCAGGAACTGACTGCATACTCTCGCCACATGAGGCCAGGCATTGTCGTGCACCAGGAGGAACCCAGAACCCACTGCACCAGCGTAGAGGTCTGACAATGGGTCCAAGGATTTCATCCTGATACCTAATGGCAGTCAGGGTGCCATTGTCCAGCCTGTAGAGATCTGTGCGTCCCTCCATGGATATGCTTTCCCAGACCATCACTGACCCACCACCAAACTGGTCATGCTGAACAATGTTACAGGCAGCATAACGTTCTCCACAGCTTCTCCAGATCCTTTCAATTCTGTCACATGTGCTCACGGTGAACCTGTTCTCATCTGTGAAAAGCACAGGGCGCCAATTCTGGTGTTCAATGGCAAATGCCAATCGAGCTCCACAGTGCCGGACAGTGCGCACAGAGCCCACTGAGGGACATCGGGCCCTCAGGCCACCCTCATGAGGGCTCCAGCAGTGCTCATCCCGTTCCTCCTTGAAATCTCCATAATGCTCTTGAGACTGTGCTGGGAGACATAGAAAACCTTCTGGAAATTACACGTATTGATGTGCCATCCTGGAGGAGTTGGACTGCCTGTGCAACCTCTATAGGGTGCAGGTATCTCCTCATGTTACCAGTAGTGACACTAACCCTAGTCAAATGCAAAATTAGTGAAAAACAGTCCGAAAAGATGATTATGGAAAAAAATTGAAGTGGCCTCCACCTGTAAAACCATTCCTGTTTTGGAGGTCGTCTCATTGTTGCCCATCTAGTGCACCTGTTGTTAATCAGTTTAAGTTGCTTTGGTGTTAATAAAAATAACAAACCCCTCTGCTATTTAACTGACCAGATCAATATTCCAGAAGTTTAATTGACTTGATGCTATACTCTGAAAAGTGTTCCTTTAATTTTTTTCAGCAGTGTATAAACAAATGATCTAAATTGACCTTAAAGTATAACTCCCCTCGTGGAAAAAAATTGCAAATGCAAAATAAAATAATATAGTATGTACAATTTCTACACAAGTCATATTGTAATTGAATGTTATTAAAAACTACCTATCCTTTTCAATCTGCAACTCTGTAATTTTCTGTAAATGCAATGCAATATGGCTACCTGGAGGTGTTCTGTACACAGAATGTGTACTGACCACCCCCCAGAAATATAATTTCCTGGTTTGGCTCACTGATTTTTCCAGAAGTCTGCACTAAGATACAAGTCAGATTTTGGGCATCCCCTGCAACAAAAAATGTAATTTTTCAGTGAGATACTCCCAAAGGAATATTATATCTAAAGGGATGCAGACCTTGCCACTCTCCTCATTGGAACCCTGCAGGTGCAGCAGCTGACTGATAATTATAAAATCGCTCCCATTCACATTCACTTTGCGCATGGACACAGACGTACAAACAGCTAGTTCTTCCGAATAGCAAAAGGTAGGAATCTGCAACAAAGTTTGTAAAGTTCTTGCAATGAACATAGATCACCTAGAGGGGAATGTTTTTTTCTCAGCAAAAGTGGAGTTACTTTTTAAATCCCTATAATTTACTATTGTAGTTGTTTTCAGTTCTCAGGTTCACTATGACTAGTGATTGATATTGAAACCCTTTGTTTCTTCACAGTTTTCCTATTTTGTGGTTCCGGACCCTGTGAAACTGCCATCAATTCCAGAAAATGTGAGTCACTTGCCTAAAATATGTAATTCACGATAGAAAAAAAAAAGTTGACTTTTCAGTTTCACACAATTGACAAGTTCACCTGTGTCCAGACTATGGACATAAAGGGGTTGATTTACTAAAGGCAAATAAACTGTGTACTCTGCAAAGTGCAGATGCTCCAGAGCTTAGTTAATGAGGTGAACCTTCACTTTGCAAAGAATGCCCAATCACATGCAAGAAAAATAAAAAAAACAGCATTTTTGCTTGCACATGTTTGGATGATGAAAGCTTATGCCCATTCACTAAGCTCTGGAACAACTGCACTTTGCTAAGTGCACAGTGTATTTCAGTGGCGGCTGGTGAAGTTTTAGGATGGGGGGGCGCCAGACCCCGCCCTTCCTTTTTGACCCATCCCACTTGGTGAAAATGGGCGTGATTTCAGTGAATTAGTGGGCATGGCTCTAAGGTGGTGTGGTTAGCGTCTGAGATGAACAAGGGAGAGGGAGGGAGAGAGGGAGAGACAGCAGGCCCAGGTCCTACACAACAAAAGAAATATGTGTATTCTAGAAAGTTTAACAATTAGCAGATAAAGATACTCCAAACACCTGGTGTTAGCACTTCAATCATCCCGGCACCATGGTTGTTATGGTGTCAGGATGATTGAAGCACATTATTTCTATTATTACATTGTAATATAAAATTAAATCATTCAACTCACCATAATGCAGAATCAGTGGGAGCCCTGAGCGCGTCACTTGCCATGTCGTCTGCCACCAGATGCCATCAGGTGCCCCCAGCGGAGTCTGTCCTTACATTAGGTGCCCCCAGCATGGTCCCTCCTTACATCTGAGTCCCCATCAGTGGAATCCCTCCTTACATCTGTGTCCCCGTCAGCAGAGTCCCTCCTTACATCTGTGTCCCTGTCAGCGGAGTCCCTCCTTACATCTATGTCCCCATCAGCGGAGTCCCTCCTTACATCTATGTCCCCGTCAGCGGAGCCCCTCCTTACATCTGTGTCTCCGGCCGAGCCCCTCCTTACATCTGTGTCCCCAGCGGAGCCCTTCCTTAAATCTGTGTCCCCAGCGGAGTCCCTCCTTAGATCTGTGTCCCCAGCGGAGCCCCTCCATACACCTATGTCCCCAGCGGAGTCCCTCCTTACATCTGTGTCCCCAGCGGAGTCCCTCTTTACATCTGTGTCCCCAGTAGAGCCCCTCCTTACATCTGTGTCCCCAGCGGAGTCCGTCCTTACATCTGTGTTCCCAGTGGAGTCCCTACTTACATCCAAGTCCCCAGCGGAGTCCCTCCTTACATCTGTGTCCCCATCAGGGGAGCAGCAAGGTCCTCCTCACATCTGTGTCCCCAACAGCACAGCACTCCTTCAAGCCACGTCTGTAGCTAGTTCCTGGCTTTCTCCGTGTGTTCAGTGGAGAGGGGAGGGGCCTTCACTCTCCACTGAACACAGGAGGATTAGTCCTCACGGCGGCCATCTTCTTGTAGCCCGCCGGAGGTGACTTTGTTCTCACACTGAGAACAGAGCACCCAACCGGGCTCCGGGCGGATGCTACTCGGCGCGATGGATTGCGCCGCAAAGCAGCTCCAAACCTGGCAATGAAGCGCCGCGTCTGCAATCTCGTGATTGCATTGATGTGGAGCTTCCCATAGTGCACTGTGTCTGGCACCTGAACACAGTGCACTTAGTTAAAGGACATTTTTTTCGATAAAGTGTAAACTTGACCATGTGCAAATAATCAATATGCAGCACAATGATAATAACAACAATCAATAACAAAACAGCAAAAATCAGTCTATAATAAGTGAAAAGTTCATAGGTGGAGTAAATCGATCCATCCAGAAAGATGCACCATGCATCATAGCTCCCAACTGTACCTGATTTCGAGGGACTGTCCCTGATTTGGAACAAAGTCCCTCCGTCCCTCTTTCCTCCTCATTTGTCCCTCAATTTGGTCTGATCTGTATAGCTGTATAGAAAAAATCACTTTTTTATCTTTCAAAAAGTGTTTGCCAGTGCTAAACCTTTCATCCAAATTCTAAATTACTGCATTTATAAATTTTAAAAGCCACTTTAAAGGAATAATAGTGGTTAAAAAATAAACACCTGTGGGTTTAACTAATCTTTTTTTTTGGTTAATAATCTCCTTTAAGGGGGGATGACAGGAGGTGTGTCCTATGCCTACATACTTTTGCTAATAGGTGTCCCTCGTTCCCATCTCAAAAGTTGGGAGGTATACGTGCATGTGTAAACAGATGAAGAAATCCGTTACCAGTAGCACCCTCGCAGGCAAGCCTCTTACCAGATTTGCTGGACCATAAGTTGTAATGGTCAAACAGGCAATAGCAGCTGGACATCCAAAGGAGAGAGCGGCCGTCAATGGATCACGGGTCCCATAAGGCAGTGATGGCAAACCTTGGCACCGCAGATGTTTTGGAACTACATTTCCCATGATGCTCAACTACACAGCAGAGTGCATGAGCATCTTGGGAAATGTAGTTCCAAAACATTTGGAATGCCAAGGTTCGCCATTACTGCCATAAGGCGACTCAAAATTGTTAGGAAAAGAGAAACTGCCATAGTAAAGTCCATCAAAAATTCAAAGTGTTTTATTCTAAAGTAGCAACAATTACCTCAATACAGAAGATAAACAGCGCGTATAGTACCAATGAAAAAAGCAGCAGGCTGTTGGCTCGTGTAATACCGCTGGGTAGTGGTTAGGCGTGTGTAATGTCGTCACTTCTAAGCCACTCCCTTAATGTGCAGAGCACATGGAGTATATTTTGTGCTACTTTACATGTTTTTTTTTTTGTATTTACCTGTAACCAGTACCAGGGTGGTAAAACCTTGGCTCAACTGCCTATTTTTATCTCCCCAAGTACCCCCCCCCCCCCCAGCTCCAGGTGTGAAAAAGCGGTCCTACATGGCCCCCAAAAAGTCAAATCATTTGCAATGTCATAATGATTTCATAAAGTAATTTTCCTGATACAAAAAAGGTGTGTTTATGAGGAGAATTGTTAATAATTGTTTTGATTTGTGTATCTCAATGAATACTAACAGACATTTCTTTCTTCTTTATCGTTGCCTATCAGAGAAATCTCACAGAATTCCTTGTTGCGGTGCAAGTGGATACAATGTTGCAGTTATACTCCAGCCTGTTATGTGAGCGGAGGATCCTGATTACATCCAGCAAACTCAGTACAGTAAGTCTTGCCAACTCCACCGCCCCTTCAAATTCTCTGCACCTTTTGGCACCAGACTTCTCTGTATATATGGATTTATGGCCAAATAGGCTTAACCTGAGGAGGCCAAACGTGTGGAAGAAGGTGCTCTGGTAAGATGAGACCAAAATTGAACTTTTTGGCCTAAAAGCAAAATGCTATGTGTGGCAGAAAACTAACACTGTACATCACACTGAACACACCATCCCCACCGTGAAACATGGTGGTGGCAGCATCTTGTTGTGGGGATGCTTTTCTTTAGCAGGGACAGGGAAGCTGGTCAGAGTTGATGGGAAGATAGATGGAGCCAAATACAGGGCAATCTTAGAAGAAAACCTGTTTGATTTTGCAAAAGACTTGAGACGGACGGAGGTTCACCTTCCAGCAGGACAACGAGCCTAAATATACAGCCAGAGCTACAATTTAATGGTTTAGATCGAAGCATATTCATCTATTAGAATGGCCCAGTCAAAGTCCAGACCTAAATCAAATTGAGAATCTGTAGCAAGACTTAAAAATTGCTGTTCTCCATCCAATCTGACAGAGCTTGAGCTATTTTGCAAAGAAGAATAGGCAAAAATTTCACTCTCTAAAAGTGCAAAGCTGGTAGAGACATCCCCAAAAAGACTTGAAGCTGTAATTGCAGAGAAAGGTGGTTCTACAAAGTATTGACTCAGGGGGGCTGAATACAAATGCACGCCACACTTTTCACATATTTATTTGTAAAAAAAATTGAAAACCATTTTTCATTTTCCTTTCACTTCACAATTATGTGCCACTTTGTGTTGGTCTATCACATAAAATCCCAATAAAATACATTTACATTTTTGGTGGTAACATGACAAAATGTGGAAAAATTTAAGGGGTATGAATATTTTTTCAAGGCACTGTAAATAAGAAAACGAAAGCCACTACCACATATCGGAATTGGTAAGCTGCAATATATTACATTTTTGTTTTGGGGTTTAATAACACTTTAAATGCACCCATCCTTTTTGCCCTACCCTGACCTCTACAGGGTCATAGTCAGCATTTTTCTTCCTCCGAACACGGTGAGTCCCCCTCCTCAAGAAGGCACATGTACAGGCCCTTCTGAAGTTTGCCAATGAACATCTAAATGATTCATAGAAGGATTGAGTGAAAGTGCTTTGGTCAGACGAGACCAAAATTTAGCTCTTTGGCATTAACTCGACTCGCCGTGTTTGGAGGAAGAAAAATGCTGACTATGGTCCTAAGAACACCATCCCTACAGTCAAGCACGGAGGTGGAAACATTATTCTTTGGAGCTGTTTCTACAGGCTGACTTTGCTGCATTGAGGGGCCAATGGACGGTGCCATGTATTGTATACCTTGGATGAGAACCTTCTTCCCTCAGCCAGAACCCTGTAGATGGACCATGAATAGGTCTTTTAGCATAACAAAAACATACCGCCAAGGCAACAAAGGAGTGGCTCAAGAAGAAGCACATTAAGGTAATGGAGGGGCCTATCCAGTCTCCAGACCTTAATCCTATAAAACAATTTATGGAGGGAGATGAAACTTCGAGTTGCCAAGAGACAGCCAAGAAACCTTAAGGATTTAGAGAAGATGGGTAAAGAAGAGTGGACCACAATCCCTCCTGAGATGTGTGCAAACCTGGTTGCTAACTACAAGAAATGTCTTACCTCTGTTCTTGCCAACAAGGGTTTCTCCACCAAGTACTAAGTCATGTTTTGCTTGGGGATCAAATACTTATTTTACTCACTAAACTGCAACTCAATTTATAACATTTGTATCATATGTTTTTTCTGGATTTTTGATTCATATTCTGTCTCTATCATTTAAAATACACCTATGATAAAAAATTATAGACCCTTCATTTCTTTGTAAGTGGGCAAACCTACAAAATCTGCAGGGAATCAGATAATTAATTTCCCCACTGTAGAAACTCTCCATAGACTTTCAGATCCTAGGCGATGCCTGAACAAAGATGGCTCAATACCTCTTAAGAGAAAGGCAGATGACAGCATAGTGAAGGGGAGTGCTGTGAAATCTGTGTAATACCGGGAGGTGTTAAACTTCTACAGTACTTAGCACCAATGTATGTAGCATGAACAAGCCATCAGATGATAGATCCACCTTAATCTGTGTGTTCTTCTCTCTCCCTGACAGCTGACAGCCTGTGTCCACGCCTCTGCAGCCCTCCTGTATCCCATGTACTGGCAGCACATCTATATCCCTACACTACCTCCACATCTACTGGACTACTGCGGGTCTGTCATTCTGTCTGTTACACTGTCCATTCGTCTGTCTATGGTTAAGATTAGGGATGAGCCTGCGTTTCGAGTCGAGATCACAGTGCATTGACGGCTGCTGCTTGGACCAGACCTACATACTTTGGCCAATCACAGTGCGCTCCGCTGTGAGAGCCACGATTGGCCAAAGGCAGGGTGCCTTTGGCCAATCATGGCTCAGGGTCAATGCCCCACATTATGTAAGGCTGCTTACACGGCAGCTGTACATAGTTTTATGAATGAGAGCAGCAAGGTCACCCCCAAAGCACCTTGTCCCCATGTTGATGGGGACAAGGGCCTCATCCCCACAACCCTTGCCCGGTGGTTGTGGGGGTCTGCAGGCGGGGGGCTTATTGGAATCTGGAACAACAAGGAGACTCCTAGATCCCGCCCCCCCCCCCCATTGTACTCCTACACATTCACCAAAGTGTCAAAATGTTAAAAATGACAAGAGACTATTTGGGACAAGATCTTTATTAAAAAAAAAAAAAAAAAAAACTGTTCAGCAATCTATATTCATCTTTGATCACAGCGTCCGACGACCCGATAAAAAGAAATGGAAAAAACTAACATTTAGAATTTTTTTTGGTGAATGGGTAGGGGTACAATCACATGGGGGGGCTGGGATCTGGGAGTCCCCTTGTTAAAGAGGGCTTCCAGATTCAGATAAGCCCCCCGCTCGCAGACCCCCACAACCAACTGGCAAGGGTTGTGTGGGGATGAGGCCCTTGTCCCCATCAACATGGGGACAAGGTGCTTTGGGGGCGACCCCAAAGCATCCTCCCAATGTTGAGGGCATGGGGCCTGGTACGGTTAAGGAGGGGGAGGGCGCTCTCTCGCCCCCCCCCCCTCTTTTCCTGCGGCCTGCAAGGTTGCGTGCTCGGATAAGGGTCTGGTATGGATTTTGGGGGGAACCCCTACGCCATTTTTTTAAAAAAATTTTGGCACAGGGTTCCCCTTAATGTCCATACCAGACCTTTACGGCCTGGTATGGATTTTGGGGGGACCCCCATGCAATTTTTTTTTATTTAGGTGCAAGGTTCCCCTTAATAACCATATCATACCCAAAGGGCCTGGTATTGGACTGGGGGGGGACCCATGCTGTTTTTTCAATGATTTTCATCTATATTGCCGAGACCCGATGATACATTACAGCCGCGAGCAGTTTTAAATTACTTTTTTTCCTTTAGAAATGTCATTTTGCTGTGGTACTGTAATGAACACGAGAAAAATGTGCTACTTTACAGGCAGACTAAGGACACCCCCCAGGCACGATAGTTAAAGGAATATTTCATTTTTTTTGTTTCACTTTAAGCATTAATAAAATCACTGCTCCTGAAAAAACATCAGTTTTTAGAACTGTTTTTGCATTGATACATGTCCCCTGGGGCGGGACCCGGGTCCCCAAACACTTTTTATGTCAATAACTTGCCTTTAAAATGAGCACTTTTGATTTTTCATGTTCATTTCCCATAGACTTTCGCATGTTCGAACAAATTTTTTGCCTGTTCGCATGTTCTGGTGCGAACCAAACCGGGGGGTGTTAGCTCATAACTAGCTAAGATTAAAGTGATATTAAGCACTTCCAGCAGCTGATTTAATTACTTACTGTGTATGCAGCTTCTTTATTTTTAAATCCTTGCCTACGTTTCAGTTAAAGGGGTTCTTAGGCCTGTTTCACACCTATGCAGGTTGCAGTTTGCATATTCCAGGTGCATTTTGCGTTTTTCAATACACGATTTTGATCCATTGAAATCTATGGAACCAAAAACCAGCAAAAAGTCCCTGGCCCTTACCATAAAATGCACAGATGTGAACTACATCCATAGGAAATGGACTGTAGTGTGTTTCTGCAAAACTGAAAATGCACTAAAAAATGCATAGGTGTGAACCAGGCCTAAAGCCTCAAGTGTTTTTACATTCTATGCATTAAGGTAAAAAAACCTTCTGTGTCAGTGTCACAGACTCGTCCTTTAACCCCCCTTATATGTACCTGAACCCCATCGTGATCCAGCACTGTGCAAGAGAGCTGTGGCTCTCTCCTTGCCTTTTCCCCCTCGGGCATAACGCTAGCAGCAGGAGCCATTGACTCCCACTCCTGTCAACCAACTCCAGTGACGAGGGAACAGGGGACAGGGCCAGGTCCCTCTGTCTGTGTCAATTGGGGGCACCAGCAGGAGAGAAGAGGCCACCCTGTGCAATTCTATTCTATTGCACAGAGCAGGTAAGTATAGACATGTTTGTTATTTTTAAAAGAAAAAAAAATCCTTTAACAACCACTTTAAGCTGGTGCCATGACCGATGCACCAGGTTTCCTGTTTTTAGGATGGCTCCTCTCTTGCAGCGACTTATGGAGCCACCCTTGCATGCAGGAACAAGAGTTGTTTCTCTATACACTGTGTGCATGAATAGAAGCACACAGCCCTGTAGTTTAGGATGGCAAGGCAACCCCCGCTCCTTCTTCATCCTCCCTTTTCCAAGCTAACAGAGTATCTGGAGACTTCACTGTCCACTGTTAACCGCAATACTTTACTGCCGGTTTCCTTAACTTACAATGCCGGCACCTGCACCCAAAGCCAATTGAAGATTCGGCTTGGGTGAGGACATTGCTGGATCCCTGGAAAAGTAAATGTCCTTTAATTAAAAGTGAGACCATATACCTCTACTCTAATATTAACATCAAATGATAGAATGGTGGGTAAAGTGTGAAATTAGACCCATTTCACACCGAGGGCATTTTGCAGGCGCTATAGCGTTAAAAATAGCACCTGCAATCTGCCCTCAAACAGCTGCTCCATTGTTTCCAGTGTGAAAGCCCGAGGGCTATAGGCAGCTCGGTGTGAAAGGGGTCTAAATGTAATTTGATTTTCTTCACGTTAAAGCGGAAGTAAAGCAATCGATTTAACAGCTTTAAAAAACAGTTACATTTCCGGCATCTCCCAGGAATGTAACTGTCACATTGGTTGTTCTGTCAACCAAATTGTCAAGCCATCCAATTGCTGGTGTCATTACCGATCACATGTGCAGCATCATGGCAGTTGAAGATCAAACAGAGGTCAAGATGGCAGCTTACTTGGCTGAAAATCGGAGGGTTTAGTACCACTGTAGGTTAAGCTGTAATACCATTTATCACCTGCAGGGGTGATGTAAGCATGAAACCAGCAAAATCATACTGAAAGCAGAATTAGACGCCTGAAATTCCTCTTTAACAATAAGAGTTCCCATGTTTTGTCAGTACAAGTTTCTGTTAAAATGTCTCAAAATATACTAACTATATGTCTCTTGTTCTTTCTTAGAGCACCGATGCCTTATCTGATTGGCGTACACAGCAGTCTGATGGAGGTCAGTTGATCTACGTTGCCTTAAAAACTATTAACTGGGAAATGGTATTTGTTAAACAAAAGTGAGAATTAAAGTGCCAGTTTAGCCAAAAGAGATATTTTAGTCATAGGTGGAGCCTGGTGGAGTAAATCAGCCTCTGACTTGCTGGATTTTCCAACAGTGTGCTCTCCCATCCAAATTTCTCAATTGTTTTCCTGTCTACCTGGGAGTTTTTTGTGTCCTAAATCCTCCTGTTACATTGTTCTTAATATAAAAAAATAAAAATCCTACAGGGATGGTGGGGAGCCCCATATAATATGCTGTTCTGGGCACTCAGCACAGAGATCCCTCCAATAAAGTCGCTGAAAGAGGGAAGAAGGTCCATAGAAGAAAATAACCAACATGCCAATAGTAAAACCAGATGATAGAATTTACCAAGTCCCGTATCAGCAGAACATATTCACTGGTGTATTTGTTCTGCTGATATGTGATTTCATTACATTTTATCATCTGGATTTGCTACTGGCAAGCTGGCTTTTTGCTTCTATAGACTTTTATGGCAACACCATTTAACTGCGCTTTGGAAGCCTGGGCTGTATGGTTTGATGCATTGCTGAATAGAAGAAACTGTCAAGTGGGCTAACTCTCCATTATCTAGAAAACTCTGAAATAACAGATTTGTCAGGACTGCTCTTCTGTTTGACACTCTTGGGTGTGTAATATGACAGTCTAGATCAGTGTTTCTCAACTCCAGTCCTCAAGGCGCACCAACAGGTCATGTTTTCAGGATTTCCCTCAGATGAAACGGCTGTGGTAATTACTAAGGCAGTGAAAACTGATCAAATCACCTGTGCAAAATAGTGGAAATCCCGAAAACATGACCTGTTGGTGCGCCTTGAGGACTGGAGTTGAGAAACACTGGTCTAGATAAGTAATGGCGAACCTTGGCACCCCAGATGTTTTGGAACTACATTTCCCATGATGCTCATGCACTCTGCAGTGTAGTTGAGCATCATGGGAAATGTAGTTTCAAAACATCTGGTGTTCCAAGCTACGCCATCACTGGCCTAGATTAAAGAACCATGTCAGAGGTGGAAGCTGGTGGGTTATGTGGTGGACATTCTAAGCTTCTACTATAAGCAAATAATTCCATGCTCTAATAAGCACAATCATAGCTCTCTTGTATAATGCCGGGAAAGCGCGCTTGTTTATCTCCAAGTAACACAGACAGATGCTGGTATCACACTGAGCTTAGCAAAATCCTGACTACAATGATCTGCTGCTTTTATTCATACTGTAAACATGAATAAAAAATGAAGGTGGTGGCTTCAGAATCAGCCAATCAGACACTTGTATTCTTTCAAAACAACCAATCACACACATGTATATATTCAAATAGAATTCCAGTAGTGACTTGTGCAGATGGTCGTGTGCAGAGCCATGCGGCCAGCTTCTTGTGAGACACAAAGGAGGTTATTTACTAAAGGCAAATCCACTTTGCACTGCAAGTGCACTTGGAAGTAAAGTTGCTTCAGATCCGAGGGGGCATGCAAGGAGAATAAAAAACAGCATTTTAGCTTGCACATGATTGGATGATAAAATTAGCAGAGCTTCCCCTCATTTCAGGTCTACCCCTTAAATTTAGAGCAACTGCACTTCCAAGTGCACTTTCAAGTGCACTTGCAGTGCACAGTGGATTTGCCTTTCGTAAATAACCCCCAAAGTGTCTCACAATTTGAACACTACTTACAGGGCTCTGAACACGATCATGTGCACATTCCCACCACTACCAATGATGCGAGCCATACTCTATCATGGCTTAGTGGACCGTGATTTTTGTATGGTTATGCTATTGTTCCCATGTACGCAGATCTGTTTGCTAGCAGCGTTAATGCAATCACCATGATGTGGCCAGTCTCATGGTGAGGCATAAACGATCATCCCTAAAAGAGCAAACAGATCTGCTGTGTCCACGGGAAGGTTTCCACAGCCAATGGTCTTCCACCAATACGCTTGCATGAGCGTATTACAGCAAAACTGACACAGGGGGACATCTGACAACATACAATAATAAAATTCCCACAACAGTTACATCATGGAAGGCCATCTTACACCTGTAATGGACTCATAAAGTGAGATCTCCCTCCCATCACACTTGGTAATTGCATAATTAAAAATATATTTGCCACATTTAAAAAAAAAAAATGTTCCTGGATTAGGTAGAGACAGAGTTGTTCCTATTGTTTGTGGCAGCTATTGGGAGGCAGTGAGTGGGTAATATAATAAGCAGGCTTTTTTTTTATTTGGTGTACTAGCCTTCAATTTTGTATATTTCCTAATCTGTCTTTCCTCTACAGCAAGTCAATGCCGGAGCTTTGGAAGATGTAGTCATATTTAATATGGACACAAACTACCTAGAGACTCCATTCCAAGACCTGGACATTCTGCCTCCACATGTGGTAGGAACAGAAATTAATTTAAAGAAAGTCTTTTGCTATATTTAAAAGTTGAAACACTGTACTCCTCAAAAAAAGTGGTTAAGACTCACTTATTCCATTAGTCTCACCACCAAACTTTTTTGGGTTGAACAGCAAAGCTGTCAGAAACCTACCAGGGCTATGATTGTCATGTCCACCTTGTGCACTTGCTGTTCCTTCTGTCTTCCCAGGTCCTGATTTCCACCTGTTTCTGTTTCTGCTTCTGTGTTTGTACCCTTTCCTTTGTCCTATTGGTCTGTTATGCCTAGTCAAGTTGGCCATTTAAACACTTAGTTGACTAGTCTTAATCCTGATTTCTTGTATCTTGTTTTCACTTGTTATCTTGTCCCTCAACTTCCTAGTTCCCTAGTTATAGTCTAGCTAGTTCCTTTTCACATTTTTTTCATTCTGATCCATATTCTGTTTCACTTCTGGTCTGTTCTCATTCTGTCTTGATCCTGTTACCTGCCTTTGACTGTCATATCACTGATCTTGCTGGTTGGACTTCTGACCTGTTGGATTCTTGGATTTGACCTCTTGCTTCATCTGACCCTGCTAGAACACTCCCTGCCCTGACCTTTGTATTGTTTTTGACCCTGGTCAACCTTGAGCTTTGGCCCCCGACAACAAACTTAGCTACTTACCTTGACAACTCCACAGTCCTGAGCTCACCTTTGCTGGGGAATGTCCTCCTATGAGGGTCTGCTTATCCATCACCCAAGTACCACCATTGCATTTAAAGCATCCTTGAACACTGACTGCTAAAGGTTGAACCTGCCACAACTATGACCTTAACAGAGACTTGACCCTCAGAAAGCTTACTCAAACTCCTTCTGCATCTCAAGATCTCATATCTGGCCAACTCCAGGCTCACAAAATCTTTCCTGTTGCAGAATTGTTTCTATAGTACAACATTTATGAAATAGTTACCTATGATAATTAGGCCACCCTTGCAAAGGCCATGTCGGGTGCTTAGAGCTAAAAATATAGGTGCAGTTAGGTTGGCAAATCAATATTTTATCATCCATACAAAATTAAAATGTAATTGTTTTTTGAGTGATTTTTTAAGAGAACCACTCTATTAAAAATATTATTTAGGAGAATAGTGATGGAAAAAATAGGCATTATCAAGTGATAGGTGCACAGATATAGTTTTTAATGTCCTTTCCATAACCCTGGGGCAGAAACTTATGGCAGTTTAATATGCAAAATGTAACTGGGAAGCAGAGTCAAGAACTGGCCCACATAGTCCTGCCTCCTGCTCCTGTTGGTTGGTTAGCCTGCCTATCATTTCTGAAGACCAATACTTAGCTTGGAAGAGGTGAATCTGTGCTTACATACCAAAAAACAAAATGAATAAATAAACAATTGGCATCCACAGAACCCTAAACCTGAAGTTGATCTAGATGAGGGCAAACAACTCTTACAAAGCATGGTCCAATATGCTCCATTAAAAAAATCCTTCCTAATCCCAAAAGTTAGTAGGATAATCCCTTGTAGGGATGAGAAAATCTGACTGTGTTCGATTCACCTAGTGGTCGTTGAACTCTGTTTGAAATTCAGCAAACCCAAACTTAGCAGCGAATTCAATTCAGCCTATAGGGAGAGCAAATTGTGTTAGTAAAGAATTAGCTTGGCTTACATACAGCAGCCCCCCAGTCTCATTCCAGGTAAGTATATCAGATTTCAGTTTTTCAGGTAACATCAACACATGCTTTTTTGTCAAGCAGCGATAAGTCTGGTTTGATTTGTGGATAGAAATTGGCTGGTAATTTGCTAAGCCTGTTCTTGCTGATGCAAAACCTCCACTGGCCAATTTCTATCAAACTCTTGTTAAGAATTAGGTAAACCCAGATGATACAGCAACGTAAAACTGGACAGCAACAGCTCAGTTTTATTGAGCGAGACTAGGCCAAAATATACTATAGATACAGCGCATCTCCAGGTGATTTACTACAAGAACTGCAGATGTTTGTATCTGCTCTCACCGGGATTATAGGTTTGGGAAAATCTAATTTTTTTAATTGCCACCAGAACTGGAGTAGAGTAGTGAAATCTTCCTGTAACAACTGTCTAACATAGGAATCACATCTCGTTGGGGAGATTTCTTCTTTTTGCTCTGTTTACAGGACAATCTCTCGAATGGGGCACAGATGAGGAAAAAAAAAACAAAAGTGGTTTACCATTCCCTATTCTATCAAAAATGTAAAAAAAAAAAAAACAGGGCTCTCAAATCCTTCACCAGCATTGACACCCCCAAATTGATTAATGTGTGTATGTTTATAGCCATCAAGTACATAACTTACATTTGTCAACATTAAATCTCATTTGACTTGTAGTTGCCCAATCAAACAGTGCATTCAGTTCTGATAATACGCAAGAGACATAATGTAAGGACTTTATTCTACTACATAGCTTGATGTTATCTGCAAAAACAGAAATGGAATTTATTTTTACATTAAAATTTAAAACACCCTAAAATATTAAGTTACTGAGAAAACAGGGCTTTTGCCACTCTTCCAGATCCACATTCTTCTCTGCTGTACTATACTGTATATTGTTTACTGTAAAACTTCCAGTGCACCTTTAGTTTTAATCAAGGGGATTTCCTATGTTTTAACACTAACCCCCGGGAATCTTTCTTTTCCTCCTCAGGTCTCTCTGCTGAAGCTGCAACTGACTAAACAATCGGCCTTTATGGGTGATGGGGTGTCACGGGCCTTCCTCCAAGCCCAAGCTCTGCTGTTTGGTAGCTATAGAGAAGCTCTCATCTACAACCTGGTATGTTTGACGTAGGGTCCCTTCAATGATCTCTAGAGTTTTTATCTTCATCGGTTATCAAAGTATAGCGCAAAACATGGTAAAAGTAATAACGGCATAGCAAAATCCAGTGCTCCCCAATGAATCTCATAATATTGAATAAAAAACTGAGCCTTTAGTCTGTTTTAATTAGAACAAAAAATATATAGAGTATAGGCACTGGATTTAGTGTAGGTTTGATTCTTGTTATACGGTGGGGACGGAAAGTATTCAGACCCCCATTTTTTTAGCCATTTGCTAAAATCATTTAAGTTCATTTTTTTCCTCATTAATGTACACACAGCACCCCATATTGACAGAAAAACACAGAACTGTGGACATTTTTGCAGATTTATTAAAAAAGAAAAACTGAAATATCACATGGTCCTAAGTATTCAGACTCTTTGCTTAGTATTTAGTAGAAGCACCCTTTTGATCTAATACAGCCATGAGTCTTTTTGGGAAAGATGCAACAAGTTTTTCACACCTGGATTTGGGGATCCTCTGCCATTCCTCCTTGTAGAACCTCTCCAGTTCTGTCAGGTTGGATGGTAAACGTTGGTGGACAGCCATTTTTAGGTCTCTCCAGAGATGCTCAATTGGGTCTAAGTCAGGGCTCTGGCTGGGCCACTGAAGAACAGTCACGGAGTTGTTGTGAAGCCACTCCTTTGTTATTTTAGCTGTGTGCTTAGGGTCATTGTCTTGTTGGAAGGTAAACCTTCGGCCCAGTCTGAGGTCCTGAGCACTCTGGAGAAGGTTTTCTTCCAGGATATCCCTGTACTTGGCTGCATTCATCTTTCCCTCGATAGCAACCAGTCGTCCTGTTGCTGCAGCTGAAAAACACCCTCACAGCATGATGCTGCCACCACCATGCTTCACTGTTGGAACTGTATTGGACAGGTGATGAGCAGTGCCTGGTTTTCTCCACACATACCGCTTAGAATTAAGGCCAAAAAGTTATATCTTAGTCTCATCAGACCAGAGAATCTTATTACCCACCATCTTGGAGTCCTTCAGGTGTTTTTTAGCAAACTCCATGCGGGCTTTCATGTGTCTTGCACTGAGGAGAGGCTTCCGTCGGGCCACTCTGCCATAAAGCCCCGACTGGTGGAGGGCTGCAGTGATGGTTGACTTTCTACAACTTTCTCCCATCTCTGACTGCATCTCTGGAGCTCAGCCATAGTGATCTTTGGGTTCTTCTTTGCCTCTCCCACCAAGGCTCTTCTCCCCCGATAGCTCAGTTTGGCCAGACGGCCAGCTCTAGGAAGGGTTCTGGTTGTACCAAACGTCTTCCATTTAAGATTATGGAGGCCACTGTGCTCTTAGGAACCTTAAGTGCAGCAGAAATTTTTTGTAACCTTGGCCGGATCTGTGCCTTGCCACAATTCTGTCTCTGAGCTCTTCAGGCAGTTCCTTTGACCTCATGATTCTCATTTGCTCTGACATGCACTGTGAGCTGTAATGTCTTATATATAAAGGTGTGTGGCTTTCCTAATCAAGTCCAATCAGTATAATCAAACACAGCTGGACTCAAATGAAGGTGTAGAACCATCTCAAGGATGATCAGAAGAAATGGACAGAACCTGAGTTAAATATATGAGTGTCACAGCAAAGGGTCTGAATACTTACGACCATGTGATATTTCAGTTTTTCTTTTTTAATAAATCTGAAAAATTTAAGGGGGTCTGAATACTTTCCGTCCCCACTGTATACTACAGGAATAATGGTTAAGTGCAATGACTCTGGATAGGCAGCTTACATACACAAAGAAAGCCTCCACAGATGCTTCAGATGGGATGCAAGTGATTGTAAAGAAAGGAGTCCCACACCAATCATAAAAAGTATGAGTGATGAAGTAAAATGATACAATAAATATTATTATACCTATTCTACATTCTATTATTGTACCTATGTATTAACTTGTCCAATCCCTATAATCAGTTAATCTAAAAACTCTGAGCATATGTTACTGTTTATATCACAATGATACAAGGTTAGCTATGAAACCAAACACACGGTCTTGAAGTAATAAAGTCTTATTTATTTCCCAAGGAAATAAGAAAGCTAACATGAAATACTAGAGAAAGATATTACAAACACAAACATATACCAACAATACACATCATATCATAATATATAATACAAGAATATCAAGGATACTTATCACAAGGCTTTGTATCGTCAGGCTCAAGATGGCGGAGAGCCATGTGGCCCAGATGACCAAGAGAGAGAGCCACCAGGCTTACCAGGCTTGTACCAAGAACAAGAAGGGCCAAATTGCCTGTGTGTGCTCTTTTTACTCGCATTCACACCCACTCATAGCCACCCCCACTTGCCTCCTTGTCCAATGAGGTATTGCCAAGCAGTAGTTTTTCTAATATCTGCCCATTCTCCAGGAAGCCTGCTGTATTGTCCCCTAGGGGGCAGCGTTTGTCCATGAATCGCCACTGTCCAACCTGGGTCAAATCTTTATAGACATCTTCGCCTTTGATCTTCTGTAGCTTAACCCATCAGTCATCTTGGCAGCAGTGGCTCTCTTTGAAGCTTTGATTGCAGACATGCTAATCAAGCACTTCAATCTTTATCAAACCAGGTGTCCTGGAGCCAGGCTCTACTCCCCTGCCAGGGGGCATGAATCAACACTCTGCTGGGTCAACTTGCAGCTTCCAACTTAGGCCACCTGGCTGTATCAACCAGGAAGAAAACCTCCAGAAATATGACCTTAGATCATGTTGCTATCCAACAAGTGATGTATTGTTTTTCAATACAGTATATTCAGCATAAGAAAGCCTACATATTTTGGGGGTTTCCTGGCCCCCTTCATCAGGGCTCTGTGTACCGTAAGCCATTGGTGCGGAGGATATTGGATGTGAAAAAGTAACGATATTCAGAAGTATTGGTGCAGATTGCTTCAGACAAAGTGAGCTTCTAAAATTCTAATTTTACCATTTACATTTGTTGAGTGATGGAGCCTCTTGGAATTAATTGGAAGTAAGCTCAACAGTGAAGGATCTATCTGTGAGAAGACAATGCACCATATGATTTTAGTGGGAGTGGTCAGGTTTCTTCTGTCTCAGGAGGGAGGTGGGATGTAAGGCTCTTAAAATATGTGAATAATAGGTTATTCAGTCCTTTTAAAGTGAATCTTAACCTTGCACAGACAAGGAAAAGCAACAGGTTCACTTTAACAGTAGTGGCACAAGAGATCTATACAAATCTTTTCTTTACTTCTCAAGTATTTACTTTTCTCCATGTTTTCAGATATGAGGATCATAGCCCAAGCAAAATATATATTTTTTTCCCATCCCTCCTTTCCACACTCCTTTAACCCATCCATCCAGGTGTCTATTTTTCCTTATCTGGTGAAGTCAGTTATATTTCACATCCCTTGCTGACACTATTTTTGCCTGGGGAAGGCTAATAAAGTGGCACATATTAACCCTCACAGGCTGGTCCCCTTCACTCACCTCAGTTTGACATTGATCTTCTTCTGGATCCTGAGAGAACCCCTCCTGGAGTTGGGTTTTAAGTTGGCCATATGCCAGTAAAATTCTGTAGGAAAATTTTCATTTTTTTAAACATTCTTTGGACTTTCTAATGGTTAGTGGGTTTAAATCGGCATTTGTTGTCAACCTTAGTGAAGAGAAAATTTGAGGGTGCAGGATGGAAAGTTTTTCTCGACTGGAAGAAATTCTAACTGTGAATGTAGTTTTTGTTCTTGAAAAATCATACATATTGTAATGAAACCGAATTAACATAGTATGTCTTGGATTCCATTCAAGGTCTGGACAAACTTTTTTAGGTTTTTGAATTAAATTAGTTGATTCAATAGCAAGTGCAGTAAGAGTGTTATGAATAATGATTTTTCTACGAACATTTAAACAAAAATATAACCATGTATGGCCAGCTTTACTGTACTTCCCCACATGATAATACTGGTGCTCTTATATTAGGCATCCAACATCATCACATGGGAGAAAGAGAGAATCCTCATTTCCGTTTGAACTCCATGCCATGATATGGCACCACCAAAACCCACTCCTTTATCAAAAATCCCTGTTCTCAGAGATGTTGCTGGAAGTGTCTTAAGAACAGGACACACAACCAGAAGTTAATGCAAAGCTCTGCTAGTAACAAGTGTGCCCCACCAATTACAGGTTACTATGTTTTCATCTGCTGGCTATTTAATTGGAGAATCCAACAAAAGCTTCAGAACTGAACACAAAAAATTAAAATAACTGTCAGGAAAAGTTCTCCTTTGGTACATACGGTACTTATAAGTGATAAAATGTCCAGTGCTAATTCAGCAATCAAGGACTCATCAAGGACTTATGCTTATTGTGTTTGCACAGGGGGAACCAATCTCTTTCTGCCAGGAGACCTTCCTCAACCACAAATGCAGCTCCATGAGATCCTTCCTGCAGAATGCCGTCCACCTCCAGCTCTTCTCACAGGTCTGAGCAGGGGCTTTGGTAGAGGGAGTGTCAGATTTTCCATTCCATCTTGCTAAGAAATACACTATTTTAATTTATTATATGCTGTTCGTATATTTCCCTATGCCATTGCATACCTGCTTGTGCATATAAAACCAATGTACATCCACATGAAACTGTTTTCCTGACAAAACATTTGTAATTCTGGAGTCTGGGCTCTTTCGTGAATCAGCCCTATATTTCATGTAAAGTACAGGCCGGCAACTCGACAGCTTCTCCATAGAAAATAAATATTTATTTAAGCATTACAGCAAAAAACATCATCAAAAAAACTGACGTGTTTCGGCCTTAGGCCTTCATCAAAAGCATAAAAATATGACATTAAAAACAACCATATGCGAGGAAAGCAGCCCTTGTGAGGTATGAAGGGCATAAATCACTTATTTAAAAAATCAACCCATTAATTGGTTACAGGTGGAGATGACCAGACCTGGGTCAAGCAAACTCACACAAAAACAGGGGATTTCAACAAAGAGCACGAAATGTTAACCATTACAGTCCCACTGATACAACAGTGGAAGATTTTCAATAAAAAATCATTATTGCTATACTTCAGAGCATTATTTCAAAAACAGGCTAACATCCATCCTATTGTTCATACCCAACGGCATTCTGGTATTTAACGTGCGTATCCACCACACCTCCCATTGGAGCAGGGTGTGATGGGTATTCCCCCTCTTGTAGACTGTTTAACATGTTCTAAACCAAAGAAAAAAAAGTATCAAGGTTACCTCCATGCACTGTCTTGAAATGTTTAAATACATTAGAAATGTTTTTGGCATTTGGATTGACAGTGTCATCATAGTGTTCAGAGACCCTGATTCATAGGTGGCGAATGGTGTAACCCACGTACTGTATCTGACAAGCACTACATTCCATTACATACACCACTGATTTAGAGCTGCAATTAATAAAATGTTTAAGAGTGTAGGTTTTTCCTGTGGAGAAAGAGGTGACAGTTTTGGTTTTTCTGTGTCTTCTACATTGTCTACATGTGCTGGTGCCACAAGGAAAAGATCTAGTGGTACCATGTCCGTGGGGGACTGGAAGAACGATATCCCTGTTGTAAAATGTCATATAATGTCTTATATAGAATGGGAAGGCACTTTGGGACAATTGCTACAATTTGATTATATTGTCTAGAGTAAGTAGTAACAAAATGTATTTTATTTCTATTACAATGGGACTGTCTTTTCATACTAGGGTTCTCTGCATTTTTTAGCATGCTACCTCTATCCTTTTTCGCCGCCTTGATCCTGCCATTATCAATCAAATGTTTTTTGTATCCTCGCCTCATTAGTCTTTCTGAGACTACAGTACATTCTTTCTCATAATCTTCATGATCAGAACAGTTCCTTTTTGCTTGCACGAACTCCCCCACTGGTAGTGCATGTATGGTATGAAAGGGGTGACAACTCGTAGCGAGCAAAAGTGAATTTTATTCAGTATCTTAATAACAACCTGTCAATGTCCTGGATGTGAGGCTGGGTTACAGAGGAGGCATCCCTTGCGGCTAAGTGCAGCGTAACCCTGGGAGTGAGACAGGGAGTACGGTGCCCAAAGGTGCACGGGTTGCCAGAGCGCTGTTGCTGAGTAGCTGATAGCAGGGCGCTGCTGGGGTGCGCTGGTAAGGTGGAAGGGCAACCGTGCAAGGAGGGATTCCAGGAATGGAGCCGTGGAGCAACCAGGAGCGGAGTCAGAGCCAGGCCAATGGTCATACAGCACAGGAATCGGTCCGAGGTAAGGTACAGCAGGATAATCAGGAACGGAGTTGGTAGCCGAGCCAGAGGTCAAACACGGGAGGATGATCAAGGTACAGATGCGGAGCAGAAGAATAGTCAGGTGCAAGCCGGGGTCAATGCAGGCGGAACACAGGAGTAGTCAGGCAAGCCAGGTAGTAACAGGAAGCAGGTATATAACGACAGGCACAGGGAACACAGGAAGCTGATGATAACCCAGCAACCAGCGTATACCAGCAGCAGGCTTAAATAGGCAAAAGGGCGCCAATGATTACCGTGATGTGCGCGCGTGCGTTAGCGCGCTGTTGCGCACCTGTGTGTGCCCGTCGTCGTGCGCCTACGTGCACGCATGTGCACAGAGATTCGCCTGGCGCCACCACGATGGACACTGGCAGAATTACCCGTCCTACAGCTATTGCCCTGACACAACCATTTGAATTTAGGGTTCATTCATCACTTTCACTCTGTCAGAACTGATTATTTGGATATAACACTTACTAGACACATTGACAGTGGCAGGGTAACTACAAAAACCTTCAGAAAGCAATGTACTGGCAATTCACTTTTGCTTGCTACGAGTCGTCACCCCTTTCATACTATACATGCACTACCAGTGGGGGAGTTTGTGTGAGCAAAAAGGAACTGCTCTGATCATGAAGATTATGAGAAAGAAAGTACTGTAGTCTCAGAATGACTAAGGAGGCGAGGATACAAAAAACATTTGTGGAATGTAGTGCTTGTCAGATACAGTACGTGGGTTGCACCATTCGCCACCTACGAATCAGGGTCTCTGAACACTATAATGACACTGTCAATCCAAATGCCAAAAAATATTTCTAATGTATCTAAACATTTCAAGACAGTGCATGGAGGTAACCTTGATACTTTTTCTTTCTTTGATTTAGAACATGTTAAGCGGTCTACAAGAGGGGGGGATACCCATCACACCCTGCTCCAACGGGAGGTGTGGTGGATACACACGTTAAATACAAGAATGCTGTTGGGTATGAACAATAGGATGGATGTTAGCCTGTTTTTGAAATAATGCTCTGAAGAATAGCAATTAATGATTTTTTTATTGAAAATCTCCCACTGTTGTATCAGTGGGACTGTAATGGATAACATTTCCTGTTCTTTGTTGAAATCCACTGTTTTTGTGTGTGTTTGTTTGGCCCAGGTCTGGTCATCTCCACCTGTAACCAATTAATGGGTTGATTTTTTAATTAAGTGATTTATGCCCTTCATACCTCACAAGGGCTGCTTCCCTTATATATACTTGTTTTTAATGTCATATTTTTATGCTTTTGATGAAGGCCTAAGGCCGAAACGCGCCAGAATTTTTGGATGATGTTATTGCTGTAATGCTTAAATAAATATTTTCTATGGAGAAGCTGTCGAGTTGCCGGCCTGTACTTTCTATGGATCTTTTGTGAGCTTAATTAGCCAGAGCACCAACTACTCTGCACACCAACTATACTATATATCGGTAGAGCTTGGGTGAGTTTTTCTCTTGCTATATTTCATGTACTGGCAGTGATTGGGAGGTGTTTAACCAGTCTCAGAGTTCAGGCACAGGTTGCAGGGTTTGGGGCTATTGGAGAAGTTTCTGTGGCCTCAGAAAAGTCCCACTCTTCATGTTAAATAGTTTGGTGGTGAATGCATACACCAGTGAGTTTATAAATGTACACATTTGCTGTTGGTGTGAACGGCGAATGGAAAATAAGCAATTGGGATAAGCTAAATTGAGAGTTTTTGCTTTTGTGAATTTTGCTGAACAATCTGGACATTTTGGAAAACTGCACCCTATGTTCAAGATTCTTTGGAGCCATTGAGGAAAGCAAAATAAAGTGCTTTTTGGTAGTCTTTAACAATCTAATTTACTTAAAATACCATCTGAAGATTAGGGAGGCTCCTTTCAGCTATCCTAGACCTGTTCTGTGCCAAACAATGGCCCTTATTAGCTGAGGATAAGACATTAGATACCGAGGGATGGATTACGCCTAATGCTGGACATAGATGGATTGTAATTTGGCCAGTTCAGCATCAACAAAAGTTGATCGTTAGAGCAACTTCTGACGAATGGATAAATTGAAAAACTTTTGCTGATCAGTGGCTGCAGGCAATCAGCTGCAGCTGGTGATCACTGTATTCTGACATAATTGGGTCCCACTATCAGAATACAATGTCCCAGCAGGAGGGATACCTCCATCAATTTCGTTTGTGTGGTTGGAGGAATCTGTTAGTTGGCCACCAATGTATGGCCAAACTAATGCTAAGCTAATCGCTAACACTAGCCCCAATACTAACACCAGCCTTATTGATCATGAAAGTCGTGTAATCACCATGTCAATGCTGATATAGTGACCACATGCCTTTTTTAAGTAAGCACATTTTATCTTAGCACTCCATATGGCAAAATTTGAAATGAATTTTCAACAAAATTTTGGCAAAATTGTCAATTTTTTGGCAAAATCAATTTCAGCAAATTCAATCCCTACTAGAAAATCAGAACTGGCAGAAGTACTGACTTACTGTATTTGGGATTTACAATGGAAATATATTATTTGCCTTTAATGGAAGATGAAATCTATCAGTTTTACGAGGCTGTGATTTACAGTATACAGTAACTTCTTACAAAGATACGGTGATTACCTAATAAAGTTCCCTAGCTGTAAGCTTGGCTGAGATCTAAGGAAACCCTTAACAGATATTGACAGTAGACACAGCTCCCAGGCCACCGAGCGTTCCCAGACATTCAGTCTAATTTGCTGTTATCAAGTTTCAGAGAGCTCATTAGAGACAGGGGCAGAGCAGAATGTGTTATTATATTTTAATCTATTAATGATTGGCTTCGGGAGAACGGACTGGATTATTTATAAAGACATTAGTTAACGTACATTTTGCCTTCCAGTTCATTGACAGTCGGTTGGAGAAGCTGAATTCCGGAGATGAATTCACAGATGTATTTGAGCAAGAAGTCACCAAATGTGGACTATCAGGTACTGAGCCCATTGGTGGTGATCTGTATGGTTTGAGGTCTACCTTAATTAAAGTGTCTTACAGAAGAATAGTTGTAATCAAAATCCTGTTGACTGATGGCTAAAAAGGGATAGTTGGCAGGTGGTTCTGGTCCCCGACAGGTGTTAAAGTGTACATTGAGCTAAAAGGCTCATTGTAACATAGTCACTCCACTGTTACATGCTGAGTTTGGACTGAAGCGGCCTATATAGGGAGTAATAGGTAGGGTGAGAAATTCACCTGTGTGTGCAAATTGGTAACTTGCACTACCGAGGTTTGAAAACAAGTTATTTTTTAACAGAACAGCTAAGAAAAGACAGGTAAACATGAAAATGGGGCCTAGTGCTCCACCTGCTGGCATAGCCGAAAATAAAAAATATCTAATGTATTTTTTTTTTTTGCCTTTACCTAACAAAAAAAAAAGAAATATAACATTTTTAGGCCTGACTGTAATAAATAAGGAAAATATGTTCAAAGCCGCTATATATTACATGTAAGAGTTGCACTTTTCCATCAGACTACACTCAAGCTTACAAGAGCATTCAGAAAATATAAACCACTTTTTCCAATTAGAGATTTGTCCATTAATTGAAAATATAGTATACAACTGATGTTCTCTGGTACAGTAAATATTGAAAAATGTCATAACTACTGCATAATGTATAACTTTTTGGCTATCTTATAATGACAAACTAGACATGCAAAATATTGTTTGTGTGATGAAAAATGGGTGAAAAATTACTGTTCATACTAAAAATGTATAGGATTTTTCAGATGACTCAAAATCTCACATTTTGAAGGTCGATATCTTTTATATGTGAATGTTGTTTTGTAGGTGAGCTTCTTTTTCAAAGTTTGAGGTGCCAAGGAATTAAAGTCTTATATTGAGAAGATGCTGTTTTCAAACAGACACTATACTGACAAAAGTATTGGGACACCTGCCTTTACACACACATGAACTTTAATGGCATGCCAGTCTTAGTCTGTAGGGTTCAAGATTGAGTTGGCCCACCCTTTGCAGCTATAACAGCTTCAACTCTTCTGGGAAGGCTTTTCCACAAGGTTTAGGAGTGCGTCTGTGGGAATGTTTGACCATTCTTCTACAAGCGCATTTTGAGGTCAGGCACTGATGTTGGACGAGAAGGCCTGGCTCGCAGTCTCCGCTCTAATTCATCCCAAAGGTGTTCTATCAGGTTGAGGTCAGGGGTGGAGGCTAGTCAAGCTCCTCCACCTCAAACTCGCTTATCCATGTCTTTATCACAAACATTTATTTATAGTCACATGGAGAACTTGGTTACAAGTTACTGCATTTTTGGGGTGTCACAGTTGGTACTTTCCATGAGTAATGTCGGAAGGTCTTACCCAATTAAATTCAAAGCCATTTGTTTTAGGAACTTGTAAGAAGCAGTGGCAATGCTTTGTGGAAGAGGATCTGAGTGTAAAGGCTCTTGTGATATTACAACTTGGATAATCCAGAGTGCATCTTGTAGCCCAAAGAGTTGGAAACCTGTATTTCTCATGTGAATAAAATATGTAACTAAAACATTTGCTCCTTACATTTTAGCCATGGATTTAGCTGTTTAGTAAGACTTGTGCTTTCAATACTGCTTGTGTTTAGTATATAATAAAGTTCCCTTCTAATCAATCTTTGCAAAATATTAAATTATGTGAAATATCTTTTAATTCTCCACAGGGGCCTCCCGGTCTTACCAGCTGTGGCTAGAAAATCTCAAGGTAAAGTAAGATTTATGAGCACATAATAATGGTGCATTTGGGGTCTAGCGCCATGCCAGAACAGCTTTGTCCTTATGCATTATTAATAAACGCACCAAATATAAAATATCCATCAGTGAGAACACAGCCTATCCATTCACTAGAGACCAGTGACATTACTGAGACCCTTCATATTCACGAGAACACTGCCTATCCATTCACTAGAGACCAGTGACATTGCTAAGACCTTAACAGATAATGTAGATCGGCAGCCGACTGTGAGGTTGTGCCACATCCAAAATTTTAAAACTATACAGAAAAGGAGGGTTCCCCTAGTGGTGGACTTTACAGACACATATAAAAGTGCGTAAAAGAGTATATATAGTACAAAAATGTAGTTTATTAAATAGAAGGACAATAAAAATATGACAATAATATAGCAACAATTATTGGGAATGCAAATAAAGCAATTTCACATTGGTACAGTGCAGTGTTTAAAGCGATACTCTTGCACCTAACGCGTTTCGGAGTTAATTAGCCTCCTTCCTCAGACCCACCCCTGTGCAAGAGTATCGCTTTAAACACTGTACCAATGTGAAATTGCTTGATTTGCATTCCCAATAATTGTTGCTATATTATTGTCATATTTTTATTGTCTTTCTATTTAATAAACTACATTTTTTGTACTATATATACTCTTTTACGCCCTTTTATATGTGCCTGTAAAGTCCACCACTAGGGGAACCCTCCTTTTCTGTATTGCTAAGACTTTCATATTCATGAGACCAGTAACACCACTGAGAACTTCATATTCATGAGAACACATCTTACCCATTCACTAGAGACCAGTGACATCACTGAGACCTTCATATTCATGAAAATACATCCTATCCATTCACTAGAGACCAGTGACATCACCAACCCTTCATATTAACCACTTCAGCCCCGCTCACTGTATATATACGTCATTTTTTTGAAGATGGATATCTCGGTAACGGCAGCAGCTGCTGCCACAACCGAGATATCCATCTTTACAGTGAGCGATTCTGTAAACGATAATGGTGGTCTCAGCGGCGGGTTCGCCGCGAGATCACCGTTATCGGCGGCGGGAGAGGTGCCACCCCCCCTCCCGCCGCTCTCCCGCACCCTCCGCCGCTTACCGGAACCGTCGGTAACGGCGGAGGAGATCGGGACCTGTCACCGCTGAGGTACTGAGACGAGTGAGGCCAAGATGGCCCCCACCCGTCTCTATACCATGTGACGGCCGGAGCGACGTCATTACGACGGCTCCGCCCACTGTCTTAAAGGCACAAATTTTTTTAAATGTAATTTTTCAAACGACTTTTTTTTTTTTTTTTTTTTTTTTTGCATTTTAGTCTAAATATGAGATCTGAGGACTTTTTGACCCCAGATCTCATATTTAAGAGGACCTGTCATGCTTTTTTCTATTACAAGGGATGTTTACATTCCTTGTAATAGAAATAAAAGTGATCCAAATTTTTTTTTTTTTAAAAACAGTGAAAAAATAAATAAAATAAAATAAAATAAATAATAAAAACAAAAAAAAAATTTTTTTAAAGCGCCCTGTCCCGACGAGCTCGCACGCAGAAGCGAACGCATACGTGAGTAGCGCCCGCATATGAAAACGGTGGTCAAACCACACATGTGAGGTATCGCCGCGACCGGTAGAGTGAGAGCAATAATTCTAGCCCTAGACCTCCTCTGTAACGCAAAACATGCAATCTGTAGAATTTTTTAAACGTCGCCTATGGAGATTTTTAAGGGTAAAAGTTTGACGCTATTCCACGAGCGGGCGCAATTTTGAAGCGTGACATGTTGGGTATCAATTTACTTGGCGTAACATTATATTTCACAATATAAAAAAAAATTGGGCTAACTTTACTGTTGTCTTATTTTTTTTTTCAAAAAAGTGAATTTTTTCCAAAAAAAGTGCGCTTAGAAGACCGCTGCGCAAATACGGTGCAAAAAAAAGTATTGCAATGACCGCTATTGTATTCTCTAGGATGTTAGAAAAAAAACAATATATAATGTTTGGGGGTTCTAAGTAATTTTCTAGCAAAAAAAACTGTTTTAAACTTGTAAACACCTAAAATCCAAAACGAGGCTGGTCTTTAAGTGGTTAATGAGAACACAGCCTATCTATTCACTAGAGACCAGTGACATCACTGAGACCTTCATATTCATGAGAACACATCCTATACATCCACTAGAGACCAGTGACATCACCAACCCTTCATATTCATGAGAACACAGCCTATCCATTCACTAGAGACCAGTGACATCACCAACCCTTCATATTAATGAAAACACAGCCTATCCATTCACTAGAGACCAGTGACATCACCAACCCTTCATATTAATGAAAAACACAGCCTATCCATTCACTAGAGACCAGTGACATCACTGAGACCTTCATATTCATGAGATCACAGCCTATCCATTCACTAGAGACCAGTGACATCACGACCGTTCATATTCATGAGAACACAGCCTATTCATTCACTAGAGACCAGTGACATCACCAATGCCTTCATATTCATGACAACACATCCTATCCATTCATAATTGATTTAAAGACTGAATCTTGACTTACTATGCACTATAACGATATCCAATATATAATCAGAATGCCAATATCTGATATTATACAGCCTTTTGTTATGCTCTAAATAATAGTCTACCGTATATACTGTATGCATTAATGTATCTGTCTCAAATCTTTGCTTCTGTTACCCAGAAAGGAGGAGGCACGTTGATCAATAATATGAAGAACAAAACACATCCTACTGTCAGGAACATGCTAAAATATGTAAGAACCTTCCTCATTTAATTGGGGTTCATTTCAGTCCTGGACTTAGTATGGAATCATTTAGCCTTTTCTGCGTATAGAACAATAACCTTATTTTAAAACATTTCACAACATGTAAAAGTGAACCTGTTAACCTTTTGGTCTGTAGGTGGGAGCAGGTTCCCCTCTGTCCTGGAGGTGGCACTGTGCCATTATTACAGATGAAGTGGAGACCTTTAGGGGAATTGTTCCCTCATGGACTCTGTCAGTCTCTCAGAGAGGTCAACTGTCTGACTGGATGCTGTAATCTCTGATCACAGCCATCTTGGTGTGGGACCCTGTATAATAGGTGACCCATATCATTTGGGTGCTCTTGGAGTGAGTAGTAGGTAATGATATTACAATTTCCACCTCGGCCAATCAGATGAAACCTTGTATTCATTGATAAAATACAAGGCTTCTCCTGATTGGCTGAGAAGCACTCAGCCAGACATTTTTTATTCTAGCAGCAGACAAAAAAATTGCCCATACTGGTGCCAAAACACAGCTAATGCTACTAGGGTATATTACACACAACAGCGGCATGAATATGTAATGGAAATAGTTTGTTAGGGCCAGCTTGGCCCACACAAACTATTTATAGTGTTTGAAAAGCTGGAATTCTAATTTAAATAAATAATAACAGAAAAGAAATGCAGACAGTAAAAATTGTGGTGTCCCTTAATATTGATGGTCAGTTTAGAAGTGCCCTCTTGCATTGGTGGTCAGTGTAGGTAGGAGATCACTTCAGCACTGATCACTGCTCAAGGATACCTAGCATCCTCAGGAGGAACCCTAGCGGAGAAAGGCTAACAGCACCCCTCAACCTATTCTCACCTCAATGAGGCTCCTCCATGAGAATACAGTTAACTCTTTGTACTCAGTGGCCAACACTTCACATTGTTCACTATGGACACAGGTCCTCATTATGCTTTAGAATACTTCTCTCACACTCTCACTCAAGTTGTTCAGCATTTCTGAGCCAATACTGAGTTTGTACCGGACTCCACCAGCCCAGTTACCAGTCACCTCACCCCCAGTGGCATCCACTTTTATACTAGGAAGCTGAACTCGCCTACATATTCAGAGATTATTAACCCCAGAGGCCTCACTCCATCTTCCCGGAACTTCCAGACTGGTTTACTAGGATGTCCTGTTCCACGAATCAGACCCAGTATTAGGGTTCTGTTCCCTAGGGAAGGAGGCTAAGCTCCTTCACTTCCAGGGCATTCTGTCACCTATGCCAAGTCACCACTTCTTAACCAGTTGGCTGCTTATAGGCACTAGACACAAGTACCGTAGTCATTGACAATGGCAATATAGCCTCATCTGAATAGCTTCACTGCACGTTAGACCTCTGTACCGTATCTTCAGGAGCGTAGCTATAGGGGTCTCAGTGACCCAGCCTCATGCTCCAGGGGGCGCATGCGGCTCCCCTGTACCGAAACCCATAGTACCCAGCACAGTGCGAGAGAGCATGGGAGGGGGTGGGGCGGGAGGCAGAGAGTGAGATATGACACTGTGGTTGTGCGGGAAAGGAGCAGACAGTAGCCCCCCTGTCCCCCTGGACAGCGACAGCATGGTGGGAGTATAGCTGGGAGATTTTCTCCAAAAAAAAACTGCGATTTAAAAAAAAAACTCGATTCGCGATTCAAATCGAGTTTTCTTTTTTTTGGACACCGCGCCGGTCCTGAGGAGCTGCGGGCAGGAGTTTAGGCGAGGCTGTGGCTTCGGCCTAGTCCGCGGCATCCGGCCTCACGGACTAGGCCGAAGCTGCAACCTTGCTTAAAAACTCCTGCCCGCAGCTCCTCAGGACCGGCACGGTGTCAGCGCCGGTCCTGGTAAAAAAAAAAAATATTTAAAAAAAAACTATTTGGTTAAATTTTGAATCGATTTGACCTCTCAACTCAATTCAAGATTTGAATCGATTTTTTCTCCAGCCCTAGGTGGGAGCACGCATGAGCCAGACTGATATGTTAATTTTAACCCCATGCCATGTCCCTGAGCCATACAACAATCAGTGGGAAGGGGGAAAGAGGACCTGTCATAGGGGGAGGGGATTAAGAGACTGGAAACCCAGCCCCCTGTAACTGAACCCACGCTCTCTCCTTTCCCTGAGCCTTATACCAATCAGTGGGAGGGGTTAGGAGGACCTGTCATGGGAAGGGAAATAGAGACTGGTAACCACACCCCCCTGTCACTGAGCCTGATCCACCCTCCTGTCCCTGAACCTTTCATTGGCCCATGGAAGGGGTAAAGAGGACCTGTCATTAGATAAGAGATTAGAGATTAGTAACCCAACGCCCATCACTGAGCCGGCCCTGCCTTCCTGTTCCTGAGCCATACACCAGTCAATGGGAGGGGGCAGAGGACCTGTCATGGGGGAAGGAGATCCAGAGAAGGCCGACTACAAGTCCCAGAAGAGGGAGGAGGGGCAGAGGAGCCCATGAGGGTCAACAAAGTAGTATTAATTACACCTGACCACCTACTATGACTGACCTAAGTCCTACTGCCCCCTAGATAAAATAACAAAAATAAAAACTACTGACACCAGTGGCAGAACTGCCAGAGTAGAAAAGGTCACCCTTGTGACTGGGCCCTGGTGTTTTGCCACTGTGGGGTAGCCCCAAGACAGCAGGAAGGGGGCCACTGCAGAACATGTGAAAGGGGACTGCTATGGGACTGTAATAAAGGGCCCTGTGACAGGAGTAAAGCGCCTCTGGATCAGTGGGAAGGGCCCCAGATGGGAGTCAGGGGGGCCCGTCATGGTTTCTTGCACCAGGGCGCTGAAGGTTCGAGTTACCTCTGCGTATCTTCATTAACTTATCTCCGTTTCCTGTCAAGCCCTGTTCTTTAGATACTCTAAGCATGCACCCTTTAGTGGCAAGGCCAATGAATTAACAGCAAAGTTGTGTTTTGAAGTAGTTTAAATATAACAAATGAACAGTTCTCAAAGACATCTTCAATACACATTCCTGTACATGATCTTCTAAGTGCTCCTGGTGCTCCTTTTGCCCCATGAGATAGTCATACCTTAAATAGGTGAGTAA
Organism: Lithobates clamitans; assembly: GCA_037952925.1. NCBI lineage: Eukaryota > Metazoa > Chordata > Amphibia > Anura > Ranidae > Lithobates > Lithobates clamitans. Next base: position 220,189 of record JBBGZY010000333.1, on the reverse strand, counting down.
GTCTTTAGTCCATTAGTCCATTTCAGCAGCACAATTCCATATCCCTGGAACCCCAACCGGGCTCCTGCAAGGGGTGGTTAATCAGCAGAGTGGCCATTACATCCTAGCTCAGCTCTTGTTCACTTCCCATGCATAGAGCAATGGACCTTTTATCTAAAGGCAGTTCCCCTTTTAACTGTCTTCCCCAGCAGAGGTCAGCACTTTTTAAAAAGCCCAGGAAAACCTGGACAGCAGAGTTAACCCTTGCCTCTCAGGTACCACCACCTCTTCTGGGCAACATTAAAAAGAATCTCCAGTTTCCTGTGTAAAAATTGAAAGTCAGCAGCTACAAAAACTGTAGCTGCTGGCTTTTAACAAACAGCTACTCACCTGTCCCACGATCCAGCAGCATCCTCACCTGAGCTAGTTCTTCACTAGCCTTCGGGTTCCTAGCACCGGCATCTTAACTGTGGGCACCCGGCTGTGACAGCTTGGGGTTGTGCATTGTGAATGGTCCTGCAGTCTTTTGGAACCTGTGATAGGTCCCAGAAGACTGTGAGGAGGGAGGGGGGAGCCTAGGCAATCGGAGTGGAAGTGAGAGCGGGTACCTGTCAAAATAAGGTACCCATTCCCCACCCCTCCACCCCCAAAAGTGCCATTCTTGAAAAAGGAGGGGGGAGGAAGCCTTGAAGCGTTGTTCTGCTTTAACTAAGTAGTGCACGCAACACAGCAGTTTAAATAGAAAGTACAACCCAACCAGGAAAAAGCAATTAACACAGCAATACCTTATTAAGCACTTGCTTTTATACTGTTAACTAAGCATACTACCCTGACTCGGTGGGGTCAGTTTTCTCCACCACATCTGTGGAAACTCATATTTTTACTCCTTTGCATTAGTATCAAATTAAATTGGGAACAACCAGGGCACATGTTAGGAATAAGGGAAAAATCAGGTGCCTGCTTACTTCAAACCTTCTGACTATGCTATTTTTCAGGCAGTCTTGGTTTCTAAGAATAAAGTTACAAGAAATGAGTGCAGATTTGTCTTAATATGTGGTGGGCAGAATTTCGATGGGCCAGAGGAGGCACCTACACTACCTCTCTTTCTTTTACTTGGCTTTGGTGTGTTTGGAGGTGTCATATTTGGTTTGATTTCATTCTAGGCAAAGGGTCAAGCCAAGACTGGTCTTCAGGGAATGAAGAGACGCATTAAACACAAGGTAAGAATTCAGTGGTCAGTTGGTCAGTGATCGGTTCCTTTAAGCTCCCTATGCCTTCCAACCCTTGTGCGCTTCTCCTTTTCTCCATTTGGTAGGTTCTGAAGGTTATGATTATAATGACACAGCAGGGTTAGTAGAATCCTCTCCTTGGGCAGGAATGGCATACAATAGCCTCCTAAACCATTTATTGGGTCACTTTTTCTTTTTTTTTTTTTTTCTGCTGTGTATGTCCCTTCGGAGGGTTTCCTCTCCTGTTAATGCAACACAATGTCAATGGAAATTTCCCCAAATTTGAAGGAAATGTGCCTTTGATAGATGCTACTGGAACGGGTGTCATCATTGTAATAGTTTCCCTTTAGTACTGTTCCGGTAAAAACTGTAATATTTTGGCTGTCCTTTTACTTTTTCTCTTGGTAACAATGATCATCAGAACAAGTAACGAGGGGGAATCTCCCTGAAGGGACACAGGCAGAATTAAAAACTTGGTAAATAAATGTGATGAAATCCTTGTAATTGTATCCAAAGATGATGGACGACCATACACTCAAGTGCACCTTCCACCGTAACAATACAAAATGTTCCCATGACCAGATATCTAGACTCCAGGTTATAGGAGCCTAGTCAAACATGCCTGATGAAGGGGTCCTTTCAGGCTCTGAAACGTTGCTCACTGCTGTAACCATGTGATCTTTATTAAAGCTCTGGACCTATATTTGGAGATCCTTGGTGTGCTGGTGACATTTTTTAATTTTTACCTTGAACGGTTCCAGCCATTGGTCACTGCAGCACCCACTCATTTCTACAGCCACTTCAACAGGAACGTGTGCATTGGGATTAGTACGCTTAGTAAAACAGGGATTCACACATCATGAAGGATCCATTCACTGGATACTAAGGATGATAACTTCACAGCCAACAGTGCTGGTCTTTCACTCTTTCTAATAAACATTATATTAAAAAAAAAGAGAAAATCAACACATAGTGTAAAACCGTGATGGTTTTATTGAAAAAAACGCTGTTAAAAGTTTCCACAAGTCCACAAATTCCTACATAAAAATCTGCAGATAAATTTCAAAGTAGCGTGGTGTCGTTGAACATAGACTGCACCCTACTAGTTTCATCATACATGACGTCATCTAGGGCATCAGATGACATCATGCATGACGAAACTAGTAGAGCGGAGTCTATGTTCAACTTCACCACGCTACTTTGAGCTTGATCTGCAGATTTTTATGTAGGAATTTTTATCCATGTGTTACACCTATTGGACTGGTGGAAACTTTTAACAGCGTTTTTTTCAATAAAACCATCACAGTTTTACACTATGTGGCGATTTTCTCCTTTTTTCTTAGAACATTTATGAGAGAGAGTGGAAGACCAGCACTGTTGGCCATGATGTTATCATCCTTCATACCCAGTGGATAAATCCTTCATGAAATGTGAATCCAGGTTTGACTAGGTTCCTATAAAGTGGAGTCTAGATATCTGGTAAGGGAACATCTTGTTTTATCACGGTGGAAGGTGCACTTGGGTGTATGGTCGTCCATCATCTTTGAATACAATCACAAGGATTTCATCACATTTATTTATTTATTTATTTTTATGTGGACTCCTTTATGGACTTACCATTGTAACTTATGTTTGCATTTATCATCACTCACATAGCGTGGCAATTGTTGTTTTATATACTGTACATTTACCAACATCAATTGCTTTGCTTCATTTGGTCCTGCTCTGTTTCTTTAAACAGATGGCATCTGCAACCTGGATATTATTGTTCTCAGACATAAAGGTACATGCTTTAAGAACCAGGGCCAGATTGCTGCAAAGCCAACACAGGCTGTGGCCTAAGGCAGCAGAGCTGCAAGGAGACAACCGCACAGCATGTTACTGCCTGTAATACATTCCTTCTGTTTAAGAATGCCACCCTGCCTGCCAGTATTCTTGTTTTTTTTCTGCATGTATGTGCATTTGTTGGCACTGAAGTAATGTGCTGTATGCTTACAGTTCACTGTGTCTGTGTACGGTGCAACTGAACTGATAGGCGATCAATTGGCTATTCTTCCAGTTGTCGGCCCTAGAAACACTGATTCCAAACTGTCATGCTGTCTCTTTCAGCCTCTCCACCACCGATCATGGCAAGCCTTGTGTGGCTATAATGTCAGATTTAGGTAGTGAAATACTAAAGTTTGCCAGTCAACTGAGGTAGGTGAAGGTAGCAACAAAACAAATCGCTTGGGGGGAGGGCAGGAAATATAGATGTAGCACCCTGATGTTTAGGCAGGGTTGCTATTAAATTTATTTGCCAAGTGATAGTGGCATTGGCCAATTGCTAGGAGGTCAATTGACTTTGCCCTAATTCTGGAATTGCTGCACTTCTTTCTTCTGTCGATAGGTGGCCGGGTATCTGGTGACATTAGATAAGACAAGGGCATTGCAAGGACAGATTAAGAATGAATGGGGTGTCTCAGCCAATGGGCAGGGATCTTCTTGGGTGCCTTGGCCTGCTGGGAAAACCTATTTATTTGGGTGGAGTCAGGTGATCGGGGTTCTGTGTCTGGGTGGACATGTGTTGTGCTGCCCTGGGCTGCTAGGCCAGAAGCCTGAGGCCTATCCCGGGAAGATCTGGCTGCTAGGCTGGCTAAGGAGCCTATCCAGAAGCAAGAGAGAGCAGCATAGGGCTGGGACTGCGGCTTTCTTTCTAACCAGAAGTAACGGCTCTGCCAGCTGGAGAACCAGTTGTGGTCAGGGGTAGAGGAGAAGCTGTCGCCACTAAGGGACCATCCACCTTATTACCGGGGACCACTGTGAGTAGCTGAAGCAAGTACCAGAGCTTTATTCTCACCAGCCGGGGACCCAGCCAGTGGAGGTGACGCTTACAGAGCGTTATTGTGTGCTAAGCCAGGGACCAAGCAGGCCAGCGGGGTGACGCTTGAGGAGTATCTGTGGGTGCCAAGCTAGGGACCCAGCAGGGACACAGGGGTGAAGCTTGAGGAAGATACTGAGCGAGAAGATTGGAAGAGCTCAGGAGATCCAGTGGCGAGTGAATCAGGTAGTCTAGTGAAAGACTGGGAGCTCAGTTGAGTGAAGTTCTAAGATAGGAGAGTGTAGAAAAAGTGAAGAAGTTAGTTGCAACCTTTGTTAGAAACTGTTACAAGATTGTTGCCATAGGAGACAGCGGCACTACTCATGCAGACGTGGTGTCCAGCTGGATGCCTTTCCCTGCATGGCTGTCTACCCATAGAAGTCTCAGAGTCTACCAATTAACATTGCAACTACTAAAGGGTGTCCTGGCCCTAACCCTCTCTCCCACAGTTCTGTTTAAGAGACAATAAATCTCTTTTCATTCAAGAAGTGTCTGGTGCCCATCAATCTACCTTGCATTACACCCACAATGCCTTGTAACCCAATCTACACAGAAGGATGTCAGCTGTCCCCAACTCTGGAGATCACCATTAGGCTTCAGGAGGCCCGGGGACCTCACTACATAAATCAGCAGTTGTAGAAGGATTGAGGGAGTTAAGAAACTCTTTCAGAAAAAAGGCGGACTTTGTGGGCATAACATGAGGCAGTAATTACAAAATATCTCTTTATTACAAAATTGATTAAAATAACATATGACGACCAACAGCACCCTATTAACTGACAAGGTCAAAAGATACCCAATAGAACAGACATTGAGGTATGGATCTTTTCACTCAGGTAGCTGAAAAGTCAGTGATTAGTACAAAAATGTTTTATATGTATATCAAAGGGTTAGGTCCATAAACTCCTCCATGCTTGCTTATCAACGCGTTTCACAATTTAATAGCTACCTCAGGACATGCTGGGTAGGTGCTGATGAGACTTGAAATCGGGTATTAGGAGACACCACACAAGGCACACTGCAAATCAAATTAATCCTGCCAAAGGATCAACTTCCGAGTATGGGAAGGCATTCAGCTTTCGTATGTGACACCTGGATCTCCAACATGACCAAGGTCACTGGTAATTCTATTGGGAGTGAAATGGAGTAGATCAATTAGAACACAATGCAGGAGGGGAAGGGGCCACAAAACCAGCCACTAGAATTCATATGTGGATATCAGGAACAGTATAGATACCCCTCAAAAGTACAGCTTTCTTTTTCATGTACTTGCTAAATAGGATTACCAATCATCAGAAACAGGGAAGCCTTTCAACAATATACCGGGTATCCCTCATTTTGGGGCTTACTAGTAGAGCCAAACCCAGAACCCTGAATAGAGTAGAGGCACCTCACCTTATAGGGCCGGATAGTACAGGTGTCCCCGCTGGTTAATAATAATAATAAATCAGCAGTTGTTCTCAGCCTGCACTGGCAAACAACAGCTCTGGGTTTCCTTTAGCGTTGAGGAACCAATCAGGGTGGTTTCCAATCATGTGATAACCATGACTGCCAATCATTGTGATCATGAGTAGGGTGGAGGTGTATTCACATTAAATACGCTCTTCAGCCTGCATGGCACTGCTGCCTGAAGGTGGCAGTGTGCTTCATTTTAATACTGTAATTGGCACATTTTCACATTTAATACGAATTCTGAGCAGGACATTTATTAAAAGCAACCTACGTAAATTAATACAATGGAATTTTACTCTTCCATATGCTGTACAGATGTCTATACACGTAAAAGTTTTATGGACCAATTCATGCATCTTTATGCAGGATCTTTGTGCAAATATTTGCCAGAAAGATTTGCATCTGCAATCTGCATCAATGATCGGTATGTCATTATGGGCATATGCTTGAGCCCTAATGGTGCAGCCATGTTTTATCTGACAGTTATATTGATCTGTATCCTGCAGGACCAGATCCAACGTATGGGCTCCTTCAAAGCGGATGGATCTCCAACGCAAAACCACGACAGACTGCAGCACCGGCTGCCAATCACACAGCACTTTGGACAGGTAAAAAAATTTAAGTCTTGTTCTTTTTGAGATTTGATATTTCTCCTAATGCATGCCTTCTCAGTCACCAATTTAACACTTCAAATAAAGATATTTAAAGCTGACCCTTCAGTCTTGCACAGTTGTACAACCTCCTCTCATGTACTGAAATAGCTTTTTCTGATCATTTCACTGCACGCTGGGAATTTCTTGCAATGTGCACTAGAAGCTGCAGCAAGTCAAATAGAGCCCGCCCTATTTCCTGGCAAAAGGACTTCCAACACTATAAAATGGAAAATTGTATACTCACTTTTCCGTAATTTTCCTTTCCTGGCGCATCTTCATGGCAGCACACTGGGTTGTGACTCCGCCTCCACAACCTGACAAGATTGGTTAACTATAAATTTTCAAGAGAGACACCCCGCTTCATTCTCTGTATCTATCTTCTAAAAACAGGCGGGCTTCTGTGTGCTGCCATGAAGATGTGTCAGGAAAGGAAAGTTACATAAAGGTGAGTATACAATTTTCTATTTTCCTGACGCCTGCATGGCAGCACACACTGGGAAATAACTCACCAGTCAGGTGGGTGCAAGAAAATAATGTTTATTCCTTATAATGCTGTAGAATTGGCTCTAACAATGGTTCTCCCAAAGTCTGCCATTGTCAACTGGGCAGAGTCTATTCTATAGAGCTTAACCCCTTACTAATACTTGATTGTAGAAACTCCAAAATTTGCGGGGGTTCTGGTGATACTGGATTCCAATTTCTTTGTTGGGTCATACAACAGAATCTTCCCCATATTTGCGTGTACGTGCTGTTAGTAGTGTTTTTTCTGGCCAGTAAAAGTGTTGAAATCACATCTTGGAAAAACAGCCTTGCTCTAGCAGCCTATTCCTTTCAACCTCCATGCCAGCAAGTGTAACTTCTCCGGAGCTGGATGCAGGAATTGACCCTGGGATAGGAGGTCCGATGTTACCGGGAGAGCCAGTGGCTGCTGCAGGTTGAGTTGTAATAAGATTGTGAACCAAGGCCTCCTCGGCCAGAAAGGAATTACTGCTATTACCGTAGCAGATGATCTCCTGAGCCTAGATAGGAACCTTGCGATTAGGGGAATTGGTGGGAATATGTATCCTAGTTTGAAATTCCAGGGATGGATCAGGCAGTCTATTACCTCGGCCGACGGGAAAGTTGCTCTCGACAGGAATCCTTGACATTTGGTGTTCACAGGTGTGGCTGCCAAGTCGATCTCTGGCATTCCCCAAGTCTCTGTAAGAAGAGAAAAGGCCTGATGGCTCAAAAGACCATTTGTTGTTCAAGAGAAGTTCTCTGCTTAGGTGGTCGGCCAACAAGTTTTGCACTGCCGGGACATACACTGCCCTCAGGTCGGTCAGATGTATTTGTGCCCAGTCCAAGATGGGGCGAACTTCCTCCATTAGTGTGCGGCTCCTGGTACCTCCTTGTTTTTGGACATAAGCTATCGAAACTCTGTTGTCCATGCGATTCAGAATCAGTACGCTCTTCTCCCTCAGAAATGGTGCAAATGCTATGAGACCCTGAAAGGCTGATCTGAGCTCCTCCTGAGGTTGCTCAAATGCGTCCACCACCATATCGATTGTTTCACCCATCTGTGGACGGAAATTGTCTGAAGCATTGATGCTCCATCCCACTGCCTCAGAAAAGAGTTTTGCAGCATTCTCATGTGCCATTGAGACCATTGAATCATGGGCAGAGTCACAGACATGGATCCCAGGATGCTTGTACAAACTCTGGCTGGCAAATGTCTCGCTGAGATTAATTTCTGCATCTTCTGAACTAGAGGCATCACTTTTTCTTGAGTGAGCTGTACTTTGTTTAGTTTGGTATTCAGTTCTGCCTCTAGGAATATCATATTCTGTGTGGGCTGTAGTTTGCTCTTTTGCCAGTTGACTAACCAGCCAAAGTTCTCAAGGGTTGTTAGCAAAATTTTCCGGTGCTGGAACAAGGTCTCCCGACTTTCCGCTAAAAACAGTATGTCGTCCAGATCAGTGTTTCTCAACTCCAGTCCTCAAGGCGCCCCAACAGGTCATGTTTTCAGGATTTCCATTATTTTGCACAGGTGATTTGATCAGTTTCACTTCCTTAGTAATTACCACAGCCATTTCATCTGAGGGAAATCCTGAAAACATGACCTGTTGGGGCGCCTTGAGGACTGGAGTTGAGAAACACTGGTCCAGATAGTGGTGTCTTCTTAGTCCTTTCTCCCTGAGGAATGCAATGATGGGTAGAAGAACTTTGGTAAAGGTTCTGGGGGCGGAAGAGATGCCGAATGGTAGGCACTGGAACTGGAAGTGATGGTGGTTGATTGAGAAACGCAGACATTTTTGAAAAGCAGGATATATCAGAATGTGTAGATAAGTGTCCGACAAATCTACGAACAGTATCCAATCTTTTAGGTTCACTGCTAACAGTATGGACTGGAGGCTTTCCATCTTGAAGGTTTCTATCTTGATATTTTTGTTGATGTTCCAGTACTGGTCATAAATCCCCTGTTTTCTTTTTTACTAGAAATAAGGGGGAATATAATCATCTTCCTTTTTGACATGACGATACTTCCAGGATAGCTCCCTTTTGTTTTAGCTCCGTTACATACTTTAGTAGCATTCTCCTCTTGTCTGAAGAAGACGGGACTCTGGTTGGCTGAAAGTGGTTTTTGGGTATTCTGCCTATGAACCTCCACCTATGGCCGAACTTGATTGTGGAAAGAGTCCAGGAATCTTTGATGTGATCCGTACATACTTGTACAAATTTCTTGAGACTGGTGCCCACCTTTACAGGATGGGCGGCCGCACCCTCAAAAGGACTTCTGCTGCTCTTTGGACGGGGTGGTCTTGGGTTTCTGCATTCTCGGGAAAGATGACTGTGTATTTCTCCAGTTTCTTTTAAATTATCTTCCTGGTCTATAGGATTTTGCCTCCCTGTACCTTTTAGAAAAATTGCGTCTATAAGAAGGATCCTTCTGGGTTTTTGGTCTTCTGCCGGAGGGAATCAAGCCTGACTTGCCTCCTGTTACTTTGGAAATGGCTGAGTCCAATTTTCGACCGAAGAGTTTAGTGCCGTCATATGGAATTTTGCACCAATTTGTTTTTAATTCGCCGTCGGCTACCCACGGTTTTAGCCATAAACCTCTTCTTGCCATTACCGAGGCTAACATCGCTCGAGCTGAGGACCTGATAATGTCCACTGAGGCCTCTGCTACAAAGTCACCTGCCAATTTGAGTTCCTGGAGAGATGTAATTATCTTCTCCTGGTCTGCTCCTTCCCGGAATGATTTTTCTATATTAGTAGCCCATCTGGAGATAGCTCTGCCTACCGATGCCGTGGTGACTGCTGGCCTACAGGCGCCTCCCATCGTGAAATATGCTTTTTTTAATTCCAAATCAATCTTCCAATCTAACACGTCCCGGAAAGGAAACTGTGTCCTCGATGGGCAGAGTGACATGTCTGGCAAGCCGCATTTAAGAAGCATCAACTACTGGAGCGTTAATTAGGGGTTGACCCTAGGTTCTTTCAAGGGGTACATTTTCGCTAGCCTGTTATTAAGGCTGGATCTTTTGTCAGATCTCACCCATTCGTCCTTAATAAGATCTTCTAGCTCTTCAATGAAGGGAAAGGTCTCTGGTTCCCTTTTTAAATTCGGGAAGTATTTTTGATTTTTCGGAGGAGCTTCCTTAGGTTCCTCCTAACCTATCGCCTCTTTGACTGATTTTGTAAAAGTGTTCTGCTAAGGTGAAGTCAAATCCGGCTGACACTTCCTGATCCTCATTCTCGGAAGGAGATTCTGGCTCCAATGCATGAAGGGAAGCTGCTGATAATGTGCTTGGAGCTGGCCTACCTGACACAGGTGCTGTTGTCTCCATTATGGATTCCCATACTGACTCCCTGATGAGCTCAGTGACTTCTCTGGTGTCTAATTCCTTTTCCTTTGTAGCTTCATTGAAGCATGTGCGGCGGGCCAATTTATCTGGCAAGGCTGGAGCACCGCACACCCAGCAAGCATTTGCTGCAGGTCAGGTATGGTGACTCCGATTGTGGTGTGATAAGGGTGACCTCCTATGGCGTGATCGGCTATGTCGAGAGCGGCTGTGACGTGAGTGGCTATGGCATGAGTGGCGATGATGGGATGAGGATCTTTATCGACTTCTGCGGGATCTTCTGCTTGAGGCATGGCTTGGTGGGTCCTTACACCTGGAGTTTGCCGATCTTGACCTGGTAGGGCTGCCAGAAATTGCAGCGTTAGTGGCTCTCTTTTTTTCTCTCTTAAATTTTAACCTATAAGTGGTGGACAGCCTCTTACCTTATCTGATGAGGGGTGGTCTGCGTGGGCAGTGGTCTCCATGAGCGGTGCAGAGAGAGAGAAAGGGCAGCCTGAAAATAGTGTAAAAGAACACTTGTGCATGAGACAGGTATGCAATTCAGTAATTATATATAGGGAGAGATCATTTGAGGTTAAAGTACCTGGATAGACAAAAAACAGCAGCCTTCTGTGCAGTGCAGTGACCAGAGAATCACTGACAGATAATCCTGGGCTTTTAAATCTGTCCCCACCGTTGTGGCCGAATTGACGCTCTCGTGCATGCGCAGAAGCAGCCAGGTCATACCCGCGCCATCTTGGAACAGGACACAAGGCTCTGACTGGCCGCATCACCTTCTCCTGCACATGTGCAAAGCGAGGAGAGAGAGAGACAGCCCCCGGTGCTAGGAGGACAACAAGGCTCAGTGAGCCCGATGGGAAAGAAAAGGTAAAAGAGATAGTACCTGTGCCAAAAAATGAAGATAGGAGACCACTGCGATAATTGAAGCTTCTTTAAACCTTACTAATGCCAGAAATTCCTTTCAGATGCCCCTGAGACCACTAGATCGGGGCTCCCTCCATAGAAGCTCCTTTAGAGACTGTACAGGAGGGACTTCCAAACAGGAGAGGCTTGAACCTGCTGGGGTGCTTGCGGTAAGAGGCCTGCGATGTCCATCCAATCTTGTCAGATGAGGATAAAAAAGAGAATGAAGCGGGGTGTCTCTCTTGAAAATTTATACTTAACCAATCCTGTCAGGTTGTGGAGGTGGAGTCACAACCCAGTGTGTGCTGCCATGAAGGTGTCAGGAAAGTCCTTTTCCCACCAGCCTGACTGTCCCTGGTTCAATGTATTTTGGTTCATTCAATCATAGAGTCTCAGCATTATGCGTGTTATTTAGAGTGGTCTGCATGCAAATACATTCTGTGTAGGAATGTCCACTCCTCCAGACACCAATCAAGTGGCCATATTTAGGCAATGATGTACCCTGCTTCATTCTTCGTGGCCAAGGATTCCTAGCCATGTAAAGTAAATAGGTCAGGTGATGTCAGTGATTGGTAGGGACATGGCGGGTGGAAGCACCCGCTGCTTCCCTAGCAACCATTGACAGCCGGAAGCTGTCGCGTTCATCTACGCCCTTAATGTTCAGCGTTTATATCCACATATAGTCAGTGTTTGGTCCAAACTTACATTGGGACCAAAAACTGAACTAGTTCCTAGTGGGTATAGAAAGAGCAGATCCTCCCACTGAACACTCAAAAAAAACTTTAGTTTTATTGAGAAAAGTAATGTCTTCTAATGTATAAATAAGGATTATGAATGAGCTGAACCTATCTGGGTTCAGTCTGAGGCCAGTTCGGTGAATGTGACTAAAGTTCAGATGCTGACTCCAAACCCTATTGAAGTCAATTGGAGCCAAATTTTAAAAAACAGTAATGGCCATTCTCTAGGCTAACAAACAAGGGATCGCCAAACAAATGGCATGGAGGGGCACTGCTTTTTGAAACATGGGAGAAACCATCAGGTCTGGTATAGATTTTAAAAGGGAACCTAGCACAAACAGATCAGGTCAGCAGGCATCGTTCACTGTGATTGTGTGATTGGCTTTGATCTGCATCACTTGATGGCGTAATTAAAAGTGGGCATTTTTTTGTGTTTGTATTTACTTTTTACTTTTTTGAATGAGTAGGGGTACTATATACCCCTACTCATTTACATTTGGCCATTAGAGTGCTATTGTTAAGGCCCCCCCCCCCATGTTGAGGGCATGTGGTCTGGTATGGTTCAGGAAGGGAGATACACACTTGTCCACCCCCTTCTTTGCCTGCCAGGCTGAATTTTTGAATAAGGGTCTGGTGTGGAATTACCTCTTCAATCCATACCAGACCCAAAGGCTGAATGTTTGTTTTTTGGGGGAGGGGGTGGTCCACACTTTTTTCTTGATTTTTACATGGACGTTGGGAGGACCATGTAAACAAAGCAGATAAGGGTCTGAGATGTTAAAAAAAAAAGTGTATGGCTCCCTCTATAAATACATACCAGACCCTTATCTTTGATGAGGGTCTGGTATGGATGTCAAGGGGGACAAAGAAAACAAAACCAAAAAACAGGGTGGGTCTGGCCAACATCTATACAAATCATACCTGTCTTTGCCCTATATGTGTTGATGTAGGCTTTGCAGGCACTCTAATAATGACTGCTAAGCGGGTAGACCTGTCTACATGACTAAGCTCCAGGGGTTGGAGCAAAACACGTTGGGGGCGTGGCCTGGTTGGAGCCAGGCTGAGGTTGTCACTCTGGCATTCTGATACTACTGCGGAACGGGATGGATGTGCAGCTTTAGGGATTACCTCCTCCCTTTCCCTTGCACCTGATCAGGCCTAGTGTTGTAATAAGAGAAGCTGCAATCGCAGAAGGTTTTTGCGCATGTATTTAAAGTAGAACCCCAGATATACATAAAATACCTATCAATGTCCTCAACTCCCAGCTAATGTAGCAAAATGCTTGCAATACAGAGGATGACTTACCAAAATTCATAGTCCCTTGGCGGCCAACAATCAATCATCTGTTGCTCTGCTCTCCAGCAGTGGAACTTGTATGGACAATCTTACATCATCACATAAAATACAGAACCCATCTGGTCTACTAATAAAATGAGCATTATTTCATTATTTTCTGCACCATAATAAAGTAATTTGGGGACTGGTCAAGGTCATTAAAAAAATGTGGCAATTAAACCTCCCCAAATGCTTATACAGTATTAGCACAAAAATTCCCATGGGTGCAATACCGTCCCAATACATTTATTAACACAAATATATATATAATAAAATAAAAAACGTCAAATAAAATTGAATTAAAAAAAAAAGTTTATTATTAATTTAATTGATTCATATTTTACTAAGACACAAAAAATTAAAGCCTCTAATAAAAAGTACCAAAACCCTTGTACACAATTATAAGAAAAGTCAAAATGATTCACTTTTTTAAGTTATTTTACTTTTTAGAGTCACGGTTTTGAAAAAAAAGTTAATCATTTGACTTTTAAAAAACATCATTTTAGGAATAAATGCCATAATATTGAGTCGCCCCAAAAAAAAAAAAAAAAAAAGATGAAATGTTAATATTATATGCTGACAAGAATGGCACATTCATCACGATTTTAAATGATTCATAAATGAGGTATCAAAGATAGGAAAGTACAAAAAAGACATATACTTAGTGGGGGCTGGTGCGGGAGGATTTTGGGGGGTGCGGGCGGGCCCCTCTGGGTCCGCACTCACCCTACAGGCCATGGCTTCTCTCTTGACCCGGTCTTCTTTCCGGGTTCTGGGTCTTCGGCCTCCTGTCCTGATTGGCCAGGCAGCCAAAAGCCGATTCGCTGATATCACAGGGTGGGAGGGTTCGGGGCGCACAGCATGAAACTGGCCAATTGGGGCCTCAGGATGTGGTCACGTGCTTGTGAGGGGGCTGACGGACCTGGTAGAGACCTGTTGATCCGGCGCCCCCGCACAGTGCATGGCCACACACACACACCCCTTGTGGACCGGCCGCCACTGCATATACTATGTGCTTAAAGCTGGACTTCATAATACACAAATATTGTCTAAATACAAGAGATGTGTATTCATACTTTAATCCTGGGGGGTCTATTTATAAAACATTCATTGGATGAATGTCACACACCTGCAGGCTGCTCAAATTTGTCCATAATTTCTATAATAGATTCATTTCTAGTGGTCAAAATGCGGTATATTTTTTTTTATATATATATATATATATTTAATAACACAAATATATATAAAATAAAAAACGTCAAATAAAATGTAATTTAAAAAAAAAAAGTTTATTATTAATTGAATTGAAATGGTCAAAATGTGGTATATTTTCTCAATTAGGTATTTCAGGAAACTATACCACATTTTGGCACTAGATGGAGCTTATAATCATCGAAATTTATTACAAAAATGGACAAAATTTGTGCAGTCTGGACAAATGTGTGACATTTGTTCAATGATTGTTTTATAAATAAACCTTGTGGTGTGCTTTGTGTATTTCTTCCAGATCTGTGCAGTAATCCAGTGTGAGACTTTCCCTCTGTGCAGGAGCCTCCTGTAATAAAGACCACTCACTGCTGCTCTCTCTCCTTTTGCAGGGTGACTGGTCTTGGCCCTCCTGTAGCTTTAGGCCAACAGCTTGAAGTGGGTGGAGCCTGCTTGGTCCCTCCCACAGCTCTGCCCTCTTCCCAAGTTATATACAGCACACTGATGATGTCATCACTACTTTTACTAGGTAATATATATGGGAACTCTAGCCAGATAATAACGCCAGGTTGTTTGCATTCAGAACACATTCTTAGACTGCTGTTTGTGAAGGGGCAAAATAGCAAAAAAAAAAAAATTATAAATTAAAAATAATAATAATAATAAAAAAAAAGAAAAAACTAGATAAAGAAATAAAAAAAATAAAAACACAAATGTTACAAAAATAAATGCAAATCAAATAATTTGTTTAGTCTTTTAGGATGCATAATATTAGGTTGATGAATACATCTTGTTCTGTTGCCGCTTTATACATTGACATACCAACTTGGACCCAGTTTGTCCAAACAGTATGGTAACCTGCAGGGCTGGGACAAGGGGTGGGCAGAAGGGACAGCTGCCCTGGGCACTGGATGATTTTGTCCCGGCACTGGTCAGCTGCTGACTTGGCACCATCCAAGGAAGCTTAATTCTTCAGTAAGACAAATGCCGCGTACACACGATCAGATTTTCCAGCAGGAAATGTTGGATGGGAGCTTGTTGGCGGTAAGTCCGACCGTGTGTACGCTCCATCGGACAACTGTTGTCGGACTTTCTGCCAACAAATGTTGGCTAGCAAGTTCTCAAAGTTTCCGCCAACAAATGTTTGTTGTCGGACTTTCCGATCGTGTGTACACAAGTCCGTCGGACAAAAGTCCAAAGTACAAACACGCATGCTCGGAATCAAGGACGAGCCAGAAGCGCTCGGTCTTGTAAAACTAGCGTTCGTAATGGAGATATCATATGACTATTGAACTTCCTTTTTATCGGCTCGCTGTACATCTTGTACATCACTACGTTCGTAATTGTTTGCCAACATTTGTGTAACCGTGTGTAAGACAGGTTGGAGCCAACACCCATCAAACAAAATTCCACGGTTTTGTTGTCAGAAAGTCCGATCGTGTGTACTAGGCAAAAGAGGTTGAATCCAACACAATTTTATTTCAGCTTATTGCAGCATGAAGGATGTTGTAGCCTATTGCAGTGTAAAACTTTCTGATTGTCTTTACAGTCCCGTCCCAGAAGACCGGGGAAGAAATATTCAGAGAGCGACTCTTGGGAAAGTCAGAGGTGAGTGACAATAATAAACACCCCAATACCAGCAATGAATGCACCAAAAATCTCATTTACATAAGTATTCACAGCCTTTGCCATGACATTAAAATTGAGCTCAGGTGCATCCTATTTCCACTAATCATTGCTGAGATGTTTCTACAACTAGAATGGAGCTCACCTGTGATTAACTCAGTTGATTGGACATGATTTGGAAAGGCACACACCTGTCTATATAAGGTCCCACAGTTAACAGTGCATGTCAGGGCACAAACCAAGCCATTAAGTCCAAGGAATTGCCTGTAGGCCTCCGATTGTATCAAAACACAGATCTGGGGAAGGGTACAGAAAAATTTCTGCAGCATTGAAGGTCCCAGTGAGCACAGTGGCCTCCATCGCCTGTAAATGGAAGAAGTTTGGAACCACCAGGACTCTTTATAGAGCGGGCCGCCTGGCCAAACTGAGCGATCAGGGGAGAAGGGCCTTAGTCAGGGATGTGACCAAGAACCCAATGGTCACTCTGACAGAGCTTCAGCGTTTCTCTGTGGAGAGAGGAGAACCTTCCAGAAGAACAACCATCTCTGGAGCACTCCACCAACCAGGCCTCGATGGTGCCTTTTACTCCTCTGTAAAAGGCACATTACAGCCCCCCTGGAGTTTGCTAAAAGGCGCCCGAAGGACTCAGACCACAAGAAACAAAATTCTCTCTTCTGATGAAACAAAGATTGAACTCTTTGGCCTGAATGGCAAGCATCATGACTGGAGGAAACCAGGCACCGATCATCCCCTGGCCAATACCATCCCTACCAGTGGCGGCCCATCCATTGTGGGCGCATGGGCGCCGCCCCTCCCATCCCTGCCACCACATCCATCCATGCACCCAGCCCCTTTCGGGACGCCGGGTGCATGGATTCCTGTGGCGGGGGTGGGATGGGGTGGTTTCTTTTGAAGCACCTGATTAGAGCCAGAGACTCTAACAGGCTTCAAAAAAGGGTGGGCTCCCACCCCCACCCAATTGTGTGATCATATTGAATACATTTTCGCTATTTTCACAGTTTCTTTAGTCCAATCAGGAGGCAGATCATGAGACCTGTTTCCTGATTGGTCAAAGCACCAGGCGATCCTATTGGATGCCTGGCGCTTAGGAAGACAAGACACGCACTGGAACGACACCTCAGCCGCTGCTCCCCGCACAAGAGACAAAGGACTCGAAGGAGACTGCCCGCAACCCCGCATACAGGAGGAGTCTGCCCGCAACCCCGCACACAGGAGGAGACTGCCTGCAGCCCCGCACACAGGAGACACCAACCCAGCCCTGTAAGTGCCGGACCTCCCGCGGGGGGTCCGTGGATGCTGTCAGTGCCGCGCCGCCGTAAGGGGGTGCTGGTTGTTTGACGCTGCGTCCCAAAAAAAAAACAGCCGCCACTGATCCCTACAGTGAAGCATGGTGGTGGTAGCATCATGCTGTGGGGATGTTTTTTCATGGCAGGAACTGGGAGACTGCTTGATGAAAACCTGTTCCAGAGCACTCTGGACCTCAAACTGGGGCGAAGGTTCATCTTCCAACAGGACAATGACCCTAAGCACACAACCAAGATAGCAAAAGAGTGGCTACGGGACAACTCTGTGAATGTCCTTGAGTGGCCCAGCCAAAGCCCAGACTTGAACCCGATTGAACATCTGTGCACCGGTGCTCCCCATCCAACCTGATGGAGCTTGAGAGGTCCTGCAAGAAGAATGGGAGAAACTACCCAAAAATAGGTGTGCCAAGCTTGTAGCATCATACTCAAAAAGACTTGAGGCTGTAATTGGTGCCAAAGGTGCTTCAACAAAGTATTGAGCAAAGGCTGTAAATACTTATGTACATGGGACAAACTTCTTTCATTATCATTATGGGGTATTGTTTGTAGAATGTTGAGGAAAATAATGAATTTAATCCATTTTGGAATAAGTCTGTAACATAACATAAATATAGAAAGGTAAAGCATACATTTGCTTATGCTTGCGTGAGCAGTGAGGTACTGTATCGTATTACAGTAACCCAGCCCCCGAGCGTCTTATTACCCCTGTAATATCTTATTACAGTAACCCAGCCCCCGAGCGTCTTATTACCCCTGTAATATCTTATTACAGTAACCCAGCTCCTGAGTGTATTATTACCCCTGTAATATCTTATTACAGTAACCCAGCTCCTGAGTGTCTTATTACCCCTGTAATATCGTATTACAGTAACCCAGCTCCTGAGTGTCTTATTACCCCTGTAATATCTTATTACAGTAACCCAGCCCCCGAGCGTCTTATTACCCCTGTAATATCTTATTACAGTAACCCAGCCCCCGAGCGTCTTATTACCCCTGTAATATCTTATTACAGTAACCCAGCTCCTGAGCGTCTTATTACCCCTGTAATATCTTATTACAGTAACCCAGCTCCTGAGTGTCTTATTACCCCTGTAATATCTTATTAGAGTAACCCAGCTCCTGAGTGTCTTATTACCCCTGTAATATCTTATTAGAGTAACCCAGCCCCTGAGTGTCTTATTACCCCTGTTATATCGTATTACAATAACTTACCCAGCTCCTGAGTGTCTTATTACCCCTGTAATATCATATTACAGTAACCCAGCCCCTGAGTGTCTTATTACCCCTGTAATATCTTATTACAGTAACCCAGCCCCCGAGTGTCTTATTACCCCTGTAATATCTTATTACAGTAACCCAGCTCCTGAGTGTCTTATTACCCCTGTAATATCTTATTACAGTAACCCAGCTCCCGAGTGTCTTATTACCCCTGTAATATCGTATTACAGTAACCCAGCTCCTGAGTGTCTTATTACCCCTGTAATATCGTATTATAGTAACCCAGCTCCTGAGTGTCTTATTACCCCTGTAATATCTTATTACAGTAACCCAGCTCCCGAGTGTCATATTACCCCTGTATTATCTTATTACAGTAACCCAGCTTCCAAATATTTGAATGCATGTTAGCGCCATTCAGATGGTCCTTTTACGCTTGTAGTGACATAATGTTTTGTCTGTGTCAGATATGGTGAAGATGGTACAAGTGAAGACGTGGACTCGAGTCCCGCTGAAGAGAATGATTTCCCTCTTCTTGATGATGGCATGGATCTTCTCAATGAAATATTTGAAACCCTGAACACAAGAGCACCTGGAAGGGAGCGCGCACTGTATGGGGCTCACAGCCTGGACTGCTTTAGCCTGGATGACAATCAGTACTTTGGACAGGTGAGCATTTGACTTTATAGCAGTAAACTATCTGCTATCAAGTGGGTGGGTTGTGAATGGCTGTACCCTTTCACTCGCGTCAGTAGAACTCACTAAATCTACTAGAAGCATGAGAGGCCTTGATGAGTAAGTCGTCTAGCCCCAGCCAATTGCATTAGATCTAGCCAAATAAAATCGTGACCTATCCTGTGACCGGCACGCTTCCTGATGACCTCAACACGACGAAACGTACGTCGAGGCGCATCCCGGTCACGTGTTTTACTTCCGGCTTCCAGTTTCTACATTCCCAGGCGGTGGAACGCACGCCGACCTTACACAGTGCGAGCAGTACGGCTGCTTCACAATCCAGCTGGCATTTTATGCGATTTCCCTCTAGTGCCGAGGCAATGCACTTTTTAAAGTAAGAGGCCATTTGGCTAGTTATTTTATATTTGTATTTTTAATAAAACTTTATTATAAAAAAGGGAAAATGGCGCAAGATGTCACCAAAACATGCCAAAAAGACAATAAACATAAAAATAAAATGAACTGAAATTAAAATAACGTTCCAAATGTCCACAGTGTCCAAAAAGAGACCGTATGGGGCTGCAATAGGGCGTATGTATAGTGGCAATACAAAGCGCATGTACGCTATGGCTGGGAAGTCCCAAATCAGCAGGATATGACAAAAAAACAAATGAGAATGATACTGGACACCAGCGGCTGCTCCCTTGGGAGTTGAAGCAAAACTCTGGAAGGCAATGTAGAAAGGGAGACAAGGTGCGCCAATCTAAGTGCAGTATCAAAACAAAGTTTAATGAAGATAATAAAAACAAACGGCCAAATGGCTACTCACAATGATTCAGTTAAAATCAGGCACGTAAAAGTATGTTGATAGACCAAAGACGTCATGTCAGCTGCTCCCTGTGCAGGATCCGAAAAGTGTAGGCGCAGGGGGGAGGCTGTCCACAGTACTGTGTCCTTCGGCTGGTGGGTGCTGGGCTGTAGGGGGGAGGAAAAACCCAGATGTCTGCAAGGAGAAGCCGGCGTGTGATCTGGCACCAGGAACAGGAAACAGGAACCGGATGAGGACCAGCGTGGAGCACACCTGACACTGCAGAGAGAGCAGCGGAAGTGTCATTGGACATGTCACCAAAGGAAAATCCAATCTCTTATTCCCTCCTATATCTCACTGGCCAACAGTTGTATAAGAGAAGCAGGAGGGGTGGGCCTGAGCAAAATACCCAGTCAAGTCTTGCAAAAAGGTGTGCCCTGAGATTTCAGCATTCTAAAGAGTATTGAACCTTTAGAGCATGTGGGTCTTCTCTATGGTTCAGTAATGAGTACGGTAATTCAGACTTCACACTCAACTTGTGGCCAATCTCTCCTTTTCCTGTTGAGAATAGTGAAGTGCTTAAAGGATAAGTTCACCTTTGGGAAACCGTTTTTAGGGTGGAACATGACCCGCCACCTCTAGTGACAGTGTGCTGAGGATCTTTTCCCCGAACTCACTATCACAATAAAAAAATGCTTCCATGCAGGGCCCCGCCACCCGGCCGCGTTATTCATTCTGTGCTGAATGAACTACAAGTACCAAAAGCCTTTGCTGTTGTTTGGCTTGTAGTTCTCAATGAACTACCAGGGCGCTGTTGAGCGCTCTAGGTAGTTCATTGTCTCTTCCTGTTAGTGTATAAGCAGGAGAGCGTGTGGCATCACAGAATTTGATGTAAGGCGGGGGCAGGAGCTGCCTCATTTAACCTTTCGAGTTAATAGGCAGGTGATTGGTGGCTAGGACTCTGGGCGGTCCTAGCATCCAGTCACCAGCTTGTAAATATGAAACTATAACACCGGCAGCTCCTGCTCCCGCCCTCCATCCAGTACTGTGGTGCCTCCCGCTCTTTGCTCTGCTGTACACATGCTGTCAGGTAGGAGAGTGCTACCTACACAGCGCTATGTGTTTGTCAGACAAAGGCCATTGCTTTTGGTGTGAAAAGGGGGCAGATGACAATGCTTTGGGGGGCACGGGTCACTACTATGGGGGGGGGGGGCAGGGGACACTGCTATGGGCAGCAGAGGACACTGTGGGGAGCAGAGGAAACTGCTATTGAGGGACAGAGGACGCTACTGTGTGGGGGGGGGGGGAGGATAAACTCCAGTGTGGGGGTAAAGTAAACTGCTATGGGGGACAGGGGACACTACTCTATGGAGAGGGGGCAGAGGACACTACTGTGTGTGTGTGGAGGGGGGGGGGCAGAGGGAATTGTTATGGGGGGACAGAGGACACTACTGTTGGGGGGGCAAAGGACACTACTGTGGGGGGAGTGATGTGAAAGGGGGGCAGAGGTCACTACTGTGACACACTATGTTTTATTCATGTTGTGTTTTTATTGGGAGCTTGATAGTTTGTGTTTTTAAAGGGCACCGCCTAGAATCCCCCCTCCATCCGCCCGGTAGAATAGTTTGGTACTTCAACTCTGTATTTGGTTATTTACAACGAATTGCACTTTTAAGGAAACTGGTGACATAATAACTGTAATTAAAAAAAGGCATCAAGCTAGGTTCCTGTATAAAAAGTCTCTGGAAGTAGTCTTTTCCAATTTCCAATTTGCACACTAGTTCCAAGGCAGTGGGACACCAGCAATTGTGTAAATAAGGTGACTGCCCATCAACTAGTAGGCATATGGTCAGACATTGGCAGCTTCTACCAAAAGCTTCTCAGGTATTCAGAAGGATACAACATTCTTTTAGGTCCCCTTCACATCTAATGCCGCATACACACGACCAGACATTCCTTAAGAATAGACTCCGAGGTCTTTCCGACGGAGTTCCGCTGAAACGGACTTGCCTACACACAATCACACCAAAGTCCAATCGTTTAGAACGCGATGACGTACGACGGAACTAGAAAAAGGAAGTCCAATAGCCAGTAGCCAATCGCTGCCCTTGCGTTGTTTTTGGTCCGTCGGACTAGCATACAGACGAGTGGTTTTCCCAATAGGAACTGATTCCATCGGAAAGATTTGAAACATGTTCTATTTCTAGGTCCGTCAGAATTTTAGAAAGAAAAAGTCAGATGAAGCCCACACACGATCGGAATGTCCGACGGAATCAACCTTTTCTGCCGGACAGTCCGGTTGTGTGTACGCGGCATTAGTGTTTTATGTTAACATGCATTGAGTTAAGGCTGCCTAATCATGTTGGCATACCAGATTGCAGAAAGAATAGACCTAAAGCAAATTTATAAAGCAAGGCATGTCTGTCTGTACTTGTGTGTTGGGAAGGAGTTCAGAAATAATTGCAATGCTGTGCACATTTTACTGCACATTACTTGCTTTTCATAGGTGTTAAAGGGCCTTTAAAATCATTCCAGAGGAGAATCTAAAAAACAGCTTGGTGGGAATCTAAATCAGGAGACCCTTATGCCGCGTACACACGGTCGGACTTTTTGTCTACAAAAGTCCGACGGACGCCGACGGACTAAAGCTGGCTGACAATCCGATCGTGTGTGGGCTTACCTGGACTTTCAGCGGACTTTCAGGGGACTTTTCCAGCCTCAAATCTGACGGACTTTAGATTTGAAACATGCTTCAAATCTTTACGTCGTAACTACGCCGGACCAAGAAATCCGCTCGTCTGTGTGCTAGTCCGACGGACAAAAACCCACGCTAGGGCAGCTATTGGCTACTGGCTATCAACTTCCTTATTTTAGTCCGGTGTACGTCATCACGTACGAATCCGTCTGACTTTTGTGTGATCGTATGTAGGCAAGTCCTTTCGTAAGAAAGTCTGCCGCAAGTCCGCCAAAAGTCAGTCGAAAGTCTGTCAGACAGGCTGTCGGACTTTTGTAAACGAAAAGTCCGACCGTGTGTACGCGGCATTAGTCATTGGGCCCTCCTTTTGTTATTCAATTGAATATACATTTCTTTGCTGAGAGTAGTGAATCCCTTTAAAAATGAGTACTTGAACAAAATAGTATTTATATAGTAAACTACTGTGCAACTAACTACTGTGAGAACTAGCTTCAAGTTATAGAGTTTTAAAGGACATAGCAACTCACTTTTCTTCTTTTTAAGGGCTTTTCTAGGCCAGTTTTATTAACCGCTTCAGCCCCGGAAAATTTTACCCCCTTCCTAACCAGAGCACTTTTTGCGATTTGGCACTGCGTCGCTTTAACTGACAATTGCACAGTCGTTTGACGTTGCACCCAAACAAAATTGACGTCCTTTTTTCCCACAAATAGAGCTTACTTTTGGTGGTATTTGATCACCTCTGCGGTTTTTATTTTTTGCCCTATAAACAAAAAAAGAGCGTCAATTTTGAAAAAAACGCATTATTTTTTGCTATAATAAATATCCCCCAAAAATATATTAAAAAAAACTATTTTTTTCCTCAGTTTAGGCCGATATGTATTCTTCTACATATTTTTGGTTAAAAAAAAAATCGCAACAAGTGTATATTGATTGGTTTGCGCAAAAGTTATAGCGTCTACAAAATAGGGGATAGATTTATGGGTTTTTTATTATTAATTTTTTTTTTTTTTACTAGTAATGGCGGCGATCTGCGATTTTTATCGTGACTGCGACATTATGGCGGACCCGTCAGACAATTTTGACAATTTTTTGGGGACCATTGGCATTAATAATACAATGATCAGTGTGATTAAAAATGCATTGGTTACTGTAAAAATGTCACTGGCAGTGAAGGGGTTAACACTAGGGGGCAGTGAAGGGGTTACGTGTGTCCTAGTTTTGTGTTCTTACTGAAGGGGGATGGGGACTGTGCAGGAAAGATAACAGATCGTCTGTTCATACCCTGTGTGAACAGACGATCTGTCTGTTCTCCCCTCAGTGGTGATCGCGGGAGCCCGGCGGTGATGGAGACCGCCGGGCACTCACATCGGCTCGGGGGGTGAGCGCAGCGACGTTACATAACGTTGTTTCGCCCAGCCGTGCCATTCTGCCGCAGTACAATTGCGGTGGCTGGTCGGCATATCGTTAAAAGTTCAAAGTTCCAGAAATCAAAATCAACAGGTTTCCCTCACAGGGGTTTTCAGCATTGCCCTTTCATCAAAAAATCAAAAACAAACATCATTCAGCCTACACACGCAGTACTCTTGCTCTGCCTTAACCCTTTAGGTTCTTTGTCTCTTTCAGGCAGTTTGGGTCCGTACACTTGCTGCTCTGGCTCTGACCTATCTCTTCTAGGTGGAGCCCTCCTGACTTCTCAGCAGACAGCTCATCTGTTTGCCGGGGTGGAGCCCAGAACACACGTCTTGATTCTACAAAAAAAAAAAAAAAAAGCACACCTGCACAGTGTGCTTGTTATTCGGAAAACATGGACCCAGGATTGGAGATTTTTGCCCTCCCGAATGTCTAAGAAATCTCCGGGCTCCAGGTCCCAAACTGGGTTTTACCAACTGATGAGGAATATGAAAAACCAATTTGCTCTGGATTAAGCAAACCCCCTGGAGCCCCTCAACCTGTCTGGATGGGAATCCTGAGTCATAACCTCTTTTTTCACCCCTTTTTTCGCCAGGCCCAGTACTGCTACACTACCTTTACCTACTTTGATTAAGTCCTTGCATGTCTTGTGCCAGCTGTTTACTTATGTACTGATACATAATTACATACATACTGATTTATTATTTCTGACTTCTCCCCTTTCCAGTACCAGTCTAGTGAAGAAGATCTGCGGCTCAGCTTGAGCCAGCCAAGACATTCAGACCTGTGGTACCTGCCAGAAGTTGATGAAGGAACTGGAGACAACTTGGAATCTCCAGATGACAATTCTTCTACTCCAGACAACATATCAAATGCCTCAGATTATGCTTCACCGATTATGGATGTGGCAGCATCAGATACTGTATCAACCACTCCAGACACCACTTCAGTGACCAAAGATGACATCTCTTCATCATCATCTGTAGATGTAACTTCCCAGGAGCCCGATGTCTCTTCCTTTATCGAAGAAAAACCTGTATTCTCTTCAGAGGTCGTATCTCCTTCTCCCAATGTCATTTCAGAGACTTCTTCAGTCACAAGTGAGCTCAAAATAATTCCGCCATACCCAGAGCCTGAAATTTGTCCTGCCCAGAAAGATGAAAATGAAAAACTGAAGACTGTTTTGCCATTGCTGCCTCAAGAAGTTGCAGTGAGAAAAGCTTCCAGTGAACCTTCACGTAGCGTAACTGGGCCCTGTGTTAGATCGGTGATATCTCGTTTTCAGGCTGGGACTCTTGACCCCAGAATGGTCTGGACAGGGACTAAGAAAGACTCTGAACAAGCAGAGACAGTCATACCCAGCTTTCGCTCATTTAATACCCAGAGACCTAAATCTCAGGTATACAGCAGCCCAAAACCCAACAGTTCAATACATCGTGTTGGCCCTGTATTTCTTAGGACCCAGAGTACACCTAAATTAGAAATACCCAAAAGACCAATATCTGATACCACCGTACCCCTTACTTGGGCACATGATGATGGCTTAACCCCAGTAAGTCCTAAAAGTAGTATGAGTGATATGAAACACGAAATGGCTTCTTCTCCAGTGTTTTCAGAGTTGAAGGCATCACCTCTGCCTAAAGTCTCTGAAATGAAGAAAAAGTTTGAGGTTAACTCTTTACAGTAAAGATTGTATGCTTTGGTAATCCGATACATGATATACTGCCCTAGTGACTTATACAAAACATATAGCCTAACTATATTACATATAAGAAGCAATTTTGTTAATTAAATGAATGTTGACTGTAAATAAAAATTGAATATAATGCTGCAATATTCTAAAAACATTGACCACTCTGATATTTTAACACAATGCTGGTAAACTTAGGCATTTTCCCACCCCCATGGGACATTATCTTTGCAAAAATATTCATTCAGTTTTTCACAAAGAAAGGCAAATTGGTGGTTAAAAATTACAGAAGAAAAAGAAAAGAAGTCTAAGAATGTGGTCAGTAGTAAAACGGTGTACAGCATGCAATCAACAGGAGAACAACAGTCAGTTGACAATGGTTTTTTCTACCAAAAATTCTTATTGCATATGCTATATTTCCTACCAGAAATTAGGTAAAATCGTGGTAAACATAGTCGTACCAGTGTATTTCACTAAAAAAATTAAAAAGGGAATCGCTACTGTGATCTGTTAAGAGCATAACCACTCTTGATGAAAGAGGGGAAAGCATAAATACCTTATGAGAACAAGAGTTGCATACAAAATATCATATTGCCATATGGGTTTGAGCACAGAACTCATAAGCTTATAGAGTATTGTATTGTTGGTAAGAAAGAGAAGTGACAGAAGTAATGAAAGGAAGCTAGAGAAAAGGTTGAAGAAGAAAGGGAAAAAGAAGAAATGCCTGTTCAGAGGTCTGTTCCCGCTGTCCCCACAAGTCTACCGTCATCCAGACAAAATCCAAGGGTTCCAGACTTTTTCAAACGTCAATTGTTTGTCTCCTCAGCACACTAACCATTTTTTCGTTAAGTATTATGCAGGCTAATTTGCACTTTATCAAAGATAGGTCAATCACCGCACCCTTCCAGGCCGTGGATATTGCTATCTTACCCGCCTGGGGATGTTGTCAACTGGTTCGTTTAGAAGGGCAATTCAAGCATTCTTAGTGATCTTAACCACAGTTACTGAGTTGATCAGGGAGTGAACTTGCATCCAAAATCACCTAATCTTGGATGTATTGCCCACATTCTCACAAACAGGAGGAAGAGGATACATTTTGGAGAGTCTCTCAAAGAAAGCAGTACCACCTGGAAAAAACCTTATAACCAGCTTAAACCAATGTTATGATCATAATGCAGGGACACCGGGGTATGAGGAGACTGAAGAGGCCATCCCTTACAGGGAGAATCTGACAAATTTAGGAAATGAGATAGAGTAGGGCTTAAAACTGCTTTACAGAGTTTAGGAGAGATCCACATTACTAAGAGCCCTTTCACATTGGGGCCGCCCGTGTGCTAGCGCTAAAGTGCCGCTCGTTTTAGCTGAACTTTTCGGCCGCTAGAAGGGGTTAAAAACGCATGTGTTGCGGCGCTTCCGAAGACCTTTTCAGGCGCTTTGAAAGTGCTGCCCATTCATTGCAATGGACGGGGGTGGTTTGGGAGTGCTGTATACAGTGCTCCCAAACCTCCCCAAAGATGCCGCTTATAGGATTTTTTTCTAACGTCCCGCAAGCGCTCCGCCCCAGTGTGAAAGCACTCAGGTTTTCACATTTGGATGGCATGGGAGGCAGTTTTCAGGCGCTTTACAGGCGCTATTTCTAGGACTAAAACGCCTGAAAACTGCCTCAGTGTGAAATGGCTCTAAATCTAAGACCGCTTTCACACTGAGGCGCATCTAAACTGCCAGTAAAACACCGAGTGCTTTTGTGGCACTTTTCAGGCGCTTTTGAAGAGTTTTTCAGGCACTAAAGGGCGTTTCAGGCGCTTTTGAGGCGCTTTCCATTAATTTCAATGGAGAGGGGCACTTTTGAGGCGCTTTTTTTAGCTCTTGAACCATGCTCCAAAGATGCTGCTTGCAGGAGTCTTTTCACCTCCCTGCCAGCGCAACACCACAGTGTGAAAGCATCCATTGATTTTAATGGGAGGCAGTTTTTGGGAGCTTTTCAGGTGCTTTAACGCAAAAGCGCTTGAATAACTCCTCAGTGTGAAAGGGGTCTGGTAGTAATGGAGCACAGGCCTTGGTCTCAAAAGAAACCCAATCTGGCTTATAAGAAACAGAGTTTATAAGAAACAGAATCAATCTGGGTCAATTGAGTCAGAGTATAATATTTTCTAAAGTCTGGGACTCCTAGCCCTCCCAATTCTTTAGGGGCCTTAAGAGTGTGGCGGGCCAACTTACTACTTGTGGTTTTCTAAATATGTTTCAATATCCAGGTTTGAAATGGACTGAGCTTGGTTTACCAGAACTGGTATCTGACTGGCATTCTATGCATTAAAGAGGTGTTCCAGCCTGGAGAAAATACTGTAGCTGTTGACTTTTAATATATGGACACATACCTGTCCAAGGACCTGCAATGTCGACACCCCAGCTGATGTTCGGAACGGCTGTTGGGTGCTGCCGCAGGCATTTTCACTAAGGGAAACTGGCAGTGAAGCCCTGCGGCTTCACAGATGGTTCCCTGCTGCGTATGCGTGAAACTTTCTGCAGTTTCTAATTGGCCCAGTGGCGAAGGAAGGAGGAGGGGGGCCAAACTTCCAAAGGAACGGCGCAGTGACGCCGTCTTCAGAAGTGGGGAAGGGGGACCTGTCAAAAACAGGTCCCTGTTTCCCCCTTCCCCCTGAAAGGTGCCAAATGTGGCACCAGAGGGGGGGAGCAAATAAGCGGAAGTTCTACTTTTGGGTGGAACTCCACTTTAAGGTAAAAACCTTTTGTATTTAGCTTCCCCCCAGCCCCCTCTAAATACTTACCCAAGCCTGATCTCAATCCAGCGTTGTGCACGAGAGCAGCAGCTCTCTTGCTTCTTACTGGACAGTGAGGCAGCAACAGTAGCCATTGGACCCTGCTGCTGTCAATCACACCCAGTGTGGAGAGAGCAGGAGGTGGTGCTAAGCCGCACTCTTTGGTTGAGATGTTTGTTATTTCAAAAGAAAAAATCACTTTAAATACCAAGTATAAGTGGTGTTAAAGTCACGAAGTAGATATCGTCGCTAGAACTGGGGAGTGGTCAGACCACAAGACCTCTAAAATTTTTGAGAAGATAAACAGAGGTACCGCCACAGATGAATGAAGACATGGTGAGCTCTAGAATATGTGAAATGAACATTAGAATAACATGTAAATTTAGCTTTTAGTAGCGCTTAACTCGTGCCAATCATCCACCAGATCATATTGAGCATATTCATGTAGTAATTTAGCAAATTTGGTACCCAACCTAGTGGGTCTTTGAATTTGAGAACCCAGAGGTCTAGCTTGATCCAACGTGGAATCTACAGCAATATTAGGAAAGAAAAAGGACCCCTCAGAGAGTGGTGGGACTTTAAAGGCAACAAAAAGTGAGAATAAAAAAGCAGGTTTTATTAATACAATTAAATAAAATTATACATTTGAAAAGAATTTTTACAGATACAAACATATGAATCAGTTTGACAATAAAAGCAGTATTCTGCTGGTGAGCGAACAAAAGATATGTTCATGTAGTCTTCTACCTGAGCCTACGCGTTTCGGGGCTGTTAATGTCCCTTCATCAGGGGCAATGGTAAGCAGACTTTACACCAAGCATGAGCAGGAGAAGAGGCCAACCGTCGGAAGCATTCCTGGGGGCAACCACACAAAGGACGCCAGAAAACCAACTTGGGAAACGGGCGTATCTCCGGCCCCACCTTATCCACACTGGTCCCAGTGTATCACCACAAAAAGGGGGACAACGCTACCCCAAGAGGTCCCAGCGACCATAGGATCAAAAGGGGAGAGGAGGAAGAGAAGGGGATTGTCCCGGTAATGGTGTGTAAAAAAGTATATGCCCAGTAGCAAGTAGCAAGTAGAGAAAGCAGGTGTGCTAGAAGCGCAAACTCAGCTGTAGGCTCAGGTAGAAGACTACATGAACATATCTTTTGTTCGCTCACCAGCAGAATACTGCTTTTATTGTCAAACTGATTCATATGTTTGTATCTGTAAAAATTCTTTTCAAATGTATAATTTTATTTAATTGTATTAATAAAACCTGCTTTTTTATTCTCACTTTTTGTTGCCTTTAAAGTCCCACCACTCTCTGAGGGGTCCTTTTTCTTTCCTCGTATGCTAGGGATGGTGGCAACTCTTGTGACACCGTTGGATGGTACCTTCTCCTTTTTCTGATACAGCAATATTAGAGTCTCCTTCCAGTAGAATTGTGCCTTCAAAATGAGGTGATAGGGTTTGGAAGAGGGATTTGAAAAATGGTAACTGGTCTTTGGTGCATAATACGTAGCCAAAGTTACCTTCGTCCCCTCTCTCTCTCCCATCACTAAGAGATATCTGCTCTTGGGATCCCTCTCAACTTATTAAAGGAAGAAGGGTAAATGCTTGGAGATAGAAATAGCAGCCCCTCTAGTTTTATCCAAGGTATTAGGGAGAAAAAATTGGGGATATTGCTTATGCTCTAGAGGTTGCTAGGGGTTCTTTGATCAATGAAAAATTTCTTTCGCTCAGTAACTATTGATGTCAATTATCATGTTATCTGTCTGTAAGGGGGGCAGTCTTCCCACTGATCCACTAATATAAGGGTTCTTTCTCCCAATGGCCACCAATGTTTGGGACCGTTACACTGACTACCAATGTAAGAAGGCACTTTTCCCCTCCCTGACCATCAAAGTAAGGGGACACTACAATTTTCACTGTCATTTGGTTCTTTTTTTTTTACAGTATTTGTTTCATTCCAATATTTATTTATTTATTTTTTACAATGAATTACTATTTGAGTCTCTGATTTGAAACAAGTATGCATAATAGTTGTGAGAACAGTCATAAGAACTTATCTGCACACATACTCCAAGTCATTGACACAAAATAGTGAAACAAGGAAGTCAACATGACAGACAGGCAGTTAGCAGTGTCAGAAGGAAAGGTCAGCAATGGCAGTCGCCATTTTTCTTTCACGAGAGATTTCTTTTAAAACACTTCAGGTACGCTGTAGAACAACCATTCCCCACGAGGGTTTCTCTAGGGGTTTCTTGAGCTGTGACTAACTAACCTCCCATCTGATGAAGCCTACATAGTGCCGAGTACAACACCACTTGGAAGAGCCAGTGGCATGACTGCAAGAGTGTCATTCTTCCCACTCACCACCACCAATGTAAGTGGAATTTTCCCAATGACCCCCAATGGACTAATCTTACCAGGGGCTCCATGAGACCTGAAAATTATTTCAAGGGGTCCTCTGGGGTACAAAGTTTGAAAAAGTCTGCTGTAAAAAAAAAAAAAAAACGATTATTGGGCTCATGCAGGAATTATATTCTTTAATTGTGCTAACAAAGCTTACATATTGGCCAACAACAGCGTAATGCATAAGTGGGCAGGAAATGGTTCTCAACCAGCCTAAAAGCTGGTCATAGATAAATCAAGTTTCATTACATAGATATCCCTGTTGTTAGCACCCGGCTCAACAAAAG
Organism: Lithobates clamitans; assembly: GCA_037952925.1. NCBI lineage: Eukaryota > Metazoa > Chordata > Amphibia > Anura > Ranidae > Lithobates > Lithobates clamitans. The sequence goes on along the minus strand of JBBGZY010000333.1, from coordinate 189,084 downwards.
TAGATTTTTTAATTGACTGTTGTCGAAAGAGCCATGCTGAAAATGCAGACAAGCAATACCTGTATCCAATGGGTGCTGGATGTCAGAAAAGAATAGTCGGCACTGCAGGTTCTTCCATCCACACTGTTCATTCTGGATTGGTGGGATCAAGTCATTTTTCTTGCTCAGCCAGCTTTAGGGCTCATGCAAATGGGGCACATTCTCCCGTACATCATAGAAACAATGCGTATTTTGGTGCCTGGGATGGCCAGACGCCTATAGACACGAATAGATAAAGACAGCTGTACGCAGCTATGTGCCGCTACTTGCGCAAAGGGGCTCATGCACACAAACGTAACATCCTGAATGTACACTATCTTCTTTGGTGGTATTGCAACTGTGTCTATGTGCCATAGCTGTGTAAAGCCGCCTTCAGCGGTTCGTTTTCTACAGGTGGCTATACATCGCACATCCTGGGCACCAAAATGGGCAGCGTTTTTACGATGTATGGGCAAATGTACCCATCTGGATGAGCTTATACTCTTCATTGTAAGAAATAGTCAGGGATCAGAAGTTGTGTACAGTATGACAGTTCCTACTTTATAAAAATGATCTCAACAGCCTACCAGATTCCGCAAGTTACCTTACTCAGATACAGGGCTCTCTTATTTAAATGATAATGCTTAAGCACAATTTTGCAACTTTGAGATGTGTTAGTAAAACTGTACATATCGCCACAATTACTTTGTGCATCTAGGTGGGTTATACCTTGTTTTTTTCAGGACAAATTAGGCTTTCTTTTGGTGGTAAATGGTAATGGATATCTCCTGATTTTATCATTATTAAAGGAAAACTGGCACAAAATAGTTTTATATATATATATATATATATATATATATATATATATATTTTGTTTTGTTTTATTTAGCTGTATATTTATTGCTATTATCATAGTTTACCATCAAAGAACAACCCAAAATAAATTCTCCTGCACCTGACGATGGCAGTGACACCACATGTGTATGTTAGTTGTTGTTTGTACCCATAGTAAAGCCCAGAACCAATAGTGCACATTTTGCATTTTTTTTTCCTGACTAAAACACACCAACACTAACTGAAAAAGATAGTTTAATTCTGCCCAATATGCCGATTAAGATCTTTGACCCCGGCCTTGACCCTTACACTAACCCCGGCAAACCTTGATCTTGTTTTTTTTTTTCTTCATTAGTATTTGATTTTTTATTTATTTATTTGTTTTTTTTACACACTGTGGTTTGTTTACATTTTCCTCTCCTGCAAGAAGAGGAAGATACAATGTATCTTTCATTGTTCAGAAGAGGAAGGAAACAGGGGGGGGGGGGGGGGGCGGGCTCACAGTGACTAGTGACTCAGAGGCTATCACAGAGATCAGGTGACCCGGAACTGAGAGGCCCGGGGGTCCCGATTTTTGGCACACAAAAGGGAGATAAACATATATTTGGCCCCACAGAAAAAAAAGCCAACTTTCGTGAGGCCGCATAGCTGTGTGCGGTCGGCGGGAAGGAATTAATACAGTAATGCATACTCTGGGAGCAGTGTGTGGTCAGGTGCTTGTCAGGGCAGCAACTATCAGACTTTAGGTGACCTTTCACCCCGACTCTCAACACTCAGACTCACAAACTATAGCAGCCCATAGATGATTTGATTTTCTCTCTTTCCACCATGGGTGTAAGGAAAGAAAATCGCTTAATTCCCCAATCAACACTGACAATGTTGGTGGGGGAATCAACCGCAGCGCTACTGTGTTCTGCCAGGAGGGGGAAGCCTTCCCGTCCGGCAGAACACAATGATTACTGCAAGCGGCTATAGCTGCTGGCAGTAATCACGTTAAAAAAAAAAATAATGTCAGACTGGTTGTACCCAAGTCAATCGATGGATAGACGTAAATACACTCAGTATAGATAGATCAAATGTTGGCCAGTCCCTACTGAATGGGACAAAATTCAATCCATGTATGGCCGGCTTAACTGAAGTTCAAATAAAAGGGGAAATTAACCGCTTCCCGCCCATCCAAGGTATCAAGTTTTGGTGGAAGACAACACTGACTGCCTAACTGCAGATTACTGTGTGGAGGGTACAGAGGGAATCGCTTCCAATGGATTATATCCCAGTTGTAGGTGATAGACTCCATTGGGGTCTAGGGCTGCTACTTTTGTTATAATGACAATAAGGGGGCGTTCCTGCAGGGAACACTTGGGTGACTGGAAAAGAGCACCTGATGTCCAAAAAAAGTCTCACTTTAAGATTTATATAGTTGTTTATTGAAGATAAAAGTATACAAGTAGAGCCAACGCGTTTCAGGGGAATTGCCTCCCCCTTCTTCAGAGCTGTATTTCTTGGAGAATGGTTAGACTCTGGGAGCGGTAAAGGGATTGTAAAAGGCAGAAGGTTTATCTTAATGTATTCTATGCATTAAGATAAAAAAATTGTGTGTGCAGCAGCCCCCCTAATACTTACCTGAGCCCCATCTCTGTCCAGCAATGTCCACCAGTGTCTCCGCCGCCCGAGACTCTCCCTCCATTTAGGAGAGAGAGGGGGCGGGTCACGGCTCAGTGTCTGAATGGACACAGGAAACTGTGACTCAGCTTCGGTGCCCCCATAGCAAGCTGCTTGCTGTGGGGGCACTCGACAGGAGGGAGGGGCCAGGAGAACCGAAGAGGGACCCGAGAAGAGGAGGATTTGGGCTGCTCTGTGCAAATCCACTGCAACAGCGCAGGTAAGTTTAACATGTTTGTTATTTTATTAGAAAAAAAAACCAAGACTTTACAATCACTTTAAATATATTAGAGAATACAGACCAATCAGGGGCTCTGCAGTAGGCCGGCATTGTGGAGCAACCAACCCTGGTGCCCTTTTAATTGGGCTATTATGCCCAGAGGGTGAGAAGTGCTGCCCGATCACATGACCACTGTGGTCGGCTGTCCCAGTGGTCACATGATCCGAAGCAGGTCCCACCAGCTCCTCTCATTAATGGTAGCGCAGAAGCCTCTGTAGCCCACAGGCACATGTATGCAGCGTTTTGCCGTTAAAGCCCACCCCCCGCTGCTGCTTCACAAATGTGTTAAATGGTGAGAAAGAGATTCATTTGCACCGTTACATTCAAATTCTTTTTTATAAAGTCCAAACATGACCGGTCGTCTTCGAGCCCAATCTATTCGGCAGTCCAAATAGCATGAATAATTTGAGTTTAGGTATTTACAGAATAAATAACGCAAAATAAAAGAATACAAAAGGGATATTACAAATGGTTGAATTTATTGACCTTACAATTAAAAATCTGTATAAAACAAGTAAGGCATTAATTTTATCAGAGAGTAGTGTTGGCAAGGAAAAACAAAAAAAAGGAAGCTAAAAGGTCTAGGAAGCATATAATTTGTAACATGGATCAGCAAAGGCACGGAAGAATAAAGGTTTCAGTATGGGAGAGGCAACGCTGGGAGCTGCCAAATGTAGGAGGTAACCAAGCCGTTTTGGTATTAGCAGGAGAACCCTATAAGGCCACTTGAATCTATAGTATGGAGAGCATTCAGTGGTCTTCAGCTCATAGTACAGCCTTTCTCAACCTTCTTAATAGAGGAACCCTTGAAAAAAAACTTTCCAGTCTCAGGGAACCCCTGCTTAAAATTACTATATCTACAACTCATGATACATTAGTGTGATGGTCAGTGGGAAGAATGCTGCTTACACTTGTGGTCATTGGGAGAAATGACCCCTTTAGATATAGCTTAAGATAAATGGTGTCAGTGGGAACTTTATCCGAGAGGCAGAAATTGCTGAAGGAACCCCTAGCAACCTCTGGAGGAACCCTGGTTGAGAAACCCCGTCCTAGTAGGTCAACGGGCTCTATTCTCATAATACTGGCTCAGCCTATGCAATGCCCACTTAGATTTGGATAGATGACAGCTGATTATACACACTCCAGAGTTAACCCTTTCTTTGGCTTTACAATTCTGTAAAATAAATTCTTGACATATCACAATACACAACAGTATTGTTTTATTTTTTTTTAATTTACACATATCAATAAAAACACTTTAAACTCTGTGACATTGCCTATGCCGAGATGGTGCCATCAGTCTGCTGCAGGCAATAGAAAGCATTTCCTCAGTCTCCTCTAGTCCAGTGATCTGCCTGCACATTGCCACAAGTCATAAAGCGAGAAGCTGTCGCAGACCTGTGTGAACACAGCGAAGAACTACACTGCAATGTATACCACGGTCATCTCTTAGGCCCCTTTCACATGGGGCAGAATCCGTCCAATTGGAACCCACCTGCTCAGGGAGGGATCTCTCCGCTAATCCCCACTGCGCAATCGGATGGGGCGGTTGGATGGAAAACGGACTGCATGTCCACTTCTATCCGATTGGAACCGCCGGGCGGAAGGCAAACGTATCCTCATCTCTCTGCTTTTAGCAGGCTGGATTGGATGCCGAGGGGTGACAGCGGACATGTGTCTGCTCCATCCGCCACCCTATAGATCAGGGATCTCCACACTACGGCCCTCCAGGTGTTGCGTAACTACACGTCCCATGAGGCATTGTAAAACTCTGACATTCACAGACATGACTAGGCATGATGGGAATTGTAGTTCCTGAAGAAATGGAGGGCAGTAGTTTGGAGACCCCTGCCATAGAGAACAATGGGTGGTCCACTCAGCTCCGCCTGAAAAAATGGACAGGTGGACCTAATCGGTCCCGCTGGTGTGAAAGGGACCTAAGGCCTCGTCTACACAGGTGTACTTAAAGCGGTATTAAACCCAAAACCAGAAATGTATTATATTGCAGCTTATTAATCATTAGATGTGGTGGCTGCATTCATTTTCTTTGTTTAGGCCCCCCCCTCCCCCCGCTGTTTTCACCTGGTGATCTGGCCAGTAACACACCTCCTGTATTAGAGTGCCTCCACTTTGGATGAAGGAGCACAGGGGACACTTTTGCACAGCAGCAGGGTCAGTCTGGGGGGAGAGGAGTGTTAAATGTAGGGAAGCACTGATACCCTTTTTTATCTGCGAGTAGGAGTAACAATACTTTTGGTCAAGCACTCGCCGATACCGAGTACTGATACTTAGCAATGTGATGTTCGTCGATACAAAATGAATGGCTGCAATTGGCACTGCAATGAATTGCATGTGAATTGAACAGGAATGAGATGAATCGCATGTGGTCGCCCCGCCGCTTCTGTGTGAAGCCAGGCTTGCCATCGTGATTTTGAAGCCTGAGTTCACACAGAAACCTCCCTGCACGATGGGTACCACCAGTTCTGGTTCACATCCGACAGCGGACATCTGCTGCAACTCCTCCTGCCTCTCCCTCCACTGGACCCCCACCAGTCCTGCTGTACAAGATTGCCAATCCCCGCTGTCAGAAAAGCCACTTTGCCGGTCCAGGGATTTGAAATCCCTGCAGTTTTCTCTCCTCTCCTGACAGTACAGGCTAGATGGCTTCTGAATGGTCAGCGCCACCCATGTGACGGTGATGACCAATTAGAATCCCTGTAGTCTGTACTGTTAGCAATAGAAGGAGATGGCTCGAACCACTGGAGGCTTGGGGGGGGGGGGGGGGCCGGGGGGGGGGGACAAAGCCATGGGAGAGGCAGGAGGAGCCACAGATGTCCACAGTCGGATGGTGGAGCCCGTCATGCAGGAAGGTTTCCTGCACCGCTCCTTTGTAACCTTCACTATGACAAGCCTGGGTTCACACAGGAGCAGTGCGGGAAACTACATGCAATTCAGACAGGAATCGCACCGCATTCCTCTTCAAATCACATCATTCATTTTGTATCGATGCAAATCGCACCGCAAAGTATCGGTTTCGGGAGCATTTGCATGAGTACTGAACCAATACCAGTATAGACGCATCCCTAGTTAACCACTTCAGCCCCAGAAGATTTTACCCCCTTCCTGACCAGAGCAATTTTTGCGATTCGGCACTGCATTGCTTTAACGGACAATTGCACGGTCGTGCGACATTGCACCCAAACAAAATTGACGTCCTTTTTTCCCCACAAATAGAGCTTTCTTTTGGTGGTATTTGATCACCTCTGCGGTTTTTTATTTTTTGCGTTATAAACAAAAAAAGAGCGACAATTTTGAAAAAAAAAAAAAAAAAAAAAAAAAAAACGCAATATTTTTTGCTTTTTGCTATAATAAATATCCTCCAAAAATATATATAAAAAACTATTTTTCTCCTCAGTTTAGGCCGATATGTATTCCTGGTAAAAAAACAAACAAAACAAAAAAAAACGCAGTAAGTGTATATGGGTTGGTTTGCGCAAGTTATAGCGTCTACAAAATAGGGGATAGTTTTATGGCATTTTTATTATTCATTTTTTTTTTTTTTTAGTAATGGTGGCGATCTGCGATTTTTATCAGGACTGCGACATTATGGCGGACACATCAGACAATTTTGACACATTTTTGGGACCGTTGGCATTTTTACAGCGATCAGTGCTATGAAAATGCATTGATTACTGTAAAAATGTCACTGGCAGTGAAAGGGTTAAACACTAACTGAAGGGGGGGAGAGGACTGTGTAGGGGAGATGACAGATCTCTGTTCATACTCTGTATGAACAGATGATCCGTCTGTTCTCCCCTCAGAGAACCGGAAACTGTGTGTTGCACACACAGATCCCGGTTCTCCGTGTGCCCCGAGCGATAGCCCGGCGGTGATCGCGACCGCCGGGCACTCGCATCGGCTCCGTGGGCGAGCAGGGGGCGCGCACGCCACCCCAAGTGGCCACAGGGCGAAGCGACGTTACATAACGTCGCTTCGCCCAGCAGTGCCATTCTGCCGCAGTACAATTGCGGCGGATGGTTGGCAAGTGGTTAAATGTATTGGCAGATTTAGACACAACACATTGAAGCCAAACTCCAGCTAACACTTTATAATCAGTTACAGCTGTTTTTTTCCTTTTGGGATAAAGGTTTTACATAAATAAAAGCTGATCATTGCAAGCACCCCTGTCAGTGTTAAATGGTTTGTCTAATCCTTGTAACTGCTGCAGAGCTTGCTCTTTTGAGAAACACCAGACCTACATAGAAGAAAATCTAAAAAAGAAAATGAATGAAGCCATCACAATTAGGAATTGGTAAGCTGCAATATAATAGAAGTTTGCTTTCGGGTTTAATACCGCTTTAAGAGTACGCCTATGTGAGGTCGGTGTTTGCCCACAGGTATAGGTGTTCCGTGCCTCCTAGTGCAGGCAGTCCCATTCATGTCAATTGGGACGCAGCAGCTCCACAGACAAAGCTGCTGCTCCCAATTTGACTGCCACGTGGACGCCCCCGCACACGGCTGTCAAATTGGAAGCAGCAGCGGTGTACAATCTTTTGATTTGTCCAAACTAACATAAATGGGACTGCTTGCAATAAACACCTTTGCATTCCTATGTGGGCATGCACGGTGCTCGCACAGGCATACCGCTTAAGTACGCTTGTGTGCGCAAGGTCCAAGTCAGCATCCCAATCAGTGGCGGACCAGCCATTGTGGGCGCCGCCTCCCCAATCCCTGTCGCCCCCTAGCCATGCGCCCGGCTCCTTTCAGGATGCTGGGCACATGAATTTCTTTGGCTTAGGTGGGCAGAGTGTTTTTTGAAGCACCTGATTAGAGCCAGAGGCTTCAAAATAGGGTGGACTTGGGGAGCAGAGCATTGCGTGAAAATTCGCTGTTGCAACACCGATCCTCCTCCTGGCCAAATCGTGAAGCGGGTCTGATACCCGTCACCTGATTGGCTGAAAGGACAGAAGGAAAGGGAGGAAAGGAGAGGAAAGGGAGGGAGGAAAGGAGAGGAAAGGGAGGGAGGAAAGGAGAGGAAAGGGAGGGAGGAAAGGAGAGGAAAGGGAGGGAGGAAAGGAGAGGAAAGGGAGGGAGGAAAGGAGAGGAAAGGGAGGGAGGAAAGGAGAGGAAAGGGAGGGAGGAAAGGAGAGGAAAGGGAGGGAGGAAAGGAGAGGAAAGGAGAGGAGAGGAAAGGGAGGGAGGGGAGGAGAGGAAAGGGAGGGAGGAAAGGAGAGGAGAGGAAAGGGAGGGAGGGGAGGAGGGTACCTAGATTTTTTTTTTGTTGGCTACGAACATAATGGAGTTTTTTTCCCATACTGAAAAGGTAGAACTTGATGGACATACACTATTATCAAAAGTATTGTGATGCCTGCCTTAACATGACTCTGTGCTGGCCAGTCAAGTTCCTCCACCCCAAACTCGCTCATTCATGTTTTTATGGACCCTGCTTTGTGCACTGGTGCGCAGTCATGTTGGAATAGGAAGGGGCCATCCCCAAACTGTTCACACAAAGTTGGGAGCATAAAATTGTCCGAAATGTCTTGGTATGCTGACACCTTAAAAGTTCCCTTCACAGGAACTAAGGGGCCAACCCCTGAAAAAAACATCCCCACACCATAATCCCCCCTCCACCAAACCAGTGCACAAAGCAAGGTCCATAAAGACATGAATGAGCGAGTTTGGGGTGGAGGAACCTGACTGGCCTGTACAGAGTCCTGTCCTCAACCTAATAGAACACCTTTGGGATGAATTAGAGCAGAGACTGAGCCAGGCCTCCTCGTCCAACATAAATCAAGTGGGATATAATGCAGCTTGTTTAACCACATATATAATGTGTATCCTGGACCTGTGATTGCCCTTCAGCCCCTAAACGTCTGCAAACAACAATTGTCCCAAACAGAGGGGGACCAAAAAAAGGTGGGGCTTAAAGGAAAGGCAATCTAGATGAGTATTTATGTAATCAAACAAGTGTTTAATGTGGTACAAAAATATAATACATGGAGATAAGAGAGCATGAACCGATAATTACATGACCCTAATAAAAACTGATCGATAACATTGAATCGATCAACACAACTTCACAGACAAGGGGGACATAACAACATGTAAAGACTAACAAACAAAACGTCCGGACATCTAGGCTATTGGTGTCTGCACAACCTGCTACAATGAGGAGTGTCCAGCTATGCTGAATGAGGTTGCGGGGCAGACATCAATCCCCCGGGGGGGCGGCTCAGATCAGGGTTGATGGGGGGGGGGGGGGGGGAGGGAAGGAGGGGTGAGGAAAGGTTGGGAGAAAAGATGGGGTGGGACAAGAGAGAGAGTGGGGAGCCGTGGAGTGGGGCGCTGATGTGGGTCCTGATGTCAGACACCAATCATCATGTAGATGGAAGGTATATAGGCCATGAACATGTTAAAGTTGAGCTGGAGTTGCAGGAGTCCAAGAATGTATTATATGTATTTTATTTTTGTACCACATTAAACACTTGTTTGATTACATAAATACTCATCAGCCTTTCCTTTGAGCCCCACCTTTTTTTTGGTCCCCTTCTGTTTGGGACAATTGTTAGTCTCCTCGTCCAACATCAGCGCCTGCCCTTACAAATGCCCTTCTGGAAGAATGGTCAAACATTCCCATGGACACACTCCTAAACCTTGTGGACAGCCTTCCCAGAAGAGTTGAAGCTGTATCTATCTATCTATATCTGCACAGGGTGGGCCAACTCAATATTGAACCCTACGGACTAAGACTGGGATGTCATTAAAGTTCATGTATGTATAAAGGCAGGCGTCTCAATACTTTAGGTAACATTAGGTGTTCTTTCCACCCAAAAATCGACCTTTTACTACAAAATGGTTTGGTAAACCTAGATATATACAAATATCTGCTATTGGAAAAATAGGCATTTCAATAAACTTATCAGTGTAACATCGATCCAAAGGGTTACAATAACTGATAGGACTCTCCCTCAACCAACGAGAGAGTTTATGCGGTCGTGTCATACAAGTCAGCCCTCTCCTACTATTTCACATTCCATACGTGGATTAAAAACTAGAAGCGGTCATGAAAAGTGTTTATTAATATAAAAATGGTAATTTTGATAAGATTAAATATATTTATATTTCCACAGGTTAGCAACAATACCTTGATTTTCTGTGTGCATAAATACAAAAATAATTATGCTATCTACAATTGTAATATTCATTATCAACTAACAAAACACATAAAAATTGGGGAATGTTTTAAAAAAAGAGTACCAGTCACAGAAACTGGCAATAAGGAACGCCATAGAGTGAGGTGAACCGACTTCAACTTGTCTTATTCTCAAGCCATTTAGTATCACGGATGAAGATCCTTTTCAGCAAGGGTACCCGGGCCAGCACAAATCTCCCACGACTACTAAGGAAACCGGTCACAAACCTTGGCAACTCAAACAGAACAAAATGTATAAAAGTATATAAAGAGGTCACTTTCATTAGAAGGTCTCATTATATTTTAGGCCCCTTTCACACGGGTGATTCGATCAGGTCCACCTGTCAGCTTCTCAGGCGGAACTGATTGGCTGGTCCATGTTTTCCTAGGCTCATTTACACCCGCCTACCACCAATCTGATCTGATCCGGTCCGCTTAAAAAAGATGGAAGGGGGGGATCCATCTACGAGAATCAGATTGGAGGGCAGTCGTTGTCCATTTACACCAGGCCATCCATAGATCAGAGTGGGCTTTTGGGCTTGGTCCATGTCTGCTCTGCAGAAACTGAATGGACACAGACTTGTCACCCACCCGTTCTGCTCAGCAGTGGACATATCCCATGCTGAGCAATTCAGATTCTGCCGTGTGAAAGGGGCCAAAGGGTGCCCATTCATACCTGAGGGTTGTGTAACTTAAAGCTCGAAGAAAACCACATGAGCTTCTTTGGGACTTTTTTTTAGTTCCTATAGACTTCAATGGGATCACCTGAAAAAGGCCTGAAAACGTGCCTAATGCATGTTTTTGTGTGATTTCTTGCCTCTCCTTCTAGTAACCAGCTTTTGGTTAAAAACAAAAATGCTCAGCTGGAAATTGCCTGAAAAAAATGTGCAGTATAAAAACACTCCTAGAGTGCTTGAAGAAGCTCAAGCGCGAACCTAGCCGAAGGTTCAATTTACAAACTATTTCAACAATTGGTTTTCTCTAAAAGTAGCCTCTGCTGGCATATTTTTATTATATGAGGACTCTGACTTGTATTGGGACAGGTTTTCTTTAAATGTAGTGTATTGGGTCATGACGGACGCTCAAGTGGAAGTGACCTACTGCTCCACATTCAGTGATGGGTGGGATGTGGTCATGTAGGGTAGCCCACTGAAACTATCCTTCTATATTAGCTCTTAAGGTGATTTCCTAGAAAAACTGTAGTTCTCTACTGGCCTCGGAGCCCCCTTTCTCTGCTGTAGGAACACAGAGAAGTCCTCCAAAGCCCCATTTGTAAACAACTTCAGGAACCCCTTCCCCATCCCCTGATCTTTGTAGTGCTTATACATAGGTCTGGCCATAAACCATACATGCAAACCCACACTCAAAAAACTAGGGCTCGAGGTTCCTATGTGTCCCAATTTGGTGACTTACGCTGAGGGTGCAGGCTAGGGAGAACTATCCGGGCTTATTGCATGCAGGATAACGGAAAGAAAAAAAAAAAAAAACCAAGTGCCGCACACCATCAGGACCCAATCAGTCAATACAGTAGAAGCAGCCTCAGCCCAGGGCGGCACTTGGAGTAGTTTCCTTCCTTAAACCATACATGGATTCCCACAGAAACTTAGTACAATTTAAGGCTGATCTACATTATCGGATTTTAGCAACAGGGGCTCTGTACTAGCTCTGAGTTTGTGATGGAGAGGATGTTCTACATTATGCACAGCAGGAGCACAAAGAACAATTTCCAGTTTTCCTAGAAATTTCTCTTAAAAAGGATATGTGCACTTTAGGACAAGGTGCAATCTCATTTTTACCCCCTTGCCCTGACCTAACCCACCCTCCCCTTCCACAGATGCATACTTGTCCCAATCTGACAGCCGCTGCCTTTGGCATTTGTTTACATCTAGCACCACGAGTCTCACTGTCCTGGCCACGCCTGCACATTACATCCCTATAAACATCTATAGAGCCATCTCCCTTCGTACCATAGAAGTCTATGAGGCTGTATTGAAGAGGCACAGCAAGTACGATGAAGATTTGCACCACTGGATGTAAACAAACACCGGAAGCAAGTTTCCATTTATGGAGGGGGAAGGTGGGTTAGGTCTGAGCAAAGGAGCAAAAAGTGCACTTAGGTTGTCTTGAAGTGCACCTTCAAGTATGTCATTAAGGCACATGGAAGCTAGTGTTATCCTTAGAGAAGTGATAGGTTGCTTTCTCATTATACTAACTCAGCCTACAACATGGGTGTCTAGGCCAAGTAGCTGTGTTCAGTTCAGCTCGCAAGATCACTATGTCTGTACTGGGACATTTTATGGATGTTTTCTTGGTTCCAGGTAGGCTGGAGCATGATTTATCATCCTCCATCTACACCACAGCCAACTCAGTGGCAGGCCAAGCTTGGCATTTCAGATGAGCTACTGTTGTCACTGGCCTGCAGGATCTCCATACATTCCTACAAAGGATCAATGAGAGGGCGCAATGCATGGAAATACTGTACTGGATGCCCTCTAACAGAGTGTATCACTGACCTCGACCTATCATGCTCCATTAATGTCACGGCCACCTCAGTGATAGGCCAAGCTTGGCTTTTCAGCTGAGCCACTGTTGTCACTGGCCTGCAGGAAATCCATACATTCCTTTAGAGCAGGGGTCTCAAACTGGCGGCCCTCCAGTTGTTGCGAAACTACAAGGCCCATGAGGCATTGCAAGGCTGACAGTTACAAGCATGACTCCGTCAGGCAGAGGTATGATGGGACTTGTAGTTCTGCAACAGCTGAAGGGCACCAGTTTGAAACTTCTGCTTTAGAGAATCAACAAGAGGGTGTGGTGCATGAAAATACTGTACAGTGTGCCCTCTAACAGACACTACATTGGAACATATGGAGATATAATAAAGTCAAGAAGTATGGGGAGATCTCTTCATCAAAGTCCCACACAGTAGTAAAGGCAGAGGATCAAACTTTCTCCACTCCTCCCAAATCGAGAAAAAAATAATGATGGAAAGGCTCTTTATTTTAGTAAACTTAGTAGTCAACTGTCCTTTCCTCCAAGAAAAAGAAGTGGCTATGATATTGGCCCTTACAAACCAGCTTCCTAAATACTGCTCAATGACAAACCATGTGAAGACTTGCAGTTCTCTCATGAAGGCCATAGAGGTTGCAGCGACCAGCTGGATGCTAGGAAAGTATTCTTGATGAAACAAGATCATAGGGGTGTGAAGACACGGACGGTAATGAGCCTTTTTCTGGCCCAAGCAAAAGCAAACCCCCACCGAACATATACAAACCATTCCTACAGCTTAATGATCAATCCCTATCCGCATGGCTTGCAATGGTTTGGATGGGTGCCATCAGAACACAGTAATGCAAAAAGTAGATCTCCGATGGTCTGCAGCCATCAGGTGGTTTTTGCTTGATCCAGTGGTCTTGGCAGCAAAGGCGCACTGACTGAGTCTCTCTCTAGGCCAATGAGAGTCTCTGGGTCATATCAGCCGTTCCTCAGGAGGAAGTTTCAAGGCACTGTTGGGTGGTATCCTGGATCCGGTCTGCTCTTCACTGCTTGGCCTGTACGTCCCCTCTGTCTGCCGTTTCTCCTTTACCTTTATGATAATGAAGACGAGAATGCCGATTAAGATAAGGCCGCCCACAACCGATGGGACAATAATGGCTGCCAGTCGTTCAGATTCCTGTGAAAATAAAAGACAAGAAAATAATCAAAAAAAACACAAAATCAACCTGGAAAATACGACAACTGTGCCAAGCTGAGCTCACTCAAACAACCTCAAGGTCAGTCTTAACCACTTCCTATCCTTAGGTTGTTTTAAAAACGGGATCATGGTTGAGGCTACAACCATGATCCTGATATTGTTTTTTTATTTTTTTTTCACAGCCGTAAAATGTGATCCGAGAGGCTTTACAGCCACTGGCCAGTGGCAGCTGAGCATCTGAGTCACTGCAGGTAGGAGGCAATAAAGTTGCTGAGCTATATTTGGGAGGGGGGGGCAAGGTGAACAGAGCTGCTGAGGGGGGGCAGAGAAAACAACCTGAACAACAAATGTGAATATGATGGATGAAATGCTCTGCATTTTTTGAAGCTAGAGGCCAGTGATGGGTCGCTTTAACCCTTGCGCTATAAAAAAAACTTATGACCGTGGCCTTTAAATTACACACCAGGCTCTTCAGCTCTGGCTGTTGGCTTTCTGCTGGAAGTGATACAGACAACTGTAAAGCTGCCCAATCACTTCCAAACACACTGGAATGTCACCAGTGGACAATATGGGTATTACAGTCTGTTACCATTTCCTGGGAACACACAATTTTAAGGCTTAAAGCGGAGTTCCACCCATTTTTATATGTTGCTTCGATCAGAAAGCCCACCCGCAGTAAAATTATAAATGGATATCCCTTTTTATTTTTCCCCCCAAATACTCTTTATAGCTGTGTACAGGCGGCACTAGGCAATTTTGTCACAAGTCAATTCCCATGGACTCCGGGGATGCCAGCGTCATCTATTCCAGGAGTCCTTGGGAAGCCTAATAGCGAAATCTCGTGATATTTTGAGACTTCGGTATGTGCCTTCCTTGCAGTTTCTGTGTTGAGTGACACATTACCATAACAACGGGGCGGGGACTTCCACCATCGCCATTGCTGTAAACAAAGTGTGCCGCACAGTGTCATTACTGCGCAGGCACAAGATCAATCCAGCACCATCCCGGAGGCAGCCCTGTTCTTCTCTCTTCCAGATCTCATAGGAGATACTGAGAGCAGTGCGAGTTATAGGTTTCTAATGCTGTCAGTCAATCTCCTGTGAGGAAGGAGCGGGGGTGTGGCTTGCCAGAGCTGTGTCTCTCTACGGACGCACACAGCCCAGCTTGGGAGTGAGCCCGCATGGGTGTCTGTGTTACTTTGGATATTTTAGTGATTTTTATAGCATAAATATAAGAGTGATGCATTTTGGATATGCTGTTTTTGCAGGCTGGGTGTCCCCGATTTATAAGCTAATGAACTTGTTGGACTGGTTCCTGACCTCAGGACAGGAAGTGATGCTACAGAAAGAAGGGGGAGGGAACAAAGGACTTGAACACAACCATGTGCTCAAGATGAAGGAGCAGTACTAGCTGTCTGTGTTAGATACGAAAGAAGCAGGAAGCAGTCTGGATACTGGAAGGCGACTATCATAAAGAAAGACTAAAAAAAGGAATGTTACCTGGGGATGATACTAAGTCTAAAATCTAGTAACTTTTAGTGTCTCTCTCTTGCATACATTATCAATGCTAATTTGCTTGGAAGGATAGATAGTTTGTGCATGTGTATAATATATGCATATTTTGTAAAACTTTGTATGCCATGAATTGTTATTTTCCTGGAATTGTATGTGCAGTGTTTTTTTTTCTTTGCTTCCTTGGTTTACAACAAAGGACCTTAAAATATAAAGCAAAACTGTGCCCTCTTAGCATTGGGTGAGAGGGCACTTGGAAAGAGAAGGACTCTACAGCAGGGACCACGAAAGATGAGGGACCACTCTGTCCATTATTGTTTCACAGAGCAGGAAAGTATAGAATCACTTTAATATTTAGCATCTATTTACTCAAAGCAACCCCATCTTTTATATTTTACAAAAAAAAAAAGGGCATTATGAGTGCACTAAAACAGAAGCAACCACCTATGTATTCTCCGGGATATCTGTTTTCAGAAAATATTTGTTTGGGAGTTCTAACTAATCTTCAGGCCTAAAGAAATCCCCCCCAAAAAAAAAAAAAATGATCTGGCGGTGAAAGGGCTAAAAGTCAATTAATGCTTGTTAAACGCTTCCGCCCACGTACATTTACTGCAGCAGGGCGGCCCTGCAGCATGA
This sequence comes from Lithobates clamitans, assembly GCA_037952925.1. Classification (NCBI taxonomy): domain Eukaryota; kingdom Metazoa; phylum Chordata; class Amphibia; order Anura; family Ranidae; genus Lithobates; species Lithobates clamitans. Next base: position 173,260 of record JBBGZY010000333.1, on the reverse strand, counting down.
AATCACATACCTGTACGTGATTTTGATCTCTGGGTCTGGGTCGCGTGTGCCACCGGCGGCCCGCTCCTGCTGTGATTGGACACAGCGGGAGCCAATCAACACATTCGGCGGACCCCATGATCGCGGGCACCTGGCGACCATTACCGAGAAAGGCAGAATGGTGATCGGCCTATGTTAACCAGGCAGATCGCTGTTCTGCCAGTGGGGTAGATGGAGATATTGTGTTTCTGCTAAGCAGGAACACGGATCTCTGTCTACCCACAGTCAAAGCACATCCCTCCCACAGTTAGGAAGCGAACACATTTAACCCTTTGATCGCCCCCCTTCCCTACCAGTGTCATTAGTGCAGTGACAGTGCATATTTGTTTTAGCACTGATCACTGTATTAGTGTCACTGGTCCCCAAAAAGTGTCATTTAGCGTCAGACTTGTCCGCCACAAAAAAATAAAAAATAAAAAAATAAAAATCGCTGATCGCCGGCATTTCTAGTAAAAAACATACAAAATTACATAAAACTATCCCATAGTTTGTAGATGCTATAACTTTCGTGCAAACCAATCAATATACGCTTACTGGGATTTTGTTTTACTAAAACCATGTAGCAGAATACATATTGGCCTAAATTGATAAAGAAATTCGATTTTTTATTTTTTTTTAATTGGATATGTTTTATAGCAGAAAGTAAAAAAAAAAAGTATTTATTTTTTCAAAATTGTCGATTTTTTTTGTTTATAGCACAATTAAAAAAAAAAAACGCAGGGGTGATCAGATAGCACCAAAAGAAAGCTCTATTTATGGGGAAAAGGGACATTCATTTTATTTTAGATTTTTTTATTTGGGTACAGTGTCGCATGACCGCACAATTGTCAGTTAAAATAACACAGTGCCGTATCGCAAAAAATGCCCTGGTCAGGAAGGGGGGTAAACCTTCCGGAGCTGAAGAGGTTAAAAATGTGTAAGTACTTCAATTTCCACAGCTTGGCTCACTTTAGGCTTCATTGTGCAGCTGCCATTTGAGGCTAAAGTATAAATATATCCCTCCCGCTATATTATAGGACTCCCTACTTACCGTTAGCCGGCTCTGTGATGAAGTGGTAGCCGGGGCAGTCGTGCCATTGGTATCGTTTGCTGCAAAGAAATCAAAATGTTAATAGAACGCCGACAACCCAAACTTAAAAACTATAAATATGATGATGTGAGAAGTGTGGAAACCCCCCTACAGCAGCCAACAAGGGTCTCGCCCTCCAGTACTTCAGATGATGAAACACAAACGATTCTGTCGCTAGAGACAAACTGGCAAAGGCAGGATCGCTAAAAAGGCTGCTTGTGTGTCCCTATGGAATCGCTGTCTTTGCAGATACACACAGCTAGATGGCGCCCTGTCTCTGACCCAATTGCTGCTGATTCTCTTCAGTGATGAGATGAGAAGGACCTCTCGTTGATTCAGCTACACAAAGAGATCCAATAGGGACAATTTCATCAGACTGTCAGCAGTAGGATCGATAGCGGTAGAATCATCAGCCTTAAGTGCAGTCAGAACAATAAAAACTAATTCTATTGATTGTGTCTATTGGGTAGTACAAGCTAATCACTTAAAGCCCAACTCCGGGACTTGTTGTTGGGTTTAGAAACTTTAAAGTATAACTAAAGTAAAAAAAAATAAAAAAAAACGAATTACATTTCCTTAAAATGTTGTGCAGATCTTGTCCCTTAAACACCTTGGGATTGTTCCAGAGATCTCCATCTACATTTATGTCATTTATGCCTGTGTCTACAATTCATTCTGTTCTCTTATTATCTCCCTTTGTAGCCCCCCATTTTTTTTTTTTTTATGTCTAAACCTGTCTTGTTTAATAAATTTATATTTTTGCATTAAAAACTGTGTAAGTCTATACCGTAACCATGAAAGTCCTAGTTGCCTCTAAATTTTTTTCTAGTTTTCCATTTAAAAAAGGACAAAAGGTACTTTACTGTTTTTTATCCCAGTAGCATTCAATTATTACCCATTTAGATGCACGGAGAACACAGACTACAAGTGTGATGACAAGTAATGAGCCAGCGTGAAAAAACACATCCTAGTCATCCCTTTAGATGAGCATGTTCCTCTCTGCTGGCCCCTGGATGGTGCCAACTTTGGCTGTGCTGATTAGTTGCTTGATTACTGTCAGGTACGACAGAATGTGATCAACCAACTGCATAGCTAAAGTCTACGCCAGCCATTCCTAACCCTTTAACTCCTAAGGAACCCTTGAAATGATTTTCAAGTCATGGTTCATTGGCCAGCATTGGGAAGAATGCCCCCTTAAGCTTCTTACATTGTGTATTAGAATCCACAGCAAGTCAGATAGAGCCCACCTCATTTTCTGGCTGAAGGGCATTCAGCACCATGTAGTTTGTTCCTCCTCAGCCTTACTGTCCATGGCCCACCCTTTCACTCATTGGATTTCAGTACTTTTAATCTGGGAGGCTCAGAATCACATAAGGGCATTACCAGAGCTTCCTGCTTTCAAGAAGCTATATGAAGCACCCTGCAGGCCCCTCCCATGAGCTCTGATCTGCCTACACCAGTGATGGCAAACCTTGGCACCCCAGATGTTTTGGAACTACATTTCCCATGATGCTCATGCACTCTGCAGTGTAGCTGACCATCATGGGAAATGTAGTTCCAAAACATCTGGGGTGCCAAGGTTCACGATAACTGGCCTGCACCAATGTTTCTCAACTCCAGTCCCCAAGTACCCCCCCCCCAACAGGTCATATTTTCAGGATTTGCCTCAGACAAAATGTCTGTGGTAATTACTAAGGCAGTGAAACTGATCAAATCACCTGTGTAAAATAATGGAGAGCCTGAAAACATGACCTGTTGGGCGTACTTGAGGACTGGAGTTGAGAAACATTGGTGCAGGCCAGTTATCGTGAACCTTGGCACCCTAGATGTTTTGGAACTACATTTCCCATGATGGTCAACTACATTGCAGAGTGCATGAGCATGATGGGAAATGTAGTTCCAAAACATCTGGGGTGCCAAGGTTTGCCATTACTCATGTAGGCAGATCAGAGCTCATGGGAGGGGCCTGCAGGGTGCTTCATATGGCTTCTTGAAAGCAGGAAGCTCTGGTAATGCCCTTATGTAATGCTGAGCCTCCCAGATTAAAAGAACTGAAATCCAATGAGTGAAAGGGTGGGCCATGGACAGTAAGGCTGAGGAGGAACAAACTACATGGTGCTGAATGCCCTTCAGCCAGAAAATGAGGTGGGCTCTATCTGACTTGCTGCGGATTCTAATACACAATGTAAGAAGCTCATTGGCCTACAGTTCACAGAGAACCACGGAGACCCAGTGATTATGTCAGTGGGTCTAAAATGAGTTATGTAATGAAAACAGAAAGCTTCCATTTTATAACTGATCAGCATATTGATGAAGAGGCAGGGAGGAACCTGGATAGGAAGATTAAACTTCAGCTTTAACTGGACTGTCTTGCTAAATAAAGACAAAGCAACCATAAATAATATACAAACCGAGGCAACTGAATTACAGATAAATCCCGAACGAGCAAAACAAAATGAAGACTTGCTGAAAACACATGATGGGATTGCAATTAGGGCTCTCACGTGCCGTCCAACTCTAAGATGCCAGTCCCCATCTCCTTACTAATCATGGATGACCTTGACAAGGACTGCCAAGTCTTTATACTTCCTTGGAGCAACACAGCAGTTCCTTCCAGTACACAACGTTTTTAAATATCATTAACCTTCCCAGACGCCATACCTGGAGGGCATATGTAGCAATCTTGGTACAGGTAAAGTCATGTACCATGCAAGTCATGGGGCATGGAGAAAACAAAGAAAAAAAATATTGCTCCGTAGGAGGTATAGTTTCTGGCAGTACTTTAAGTGATGCTAGTCTATTTATACCGGTGTTTCTCCAGTCCTCAAGACGTCCCAACAGGTCATGTTTTCAGGATTTCCCTCGGATGAACTAGCTGTGGTATTTACTAAGGCAGTGAAACTGATCAAATCACCTGTGCAAAACAATGGAAAGCCTGAAAACATGACCTGTTGGGGCGCCTTGAGGACTGGAGTTGAGAAACACTGATTTATAGTATTAGTTACACTCCTTGCCACCTCATTAGATGCACCCATTAAGTCCGCATAAAGGTGAACACATTATCAGCAACAATAATGTATACTGTGACATTAGCTGGTATTAGTGGTCCAATATCCCTCCACCAGTCTAAACAGGTGACACATGACATGATTGATTGCTATAAGTAGTTATTTGCATTAAACTGGACATGCTCTGTAAGGCCCCTTGCACACGGGGACATCTAGCTGCTGTGTGTCCCTTCCGGTGTTTTAGTCCTCACAGGAGGGACAAGTGCAGTGTCCAGCCCCGCTGCCTGCAGCCTATCAAAGTCTATGGCAGGCTGTGGTTGGATGGGGCTGAATACTGTACTGAGTGACATTCGTGTTTAGGGTCCTATCTGTTCAGGGACGAATCCTTGGAATGCAGAAGACCTGTGTTCCAGGCATTCCTAGAAGCCCCTGTGTGCAAGAGACCTTATGCTGAAGAAGTTTGGGAGACCAGCCTTTTTCAATCAGGGCACCCTGAGGTGCCTTGAGGTTTCTTCAGGGGTGCCTTGGCAAAAAGCCCAAAAAATGTATACAAGCCGGCGTGTGGATGAAGGCCGCCTTTTAGTTACACTAAGTCACAGGTTTTCATTGTGCACCATTACAACCTTCTAGCTGCCGGCATCCTAATGACCAATGGTATCATCAGTTGAAGAGAAGGATGTTAGTTGCCTGCATAGCATCCTTGTTTGACCCTCCCCCTTCCCCTCTCCATCAGCGGTGGGGTCATATTAGCAGAGTGATGGAGAAACATTGGAATACTAGTCAGTACCAGTTTGCAAAAGTGTATTTGCTTTAGAAAAATAAATCACCTATAACGTTGGGTGTCCTACTTGTACTTGTGGATGCTGCTGCATTATGTAAAACTATTAGAATAGTTTTTACATTTTAGAATGGGGTGCCTCGAGATTGTCCATCATTTTTAAAGGGTGCCTTGACTGAAAAAAGGTTGAGAAATACTGTGGTAGACTATCCTAGTAATTTCTTTAAGTCAGTGGTCCCCAAACTTTCTATACAAAAAGGGCCAGTTTACAGTCCTTCAGACTTTAGAGGGCCGGAATGTGGTCAGCGGAAGTAGGAAATGTTCTTGCGTCAGTAGGAGTAGACAATGCCTCAGGCTTGGTGATCGGGAAGAATCACGTCCCGTCGTCCGCGCCAACGGGAAGAATCACGTCCCGTCGTCCGCGCCAACGGGAAGAATCACGTCCCGTCGTCCGCGCCAACGGGAAGAATCACGTCCCGTCGTCCGCGCCAACGGGAAGAATCACGTCCCGTCGTCCGCGCCAATGGGAAGAATCACGTCCCATCGTCCGCGCCAATGGGAAGAATCACGTCCCATCGTCCGCGCCAATGGGAAGAATCACGTCCCATCGTCCGCGCCAATGGGAAGAATCACGTCCCATCGTCCGCGCCAATGGGAAGAATCACGTCCCATCGTCCGCGCCAATGGGAAGAATCACGTCCCATCGTCCGCGCCAATGGGAAGAATCACGTCCCATCGTCCGCGCCAATGGGAAGAATCACGTCCCATCGTCCGTGCCAATGGGAAGAATCACGTCCCATCGTCCGTGCCAATGGGAAGAATTATTCCCAACTGTTGGCATCAGTGGGAATAACAGTTCCCCATATCATTGGGAGGGAGAGTGCTGCAGGCTGTAATTTGAAGACCGCTGTTTTAAGTCATTAGAACTAAAAATAGGATGGATAAGCGAAAGAATGTCTTCAACATATTTTCTCCAAAATGTGTTTTTAGGCATTCAGCAGTGGCGGTTCGTGCATTAAGGGCGCACGGGCGCTGCCCCCTCTATCCTCGCCACCCCCCTATATTGTTAATGGATAGATTCAATGCATAGCATGAATCTATCCATAGCCGCCACTGCCACCCCCTATTCAGGCGTCTGGACCCTTTTCGAACGCCGGACGCCTGAATTACAGCGGCGGAGGGTGTTTTTTTAAACCACCTGATTAGAGCCATAGGCTCTAATAAGCTTCAAAATAGGGTGGACTCGGAGCGCAGAGCATTGCGCTCGGAGTCCACCCAAATGTGTTAGAATATTGAATATTTGCTTTTCTAACACTGAATCACCTTTCCGCCAATCAGAAAGCGTGGGTCTGTTACCCGTTTTGCGATTGGCTGAAAGGTTAGGCGATTCTATTGGACGCCTAGGAGAAGGGGAGGAGACACACGGCAGAAGTCAGTAAGATGGGGATCTTTTTTTGGTAACTGAATATGCAACTTATTGAACGCTGGTAAGTTTGCACGAGATTATTGCTTCACAATTGGGCAGTGCCAGGCTAAAATGCAGCAGGATAAGTCAAGACCTGCATAGAACCTCAGCTGCCTATATATCTAAATCTACTAACCATTCTGACAGCGCACTTTTCCTGCAGGTGACCTAAGCTAATGCATTTGTTTTTCCATCATATGCTCAGATTGTATTGCCAAGATTTGTGGCGGGTTTGAAGTTTACAATATCGAGCCTTTCATCTTTGGTGACATGCTTGCCAAGAGTCTTACTCATCTGGAGGGATGCTGGGGGGGGAGAATACAATGTTTGTATTACATCAGTGGTCGTTGTGTAGTAACCATGTTCACAACAGTCACTGCGAGCTGCTGGGTCCTCCAATTCTCCAAGGCAGAGCTGGTCAGGTATGTGATCTGATTCAACATGACCAAGCACGGGAAGCTCCATGAGAAGAGTCACCCATGCCCTGCACTGGCCATGTTAGCAGCTCTGTCGTTTACCCCGTCCGAGGGGTGTTGCTTCCCACTCTGCCTCCAGACCCGACATGCCAGGCTGACCATGCCTGCGTACTAACCTCCTACAGACCTATATGGGAAATAAACCCTGCTTAATGGTTAGTGTACTGGAACTTGCTACCTGTGTCTTCACTTTCTGGCTGGTAAAATCGTGGTCACCCCAACAATAAGGGCTCATAAAATATGCAGTTCCTTTTTATGGATATGAATGTGGCAGAATTTGAAGCTGTTGGCCCAATTCACACAACTGCGTCCACAGTCAAATTTTGACCATATTTTAGGCAGTACACGTAGATGTTTGTGTGATATGTGCATATTGAACAGGTTAAGAAAAAAGAGAGAGCGCACCGGCCTAGTGCATTATCCTAGGGTAAATTTAATAAAACCAAATTTAAAATCTACTCATAAAAGGTAGAAGGAAAAAGTCGCACTATATACAATCACAAGGCGATCTGTCCATTGATAGCAGTTTCCAGGTCCTAGGAGGACGACGTACGAAATGCTGCTGGCTAACGCGTTTCGAAGGCTCTGATGAAGAAGGGAGATCTTCGAAACGCGTTAGCCAGCAGTGGTTCGTACGTCCTCCTCCTAGGACCTGGAAACTGCCATTAGTGGACAAATCGCCTTGTGAGTGTATATAGTGCGACTTTTTCCTTCTACCTTTATGAGTAGATTTTAATTTTGGTTTTAATAAATTTACCCTAGGATAATGCACTAGGCCGGTGCACTCTCTTTTTTTCTCATCGTTTACTACTAGGATAATCCCACCCTGGAGAGCAGCAAGGCCGAAATTCACTATCCTTTCAGAACCCTTGGGATCATCTAGCTTACACAACTGTGCGCAAGATTATTTGCTTCCGTAGCACTGTACATATTGAACATGTCGCTGGTGTGGCTGAGGAGCACTGCAAAGCCGGGTGACACAGAGATAGGAGGCCTTTTTTTGCTCATAAGGAGGTGTATTGTCCAAGGATCTGAAGTGTGTTGCAGCTATATATGGACCAGGAGCCACATTTAAGGCTTTAAGATAGTGCTGTTCATCTACAATTTACAGACCTTGTTTGGCAATCCGCCACATATGTCTCCTTGGGATCACCAGGCCAAATGAACGGGTAATTCCTCATTCCTCTGATATTGTTGTGCATTACTGATGCCCCTGGTTGGGCAGCCACTGATACCCCCGCTGGCAGTGTTTCATTTATTTTTTCTAAGTTGTATGGTGGAACATTTCACATGTAAGACAAAAATCATGACTGCATAAACTCTTATCTAACATCCCTGACAAAGGTGCTTGAACCAGAAACGCGTTGGGTACCGGAGATCATTATATACCGGAAAGTAACAATTACTTGTTTGTCGTACATACCACTTAACTTGTGTTTTTTGTCTTGTTTATACTTTTTTGTATACTCGTGTAGTATTTTTTCTATGTCTTTTTAACCATCGGACATTGCATGATTAAAAACTTCCGACAATACCGCCGCCCCCAGCCAAACCACCCCCCCCCCCCCCCGTTTTACTTGCCTGACACCTCGAAAGTCAGCCGCTCGCTCCCGACATCCATTTTGCCGCTCAGCCTGGTCGCTGATTGGCTACAGTGGATGGATTGAAAGCAGCGCAGCCATTGGCTCGCGCTGCTGTCAATCACATCCAATGACGCTGCGCGCTGGGTGGGGCGGGGCCGAGTGATACAGTGAGCGGCTATAGCCGCCGGCTGTATCACGGGAGCGCGCCCGCAAAAACTAACCACCATGCGAGGGAGCTCGCATTAAGGTGGTTAGTTCTTGCGGGGAGGAGTTGAAACAGCCGCCGAGGGACCCCAGAAGAGCAGGTTCGGGGCCACTCTGTGCAGAACGAGCTGCACAGTGAAGGCAAGTATAACATGTTTGTTATTTTTTATTTTTTTTTTTTAATTACCTTTACAACCCCTTTAAATGAATTACATTTTTTCAAATTCCTTTGTGTGGTTGCTGCCTATAAAGTCCCAACAAAAAGGGAATCTTTTTTCTTGACAATTAGGGATGTGGCAACAACACACTGATCTGACATTGTGAAACCCTCTATTTTTGCTGGTGTGGCTGCCTAGCATATTCAGAGCCATAGGGAGATGTAAACAAAAGAATGAGAGGGCAGCAGCGGCAGCACAGGCAAAAGGCCGAAGCCCTTATGCACCTACGCCCCTGCCTAGTGGATTTGTGGCAAGGAGATGTAAACAAAGAATAATAGGGCAGCAGCCGCACAGGCAAAATGGCCAAAAGTCATCATACACCTACACTGCTAAATAGTGAAATTGTAGCAGGAGGGAGATGTAAACAAAAGAATGAGAGGGCATCAGCGGCAGCACTGGCAAAAGGCCGAAGCCATTATGTACCTATGCCGCGGCCAGAGGGAGATGTAAACAAAGAATGAGAGGGCAGCACAGGCAACAGACCAAAGTCATGATGTGCCGCGGCCTAGTAAATTTAGGTCCAAGAGGAAGATGTAAACAAAGAATGAGAGGGCAGCAGCGGCAGCACAGGCAAAAGGCCAAAGTCATTCTGCCTCTGCCTACACATTTCTGTGAACATTTACATGTGAATCATGTAAATGCAACAGGCCATATGCGCTGCCCCCACTGCCTACTGGATTCAGGGCCAAGCAGAGATATAAACATAAAACTTTGAGTAGGCAGCGGCGGGGAGCAGATGCAAAAACGACCTCGGCCTTCAGTCATTCTATGCCTGCGCCACCACCAAATGAAAAAATTGTTTGCGTCATTTTAAGGCTCGCTAAAGGTAGATGTATTAACAACAAGGGTAAGCCCGCACACACACACACACACGTATACAGAGGGTAAAATAAGTATTGGACACGTCACCATTTTTCTAGGTAAATAGGTTTCTAAAGGCGCTAATGACATGAAATTTTCACCACATGTCGGTAACAACCCATGCAATCCATACATACAAAGAAACCAAAACAAATAATGAACAGAAAATGAAGGGCTCACGCCCACAGGCGTTTTTTACAGCTGGTGTTAGGGGTGTCTGACCTTTTTTTTAACTGCCTCTAAACGCCCCTCCATGTTAGCCTATGTGTCCATGCACTCATAAAACTGTCAAAGGCGTTTGGAGGCATAAGAATTTAGGGGCAGTGGAAAAAAAAAAAAAAAACAGAAAAACTGCCAAAAATGCCCCTAAACGCTGTAACAAGCTGTTTTAGGCCGTTTTTACATTACAGAGTGTGTTTTTACTGAAAGAACTGCAAAAAATGCCAAAAAACGCAGAAAAACTCCCCTAAACACTATTTAAAAACGTGGCTAAGAGCGCGTTTTTAATGCTGCTTTTTCCTGGCCTCGCTGGTGTTTTTTTAAACGTCCTGTGTTTATGAGGCCCAAGTTAGAATGAAGAAAGGGAGGTGCAAAAAGGCACGGAAAGCTAAGACACCAGATGGAATCGATCAGTAAGCAATCCTACCCCTTGTAGGTGCAAATTAATATGGACTTCTTTGAAAGAAAACCAAATATGCTGTTAGAAAATCGTTATGCGAGAAAACTTTTCCACCCTGCTTCTTAGTATTTTCTTGTCACTGTGGTCGAAAATTAATTTCCAATAACCATTAGAAAATCAAATGAATGTTCTTAAAGTGGTGTTCCGGCCGAAATTATACTTTTTAAATAAAAATACCCCTATAATACACAAGCTTAATGTATTCTAGTAAAGTTAGTCTGTAAACTAAGGTCTGTTTTGTTAGTTTATAGCAGTAGTTTGTTATTTTATAAACTTACAGCAGGCCGTGGCCATCTTAAGTGTGGGCATCTGAAGCCAGACTGTATTTCTTCCTGGATCTCATCCTTGCCGATCTCGCACATGCTCAGTGCAGCACAAGCAGTGTAATAGGTTTCAGGTCAGGTATCCATAGCAATGGCAGTTTCATAGGAAGTTGCCGCCCCTTCCCAGAAGGCATTGCAAACAGGAAATGATGCGAGGGGCCGCGGACAGGGAGGAGGAAGTGAAAAATGAATACAGCAGATATACAGTAGGTGCTGAGAATTTTTTTTTTTAAATATCCAATTTGTTTACAGTGCACAGTTTAGTGAGAGATGCTGAAGAGTTGTAAAAGTGGGTGGAACTCCACTTCAAAACCAAAAATGTCAAACAATTTCTACTAGTGTGTGCCAAGCTAAGGCTGGCCATACATTATACAATTTTCCCTTAGATTTACCAAAACCATATAATATGGAGGTCAAACCTAAACACTTTCAATGTGTATACAATCAGGCAGGTCCTTGTACTACATAGTTGAAGATAAATCTAAAGAAAATTGAATAAGAAAATTGTATAGTGTATGGCCAGCCCCAGTTCACAATAGTGCGATGCCAGATATTGCATGTGATTCACACCGCATTGCTGTGCAGATCACATGCGATGCCTGTGCCGTGCAATATCAGCCATACAAACTGTATCACTGAAATTGCATTGCAGTGGCACCAAAATGGTGCAGGACCCTTTTATTGGTCCGCACTAAAATCGGATCACATGGGTGTTCACACCTATGTAAACCGATTCCCGCACCTTTTCACAGTTTGCACTGCGATCTACGAATCGATCTGAGGGTATCATTAACTTTACATGGACACCCCCCAGCGGTTCACAGATCTCAGCGTGAACTATGGTGTGATTCAGGTGCGATGCAGGAACCCGCACTGGATTCTCAGGGTTCTCACATCGCACCAGTATGAACCGAGCCTCAGGGAGTAAAGTTAAAGAGGCACTATGAAATTTTCCTTCTGCCTTTTTTATTTTTTATTTTTATTTTTTTCATGCAATCAGGAAATGAATTGCTGTGTCTTATTGCAAGTGGAAGTGTGGCTGATGGTTTTACTGATCCTGTATGGGGGTTCAATCACAAGTGTGGCTTGACCCCCTTAACTCTGAAGTCCAACGATCTGGTAAGTCTTTGCTCTTGGTGGTGGAGAGCATGTCATTTCCCATCAACTCTGACCAGCTTCCCTGTCCCTGCTGAAGAAAATTATCCCCACAACATGATGCTGCCACCACCATGTTTCACAGTAGGGATGGTGTGTTCAGGGTGATGTGCAGTGTTAGTTTTCCGCCACACATAGCATTTTGCCTTTAGGCCAGAAAGTTTAATTTTGGTCTCATCTGACCAGAGAACCTTCTTCCACATGTTTGCTGTGTCCCCCACATGGCTTCTCACAAACTGCAAATGGGACTTCTTATGGATTTCTTTTAACAATAGCTTTCTTCTTGCCACTCTTCTATAAAGACCAGATTTGTGGAGAACACGACTAATAGTTGTCCTGTGGACAGATTCTCCCACCTGAGCTGTGGATCTCTGCAGCTCCTCCAGAGTTACCATGGGTCTCATGGCTGCTTCTCTGATTAAATGCTCTCCTTGCCCGGCCTGTCAATTTAGGTGGACGGCCATGTCTTGGTAGGTTTGCAGTTGTGCCATACTCTTTCCATTTTTTGGATGATTGATTGAACAGTACTCCGTGAGATGTTCAAAGCTTGGGATCATTTTTTAGAACCTAACCCTGCTTTAAAAACTTTTCCACAACTTTATTATTGACCTGTCTTGTGTGGTCCTTGGCCTTCATATTGCTGTTTGTTCACTAAGGTTCTCTAACAAACCTCTGAAGGCTTCACAGAACAGCTGTATTAATACTGAGATTAAATTACACACAGGTGGACTCTGTTTACCAATTAGGTGACTTCTAAAGGCAATTAGTACCACTAGATTTTAGTTAGGGGTATCAGAGTAACCCCTGGTTCACATTGGAGCGGCCTGACATGCCAAATCGGCAGCAATGGCACCGTCCAAATCGGTGCGAAGCAGCACTGATTCCCAAAAGTAGTTTCTGTACTAATTGCCACTATTTTGTTTTGTTTTTTTTTTTCACTGATTTCATACACGTTGACTTATATTTCACTAATATTGCGCAAAATTTATTTGATCATTTACTGTACTACTTTTGCCGACTTCGGGGTGCTTTTTTCCATTGATATCTGTGCAGCAACCCGCACACATGTCTCTGAAGTCAGGACTGACATGCAGGAATGAAATTGTGCGAGTTCAGCTGAACTTGCACGATTTAATTTCCATTGTCAGTGTGAACCAGGGCTAAAGGGGGCTGAATACAAACGCACGCCACAATTTTAGATATTTGTAAAAAAAAAAAAAATTGAATACCATTTATCACTTTCCTTCCACTTCACAATTATGTGCCACTTTGTGTTGGTCTATCACATAAAATCCCAATAAAATCCATTTACGTTTTTGGTTGTAACATGACAAAATGTGAAAAATGTCAAAGGGTATGAATACTTTTTCAAGGCACTGTATAGATCTATATCTTGTATCTGGGTACAATGCGTGCTGCTTCCAGGTTTCTTTTTCCCCTTTTTTGACTTTTTGGGGGTTATTGAACCCAAGCACGGATTTTTTTTTTTTTCACAGATTTGTAGTATACTACAAGGGGGACTCAAAAGGAGGGAGGGGCCAGGAGCAGAGAAGAGGGACCCAAGAAGAGGAGGATCCGGGCTGCTCTGTGCAAAGCCAACAGAACAGAGGAGGTAAGTATAACATGGTTGTTATTTAAAAAAAAAAAGATTCCTTGTTCCAAAGTCCAGAGATGTCATGCTGAACACAATGCCACAAAACAACCTTCATTAATAATACACTGAGAACATGGTAAGGTTAAACCATACACCGCAGTGTTAAATATTAGATAGCTTCTTCAGGGTGAAGGTTGCTCATCATTGTTCACCAGGTTAGACTATTGATTTTTTTTTTTTTAAAGATTTTGTAAAGCAGATTTTTGATTTAATCAACAGAATGCACTTGAACAGGACCCCAGCACAGGAACAGATAAATAATTCCCCATTATTGTCACCCCGGGTGTACCTGGCACCTCATCCCTTTCACTGCCAGAGCAGTTTTTGGATTTTTTTTTAAATCACATTTTAGGCCTGAAAAGGAGCTAAAACACCCCATCCATTATACAATTTCTGAAAGCAGACATTCTGGAGAATAAAATGGTGGTAGGTCCAATTTTGTATATCAGGGGATATTTGCACAATGATTTATAAAGTGCAAATGTTCAGCAAAAAATTACATTCTTAGGGCACACAAAACATGTGACCCAATTTTTGGATAAGCTATAAAAAGACAAGGTTCCGTCAAGCAAATAGATATTCAGCGCATCAAGTTTTAAAAACGCTCGCACCTCGACGACAAAACTTTGGAACCCTATATTTTCCAAAGGCAATACTTTCAAGGCCGCTATAGGCCATCAGTTACCGTGGAAATTGGAAAGTACAACTTCACTCAACAGAAGTTCCACTTGTTTGCACCCCCCCCCCTCCATGGCCACATGTGGCCCTTTTGGGGGGTGTGGGAGGGGGTACCTGGCAGGAAGTTCGCCCCTCTCATACCCCTCCTCCTCCTGGGACACATCACAGGTCCCAGAAGAAGACGGGACCATTCACAAAGTGCTGCATGACCCGCACATGCACAGTAGGAAACCGACTGTGAAGCCACAAAGCTTCACTGCCAGTGCCTGGACCCGAAGCCGACTTGAGAAACGGCTCGGGTGAGGACATCGCTGGATCCCTGGACAGGTAAATGTCCTTACAGTGCCTTGAAAAAGTATTCGTACCCCATGACATTTTCCACATTCCATCATGTTACAACCAAAAACGTAAATGTATTTTATTGGGATTGCATGTATGTGATAGACCAACACAAAGTGGCACATAATTGTGAAGGGGAAGGAAAATTATGTTTTTTGTTTGTTTTTACAAATATCTGAAAAGTGTGGCATACACTTGTATGCAGCCCCCTTTACTCTGATACCCCTAAGATCTAGTGGAACCAATTGCCTTCAGAAGTCACCTAATTAGTAAATAGAGCCCACCTGTGTGTAATTTAATCTCAGTATGAATACAGCTGTTCTGTGAAGCCCTCGGGGGTTTGTTAGAGAACCTTAGTGAACAAACAGCATCTCGAAGGCCAAGGAACACACCAGATAGGTCAGGGATAAAGTTGCGGAGAAGTTTAAAGCAGGGTTAGGTTATAAAAAGATATGCCAAGCCTTGAACATCTCACGGAGCACTGATCAATCCATCATCCGAAAATGGAAAGAGTATGGTACAACTGCAAACCTACCAAGACATGGCCGTCCACCTAAACTGACAGGCCGGGCAAGTAGAGCATTAATCAGAGAAGCAGCCAAGAGGCCCATGGTAACTCTGGGGGAGCTGCAGAGATCCACAGCTCAGGTGGGAGAATCTGTCCACAGGACAACTATTAGTCGTGTTCTCCACAAATATGGCCTTTATGGAAGAGTAGCAAAAAGAAAGCCATTGTTGAAAGAGAAGCCATGTGGGAGACACAGCAAACATGTGGAAGAAGGTGCTCTGGTCATATAAGACCAAAATTTAACTTTCTGGCCTAGAAGCAAAACATTATGTGTGGCGGAAAACTAACCCTACACATCATCCTGAACACACCATCCCCACCGTGAAACATGGTGGTGGCAGCATCATGTTTTAGGGATGTTTTTCTTCAGCAGGGACAGGGAAGCTGGTCAGAGTTCATGGGAAGATGGATGCCGCGTACACATGACCGGACTGATGGCAGAAAAGGTCCGACGGAACCATTCCATCGGGCATTCCGATCGTGTGTGGGCTTCATCTGACCTTTTTTTTCGAAAATTCAGGCAGACTTAGAAATAGAACACGTTTCAAATCTTTCGACGGACTCAGTTCCTATCGGTAAAAACCGCTCGTCTGTATGCTAGTCCGACGGACCAAGAACGACGCAAGGGCAGCTACTGGCTATTGAACTTCCTTTTTCTAGTCCCGTTGTACGTTATCTTCTAAACGAATGGTGCGATCGTGTGTAGGCAAGTCCGTTTCAGTGGAAGCCCGTCGGAAAGACCGTCAGACTTCGGTCCGACAGAAAGACCCGTCGTGTTTACGCGGCATTAGAGTCTGCAAAAGACTTGGGACTGGGACGGAGGTTCACCTTCCAGCAGGACAATGACCCTAAACATACAGCCAGAGCTACAATGGAATGGTTTAGATCAGGGGTCTCCAAACGTTTTACTTTGAGGGCCGCATTCTATATTTTTCACATTCATGGGCCGGAAAAATAATTAAAGAAATCCAAAGTAAAAGAGTAGAACAGAATTTGAATTACTGCTGACAGCAGGACTGGATGGTGCTCCTGTATCCTTTGCTGGCACCTAAATGCTGGAGCATCATGCAGCGAGGCTAAACTTCCAGTGTGCATGAGGCTTTACACATCCATGTCCCCATCACTTATCAGGACATCCCCACAAATTGGTGTCCCCATTAGAGCCCACCTACATTTTTGTGTCCCCATCATTCATCGGAGCACATTTGTGTCCCCATCAGAGCCATCTGCCCCCCCCCCCCACACAAGTTTGTGTCACAATAATTTATTTTTTTCAAACGCTTCTAAAACGCAAACGTGGCAAAATGCCGCTAAACGTGGCATGTAAATGCAGCATAACGGACGTTTTAAACGTGGGTTACTATCTGTCAAGTTAAATCTTTCAGGAGAGGTTGTAAAAACGTCCCGTGTACATTAAGCCTTATGCCTCGTACACACGATCGGACTTTCCCCCAGCAAAACCGTGGAATTTTGTCCGAACGGTGTTGGCTCAAACTTGTCTTGCATACACACGGTCACACAAATGTTGGCCAACAATTCCAAATGTAGTGACGTACTACGTGATTTTTCAGCTCTTCAGCGCCAATCCTCCCCCCCCCCAGATGTTTGTTTCCCCATCAAAGCCATTAGCCCCCCCCCCCCCCCGCGGATTTTTGTGTCCCCATCCAGAGCCATTCAACCCACCCCCACACGTGTAACCATCTCATATCAGCCCCCCTCCTTGCATGTGTACATTAACTTTACCAGCGTGTCTCAGACGTTACATTGGCTGTCCAGAACTGCTGCACCTCACGCAAAATGCAACCGCAGAATGTGCAAAAAAAAAAAAAAAAACGGCAAAACCGGCTCTGGCAGTGAAAGGGTTAAACTACATGTAAAGCCTGACTGAATGACACTTTGTTTGCTAAAATGCTGACAAAAAAAAAAGGTTGCCTCTCATTTAGCAAAGTCTATGTGACAGTTTTTCTGTGTATTTGTGACCTTTGTGCCAGGAATCCAGCAGACAAACAGATTTACCACTGAAGAGGGAATTTCACTACAGATGTACAAATAAAGGAGGATCCCCCCCCCCCTCCAATAAAATAATAAAAAAAAAAAAAAAGTTTGCAGCTATAAATCCTTCAGCTGCAGACTTTTAATAAAGTGACATTTACCTGTCCAGGGATCCAGCGCTGTCCCCACCTGGGCTGTTTTCTTTGACGATCTTCGGGTCGCCGGCACGATTACTAAGGGCCCATTCGCACTAGAAGTTGCGCATCTACTGTGCGTTTTTTCTTTGCACGTATACATGCATTAGATATGCATTTTTCTATCTGCATTTGTCCTGTGAGGTCCCTTCCTTTCTTTCCCTGGGCTTCTATGTGCACTGTGATGCGTCGCAGCTCATTTGCATGTGTTTGCGTGCATTCTTGCGCATTTGCTGTGCGAAAAAAATGCAGCACGCTCTACTTTTTTTTTTTTAAACAAAAACTTAAAAGTGAGTACAAAGGAAGTAGACTGCATTTTTTTGACTGCATTGCACTGCAATAATGTGAACAATGCCCGTAGCATTACCTTGATTTTGGACAGCCTATGCACTTGGAGCGCAGTGCAAAAATGCATCCAACTGTGTTAGGTGTAAAAGGGACCTAAGGGAAGCCGTCTGTGACTCCTTGTGGCTTCACACTACACATTCGTGAGCCACTCTTTGTGCACTTTGTGAATGGTGACCTATCCCAGAAGGCTGCGGGCAAATGGGGGGGGTATTTGTGAAAACCAGGTACCCACTCCCCAAAAAAATAAAATAAAATAAGGCGTCTAAAAGCTGCAGAGAAGAGGGGGAGGGGATGGAAAAGTGGAACTTTACAGTTTGGGTGAAGTTCTGCCTTAAAGCAGAGGTCTGCCCCCCACCTCCGAAAAATGAAAAGTCAGCAGCTACAAATACTGTAGCTGCTGACTTAATATTAGGACACTTACCTATCCAGGGAGCCTGTGATGTCGGCACTCCAGCTGATCTTCGGATTGGCTGTCGGGTGCAGCCACCGCCATTCCTGGTAAGGGAACCCGGCAGTGAAACCTTTCAGCTTCACAGCCGGCTTCCTACTGCGTATGCGCAAAGCACACTGCGCTTTCTAATTTGGCCGGCGGCAGAGGAAGGAGGAGCAGGGCCGAACCTCCGAGAGGCGGCGCCGTCTCTGCAAGTAGAGAAGGGGACCTACCAAAAACAAGTCCCTGTCCTCCCCTCCCCCATGAAAGGTACCAAATGTGGCACCGGAGGAGGGGGGAGGAGACGAATAAGCAGAAGTTCCACTTTTGGGTGGAACTCCGCTTTAAGAAGTAGTCAGGTTTTTTATATTTTTGCAGTGTTACTTCGCACCAGCGTAGTTGTACAAAGCTGAACTGATAGTAAATGTGTCTCACTGCTCCTGTTCAGCATTGCTTTGTTCTGGGACAGAATTCATAAATGTTCCTCTGTGTATCATAAACAATTGCCCTTTTTAATATAAATACTTGTTTTCACTTTTTTTTTTTAATCCATCACTTGATCTCCTCCAGCCTACTCGTAAAAACAAAAAAAAAACAAAAAATTGGCAGGAGTTGGGTTTTTACTGAACCGGTTTATTGCCGACTCCGCTCAGGAATAACAGGTTTTCCTAGTCAAGTGGAGTAAAAACAGACAACTACAAGAGCTTTAGGAAAGGTTCCTTCTTTTGGACCCGCGGGATGACGGGCGTTTAGGAGCAGTTGGGCATTTTTTTTTCTTAACTGCCCCTGAAGTCTCCCCTATGTGGGTCGTTTATAGTATATTGTTTCTAGGCAGTTGAGTTTGGAGGCAATTTTTAGAAAGCAAAAAAAAAAAAAAAAAAGGAGTTCAGACGCTGAGTTTAGAGGCATTTCAAGCGCCAAACGCGGCTAAACCGCATTAAGCCGCGTTTCGTTTACAGGCGTTTTTCATTTTTGGCTATTTTGAAAAAAAAAAAAAAAGTGTTTGAAATTTTTTTTTTTCAAGCGCTTCTAAACGCAAACGCGGTTAAACGCGCCATGTAAGCGCAGCAAAACTTACGTTTTAAACGTGGGTTACTATCTGTCAAGTTAAATCTTTCAGGAGAGGTTGTAAAAATGTCCCGTGTACATGAAGCCCAATGCCGCGTACACACAGTTGGATTTTCCGGCGGGAAATGTTGGATGTGAGCTTTTTGTCGGAAAGTCCGACCGTGTGTATGCTCCTGTCAGGAAAGAAGCAAGTGCCAGTCCCGCCAATATCGCTGCCTTCCTTCGCACATGCGCGGTAGAGCGGCACTCCGACGCATCTCTGGGCACAATACAGCGAAACGGCTAATGCACTGCGCAATTCAGCTAAACGGCTAATGTGTGTGTGCAATTCAGCGAAATGGCTAATGCGCATGCGCGATTCAGAGGAACGCACAAACGCAATATTACGCACACAACAGGAGCCTCCCATTGGCCTATAAAGCCACTCTGTGCCATGACCAGATTGCTGGTTTGTCTTTCAGCTCCCCATGTGTTTCCTGCTTGTATCCCGATTCTTGATTACCTGTTGTGACCCGGATTGACCTTGACCTGTTCTGATCTCTTCCTGCATCTGACCCTCAGCTTGCCTCTCGGACTTCTCCACTTGCTTCCTGTGTTTGACCCTCAGCCCGTCTACGGATATTGCTTCCTGTCTCCAGTGATTGACCCTCAGCCTGCTCCTGGACTTTGATATTTTCTTCAGTGCTCGACCCCTGGCTTGCTCACAGACTTTGCCTCCAGTTACCTGTGTTTGACCCTCGGCCTGTTTACGGACTTTGCTATCAAGAGCGGCAAGGATGTGTAATTCCCTTTCACAGGCGGTGGTCTCAGCGGGGGGCATTGATAGTTTCAAAAACTTTTAGATAAGCATCTGAACGACTGCAACATACAGGGATATACAATGTAATACTGACATATAATCACACACATAGGTTGGACTTGATGGACTTTTGTCTTTTTTTTAACCTCACCTACTATGTAACTATGTACTATGGTAAGAGGGAGTTCAAAGCAAAGTGGTTTCATAAAAGGCATGGATGGCTTCCCACAGCAGGCCACCTCATATGTTACTAATGTATTGCACAAATAGAAAGAGAGGGAAAAGGAACCCAATATAGTTTAGTAGTTACTCTACTTGATTTTTAAAAACCACTTATATACACTCACATAAATGAATAAACAGCTTAGCAATGAAACATAGTACATGTGCTCCGAACTCCAAAAGAAGGAATGGCTTAGCACCGAACATAGCAGATGCCGGTGTCCTATCGTATTTTGTCCGCTATCGGATAGTGTCCGCTCTCTACTGCGCAAGCGCAGCGGGACACTCCGAAAATAGCCGAAATTAAACAGCTGAGCTGGCTCCAGCTTAGCGCATGCGCACTTTAAACCATATTATGTCACATGCCCCCGCACCGCTCCTTCACGAGGCCGTTCTGTGCTTAAAAAAACTGCATGTTTAAGGGCGCTTACATTTATGTTTACGGGCGGATACTTCTATAATAAGGGCGGTAATAAGGGCGGATACTTGTATAATAATGGCATGTTTAAGGGCGGATACTTGTATAAGGGCGGATACTTTCATTTTCTAAATCCGCCCCCTCGAGCATCGGGAGCGTGCGGGAGCCTGTGACAGAATGTAACAGGCATTGCGCAGGCGCCGTTTATACTTGTTCCTCAGCTGTTCTTCGGAGACTTTCGGCGTCTCCTTTGTCCTCCTTACTGCGCAAGCGCGGCGCCTGCGCAGTATGGAGCGGACACTATCTGATGGGGGGACAGTTTTCGTCAGAACACCGGTCATCCCAGCCAGTGATGATGTCAATGCTTGACCCCGCCCTAACGTGTTTCATCCCAAAGTCCACTCCAGCAACCCTCAGGCAATGTTCTTTGGGATGAAATGCGTTAGAGAGGAGTCAAGCGTTGACATTATCACGCTTGCTCGGATGACAGACGTCTGCTATTTTCAATGCTAAGCTGTTCCTTCTTTTGGAGCACAGAGGCTGATGATGGTGTTATCCCATTGAACTTTACAAGTGGATGCTTGTTTAAAGGCCATTCTGGGACTTTTTGCTATGGACTAATTTCACATGTGTTATTCGCTTTGACTATAAAAGCACAACACTTTGTTTACTCATTCTTTGTTCAGTATCACAGTATATGGACATCTGATAGCGAAGGTTTTAGTTTTATCAAAGCAAAATTAACCTGGGGGGGGGGGCGCTGTGGAAGAAGCACCTCTAAGATGCTAGTAGTGATCCAAGTCAAGAAGGCCTAGATCAGTGATGGTGAACCTTGGCACCTCAGATGTTTTGGAACTACATTTCCCATGATGCTCAACTACACTGTAGAGTGGATGAGGATCATAGGAAATGTAGTTCCAAAAAATCTGGGGTGCCAAGTTTCGCCTGGACTAGGTAATCTACAGTAGCATTACCTTTTGAACTTTTTTAGACCAGTAAACATTTTAGTAGCTGAGAAACATTGACTTAAAGCAGTAGTTGACAACTTTTTTTGATATGGGGGGTTCAAGTGTGACCTCTGACATCCCCAAAGGGCTGCACATAAAACTCAGTCAATATTCATTATCAGAGACAGCAGGCAGACAATAGGATATAGTCAAAGACAATGGGTATAATACAAGAGATGGTCAGAGAGTGCGGACATGCTATTGAAGATGGTGGAGACTGGGGACAGGTTTCAGTATACTGTCATAGACAAGAGACATATTACAAGCTGCTTGAAATCACTAATATAACAGAGTAATAGTGTAATAAGATTAGTGTCTACGCAGGCCCCATTGGCCACACAAAAAGTGCAGAAGGGCCACATGCAGCTCCTGGGCAACAGGTTGAGCACCAAGGACCTAAAGTAGTTCTATCAAATAATGGTGTTCCAATGGCAATGCTGGACTGGATGATTTGTCATTTTGTGCAGCCAGTCTTGTGAATCCAGAACTCCTGCTAGCCTGACCCTGGATCTTTCTGGTGATTGCTCTGCAATTGAGCACCAGGGCCTGGTCTAGGATCCTCACCAGCCTTGTACAATGAAAGTGGAGTACCAAAGTGATGAGATTATCATTCTGCTCTCTCCTCCTGCCAATATCTGTACAGGATTAGAATGGCCACATCTACCTGGTGCTACCAGCTTTCCCTCTGGAAGAAAAGCTTGGAATTGACAGGTTCACTTTTAGAAGGTGATGCCCTAGTCTAAAGGTTGACCCTCTCTACAAGTTCATTCTATGTAACTAAATTAGAAAAAATAATGAAGCAACAAAGAGTTACAGGTGATGATAGTCATACATTGCCAAGGTGTGTTGAAATGGAAACACACCACTTCCTGAATTGTGAATGTATGCAATCCACTTCCCAAGAATTAACGTGTAATAAAAGGCTAAGTGTGTACACAACTAACAGCCCCTCACCCTTTATATGACCTCCCAATTGACATGATCACACATGGCCCATTCTTCAGGTCAACAGCTATAAAGACCTGCTCAAACCAGCTGCTGGCAAAGACTGTGTTCCCTCAATGTATATATCTTGCATTTCTTATTCAATCCTGCAAACCCCCCCATGTTAAAGAACGAAGGGTGGGTTCTGACCTCCAAAATGCATCTCTGTGATAAACTTGATCCTATATTGAAAATATATATCTGAATGTTTACCCATGGTCTGGCGCTTTAATCTCCAAATCCCTAAACTGTTAAGGGGCAGTGAACAATACCAGGCCATGGGAAGAATGGCACTGAATGGTGATCAGGGTACAAAGGCAGTCAGACTCCTTCATCTTCAGTTTGAGTCACCTGCTGGTGGAACTGCGCTAGTGCGGGGGGGGACCTTAGTAAAATATGGTAGTATTTTCTGATGATATAGTAAATATAAAGTGATCATGTGCGCCCCTCTGCCTAGACTGACTAGGGGAAGTCAAAAAAGTTATGTATGAAAGAAGAAGGCGCGTGACCTAATGCATGAATCAAGATACAAAAGTTTATTCTAGACAAATAGGTATATACACAAAGAGAAATACTACGTATTCATGAATAAATAATTACAATGTTCTCATTTGATAAAATAGTAAAAATTGATGCCCATATAAGGGATAAAATCAATAAATAGCTAACGCATTTCGAGGGGTTTCCTCTTCATCAGAGCCCTGAAAAGACAAAAATGGTCTGTATACTGTGGTAGGTCTATAGAGAGAGAGACGACTGGATGGGAGGTGTATCACACGATGGAATGGTACATTATTATGATCGGATTCTCCTTTACTGTAGTAGTGTGTCCTTCCACATCGCAGCGCGCTCAGCACAGTAAGAAAAAATATATACAGATGTTGTCGTCTATTGATAGTTAGTGTTGGTCTTCAAGACCCAGTTGCTGGATTAGATGCTACAGCTTGTGGTCAGTGGCTGAAAGCCCAAGTCGTTACTTGGCTGACCCTGTGGTCCTCCTGCTGGCATGCTGTATGGTGCTGTGTAGAGACCTGTGCTGGGTTGCAGCCACTACTACAGTAAAGGAGAATCCGCTCATAATATTGTACCATCCATGATGTGATACACCTCCCTACCAGGCGTCTCTCTCTCTATATAGTACTTTATATTCCCATCGCACACTTTCCTGGATAAGCTCATGAGATATGGGTGCTGCAGCAACAACCAGCTGGATACTGGTTCAAGTCAAAATGGAAATATTTGCCAGCACACCATGGAACAGCGTAGATAGCGTCCAAACGTGTAGTTTATTGCATGATCACAACACACAGAGAGAGTGCAACGTTTCGGAGTCACGCAGGACCCCTTCATCAGGCATATATATATAGACCTACCACAGTATACACAATCCATTTTTGGTTCTTTAAGGCTCTGATGAAGAGGAAACCTCTCAAAACGCGTTAGCCATTTATTGATTTTATTTTTTGTATGAGCATCAATTTTTACTATTTTATCAAATAAGAACATGGTAATTAACTTATTCATGAATACGTAGTATTCCTCTTTGTATATACCTATTTGTCTTTAGTCTTTTGTCTTAGGTCACGCGCCTTTCGTCTTTTTTCATACACAAATCAGCTGACACCTGACTCTCTAATTGGCTGAGTAACAGCAGTTCCAATAATTCTGTCCCAACAGGTCTTCTTTAATCTCAATTTGGAGAGATATCTATAGCCTAGGGAACAGCCTGGGTAAGTTCTAAGAGGCTCTACAGAGACATGGGGATAGATCTAGAGATTCAGAGCTCATCATGGGTGAAGGCAACATGATCTCCAGTGCATTTGAGACGCATCTTAAGGCCTTATGAATGTGGACACCTGGGGCTGTACAATGTAAAATTCATGTGAATGTCTCCACTTGGGAACCACAGGTGCTGCATATAGCCGCCCACAGAAATCAATTGCTGTACACCGCTCCTTGCATACACATGTGGACAAATGGCCCTGGACACAGACAGGCATGTGTCTATGTGCGTACCGGCATATATACCAGCATACAGACATTACCTTCCATTAGCAACTGTACACACCAACTGTGGAAATACATCTAAAATTTAATGTTTTACAGCCCAAGGTGCCAATGTGCATGAAGCCTATTACCTTCTGAGCAGCTTCTGCATTCCCATTGACTTGTATAAAAAAAAAAGTGGTTCTGATGTATACAAATGCTCAACTATACAAGCCCTTCAGAAAGGAACTTGGAGGCACCACAAAGGTCTTTGCACCTCTGCATCAATACCCAAGATCTATTCTAGGCCAGGTCAAGTTTACGTTTAGAAAAACAGCCAAAACGTGAACCAGATTTAAGTTTTTACTTGACATACAGGGCATAGTTAGAAAATATATAATGCAAAGAAGGATGGCAGGAGTATTGCAGAGATTTATAGTGTACGTAAAACCTAACAATGAACTTTTTCAGTCTGTAGAAACTTGGGCCGCACACCCATGATGTTTCCCAGATCCAGGTACCAGATTCTTTTGAAGCTCCTCAGTGCGGAGCTTTGTCAAAAACCCCTATGTACAAAAAAAAGTGAACCATTAAATCACAGCACACAAACATTTTTTCAGAGGGTACAGAAATGGAGAAAAGTCCAAAGAGAAAGGGCCTCTCCCAGGGCTCAAGACTCCTGACACAGGAAAGGTACATCATGTTCTATCTTAGGCTGAAACCAGGTAGACCCCACTCATTAGGGGCCAGCAGAAGTCAGTCCACCAAGTATGGGGTGAGGGGCTCTCCTGAAGAGGGACCCCTCCATAAGGTGAAAGACATGCGACCTAAGGGCCACAGAACCTCCCCTCAACATCAGAGCAGGCTTCCCGATGACCTACACCCTCTGTCTGTGCAAAACACAAAAAAAAAACAAAAAAAAACACAAGTGCAGTGCAAGTGCATATACAGCGGGTAAAGTATTGAACGTGACACAATTTTTCTAGGTAAACATATTTCTAAAAGTGCTATGGACATGAATTTTTGGTAACAACCCATGCAATCCATACAAAGAAATCAAAACAAATAAGTTCAGAAATGAAGTTATGTGTAATAAAACGGAATGACACAGGGAAAAAGTTTTGAACACGCTAACTGAAATTTGTTTAATACTTTGTACAAAATTGTTTGTTGGTAATGACAGCTTCAAGATGTCTCCTGTATGGAGAAACTAGTTGTATGCATTGCTCAGGTGTGATTTTGGCCCATTCTTCTACACAGTCATCAAATCTTGAAGGTTCCATGGGCCTCTTCTATGAACTCTGATCTTTAGTTCTTTCCATAGATTTTCTATCGGATTCAAGTCAGGTGATTGGCTGGGCCATTCTAGCAGCTTTTTCTTTGAAACCAATTGAAAGTTTCCTTGGCTTTGTGTTTGGGATCATTGTCTTATTGAAATGTCCACCCTCATTTCATCTTCATCATCCTGGTAGATGGCAGCAGATTTTTATCAAGAATGTATTGGTACATTTTTTCATTCATCCTTCCTTTAATAATATGAAGTTGCCAGTACCGCATACTGAAAAAAGCCCAACGCCAAGATGTCCCCCCCTCCAAACTTCTCTGTTGGTATGGGGGGTGTTTTTGGGGTGATGCGAAGTGCCATTTGGCCTCCAAACATGGTGTGTATTATGGCATCCAAAGAGTTCCATTTTGGTCTCATCTGACAAGACTATATTCACCCAGTATTTCACAGGCTTGTCTAAATGTTGTGCAGCAAACTTTAAACCAGCTTCAATATGCTTTTTCTTCAGCAATGAGTCTTGCGTGTTGAACATGCATACAGGCCATGGCGGCTGAGTGCATTACTTATTGTTTTCTTTTTTAAACAATTGTACCTGCTAATTCAAGGTCTTTCTGAAGCTCTCCACAAGTCGTCCTTCGTTCTTGGACAACTCTTCTGATAATTCTTTTCACTCCTCTGTCAGAATCTTGCAAGGATGTGTTCAATACTTATTTTAGTGTGTGTGTGTGTGTGTGTGTGTGTGTGTGTGTCTGTGTGTGTGTGTGTGTCTGTGTGTGTGTGTGTGTGTCTGTGTGTGTGTGTGTGTCTGTGTGTGTGTGTGTGTCTGTGTGTGTGTGTGTGTGTCTGTGTGTGTGTGTGTCTGTGTGTGTGTGTGTGTGTGTGTGTGTGTCTGTGTCTGTGTGTGTGTGTGTGCACGCACACACACACATACCCTGTTTTCCCGAAAATAAGACCTAGCGCGATTGTTGGTGATGGCTGCAATATAAGCTCTACCCCTCAAATAAGCCCAACCCTGTTTACCCAAAAATAAGTCCTACCCTGAAAATAAGACCTACAAGGACTTTAACTAGGGCTTATTTGGGGGGTAGGGCTTATATTGCAGCCATCACCGACAATCACGCTAGGTCTTATTTTCGGGGAAACAGGGTATATATACTGAAGGAAATAAAATATATAGAGAGAAGCATTCATCTAACATGTACAAACAATAGACATACCAGTCAAAACACATTGCTCAATGTACAGAAGACGCCACGCTGCAGTCACCAGGATGTGGGCAGGTTTCCCTTCACTTATGGAAAAGAAGGTTTACTCTGCACCTCATTACAAATTCCATTTTCCTTCTTATCTGCCAATGTAAATACTACAAGTGACTGGATCCTTTACACAGCATAGACATGAGCGGGCTTTGGTTAATGCTGTGATTTGCAGGGCTTCCCAGCATGACTAGGTCAAATGAAGTGGCAGAGTACTCATCCATACAATACCATTCAATTCATTTTGTCAAAGGGTACTTCAAATAAAAAGTTAATTATATTCTATATAAAAGACTGCTTGTTTGTATTTTTTTCATATGGATATTTTATAGCCTGTGAATGACTTTATAATTATCCAACAGCTGTTGCATTTGCGGGGTTCTAATGAGGAAAGTGGCAGGGTCTGCATCCCTTCAGATGTGATTTCCCTTTGGGAATATCTCACCAAAAATTACATTTTTGTTGCAGGGGATGCCCAAAATCTGACTTGCATCTTAGTGTAGCCTTCTGGTAAAATCAGTGAACCAATCACACAAGCAGAAAATTACATTTATGGTAGGGCATTCTGTACACCATCTGTAGCTTCGTGCTACTATAACTATTTTTTCAGTAAACCTCCATCCCTCCCACCCACCTTTAACCCATGGTACTAAGCATTATTTCTACATTACCTATTAAAGTCAGATATACTCATCTATGCTCCCCACCAGGTCCCCCGCTGACGCCAGTTTCGGGGGGGGGGGGAATTATTGGATCACAAACTGATCCAGTGCTGCAATGCCCCGCTAAGATTGCTGATCCCCTATGAAGACGTCATCCTCATCTGCAACCTAAGAGAACTCAGTCTCTGGACATCCAATTTCCATCCATGCAGGCACTGATGTGGACTCCTGAAGAAGGACCCTTCCAGGAATTAAGTAGAAGCGAAGGCGCAGACTGCTGCGTCAGATGAAAAGCGGAACAAAAAACATTCCTATCGTTTTCAGCCAAAGAAGCTGCCATTGGCCTCTGTTTAATTTTCAGCTGCCATGATGCTGCACATGTGATCAGGTATGGCACCAGCCATCAGCTCATTTGACAGTTTGGTTGAGAGCACAACCAATGTGACAGTTAGCCATCCCGGCACATGCCGGGAATGTAACTTTTTTTGAAACTGTTAAACCGATGGGTTTAGTTCTGCCTTAAGATGGGTTTAGTTCTGCCTTAAGATGGGTTTAGTTCTGCCTTAAGATGGGTTTTGGATAGCAAATTGTTTCTTCTTTCCAGCAATCAGATAAAAGGGGATGGGGGGTGGCCCATGATAGGTGAGACCAATCATGGCATGTCACTTTAACGCCTTAGCCTGCACCTTTAATGATCCCTATCTTTTTGGGATGGCACCCTGCATTTCAACCTCATGATCCCACTCATTTCAAGCAGTCAGGGTCATTTCCAGGAGAGGGCTCACAACGCTTTAAGATCACTTCTAAAAATCCAGCAGCGGTGTCGCCCTTCTGCGCTGTGATCATACTAATGCACAGCCTTTATCAGCCTATAGGGAGCGCCGTGAACGCTGAAGAAAGGAGGATTGTTGGAACGTCCTGTAGTACACACCACCAGTCACTGACAGAGAAGAGGAGCCCCGACAGCCATCATTTCATAGACTTGACCGCAGTGTTGCAAAAAAAGAAGAAAAAAAAAAAAATAAATCAGGAGGGTGCAAATGCTTAGTGCATTTCCAGATTTATTAAAAAACAACAATGTAGACTAAATGGGTAGAAGAAATTCAGGCATTAAAACCAAGGGGCATAATCCAATGCAGGTTTTGCATAATCTAACAAGCCATGCTGTTATGCTGGCGAACTGACGTGTTTCGTGGGTGCATCCCCCTTCTTCAGAACTAAGCTATCCAGAAAACACCAAAGGAAAAATATATACATATGCTATGTGCTTTATTAGACCTCTGCCCAGCCCACAAGGGGGCGGGAATGAAGTCTCAGACCAGGTCAAAAGTCAGTTCAAATGGTGCCCACACTGACTAAAAAAAACAACATCACAAATGCCCACTTCAGCTCCGCAAGGTTTTACCCCCTTCATGACCAGGTCATTTTTTGTTATGCGGCACTGTGCTACTTTAACTGAAAATTGTGCAGTCATGCAATGCGGTACCCAAAACAAAATTTATATATTTTTTTCACACAAAATAGAGCTTTTTTTATTTTCTATTAAATAAACAAAAAAAGACCGAAAAAAAAAAAAAAAAGTTTACTTCCAACTGTTAAACATACAATAAAAAAAGTAAAAAAATAAAATTTCATCATAAATTTAGGCCAAAATGTATTCTGCTACATGTCTTTTAAAAAAAATTCCAATGAGTGTTATTGATTGGTTTGCATGAAAGTTATAGCTTCTACAAATTATGGTATAAAATGGAAATAAAAAGTCTACACACCCCTGTTAAAATGTCAGGTTTCTGTGATGTAAAAATATGAGACAAAGATAAATCATTTCAGAACTTACTGGGGGAAGGAAAAATAAAAAACTAAAATAATGTGGTTGCACAAGTGTACACACCCTCTTATAACTGGGGATGTAGCTGTGTTCAGAATTAAGCAATCACATTCAAACCCATGTTAAATAGGAGTCAGGACACACCTGCCATAATTTAAAGTGCCTCTGATTAACCCCAAATAAAGTTAAGCTGTTCTAGTAGGTCTTTCCTGACATTTTCTTAGTCGGATCCTACAGCAAACGCCATGGTCCACAGAGAGCTTCCAAAACATCAGAGGGATCTCATTGTTAAAAGGTATCAGTTAGGAAAAGGGTACAAAATAATTCCCAAGGCATTAGATATACCATGGAACACAGTGAAGACAGTCATCGTCAAGTGGAGAAAATATGGCACAACAGTGACATTACTAAGAACTGGACGTCCCTCCAAAATTGATGAAAATATCAGAAGAAAACTGGTCAGGGAGGCTGCCAAGAGGCCTACAGCAACATTGAAGGAGCTGCAGGAATATCTGGCAAGTACTGGCAGTGTGGTACATGTGACAACAATCTCCCGTATTCTTCATGTCTGGGCTATGGGGTACAATGGCAAGACAGAAGCCTTTTCTTATGAAGAAAAACATCCAGGCCCGGCTAAATTTTGCAAAAACACATCTGAAGTCTCCCCAAAGCATGTGGGAAAATGTGTTATGGTCTGATGAAACCAAGATTGAACTTTTTGGTCATAATTCCAAAAGATATGTTTGGCACAAAAATAACACTGCACATCTCCAAAAGAACACCATACCCACAACTGTAAAGCATGGTGGTGGCAGCATCATGCATTGGGGCTGTTTTTCTTCAGCTGGAACAGGAGCCTTAGTCAAGGTAGAGGGAATTATGAACAGTTCCAAATACCAGTCAATATTGGCACAAAACCTTCAGGTTTCTGCTGGAAAGCTGAACATGAAAAGGAACTTCATCTTTCAGCATGACAACGACCCAAAAGCATACATCCAAATCAACAAAGGAATGGCTTCACCAGAAGATTAAAGTTTTGGAATGGCCCAGCCAGAGCCCAGACCTGAATCCCATTGAAAAACTGTGGGGTGATGTGAAGAGGGCTGTGCACAGGAGATTCCCCCCTGCAATCTGACAGATTTGGAGTGTTTTTGCAAAGAAGAATGGGCAAATATTGCCAAGTCAAGATGTGCCATGCTGATAGACTCATACCCAAGAAAAATGAGTGCTGTAATAAAATCAAAAGGTGCTTCAACAAAGTATTAGTGTAAGGGTGTGCATACTTATGCAACCATATTATTTTATTTTTTTATTTTTACTTCCCTCCACCTAAAAGATTTCAGTTGTTGTTCAACTGAGTTGTACAGTTTATAGGTCACATTAAATAGGTGGAAAAAGTTATGAAATGATTTATCTTTGTCTCATTTTTTTTACATCACATAAACCTGACATTTTAACAGGGGTGTGTAGACTTTTTATATCAACTGTATATACTGGAATTTTTATTTATTTATTGTTATACTAGTAACGGTGGCGATGAGCGACTTATAGCAGGACGGCACATAATCTGACACTAATGCCCCGTCCTGCTATAAGTCGCAGTGCCGCCTATCAGTGCCAACCATAAGAACCCATCTGTGCAGCCTTTCAGTGCCCATAGGTGTTGCCTAACAGTGCCCATCAGTGCCACCCATCAGTGCCCATCAGTGCCCATCAGTGCCGCCTATCAATGCCCATCAGTGCTGCATATCAGTGCTACCCATTAGTGCCGCCTACCAGTGCCCATGAGTGCCGCATATCAGTGCCCGCTCATCGCTGCCGCCTTATCAGTGCCCGTCAGTGCCGCCTTATCAGTACCCATCAGTGAAGGAGAAAACTTACTTATTTACAAAATTTTTAAACAAAAACAAAAGCAAAACTTTTATTTTTTTTCAGAATTTTCGGTCTTTTTTTATCTGTTTCGCAAAAAATAAAAAACGCAGAGGTGATCAAATACCACCAAAAGAAAGCTCTATTTGTGGGAACAAAATGATAAAAATTTAGTTTGGGTACAGTGTTGTATGACCGCGCAATTGTCATTCAAACTGCGACAGCGCTGAAAGCTGAAAATTGGTCTGGGCAGGAAGGTGTCTAAGTGCCCAGTATTGAAGTGGTTAAATTTTGAAATCGATTTGACCTCTCAACTCGATTCAAGATTTAAATCGATTTTTTTCCCAGCCCTAGAAGGGGTTAACATCTAGGGTGATCAAAGGGTTAAATGTGTGTCTGACAAGTGTTTGTTTGTGTACTGTGTGCTGCTTTTACTGGGGATCTAGTTGCTTAGCAGGGAATGAACAAACAACAAGATCCCCTGCCCCTGAACATAGCTCTGTGTTGTTTACACTCAGTTCAGGGAAGCTCAGAGCCGATCACCGGTGGTCAATCACTGGCCAGGACGCGGTGATCGGCATCTGCTGTGACGAATCACAGCACAGCATGGGCAGGCGTGTGCCCCTACTTGGAAATCCAGAATCAGCAAATGGATACTTGGATACTCGGGGTGTTCACCAGACGATTCCATGAAGAATTCCAACTATACAAAAAGCGTAAAGCATGAACGCAAATAAAATATGTCTGCAATTCCACACATAATCACTCCTGCGTTCTATAACATGGCCGCTGTAGGTTTTTACTACTCAGTGTGGGTACCATTTGTGCCAACCTTTGACCCGGTCTGTGACTTCATTCCCGCCCCCTTGTGGGCTGTACAGAGGACTATTAAAGAGGGAGTAAACTCCCAAGTATGATTTTTACCTATTAGGTAAGCCTATATTAAGGCATACCTATAGGTACTGTAAATATCTCCTAAATGTGCTCCGTTTAGAATATTTACTGTACATGCATCACCAGCGCATGCGGCATAACCGTGCCGTTCCTTCAGGGTCCTGTGCCATAAATGTGATGTCGTTGGGGCTCCAGCCACTCACACAGCCAGAGTCCGCAAACCCAGAAGGAAGAATGAGTGAAGATGGAAGCTCTTTCAGTGGTAACAGTTCGCCACTGAAGGGCTTCGTCTGAAGGCAAGTTTCACATAATGTGCTGGTATGCGAAGCATACTAGCACAGTATGACATTGCCTTGCAAGTTAATGACACATTATGACATTGCCTTGCAATTAAAAAAAAACAAAAAACAGCGGTTTACTACAACTTCAAAGCACATATACATTCTCCCTTTGGTGTTTGCTGGATAAGCTTAGTTCTAAAGAAGGAGGTGTGTCCACCGAAACGCGTCAGCCCAACAAGAGGGCATGGTTTGTTAGGTTGCACAATACCTGCATTGGATTATGCCCCTTGGTTTTAATGCCTTCATTTCTTCTACATTCTTGTTTTTTAAAACTTCATTCCCATCCCCTTGTGGGCTGGGCAGAGGTCTATTAAAGCACATATATATTATTCCTTTGGCGTTTGCTAGATAGCTTAGCTCTGAAGAATGGGGGTGCACCCCCGAAACACGTCAGTTTGCCAGCATAACGGCACGGTTTGTTAGATTATGCGATACCTGCATTGGATTATGCCCCTTGGTTTTAATGCCTTCATTTCTACTACCCATTTAGTCTACATTCTTGTTTTTTTAACAAATCTCTGGTAATGTGCTAAGCATTTTACGCCCTCCTGTGCGTTTTTGTTTTTTTGTAGCTTTTACTGGATTCCCCAATCTGAGTAGGGCTGATTTTCTGACAGAGGTTATCCCACCAGTTGTGATTTGTGCACTCTTCATCTCTGGTGGACTTCTGAGCGCTGGAAGTGATGGTGGGGTTGGGTTTCTGCACAGATCAGGGTGAATATAAATCAATGATTTTTTTTTTATAAAAAAAAAAAAAAAATGAAAAAATTTTTTTTTTAAATATATGATTTTTTTTGATTTGTATCAAATTTATTTTAATAAAATGCTTTCAGAATAAAAGTCCATCTAAAGATAGTTTTCTATTTAAGATACATTAATAGTTTATAGGGGGCGAGCCTCTGGGGGAATCTAGGATGGAAAAGGTCCTAGTAGATGATAGGCTCAGCAATAGCATGCAATGCCAAGCTGCTGCTAACAAAGCAAACAGAATATTGGCATTAAAAAGGGGATTAACTCCAGAGATAAAACGATAATTCTCCTGCTCTACAAGACTCTGGTCCGGCTGCACCTAGAGTATGCTGTCCAGTTCTGGGCACCAGTCCTCAGGAAGGATGTCCTGGAAATGGAGCGAGTACAAAGAAGGGCAACAAAGCTAATAAATGGTCTGGAGGATCTTAGTTATGAGGAAAGGTTGCGAGTACTGAACTTATTCTCTCTGGAGAATAGACGCTTGAGAGGGGATATGATTTCATTATACAAATACCGTACTGGTGACCCCACAATAGGGATAAAACTTTTTCGCAGAAGAGAGTTTAACAAGACTCGTGGCCACTCATTACAATTAGAAGAAAAGAGGTTTAACCTTAAACTACGTAGAGGGTTCTTTACTGTAAAAGCGGCAAGGATGTGGAATTCCCTTCCACAGGCGGTGGTCTCAGCGGGGAGCATTGATAGTTTTAAGAGACTATTAGAGAAGGACCCCAACATACAGGGATATCCAATGTAATACTGACACATAATCACACACATAGGTTGGACTTGATGGACTTGTGTCTTTTTTCAACCTCACCTACTATGTAATTTAGTTTATTCTGCATAAAATGGAGCTTGGTTACGTAGCATGAAGCTGTATATTCTGAAATATTTACATTTTTGGTAAACTCATTCAATGAATCCAAGCTCTGCAAGCTGAGAAAACATGCACTGCATTGATGCATTCACACAATGTCACAGTACCCATGAGATAAAACAAAGTTCAGGAATATTCCTTTATCCCATTGTTTTGCAAATCTATGTACACTACAAACTGTATGATTGAATCAGTTCTGATATCGCCGTTTTTACTAACCTGAAAGCTTATTATTCTAAATAGGAAGCATTCATTTTGTTTGCAAATATTAAAGATTCTAACTACCAGCAAGAAGAAGTCCTTACATTTGAAGAGCACCTGTCATTTCAGATCCATCATGGCAGCGCCCGTTAGCGGGCATCCACTCACCTGCTGCCGCCACGTCCCTCACCTTGTTGTGTCACTGCCGCATCACCAGCCGTCCCATTAAAGTGAATAGGACTGTCAGCGAGTCAACAGCGGGTCAGAGGAGGAGCCTCTGTGGGATAGAGATGACAGGCGCTCTTTAAAAATTATGATTTAAATCAAGCCTTTTCATTAGTGATTTAAATCAAATCCACCCTGGCACAGATGTCAATGGGGGAAAAAAAAAAAAAAAAACAATCGCACCCCGAAATCGCCAAAAGTAGTACAGAAACTACTTTTGGGAATCGGTACGGCACTGCAAATGTGGCGTCGCACCGATTTGGACAGTACCATTGCCGGCAATTGCCGCCGATCTGACATGACAAATCGCATCAATGTGAACCAGGGCTAACTGAACAAGCTGAAGTTAGAAGCTGATTGGCTGCCATGCACAGCTACACCAGATTTTTTTGCACTCTTTAGTTTTATAAATCCCCCCCCCCCCGTATGAGGTTGTGCTTGGCTGCAGTGTTGGCTGGACGTCAGTGCCGTGTGTACTGATCACCATACTATATCATGTAAGCTTTTATAATGACTTCAATTGAAGCAGCAAGCTGAAGAATGTGTCCTCCACCCCCACAATGTTCTTTAGTCCTGGATTAAGACTGTGAATAGCTTCTGCGGATCACACCGTCTCTTCCCTCTAAGCAGGTTTTAATTAATGAATACCGAGTCCCAAGCCCGGGTCCTGAGCTCTCTCTATGTCCTCTTCTAACACCCGGATGGGTCAGGTATATAGAGAGGTCATTTAGTGGCAGCCTGCGCCATGCTTTATATAGGCCCACTGGGAGCTTGGCAGCCCATCCCTTGTGGAATCCTGTCTGCAGAGCCTTTCAGCGGGAAGACTGGCGGACTGGTTTATGTTCATTAATAATAAACCATCTGACACTTCAAAACACATTTCCCAACACTCCGCTCATCACTGCTCAGAACTAAATCCCTACAGGAGCCGATCCTACTACAGGACCCGGAATACAGGTCACTTCTCCGCTCTGAAAAAGGTCTAGCCGTGCCTTAATCACTTCAGCCCCAAAATGTTTTACCCCCCTTAATGACCAGGCCTTTTTTTTGAGATACGGCACTGCGTTACTTTAACTGACAATTGCGCAGTTGTGGGACGCTGTACCCAAATAAAATTGATGTCCTTTCTTTCCCCACAAAAAGAGCTTTCTTGATCACCTCTGCGGTTTTAATTTTGCGCTAGAATTGAAAAACCTACAGTTTAAAGACTTCGCATCCAGGCCATTTCTGACACTTCGCTCCTACATGTCAAAAATCATAATTTCTTTGCTATAAAATTACATAGAACCCCCAAACATTATATATGTTTTTTTAGCAGAGACCCTAAAGAATACAATGGCGGTCATTGCAACTTTTTATCTTGCACGGTATTTGCGCAGCAATTTTTCAAACGCGTTTTTTTTGAAAAAAAAACTGTTTCATGCTTTAAAAAAAAACAAAACAGTAAAGTTAGCCAAATTTTTTTGCATTGTGTGAAAGATGAAGTTACGCTGAGTAAATAGATACCTAACATGTCATGCTTCAAAATTGCACACGCTCGTGGAATGGCGCCAAACTTTGGTACTTAAAAATCCCCATAGGCGACGCTTTAACATTTTTTACTGGTTACATGTTTTGAGTTACAGAGGAGGTCTAGGGCCAAAATTATTGCTCTCGCTCTAACGTTCGCGGCGATACCTCACATGTGTGGTTTGAACACCGTTTTCATATGTGGGCGGGACTTACGTATGCGTTCGCTTCTGCGTGCGAGCACACAGGGACAGGGGCGCTTTAAAAAAATTTTTTTTTTTTTTTTATTGTTAATTTTACTTAAAATTTTTTATTTTTAACACTTTTAAAAAAAATTTTTTTTTTTGATCACTTTTATTCCTATTACAAGGAATGTAAACATCCCTTGTAATAGGAATATGACACGATCAGTCCTCTTTACAGTGAGATATGGGGTCAATAAGACTCCACATCTCACCTCTAGGCTGGGAAGCCTAAAATAAAAAAAATTAAAATAAAACGATCGCCGCTTCACAGTCGAAGCGGCGCCATTTTTTTGAATGCAGAGGCCGGGCGTGACGTCATAACATCGCGCCCGGCCTCCGAACGATCATAGAGACTCCTGCGACCATCTGGTCCACCGGAAATCTCTATGGTGAACATCTGGCGCCGGTGGATCCACTCTCCGCCTCACCGATCGCTGAGGAGCACCGGAGGGCGGCGGGAGGGGGAACGTCCCCTCTCGCCGCCCGTAAGAACGATCAAGCGGCGGAACAGCCGCTATGATCGTTTTTATGGTGTACGGAATCGCCGACTGAAAATGCCGGTATCTGAATGATGTCTGTAGCCTTAGGCATCATTCAGATATAAGCCCCGGATGTCAATCGGTAAAAAAAAAAAAAAATTATAGTAATTATAAAATTAAACCATCTGATGGTTTATTATTAATGAACATAAACCAGGCCAGTGATGGCGAACCTTGGCACCCCAGATGTTTTGGAACTACATTTCCCATGATGCTCATGTACAGTGTAGTATTTCTAAAACATCTCGGGTGCCAAGGTTCACCATCACCGATTTAAGCCAATATGTATTCTGCTACATATTTTTAGTAAAAAAAAAAAAAAACCCAATAAGCGTATATTGATTGGTTTGCACAAAAGTTATAGCGTCTACAAAATGGCTGATATATTTATGGCATTTTTAAATTTTTTTTCTTACTTGTAATGGCAGTGATGAGCAATTTTTAGAAGGACTGCGACATTGCGGTGCACAAATCGGACACCTGACACTTTTTTTGGGAAGCAGTGACATTATTACAATGATCAGTGCTAAAAATATGCACTGTTACTGTATAAATGATAATTGTGCTTTCTTACTGTGGGAGGGGGGGGGGGGGTTGGTGCTCACTGCATGGACACTGATTTGTATTCCCGATTAGCAGGAACACTAGATCACAGTGTCCATGCCTGACAGCAGGGCGGTCTGCTTGTTTACATCGGCAGACTACCATTCTGTCTCTGTGGGGAGGGATCGTGGGTGGCTGGTGGCCATCGCATCGGCCGGGCCTGCTGATTGGCTCCCCCTGTGGCCAATCAGTGTGCAATCGTGCCTCCAGCGACGCACGCGCACGTTACACCACCCCCTCCCCACCCAGCGACTATTGAACAAAATCACGTATAGATACGTGATTTTGCTCAACAGAGCCGCCTTGTCGCAGTATATGTAGAGCAATTTAAATCAAATTCACCCTGATCAGGACCCTCCATTTGGTGAGCCTCTGAAATCATTGGGACTCCATCGCTGGTTTCTGGGCTTTCCAAAACACTGACAAGGAACAAGCATGAAAATCACACAACCCAGAGCTCCTGATTTGCATACTTCCTCAATGACAGCGACTCGGAGAACACTGCAGTAAATGGATCAATGCATCCCTCAGGCAGCCATCTCTATTATATGGAGATCAGTATTATTCTGATGACAGGTTTCCAAAATAGGACACTTCCAAAATGACTCAGGATCTCATCATCAGAACAAACAAATAAAGCATTTCCTCCTTTATCACCCTCCCTTCCAGCAGTTCCTGCATCATTACAGATCACTAAAAACAAACCTGGCCTAAAACGCTTTTCAGGCTGAAGTTTTATCTGCTTACATTTTGACTTCCCTGGTTCACCTACGTCCTTGTGCTGATGACAGTCTTAGATACAGGTTTCTGTTTTCATTACATACACTTATTTTAGACCCAGCGACGTCACAGTCTCAGTGCTTCTCTATGCAACGCAGGCAGATCACGGCAGGTGGGAGGAGCCAGAAGGGTGCTGTACATCCAGTGGTTGCCAACCTTTAGGACCTCACAGACCACTAAAGCCACAACTTTGAATCCCGTAGACCAACATGAATTTTACATGCTTTATACACACACAATGCTCCGACTCTCTGCCCCCCTCCCCCTAGATCACACTGCTGCCTTATACACACTAAGCTCCAGCTCTCTGCCCCCCTCCCCCTGGATCACACTGCTGCCTTATACACACAATGCTCCAGCTCTCTGCGCCCCCGGATCACACTGCTGCCTTATACACACACAATGCTCCGACTTTCTGTCCCCCTTCCCCTGGATCACACTACTGCCTTATACACACAAACAATGCTCCGGCTCTCTGCCCCCTCCCCCTGGATCACACTGCTGCCTTATACACACAATGCTCCAGCTCTCTGCACCCCCGGATCACACTGCTGCCTTATACACACAATGCTCCAGCTCTCTGCACCCCCGGATCACACTGCTGCCTTATACACACACACAATGATCCAGCTCTCTGCCCCCTCCCCCCGGATCACACTGCTGCCTTATACACACACACACACACACAATGCTCTGACTATCTGTCCCCCCACCCCTGGATCACACTGCTGCCTTATACACACACAATGCTCCGATTCTCTGCCCCCCTCCCCCTGGATCAAACTACTGCCTTACACACATAAAATTCTCCGGCTCTCTGCCCCCCACCCCATTGGATCACACTGCTGCCTTATACACACACAATTCTCCAGCTCTCTGATTCCCCCAGCCGCACTCTGCATCACATTGCCACCTTACACAGACTCATTATTGGATCTCGCCTCCTTATCCAGCTATGTGCTTGAGCTCAGTGCTTCCTCCCACAGTCTGATCAGCGCTGCCATTGAAAGTCCCCTCCTTCACCTCCCACTCTCTGCACTACTACCAGCGCCTCCCTCTGAGTTCACAGGAACTACAGGAGGCATCGAGTATCAGTGCACATCAATAACACTGGAAACAATATTGAGCGGTATTACAGCAGCCGCAATGATGATTTTTGGCAGAATCCCCTGGGGACCACCAAAATTATCTTGTGCACCATCAGTGGTTGGCGACTGCTGCTGTAGATGACTTCCTGAAAACATCACAGCACCCCGCCTCAGTACTTTTCTCAAGAGCCCTCAGACCTGATACAGGCGGTAGGCTGGGTCTTGGGAGAATTTATGCAAATATCAAAATGCCTTGATGGTCTGGAGGAGTGAACATTTCTAAGCAGGTTTCTCTAGGTGACATGTAGTGCTCAGCCTCCATGATTGTAAGAACTAAAAAAAAATCCCATGAATGAAACGGGCATAACATTGCCCACATATGGCCACTTGATAGATGGATGTCATTCTGGAGGAGTGGGCACTCCTAGACAGGCTGTATCTGCAC
Source organism: Lithobates clamitans (assembly GCA_037952925.1). Classification (NCBI taxonomy): domain Eukaryota; kingdom Metazoa; phylum Chordata; class Amphibia; order Anura; family Ranidae; genus Lithobates; species Lithobates clamitans. The sequence goes on along the minus strand of JBBGZY010000333.1, from coordinate 133,315 downwards.
GCAGCCCATCCTATGTAACACCCACATGTGACATTGAGCCTCCATGGTTGCAAGAGCTGAAATGCAATGAATAAATGAATGAGGTAAGCCAGGGACAGTAAAGCTGAGAAGGATGGGGCTAGATAATGCTGGGTATCCACCAGTCAGGAAATGAGGTGAGCTCTATATGACTTGCTGCAGCTTCGAATGCACACTGTGAGAAGCTCACAATGTGCATTAAGGGGCTCCATAGAGACCAATATGAAGGACATCACACGCTGCAGCACTTCAGCACTGTTTCACTGCTAGAAACTTTTTAGGGTAGGTCAGGTTCACTTTAAAAGCACAATAAAATCTAGAGATCGTCACGAATCGATGAAGCCAAATATATGCAACACCCACATTTGGAGATTACACAACTCTGATTTTATTAAAACTCCTACACACAGAGGCAGGGGAAGGGTTACAGTCCTCCTCCCCTGAAATGACTCATGTATAAATTACTCTTCAAACCTTCCATTATACAGAAACCACCAAGAGGAGAGACAAGACCGAGACATCCCAATCACCTCCGATTCCTGTACAAGAGTACTTGTTATACGTACATGTCTGGGTGGCGGCAACTCCAATATTTGTTCTTTTCAGGAGCTACAGCCGCTGTTGGCTTTCAACACTTCTATGCGTGTCATTATGACTGGTCAACCACTGTGGGTACACCTGCCAACTGTTACCTCACTGCTGTACCCTCTAGGTCACCTCACTGCTGTACCCTCTAGGTCACCTCACTGCTGTACCCTCTAGGTCACCTCACTGCTGTACCCTCTAGGTCACCTCACTGCTGTACCCTCTAGGTCACCTCACTGCTGTACCCTCTAGGTCACCTCACTGCTGTACCCTCTAGGTCAGTTCTCAACCACCAGGCTGTGGCCAATGCCAGGTCTTACCTTCTGTCCTCCTGGGCGTCCGCTGCAGCTCTCCCAGCTCCCATAGTGCCCCCGATCTCCAATAATTGCCTGTAATGCCCACAACCCCCCCCCATAGTGCCCCCAGGCCCACTGAGAGCCCCCAGCTCCCACACCAACCCCCAACCTAGCCCCAGTGCCAGCCAGTCTGCTGTAGAGCCCACCCCAACTTCCAACAGTGTCTCCTAGCCCCCGAAGGGTCTTCCAGTCTCCAAACCTCATTCCCTACACGGTGACCAAGTCTTCTAATTCCTCCAGAACCTCCATGTGCCCTTCAGTGGGGCCCAACCTCATCCAGAGTCTTTCAGCATTTCAATACAGATTTTTCATTTGTAGACAAAAAAAAAAAAAGTAACTGATATCAGGCAATATGACATGTAATGGTCAGGTGCAGATTATATAGGCTACAAAAAAAAATGGCAACCAATCGCGCACATGACGCTGACTCGTCGTGACCAAAACTAAACCAGTAATGTAAGATGCTTTCAGCTATGCTGTCCACCTGCAGGAGATGTTCCTCAGACACATTTCGCCCCCTTGTTAGCTTAATTGTTGAGGCCCACTAGGGTGTGAAGCGTGTCTGAGGGTCGGTTCACACATGGGCAACACGACTTTAGCGCGACTTTGTACCGCGACTTCAACGCGGCTTCAGCGCGACTTCGGCAAATTACGAGGCGACTTGAAGTCGCCTCCATGACAGGCGACTTCGCCTGTGGCCAATCACCTCTCTGGGAGGGAGGGGGGGAGGGAGGGGTTTTCTCTGCAAAGTCGCTTGACTTTACAGAGAGATCCGACTTGCAGGTGACTTACATTGAGTTGAATGGGTACAAGTCGCCTACAAGTCGGATAGAAGTAGTACAGGAACCTTTTCTGAAGTCGGAGCGACTTCAGTAGTGTCAATTAAGACGCTCCCATTGCCTACCATGATAATCTAAATGCAAAGCGACTTGGGGCGACTTGGGGCGACTTGAGGGCGTACAAGTCGGATCCCAAGTCGCCCCAGTGTGAACCGACCCTGAGGGACCCAGTCATAGCAAGTCAGCACCCTGTGTGTGACATTTTTCATTCCCGTACTTTTATTGTGGGAGTATACACTTTATTTTTTTAACTGTTGGCATATAGAAGGTTTTGGAAGAATTTACTAGGCCCTGGTCTTAAAAAAAAAAAAAAAAAAGGGACCAATGCTCTAGGTAGTATAGCATCCCACAGCTGAAGCTACTGTGCACAGCAGGGAACCCACAGCTAGAAGTGTGAAATTCCAGGGGCAGCCATGGCTCCAGAAGAGCGTGAAGACTGGAGTCATATCCTGCCAGACAGATGAGTATCCCTTATATTGGGTTCATGTTCTTGCTCCCAAAAAAATAATGACTGGGAGCTGTTGGCGATAACTTGGTCACTGAGCGTGCTCCCAGCATAAAACAGCTACATCACTTGTGTGTATACATATGGCAAGTGTGGCATCAAAGCCCACTGCCACGCTGTCACATATATGCATACGGCCATGGCAGCGGGCTAATGTCCAGTTCCAGGATTAATTCCACAAGCCACAACCTGCTTACATTACCCTCTGCACAGCTCCCCACTTCATTCTTTATCTTAAATAATTATCCAAATACCTTAAAACTACACAGAAAGTAGCAGTCATGTGACCACGGCTACCTCTTTCTGCCTTGCTCCAGCATTCCTATGTGGTTGGGTTTGAAAAGCACTTGTAGGTCCTTGTATTTGAACATGCGGCAGAACTACAATTCTATAGTCACTGCTGATAGATTTCTGTCAATCAACGAGTGTGGTGTGACCATGTTAATTTTATTCATCTCCTCACTGCTTGAACAAAAGCCCCCGATATTCCTGGGAACCACAATGACCTACCTCCTGTTGTCTGTAGGACTATAGGAGGTCTACAGGACTACAATGATAGCCAAGGCCAAGAGTTTGGCCCCTTTCACATGAGCAATCCAATCAGGTTCTCCAGTCAGTTTTAAAGGTGGACCTCCCTATGTGAATAGATATGGGGTACATAGTACCCCTACCCATTCACCAAAAAAGTGTACAAAGTTAATAAAGAGACAGTAAACAAGTTTTTGACCATTCCTCTATTAAAAAATAAAAAACAATGTAGCTCGATGAAGATCCATAGTCAATCACAACGCCCGTCGCACCCGAAAACATACAAAAAAACCTAAAGTGGTCCACTACCGATGTACGCTCCTACGGTCTGGCTGGCCCACCGTTTGACATTACCCAAATACCTATGAGGTGGGGCCACCTGCGACGTCACCTGGTGGCCCCACCTCCTTGTGACGTCAGTGGCCCAGCATGCAACGGTCCTTAATATTACAAGGGGACGGTGCCACCAGGTGACGTCGCCAGGTTGCCTGGCCCTTACCTATATAAAAATGGTCAACCAGCGGAGGAGGCATTCGGCGGTCCGCCGTAGATAAAGACGGAAGTTTTTTTTTTCTTTTTCGGGTGCGGCAGGCGGCGTGATTGACATTGGGATTTACATTGGGGGGACACTTATTTATTTATTTATTTTTAATAAAGTATTTGTCAAAAACTGTTTTTATTACTTTTTGACACTTTTTAGGTGAATGGGTAGGGGTACTATGCCCACAAGACTCCCACAACCAAAGCCCCATGCTGATGGCATGTGGCCCGATTCGGGGGGGGGGGGGCTCTCACACGTCCCCCCCCCCCTTCCTGACCTGCGAGGCTGCATGCTCGGATAAAGGATCTCGTATGAAATTTGGGGGGACCCCACGTCGTTTTTTTCTCTCTCTTTTTTTTTTTAATAGCCCAGTGACGGAAATTGCAATGGCGAGTCAATGTGACTTGACTAATTTTTTTCTTTAGGAATGTCATTATTGCTGCAGCACGCTATATACATGGTATAGATGCGGCACTTTACAGGTAGACTAAGGGGACCCCCCCCCCCCCCCGTCTCTATATTTATATATTTTTGCTGCACTTCAAGCATCATTAAAATCACTGCCCCTGAAAAAACTATTGTTTTAAAAACAAAAAGTTTGCATTGATACATGTCCCCCAGGGCAGTACCCAGACCCCCATGCCTCTTTTATAGCCAATTACTTGCATATAACCCTTTAAAATGGGCACTTTAGATTTTTCCTGTTTGGCTCCCATAGACTTCAATGGGGTTCACCGTTTCAGGTTAGAACTTTCCTCCTGTTTGGGAGTTCTGCTGCAAACCGAACAGGGGGGTGTTCGGCCCATCACTACTAGTGACATACATGCACCCCAATCTTCTATGTTCCATACCCTAAGCAGAACAAATATCAGCAATATTGATAATAATAATAATAATAATAATATATCTTTAAAAAGCACTTCAGGTCCTCCTGAACCAGATCCGGTAAAAAAAAAAAAAAAAAAAAGTACAAGTGTTCCCTGGTTCCAGAACTGCAGTCACACAGGCGGCCATGGGAGAGAAAGTTATGCCCAGCACAGATGGATGTCCAATGACACTCATAACAAATGTTAGGAACAATACAGTGCTTAGGGCCAGGTTAGTGAAAGACGGTAAAGTAATGATCTGTAATCTCTGCATTACTCACCGAGGACCAGGGACAGGTAGGTGACAGCGGTGAGCAGTAGTGGAAGTATAAGAGGATCCATTGGTGACAGACGTTCTCTAACTGAGCCGGCGGGTACAGCTGCTGAGAAAGGAGAAGAGCTATTAAGTATGACTTTATTACAGGCACTTGTAATACAAATAAGAACTAAAGGACAGTTGGTTGTCACTCATATCTGAGAAATAGAAATTACAGCAACATCCACCACACCCAGACAGACCAGTTTAAGTGTATCTGGACTGGGGCACAAGGCTCTCAGACTTTGGTAGAACTACATGGCTCAGCATTCTACACTTCCATGCCTCATTCCACTACATGGTCGCAGGGTAAATCAGCTCTTTTAGGGTCTAACACAAAGGATCGACCGGGTATGGTATATACTTAGTTACACCGGTCCAAGATAGACCAAATCTATCTATCTATGTATAGAATATCTATACCTGGAATTCTTCTTTAACCACTTCAGCCCCGGACCATTTGGCTGGCCAAAGACCAGAGCACTTTTTGCGATTCGGCGCTGCGTCGCTTTAACTGACAATTGCGCGGTCGTGCGACGTTGCTCCCAAACAAAATTGACGTCCTTTTCTGCCCCCACAAGTAGAGCTTTTTTTTGGTGGTATTTGATCACCTCTGCAGTTTTTATTTTTTGCGCTATAAACAAAAAAATAGCGACAATTTTGAAAAAAAAAAAAAACGCATTATTTTTTACTATAATAAATATCCCCAGAAAATATATATAAAAAAAGTTTTTTTTTCCTCAGTTTAGGCCGATATGTATTCTACTACATATTTTTGGTAAAAAAAAAAAGAAAACCGCAATAAGCGTTTATTGATTGGTTTGCGCAAAAGTTATAGCGTCTACAAAATAAGGGATAATTTTATGGCATTTTTATTAATAATTTTTTTTTTTTTACTAGTAATGGCGGCGATCATCAATTTTTATCGTGACTGCGACATTATGGCGGACAGATCAGACACTTTTGGCGCGATTTTGGGACCATTCACATTTATACAGCAATCAGTGCGATTAAAAATGCATTACTGATTACTGTGTAAATGTGACTGGCAGCGAAGGGGTTAACCAAGAGGGGGCGCTGCAGGGGTTAAGTGTGTCCTAGGGAGTGTTTCTAATTGTGGGGGGGATGGGCTATGTGTGACACATCACTGATCACCGCTACCCGATTACAGGGAGCGGTGATCAGTGTCCTGTCACTAGGCAGAACGGGGAAATGCTTGTTTACATCAGCATCTCCCCGTTCTTCCTCTCTGTGAGACGATCGCGGGTTTCCCCATGGACACCAAATCCACAGGACCCTCACGAAGCTCCTGGCGGGTGCGCACACGCGCCCACAAGCCGCCTCTTAAAGGGCAACGTACAGGTACGGGATTCTGCCTGTACGTGCCCTCCTGCCGACGTATATCGTCGTGAGGCGGTCGGGAAGCGGTTAAAGGATTCTCTGGCATTATCTGGCACCTAAAGCAGAACCAGACCCTTGTATTCTGGAAGCTGCCATCTTGGCCTCTGTTTGATCTGCAACTGCCATGGTGTTGCACATGTGATCAGTTATGACACCACCCATGTGATGGCCTGACGGTTTGGTTGGGAGCACAAGCAACTGTGACAGTCATCAAATACGGCATGCCTTGAACTTAACTATGTTGGGAAACCTTTAAAGAAGAAGGTCACCTTTAGGAACATCTTAGACCCATATTCAGGGAATAACAAGAAACACGTCACTAAAGCACCCGTCACTTATTGTAACAGCGGGCAGGGGATCCTCTCCCTGCACCCGCTATCACAATTCAAAAACAGCGCGGCTGTGCGGGGCTCAGCCCACACAGCCACATCAATCATTCACAGAGTTCTCTGAATGAACTACAAGCACCGTTTGTCACCGTGGTTGACGGCTTGTAATTCTCAATGAACTACAAGGGGGCTGGTGAGCGCTGTCGTAATTCACTGATCTTCCTGGACATCAGTAACTCCACACTGGAGATATGAGAGAATAGCTACACTGACAGTCTGCAGGAGCCTGACATTGTACCCGTGACCTGATGATCACCGATGCAATGCTTCACAGGCTCCTAAGAAAAATACATGCATATTTTTTTAACTGCAAAAAAAATTAAAAATAAGTGCATTTATTATTTAATTTTTTTTAAAGTGAACTTAGCCTTTAAATCAATGGGTTTAGTTCCACTTTGAAGGTGAAACAATAACTCTGCGCACAACCTGCCAGTTTAAAGGAAATCCATCATTCTTTTCCACTTCTTTGCTGTATATCGAAGTTTGATAAGCTTATGTAAGTTATCTTATCACTGAGTACTAATGCTTTAGAACATGTGATCCTAGGAATAGCTTGTAAATATACTGTATATTATATACACACACACACATATACATACAGTATCTCACAAAAGTGAGTACACCCCTCACAATTTTGTAAATATTTTATTCTATCTTTTCATGTGACAACACTGAAGAAATGACACTTTGCTACAATGTAAAGTAGTGAGTGTACAGCTTGTATGACAGTGTAAATTTCCTGTCCCCTCAAAATAACTCAACACACAGCCATTAATGTCTAAACCGCTGGCAACAAAAGTGAGTACACCCCTAAGTGAAAATATCCAAATTGGGCCCAATTAGTAATTTCCCTCCCCGGTGTCATGTGACTTGTTAGTGTTACAAGGTCTCAGGTGTGAATGGGAAGCAGGTGTGTTAAATTTGGTGTTATCGCTCTCACTCTCTCATACTGGTCACTGGAAGTTCAACATGGCACCTCATGGCAAAGAACTCTCTGAGGATCTGAAAAAAAGAATTGTTGCTCTACATAAAGATGGACTAGGCCAGGGATATGCAATTAACGGACCTCCAGCTGTTGCAGAACTACAATTCTCATGAGGCATAGCAAGACTCTGACAGCCACAAGCATGACACCCAGAGGCATAATGGGACTTGTAGTTTTGCAACAGCTGGAGGTCCGCTAATTGCATATCCCTGGCCTAGGCTATAAGAAGATTGCTGAGACCCTGAAACTGAGCTGCAGCACGGTGGCCAAGACCATACAAGGGTTCAACAGGACAGGTTCCACTCAGAACAGGCCTCGCCATGGTCGACCAAAGAAGTTGAGTGCATGTGCTCAGCGTCATATCCAGAGGTTGTCTTTGGGAAATAGATGTATGAGTGCTGCCAGCTTTGCTGCAGAGGTTGAAGGGGTGGGGGGGTCAGCCTGTCAGTGCTCAGACCATACGCCACACTCCGCATCAAATTGGTCTGCATGGCTGTCATCCCAGAAGGAAGCCTCTTCTAAAGATGATGCACAAAAAAGACCGCAAACAGTTTTCTGAAGACAAGCAGACTAAGGACATGGATTACTGGAACCATGTCCTGTGGTCTGATGAGACCAAGATAAACTTATTTGGTTCAGATGGTGTGAAGTGTGTGTGGTGGCAACCAGGTGAGGAGTACAAAGACAAGTGTGTCTTGCCTACAGCCAAGCATGGTGGTGGGAGTGTTATGGTCTGGGGCTGCATGAGTGCTGCCGACACTGGGGAGCTACAGTTCATTGAGGGAACCATGAATGCCAACATGTACTGTGACATACTGAAGCAGAGCATGATCCCCTCCCTTCAGAGACTGGGCCGCAGGGCAGTATTCCAACATGATAACGACCCCAAACACACCTCCAAGACAACCACTGCCTTGCTAAAGAAGCTGAGGGTAAAGGTGATGGACTGGCCAAGCATGTCTCCAGACCTAAACCCTATTGAGCATCTGTGGGGCATCCTCAAATGGAAGTGGAGGAGTGCAAGGTCTCTAACATCCACCAGCTCTGTAATGTCGCCATGGAGGAGTGGAAGAGGACTCCAATGGAAACCTGTGAAGCTCTGGTGACCTCCATGCCCAAGAGGGTTAAGGCAGAGCTGGAAAATAATGGTGGCCACACAAAATATTGACACTTTGGGCCCAATTTGGACATTTTCACTTAGGGGTGTACTCACTTTTGTTGCCAGGGTATGTAAATTTATGAGCACAACTGTATATTAGGGCCAAAAGTTTGCACATCGCTTTTTTACAAAATGAAAGCAGACAGTACAATCACAATACAATACTGGAGGAATCAGAGGGTCCTGTTTATCAGAGCTTACAATCTAGTAGGGAGGGTCCAGTTATACAAAAGGTAATAACTGCTGAGCTGATAGAGAAAGTGAAGGTTCAGTTGTTGAGCTCCGTTCACATTTGGCGCTGTGGGATCTCAGACACACCCACTGCGATTCTGCCTGCAATCTCAAACCATGCCATTCATTTTCAATGGCACCTAAAACATTGAAGTACACCTGACAAGCCGACAGTCTAGTGCCATGACACCCAGAGAAGGAGGCATGATGGGACTTGTAGTTTTGCAACAGCTGGAGGTCCGCTAATTGCATATCCCTGGTCTAGTGGATATGATTAGCTGTACAGCTATTCGATCGCTTTCATGGACGCTCAGTAGTGTGCGACTATCCTCCACCATGTCCAGACTACAAAAGTGACCTGGACAATGACAAACCGGTGTCCCCGCTGCTGTTCAGTGAATGAAAATCCCATAGGAGCATTCATCTTATGTGACATTTCTCCTGCCCCTACCTCATCATGACAGGACAGGGGACCTGCAACCGCACAATGGACCATTGTTCTCTATGCCGCCATACTATACAATACACCTTTGACCAATCTCTGCCTCAATCTTCACTTCTACGGGGCCTGGAAAGAGCCCTCTTATCAGATCTATGTGCACCGAGCCTAGAGACGGACATTATAGTGTTAGGTTAGCGGTAAATGTCTGATACAATCATGGGTTATGCCCGGCAACTGTCCTTTCATTTATTTTTTCTTGTTATCAAATGGCTAAATAAAGCCTAATTCTGGACTATTTTTTTAATTCTACTGTTATAAGGCCAGATTTAGACTTGAAGAGCCCCAATCTCTCTGGACCACCCGCCAAACACAAGAGCCGCGGGCCGAATCCGGCACACCAGGCCACTTCACTTCTCCTGCAGCTGTGGCACCCCCCCTCATCTCAGCAGAAGAGAGGAGGACAGAACTCCTCCACCAGATCTCCCGCGCCCCATGCAGCAGAGAGCTTCGTCTCTGCTCCTCCCCCCCCCCCCATTTCAGCAGCAGGGAGGAGGACAGAACTCCTTCACCAGATTCTGCATTCCTCCATGCACCTACAAAGAGGTTTGTCTCTGCCCCCCATCTCAGCAGTAGGAAGGTAGACAGAACTCCTCCACCAGATCCTAAATTTCTCCTGCAAAGACGTTTGTCTCTGCCCCCCCCCTTACCAGCAGAAGAGGGGAGCACAGAACTCCTCCACCAGATCCCGTGCTCCCCCTGCAGCTGCGGAGAGCTTCCTCTCTGCACCCCTGTCTCAGCAGTAGGGAGGAGAACAGAACTCCTCCATCAGATCCTAAATTTCTCCATGCACCTTCAAAGAGGTTTGTCTCTGCTCTCCCCCCCCCCCCCCCCCCCGTTATCAGCAGAAGAGGAGGACGACCAAATTCCTCCACCAGATCCCGTGCGCCCCCATGCAGCTGAGGAGAGAGCTTTGCCTCTGCCGCCCCCCTGTCTCAGCAGCATGGAGGAGGAAAGAACTCCCCTGCCAGACCCTGCATTCCTCCACGCACCTGCGGAGAGGTTCGTCTCTGCCCCCCCCTTCTCAGCAGAAAGGAGGACAGAACTCCTCCACCAGATCCCACGCTCCCCCATGCAGCTGTGGAGAGCTTCATCTCTGCACCCCTGTGTCAGCAGTCAGCAGCAGGCAGGAGGACAGAACTCCTCTGCCAGATCCTGCATTTCTCCATGCACCTGCAAAGAGGTTCGTCTCTGCCCCCCCCCCCCCTTATCAGCAGGAGGACGACAGAATTCCTCCACCAGATCCCGTGCGCCCCCATGCAGCTGAGGAGAGCTTTGCCTCTGCCGCCCCCATCTCAGCAGCATGGAGGACAGAACTCCCTTGCCAGATCCTGCATTTCTCCACGCACCTGTGGAGAGGTTTGTCTCTGCCCCCCCTTTTCAGCAGAAAAGAGGACAGATCTCCTCCACCAGATCCTGTGCTTCCCCATGCAGCTGTGGAAAGGTTAGTCTCTGCCTCCCGTCTCAGCAGTTGGCAGCACGGGGGGGGGGGGGACAGAAATCCTCCACCAGATCTCTGCCCCCAGCCCCCATTTCAGCAGTCGGTAGCAGAGAGGAAGACAGAATTCCTCCTACAGATCCTGCACCTCTCTGTGCAGCCATAGCACCCCCTTGTCTCTGCCCATCCTGGTCTCAGTATACAGCTGACTCCAGCCCTCCTCCAGACCCTGCACAATCTGCTTCCCAGCTCTGCTCCCCCCCCCCCCCCCCCAAAAAAAAATTCTTCCCGGCAGCAGCACAAGGTGAGAGGAGTTACACTATGATATAAGGGGGGGGGGGGGACCTATGACTTCTGATGGTGGGGCGCTCTTGACATTTAATGTAAAGGGGGGGGGGGGGGGGTGCTCTGGACATCTAGTCCTACAGATACAACCGGCCCTTTCAGGTCAACCATAATACTGATGTGACCCACCATTAGAGATTGACACCCCAGATTTACACCTAAAGTGACCAGAACTCCTGATGTGTCCTGTGTATTCCTTCTGCTCAGGCTGTAGATCTGCATTTTCTATTCTCTAGAAGCTCCAACATTTCTCTATACAGGAAATCTGTCATCCGTGTCGGCTGAGCTCATAACAGATGGGAAGGTGGAAGGAGCACCGCCAGGTAAAGAGATACCTTCAACACCAACATCCTCTACATGGATGGGAATTACTCCTATTATCACTAGAGGGACATGGATTGACGATACCCCAATACAGGGAGCTGAGGATTGATGATACCCCAATACAGGGAGCTGAGGATTGATGATACCCCAATACGGGGAGCTGAGGATTGATGATACCCCAATACGGGGAGCTGAGGATTGATGATACCCCAATACGGGGAGCTGGGGATTGATGATACCCCAATACGGGGAGCTGGGGATTGATGATACCCCAATACGGGGAGCTGAGGATTGATGATACCCCAATACGGGGAGCTGAGGATTGATGATACCCCAATACGGGGAGCTGAGGATTGATGATACCCCAATACGGGGAGCTGAGGATTGACGATACCCCAATACGGGGAGCTGAGGATTGACGATACCCCAATACAGGGAGCTGAGGATTGACGATACCCCAATACGGGGAGCTGAGGATTGACGATACCCCAATACGGGGAGCTGAGGATTGATGATACCCCAATACGGGGAGCTGAGGATTGATGATACCCCAATACGGGGAGCTGAGGATTGATGATACCCCAATACGGGGAGCTGGGGATTGATGATACCCCAATACGGGGAGCTGGGGATTGATGATACCCCAATACGGGGAGCTGAGGATTGATGATACCCCAATACGGGGAGCTGAGGATTGATGATACCCCAATACGGGGAGCTGAGGATTGATGATACCCCAATACGGGGAGCTGAGGATTGACGATACCCCAATACGGGGAGCTGAGGATTGACGATACCCCAATACAGGGAGCTGAGGATTGACGATACCCCAATACGGGGAGCTGAGGATTGATGATACCCCAATACGGGGAGCTGAGGATTGATGATACCCCAATACGGGGAGCTGAGGATTGATGATACCCCAATACGGGGAGCTGAGGATTGATGATACCCCAATACGGGGAGCTGAGGATTGATGATACCCCAATACGGGGAGCTGAGGATTGATGATACCCCAATACGGGGAGCTGAGGATTGATGATACCCCAATACGGGGAGCTGAGGATTGATGATACCCCAATACGGGGAGCTGAGGATTGATGATACCCCAATACGGGGAGCTGAGGATTGATGATACCCCAATACGGGGAGCTGAGGATTGATGATACCCCAATACGGGGAGCTGAGGATTGATGATACCCCAATACGGGGAGCTGAGGATTGATGATACCCCAATACGGGGAGCTGAGGATTGATGATACCCCAATACGGGGAGCTGAGGATTGATGATACCCCAATACGGGGAGCTGAGGATTGATGATACCCCAATACGGGGAGCTGAGGATTGATGATACCCCAATACGGGGAGCTGGGGATTGATGATACCCCAATACGGGGAGCTGGGGATTGATGATACCCCAATACGGGGAGCTGAGGACTGATGATACCCCAATACGGGGAGCTGGGGATTGATGATACCCCAATACGGGGAGCTGGGGATTGAGGATACCCCAATACGGGGAGCTGGGGATTGATGATACCCCAATACGGGGAGCTGGGGATTGATGGATAGATAGCCACGTACAAGGAGGTGAGGATTGATAGATACCCTGGTACGGGGGAGGGGAGGATTGATGGATACCCCGGTACGGGGGAGGGGAGGATTGATGGATACCCCGGTACGGGGGAGGGGAGGATTGATGGATACCCCGGTACGGGGGGAGGGGAGGATTGATGGATACCCCGGTACGGGGGGGGGAGGGGAGGATTGATGGATACCCCGGTACGGGGGGAGGGGAGGATTGATGGATACCCCGGTACGGGGGGAGGGGAGGATTGATGGATACCCCGGTACGGGGGGAGGGGAGGATTGATGGATACCCCGGTACGGGGGAGGTGAGGATTGATGGATACCCCGGTACGGGGGAGGTGAGGATTGATGGAGACCCCGGTACGGGGGAGGTGAGGATTGATGGAGACCCTGGTACGGGGGAGGATTGATGGAGACCCCGGTACGGGGGAGGGGAGGATTGATCAATCATTCTCCTGTAAGCCCCAGGTGTCACTATTCTTTTCACTTCCTGTCAGCCCAGGGTGTCATGGCCCCTCCCCCTGGAGAGGTTGGGTAGTACAGGAAGCCCCGCCCTCTGCAGTATGGAGGAGCACAGAGGTCACATGGGATGGAGATCTGCTTTAGGGCTCATTCACTGCGATATTTACGATTATTTCCTACATGAGAGACAGAAAATCATCCCACACACATGGGAAGCCCAGGGATTGTGTGTATAATGTGCGGCGGTGTCCTACTGTCCTGTGTGTGATCTCAGCGCACATCTCTCTGTGTGGACGGATCACTCGTCTCTATAGAGCGGCGATCACATCGATGTCAACAAAACGATCTGCTGGACGCGTCTCATCGCTGCGATTTTCTGAGGGAGAAGCAGCCAATGGGACAGATGGATTGTTCATACAATCTGATCAGTGACACCAATCCCAGGTGTGATCATCATATGAGAGGACGAGAGATCATCATAGAGGTGTGATGGGAACCATCCTATGACAGATCACATGACAGCTGACATAGATCCGGGCACTCAGTGCCTGCCTGGGTCGTGTAGTGCCTCCCCTCCCCCCCCTCTCACCTGTCACAGATCAACTCCTGCCGCAGCACATTAATGTATCGATTCCAGACGGCTTCTTCTCACCTGCCCGAAACTCGCCGGCTCCGCCCACACGGCTTTTCATCTGACGCCCTCCGCCCTCACACCTGTAACCAGCTTCCGGGAACCCCCTGGAGACACCCACCGTCACATCCGTAGCCACCTGAGGAGGACAGAAAGGCTCTTCCGGGAGCACACCTGTACGGAATGAATGTTACTTCCGGGAGCACACCTGTACTAAGAGGACTTTACTTCCGGGAGCACACCTGTACGGAATGAAGGTCACTTCCGGGAGCACACCTGTACGGAATGAATGTAACTTCCGGGAGCACACCTGTACGGAAAACAAGAGCCTCACAGGTCATCTGTACGGAAAGGTGATTTCCGGTCAGCTCTGCAGCCTGTGCATCTGATAGGTGACAGGGGACTGTGAGGTCATATTACAGCAAGCAATGCCTTAGACTTTAAGTATATATATATATATATATATATATATATATATATATATATATATATATATATATATATATATATATATATATATATTTTTTTTTTTTTTTTTTTTTTTTTTTTTTTTTTTAACCACTTCAATACTGGGCACTTGACTTATACTTATACTTGACTTCCTGCCCAGGTCAATTTTCAGTTTTAGCGCTCTCAGACTTTGAATGACAATTGTGCGGTCGTGTAGCGCTTTACCCAAATTAAATTTATATATTTTTTCACACAAATAGAGCTTTCTTTTGCTGGTATTTAATCATGACTTCATTTTGCTAAAAAAACTAAAATAGAACAAACATTTTGAAAATAAAATGTTTTTCTTTAGTTTCTGTTATAAATTTTGCAAATAAGTAGTTTATCTCCTTCACTGATGAGGCTGTACTGATGGGCACTGGTAAGCTGCACTGATGGGCACTGGTAAGCTGCACTGATGGGCACTGGTAAGCTGCACTGATGGGCACTGGTAAGCTGTACTGATGGGCACTGGTAAGCTGCACTGATGGGCACTGGTAAGCTGCACTGATGGGCACTGGTAAGCTGTATTGATGGGCACTGGTAAGCTGCACTGATGGGCACTGGTAAGCTGCACTGATGGGCACTGGTAAGCTGCACTGATGGGCACTGGTAAGCTGTATTGATGGGCACTGGTAAGCTGTATTGATGGGCACTGGTAAGCTGTATTGATGGGCACTGGTAAGCTGCACTGATGGGCACTGGTAAGCTGTATTAATGGGTACTGGTAAGCTGTATTGATGGGCACTGGTAAGCTGCACTGATGGGCACTGGTAAGCTGTATTGATGGGCACTGGTAAGCTGTATTGATGGGCACTGGTAAGCTGTACTGATGGGCACTGGTAAGCTGTACTGATGGGCACTGGTAAGCTGTACTGATGGGCACTGGTAAGCTGTACTGATGGGCACTGGTAAGCTGCACTGATGGACACTGATGACGCGGATGTGCACTGATAAGCTGCATTGATCTGCTTTGATGGGAGGCATTTAAGGGTGACAATAATGAGCACTGTTAAGCTGCACTAATGAAGCTGCACTGATGAGGCTGTACTTACGGGCAGCACTCATAAGCTGCACTGATGGGGCTGAACAAATAATCAAGGCACTGATTATCAGTGTAAAGAATGTACTGACAGCCTTTCTGGTTATCGGCTCTCCTTTCCACACACAGACACACACAGCGCATGAGAGGACTGCCGATAACCTTGTGCCCGCGATCCTAAATCGCTACATGTGAACGGGGCCCAATAGCTCTGCTATTGCAGGGAACTTCAGATAGCAATTTATTTAGAGACTGACAGGGTCTCTTTGAATACACCTTCATCAACACAGGTCCAGACTTTCTCTGCGTACTATAGAACACCTCCCCTGTATGGCAATCGGGTGAGGAGGGGGGGTGTTCTGTAGTCCTATCCTAGGGTGACAACACTACTTCACCATACTAGTAGTACTGGGGTCCTCGGTTCGAATCCCAACCACGGCACTACCTGCCTGGAGTTTCATGTTCTCCCTGTGCCTGTGTGAGTTTCCTCCGGGTACTCTGGTTTCCTCCCACACTCCAAAGACCTGCTGGGAGGTTATTTGGCTCCTGTCTACATTGGCCCTACTATGTATGAATGTGAGTCAGGGACTTTAGATTGTAAGCTCCTCGAGGGCAGGGACTGATGTGATTGTACAATATACACTCTTTGTCCACTGTATTAGGTACACCTTGCTAGTACCGGGTTGGACCCCCTTTTGCCTTCATTCTTCGTGGCAAAGACTCAACAAGGTGTTAGTAAAGAACAACAACCCCTAGTGGTGGACTTTTAAGGCACATGAAGAGTAAAAAAAAAAATTTAATTACAAAGATAGTTTATTAAATATATTGTATAAAAAAGTTTAAACATGTAACATAAGGAATGCATTTATAACATTTTCACTAGTGTACATAGAATAATATACAGTACTCTTACACCCAACGCGTTTCAGAGTACAAGTATCTCCTTCCTCAGGGGTGAGTATTAGCTGAGGAAGGAGATACATGTACTCCGAAACGCGTTGTGTACAAGAGTACTGTATACCATTGTATGTACACTAGTGAAAATGTTATAAACGCATTCCTTATGTTACATGTTTGAACTTTTTTATACAATATATTTAATAAACTATCTTTGTAATTAAATTTTTTTTTTTACTCTTCATGTGCCTTAAAAGTCCACCACTAGGGGCTGTTGTTCTTTAGCTTCAAATACTGGGTGTGGCACTAAAAAATGCATGAAATTGCCGTTCTATATAAATTTCAACAAAGTGTTAGAAACATTCCTCAGAGATTTTGGTCCATAGTGACATGATAGCATCACACAGTTGCTGCAGATTTGTCGGCTGCACATCCATGATGCGAATCTCTTATTCCACCACATCCCAAAGGTGCTCTATTGGATGAGATGTGGTGACAGTGGAGGCCATTGGAGTACAAAGACCTCATTGTCCAGTGGTGAGATGATTGGAGCTTTGTGACATGGTGCATTATCCTGCTGGAAGGAGCCATCAGAAGATGGGGACACTGTAGTCATAAAGGGATGGACATGGTCAGCAACAATACTCAGGTAGGCCGTGGCATTGAAACGATGCTCAATTGGTACTACAGGGGCCCAAAGTGTGCCAAGAAAATACCCCCCACACCATTACATCACCACCAGCCTGAACCATTGATACAAGGCAGGATGGATCCATACTTTCATGTTGTTTACATCAAATTCTGACTCTACCATCTGAATGTCGCAGCTGGAATCGAGACTCATCAGACCAGGCAACGTTTTTCCAATCTTCTATTGTCCAATGTTGGTGATCCTGTGCAAATTGTAGCCTCAGTTTCCTGTTCTTAGCTGACAGGAGTGGCACCCGGTGTGGTCTTCTGCTGCTGTAGCCCATCTGCTTCAAGGTTGGATGTGTTGTGCGTTCAGAGATGGTATTCTGCATACCTTGGTTGTAACGAGTGATTATTTGAGTTACTGTTGCCTTTCTATCATCTTGAACCAGTCCTCCCATTCTGCTCTGACCTCAACAAGGTATTTTCCTCCACACAACCGCCGCTCACTGGATATTTTCTCTTCTTCAGACCATTCTCTGTAAACCCGAGAGATGGTTGTGTGTGAAAATCGCAGTAGATCAGCAGTTTTTGAAATACTCAGACCAGCCCGCCCGCCACCAACAACCATGCCATGTTCAAAGTCACTTAAATCACTTTTTCTTCCCCATTCCGATGCTCGGTTTGAACTTCAGCAAGTCGTCTTCACCACTTGTAGATGCCTAAATACATTTTTAGCTGCCTGTTTTTACCTCCCCCCAGGCTGCCCAGGTGAAAGAGACCTCAAAGTTCACCGAAACGCTAACATGTAATCTGATTCAGTTAAAGTGAACCTGTCATAAATCTGGATGTCTGGAAGTGATCATATCCTGAGAAATGTATTAGCAGACATCAGACAGTTCAGAGGATCATTCCTAATATATGGGCAGAAAATCTCCGCAGAGATCAGTATTTATGGAAGAAGACGCTTCATGATTTTTTAATGAAGATAAATCTGAAATAAATGTTCTTTTAACCACTTCAGCCCCGGACCAAGTGGCTGGCCAAAGACCAGAGCACTTTTTGCGATTCGGCACTGCGTCGCCTTAACTGACAATCTCGCGGTCGCGCGACGTGGCTCCCAAACAAAATTGACGTCCTTTTTTTTCCCCACAAATAGAGCTTTCTTTTTGGTGGTATTTGATCACCTCTGCGGTTTTTATTTTTTTGCGCTATAAACAAAAAAAAAGCGTCAATTTTGAAAAAAACGCATTATTTTTTACTTTTTTGCTATAATAAATATCCCCAAAAAATATATAAAAAAACTATTTTTTTTCCTCAGTTTAGGCCGATACGTATTCTTCTACATATTTTTGGTAAAAAAAAAAATCGCAATGAGCATTTATTGATTGGTTTGCACAAAAGTTATAGCATCTACAAAATAGGGGACAGTTTTATAGCATTTTTATTAAGAATTTTTTTTTTTTACTAGTAATGGCGGCGATCAGCGATTTTTATCATGACTGCGACATTATGGCGGACACATCGGACAATTTTGGGACCATTGTCATTTATACAGCGATCAGTGCGATCAAAAATGCATTGATTACTGTGTAAATGTGACTGGCAGTGAAGGGGTTAACCACTAGGGGGCAGTGAAGGGGTTAAGTGTGTCCTAGGGAGTGATTCTAACTGTGGAGGGGGGGAGGGGCTACATGTGACACGACACTGATCACCGCTCCCGATTACAGCTAAGCACACTTTCCTGCCTGCATGGCTGAGCTAAGGACAGATGGATTCCAGAAAGTAAATGCTACATAAATCAAGATACAATTAAAGTGGTTGTAAAGGTAAAAGGTTTTTTACCTTAACCACTTCAATACCGGGCACTTTCCCCTCTTCCTGCCCAGGCCAATTTTCAGCTTTCAGCGCTGTCACTTTTTAAATGACAATGGCGCGGTCATGCTACACTGTACTCAAACAACATTTTTATCATTTTGTTCCCACAAATAGAACTTTCTTTTGGTGGTATTTGATCACCTCTGCGGGTTTTTTTTTTTTTTTTGCTAAACAAATAAAAACAGACCGAAAATTATGAAAAAAAAAAACGTTTTTCTTTGTTTCTGTTATAAAATTTTGTAAATAAGTAAGTTTTCTCCTTCACTGATGGGCACTGATAAGGTGGCACCAATGAGGTGGTACTGATGATGAGCACTGATAGGCGGCACTGATATGCAGCACTGATGGGCATTGATAGGTGGCACTGATGGGCACTGATTGGCGACACTGATGGGCACTGAAAGACTGCACTTATGGGCACTGAAAGGCACTGATAGGTGGCAACGATGTACACTGATAGATGACACTGATATGCATCACTGATGGCACTGTCAGGCATTGCTGATGGGCACTGACTGGCCTCTGTCTGGGAACTGACTGTCATCCCTGGTGGTCCAGGGTGGCATACCTGGTGGCCATCCATTGTGGGCATCCCTGGTGGCATCCGTGGTGGTCCAGTGTGGGCATCCTCGGGGGGGGGGTCTGCGCTGATAATCTGCCCCCCCCTGTCAGGAGGACCGCCGATCGGCTCTCCTCTACTCGCGTCTGTCAGATGTGAGCGAGGAAAAGCTGATAAACATATTTTCCTGTTTACATCGTGATCAGCTGTGATTGGACACGGCTGATCATGTGGTAAAGAAGCCTCCGTCAGAGACTCTTTACTTACCTGAGATCAAAACCCCCGCATCGGCCCTCGTTTGCCTCCTCTGACGGCGCCATCTATCTCGGAGTGACTTCCGGGTATCGCAGCTCCGGCGCTGTGACTGGCCAGAGCCGTGATTACGTCACTTCCGCGAATGGGCCCTGGAGCCGCCACTAACGGCATGATCGCCGTTAAAAACGGCACTCTCAGTGCGCCTGCGCCCGATGTCTACCGCGCATGTGCCGTAGACATCGGTGTCGCTATTTCTGCAAATATCTTCTAAAACTTTTAGTTTTGGGAGATATTTCTTGCACCTACAGGTAAGCCTTAACATAGGCTTACCTGTACGTTAACCACTTCCGGACCGCCGCACGCCGATGTACGTCCAAACTTTGCCGGTGGATATCGTTGTTATGGCAGCAGCTAGCTGCCATAACTCTGGTATCCCCGTTTTCATGCGGCGGCCGCAGGGCCGTTTTTAAAAGGGGCAGCTGCCCTGGGCCCTGTCATTGTTGTGGGGCCCAAAGCAGCTGCCTCATACTTGCCAACTATCCTGGTTTAAATTCCCTCATCCCTTGAGGTTTTAGTCCCATGCTGTGTCCCAATATCTCAGTGTGAAGTGCTGCTACTAACACTGCCCAGCTCTGCCCTTTTTGTTGTGTACAGATGACTCACCTGCAGATCTTGTGTTTACATGTAAATTACCGGCATTCATATGTAAATAGTGGTGGCATTCATATGTAAATAGCGGCGGCCGGCGGCTTTGATATGTATACCATGCCCTCCCTGAGGTCGTATCCACAGGAATCTCTAGCAGCCAATCAACAAGCAGAAATCATGTGCTGTAACCTCTAGCAACTAATCAGTGAGCCATAATGTGTGCTGTAACCTCTAGCAACCAGTCAGTGAGCGGTAATGATACACTGTAACCTCTGGCAACCAATCGCTGCCTGATCTGATTCAGCAAACTGATTTTAAGTCTAGCTGCTATTTATTGTATGTCTCAGAGCAAGTGGAGAGCAAAACTGGGGGCCCCAAGAAAAGTTTTGCCCAGGGTCCAATCAATATTAAAGACGGCCCTGGGCGGCCGGCTTTCTGATAAAAGTGGTCCCTGTGGCGGGAGAGGGCCCCCCCTCCCGCCGCGATCTGGTGCCCTCCGCCGCTTACCGGAGCCGTCGGTAGCAGCGGATGCGATTGCGTCCGTCTCCCTTCAGGTGCCTGGAGAAGAGTGAGGCATGGCTGTGAGAGCCAAAATTTTTTTCCTTTCATTTCTACTTTAAATAGCCTCTGGAAAAAAAAATACACCCTGCAAGACAAAGGCATAATGAGCTAGAATGCACAGCATACTAGCTCATTATGAATTACCTACCTGAGATCGCCATGATTTGGTTCCAGTGATGAGCCATGATTTGGTTCCAGCGATGATCTATGATTTGGTTCCAGCGATGATCCATGAGTTGATTCCAGCGATGATCCATGAGTTGATTCCAGCGATGATCTATGATTTGGTTCCAGCGATGATCTATGATTTGGTTCCAGCGATGATCTATGATTTGGTTCCAGCGATGAGCCATGAGTTGATTCCAGCGATGATCCATGAGTTGATTCCAGCGATGATCCATGAGTTGATTCCAGCGATGATCCATGATTTGGTTCCAGCGATGATCTATGATTTGGTTCCAGCGATGAGCCATGAGTTGATTCCAGCGATGATCCATGAGTTGATTCCAGCGATGATCCATGATTTGGTTCCAGCGATGATCTATGATTTGGTTCCAGCGATGAGCCATGAGTTGGTTCCAGCGATGATCTATGATTTGGTTCCAGCGATGAGCCATGATTTGGTTCCAGCAATGAGTCCGGTCGAAATGTCCGCTCGTCTGTATGCTAGTCCGACGGACAAAAACCGAGGCTAGGGCAGCTATTGGCTACTGGCTATGAACTTCCTTGTCTTAGTCCGGTCGTACGTCATCACGTACGAATCCGTCGGACTTTGGTTGATCGTGTGTAGGCAAGTCCGTTCATTCGGAAAGTCCGTTGTAAAGTCGTTGAAAAGTCCGCCGGGCAAAGTCTGCCGTAAAGTCCGGTCGTGTGTACGCGGCATTAGTGTAATTTCTGTCAGCTGCTTCGTTCCTCTGCTATCAGCATGAATCACTTCTGACAAGTTTTCCTGACACCAAGAGATAAAAAGGTGATGAGGGAGCTCCAGCACATAGCCTGTGATTGACAGCCTCAGTTCTGTTCCTGTGTAAAGGGGGAGGGGCATGTCCCTTCCCTCCAATCAGCTCTCTGCTCTTTTCACTGAGATCTGCAGTGTGTAGTTACAGCTCCCCACCCTGTTTTTTGACACTCAGATAGGCTTTAGAAATTATGGACTTTGTATTGATATAGAGAAGAGAAGACTGCAGATAAACAGGTACAACTTATGTAGGAGGATTTGTTTCATTTTTGTGTATTACCTGAGCCCAGTCACTTCACTGGGTATATGTTATGCCCTGTATACACGACCGGACTTTCTGGCAGACTAGGTCCGCCGGTCTTCCCGACTGACTTTCGACAGAGTTACGGCGGACTTCTGAATGAACGGACTTGCCCACACACGGACTAAAGTCCGTTCATTTTGAACGTGACTCGGGTACGACGGGACTAGAAAAGGAAGTCAATCTCGACGCTTTTATCGGCGAGATTGACACCTTGTAAACCCCGTCGCAGAGCATGCCAGGCCCTTAGGTCTGGTATGGATTGTAAGGGGAACCCCCTATGCCGAAAAAATGGCGTGGAGGTCCCCCCCAAAATCCATACCAGACCCTTATCCGAGCATGCAGCCCGGCCGCTCAGGAATGGGGGTGGGGACGAGCGAGCGCCCCCCCCTCCTGAACCGTACCAGGCCGCATGCCCTCAACATGGGGGGGTGGGTGCTTTGGGGAAGGGGGGCACCCTGCGGCCCCCCCACCCCAAAGCACCTTGTCCCCATGTTGATGAGGACAAGGGCCTCTTCCCAACAACCCTGGCCGTTGGTTGTCGGGGTCTGCGAGCGGGGGACTTATCGGAATTTGGGAGCCCCCTTTAAGAAGGGGACCCCCAGATCCCGCCCCCCCACCCTGTGTGGATGAGTATGGGGAACATCGTACCCCTACCCATTCACCTGGGGAAAAAAGTGTCAATAAAAAAACACACTGCATAGGATATAAAAGTAATTTATTAGGCTGTTTCGGGGGTCTTCTTCCATCTTCTCCACTCTCCGGCCTCTTCTTCCAGTGTCCGGTTCTTATCCCGCTTTCCAGCCTCTTCTCCCGGTGTCTGGCCTCTTCTCCCGGTGTCCAGTTCTTCTCCCGGTGTCCGGTTCTTCTCCAGTTCGGTTCTTCTCCTGGGCTCCTCTGCTATCTTCTGCTCTTTTGCTAGCGGTGGCCCGGTCTTCTCCGTGATCTTGTTCCCTCTTCTCTTCTGCCGATGTTGACATGATGCTCTCTCCCGCTGTAATGCTGTGTGAGCAGTGCACAATGACTTATATAGGCATGGGGCGTTGTCACCGGGTGATGTCACCCAGTGACCCCGCCTCTTATGACGGCACATTTCCAGGGCATGCTGGGACTGTGACATTGCATGAATCTGTCCATGGCCACAGCTGCCACCCCCTATTCAGGCGCCTGGCCCCTTTTCGGGCGCCTAAATTACAGCGGCGGGGGTGTTTTTGAAGCACCTGATTAGAGCCATAGGCTCTAATAGGCCATGCTTGGCGCTCACAGTTCACCCGTGTGTGTTAGAACAGTGAATAAATATTCGCTTTCCTAACACTGAACCGCCTCTCCGCCAATCAGGTGCTCAGGTCTGTTACCTGTCACCTGTATAGCTGAAACGACAAGCGCTGTGAATGGATCAGGAGGAGAGAACGGGAAGGGACGCATGGAGGACACCGCTCGATGCCGTCACCCGCTACCCCACAGAGACAGGGCGAGCGGGCGGTGGGGGGGTCACAGTGGTGCCATTCGATGGCACAGTGACAGCATTCGATGGGCACAGTGGCAGCAATTGATGGGCACAGTGGCTGCATGTGATGGGCACAGTGGCTGCATTTAATCGCACAGTGGCAGCATTTGATGGGCACAGTGGCTGCATTTGATGGCACAGTGGCAGCATTTGATGGCACAGTGGCTGCATTTGATGGGCACAGTGGCAGCATTTGATGGGCACAGTGGCTGCATTTAATGGCACAGTGGCTGCGTTTGATGGCACAGTGGCTGCGTTTGATGGGCACAGAGGCAGCGTTTGATGGCACAGTGGCAGCATTTGATGGGCACACTGGCAGCGTTTGATGGGCACAGTGGCTGCGTTTGATGGGCACAGTGGCTGCGTTTGATGGACACAGTGGCTGCAATTGATGGGCACAGTGGTTGCGTTTGATGGGCACAGTGAAGCTAAATTTTGAGCACCAGCCACCACTGATCTGTGAGTGCCAAGCCAGGGACCCAGCAGTGAAGTGGGGGTGACGCTTGAGGAAGATACAGAGTGCTACAGTGAAAGAGCTCAGGGGATCCAGTGGCTAGTAGATCTGAAGTCTAGTAAAAGAGACTGGGAGCTCGTTGAGTGAAGACCCACAGTGAGTGAGTGTGGGGTAAAGAGAACTGTTCGTGTTGCAGATAGTTAAATACCTTTACCGTTAGTAACAGCTACAAGATTGTCGCCATGGGAGACAGCGTCCTACCTATACAGAAGTGGTGTCCGGCTGGAGGCCTTCACCTGTATAGCTGTCTACCTATAGAAGTCTCGGAGTCTGCCAATCATCATTGCATCTACCTAAGGGTGTCCTGGCCCTAACCCTCTCTCCCACAGTTCTGTTTAAGAGACAATAAATCTCTTTGCATTCAAAAAAGTGTCTGACGCCCACCATTTCATCTTGCATTACAGCCACCATGCCTTGTAACCCACTCTCCACAGAAGGATGTCAGCTGTCCCTATTTCTGGAGGTCACCGCGAGGCCTCAGGGGCCCTAGGACTTTGCTACACATAATATAATGTACAATGTAATAATACAATTGAACAGGCATCACTAAATGGCGGACCGCGGTCCAGGTCTGGACTGAGTCAATGTCCTATCTGGACTGCTGCGGTTCTGCTATTTAGGTGCCATTCTTCCCAGAGCCATCCCCTGTCGCCGCTGGGGAATGATAGAGACAGAATGATAGAGACAGAATATCAACCAAAAATCCAGAAAAAAAACACATGATACAAATGTTATAAATTGAGTTGTAGTTCAGTGAGTAAAATAAGTATTTGATTCCCTACCAAGCAACGATAATTCTGGCTCCCATAGACTGGCTATAGTATGTGCTCATGTGGTACACAGATTAGTCCTGTCAATTTAAGAAGGTGCTCCTAATGACAACTCCCTATGACAATGACTCAAAACATGCCGCCAAGGCAACAAAGGAGTGGCTCAAGAAGAAGCACATTAAGGTCATGGAGTGGCCTAGCCAGTTTCCAGACCTTAATCCCATTGAAAATTTATGGAGGGAGCTGAAACTTCAAGTTGCCAAGAGATAGCCAAGAAACCTTAAGGATTTAGAGAAGATCTGTAAAAAAGAGTGGACCAAAATCCCTCCTGAGATGTGTGCAAACCTGGTCACCAACTACAAGAAACGTCTTACCTCTGTGCTTGACAACAAGGGTTTCTCCACCAAGTACTAAGTCATGTTTTGCTTGGGGATCAAATACTTATTTTACTGCAACTCAATTGATAGCATTTTTTCTGGACTTTTGGTTGATATTCTGTCTCTATTATAATATATTATAATACACCTATGATAAAAAAATTATAGATCCTTCATTTCTAAAGCTATGACTAAGCACCCCATAGTGGTGTGAAACATGTCAGCTTTTCATTGATCCTGTGCCTCTGATGTCTTTGTATCAGAAGAATTTTTAAACCGTCTTCAATAAAGGTGTCAACAGAGTGCGGCTGTCCAGTCTTTTCTTCGATTCATTCCTACATGCAGAGCCAGCACCTGTTTCCATTAGCAGATGGGTTGCATTATGAGATGTCTGCCTAGAGCGGTGTTCCCTTGTTGGGGTATCCCAAGGTTCTGTCTTGGGACCAATTCTATTCAATTCATTCAGAAATGATAGAGAGGATGGGATAAATAGCTCAATTTCAGTTTCTGCGGACGATACAAAAATAAGCAGGGCAATAACTTCACATCAAGATTTAGAAATTTTGCAGAAAGACCTGAACAAAAGAATGGAGTGGGCAACTACATGGCAAATGAGGTTTAATGTGGAGAAATGTAAAATGCACTTGGGGGCAAAAAACATAAATGCAATCTACTCACTAGGGGGAGAACCTCTGGGGGAATCAAAGATAGAGAAGGATCGGGGGGGGGGGGGGAATCAAGGATGGAGAAGGATCGGGGGGGGGATCAAGGAATGAGAAGGATCGGGGGGGGGGGGGATCAAGGATGGAGAAGGATCTGGGGGTGAATCAAGGATGGAGAAGGATCTGGGGGGGGGGGATCAAGGATGGAGAAGGATCTGGGGGGAATCAAGAATGGAGAAGGATCTGGGGGGAATCAAGGATAGAGAAAGATCTGAGGGGAATCCAGGATTGAAAAGGATCTGGGGGGGGAATCAAGGATGGAGAAGGATCTGGGGGGAATCAAGGATGGAGAAGGATCTGGGGGGAATCAAGGATGGAGAAGGATCTGGGGGGAATCAAGGACAGATTAGGATCTGGGGAGGGGGGATCCAGGAAGGAGAAGGATCTGGGGGAAATCAAGGATGGAAAAAGGATCTGGGGTGGGGGATCAAGTATGGAGAAGGATCTGGGGGGGAATCAAGGATGGAGAAGGATCTGGGGGGGAATCAAGGATGGAGAAGGATCTGGGGGGAATCAAGGATGGAGAAGGATCTGGGGGGAATCAAGGATGGAGAAGGATCTGGGGGGAATCAAGGACGGAGAAGGATCTGGGGGGGAATCAAGAATGGAGAAGGATCTAGGGGGGAATCAAGGATGGAGAAAGATCTGGGGGGAATCAAGGATGGAGAAGGATCTGGGGGGAATCAAGGATAGAGAAGGATCTGGGGGGAATCAAGGATTGAGAAAAATCTGGTGGGAATCAACGATGGAAAAGGATCTGGGGGGAATCAAGGACGGAGAAGGATCTGGGGGGGAATCAAGGACGGAGAAGGATCTGGGGGGGAATCAAGGATGGAGAAGGATCTTGGGGGAATCAAGGATAGAGAAGGTTCTGGGGGAATCAAGGATGGAGAAGGATCTGGGGGGAATCAAGGACGCAGAAGGATCTGGAGGGAATCAAGGATGGAGAAGGATCTGGGGGGAATCAAGGATGGAAAAAGATCTGGGGGGGAATCAAGGACAGAGAAGGATCTGGGGGGATCAAGGATGGAGAAGGATCTGGGGGGGAATCAAGGATAGAGAAGGTTCTGGGGGGAATCAAGGATGGAGAAGGATCTGGGGGGAATCAAGGATGGAGAAGGATCTGGGGGGAATCAAGGATGGAGAAGGATCTGGGGGGAATCAAGGATGGAGAAGGATCTGGAGGGGGAATCAAGGATGGAGAAGGATCTGGGGGGGAATCAAGGATGGAGAAGGATCTGGGGGGAATCAAGGATGGAGAAGAATCTGGGGGGGAATCAAGGATGGAGAAGGATCTGGGGGGGAATCAAGGATGGAGAAGGATCTGGGGGTCCTAGTAGATGACAGATTGAGAAATAGCTGCAGCTACCAAAGCGGGCAGAATTTTAGCATGCATAAAAAGGGGATATACTCCAGAGATAAAACTATAATCCTGCCACTTTATAAAACTCTGGTTAGACCACATCTGGAGTTTTGCATCCAGTTCTGGTCACCAGTCCTCAGAAGAGATGTGGAGAGAGTCCAAAGAAGGGCAACTAAATCAATAAGGAGGACCTCAATTACGAGAATGACTACAAGTACTAAATTTTTTCTCACTGGAGATGAGATGCTTGAGAGAGGACATGATAGCGATTTGCAAATATCTCAATGGTGATCCCAGAACAGGAAGAAAAAACGATTCAGTCTCAGGGAGTGTAAGAAGACACGGAGCCACACAATGAGATTGGTGGAGAAGCGGTTTAACCTTAAACTACGTAGGGGGTTTTTTCACTGTGTGGGCAATAATGATGTGGAACTCTCTTCCATAATTGATGGTGTCAGCGGGGAGTATTGATATTTTTAAAAGACTCTTGGGGGGGGGGGGGGGCATCTTAAAAAACACAACATTCAGGGAACTGAGAAATAATTATCGACACTGACACACCTACAGAGGTTGAACTGGATGGGCTATTGGGGTTGGTTTACTAAAAGCAAATCCACTTTGCACTACAAGTGCACTTGGAAGTGCAGTTGCTGTAAATATGAGGGGAAGATCTGAAATGAGGGGAAGCTCTGCTGATTTTATCATCCAATCATGTAGAAGCAAAAATTCTGTTTTTTATTTTCCTTGCATGTCCCCCTCAGATCTACAGCATCTGCAATTCCAAGTGTACTTGTAGTGCAAAGTGGATTTGCTTTTAGTAAATCAACCCCATTGGGGCTGATTCACTAAAGGCAAAAAGACTGTGCACTTTTCAAAGTGCAGTTGCACACGGCAAGAGCAGTTGCTCCAGAATTTAGTAAATGAGCAGAAGCTTTGCTGACTTCCATCATCCAATCATGTGCAAGGAAAAAATGCTGTTTTTTTTATTTTCCTTGCACGTGATTGGGTACTCTTTGCAAAGTGAAGCCTTACCTCATTTACTAAGCTCTGGAGCATCTACACTTGCAGAGGGCAACTGCACTTTCCAAAGTGCACAGTCTATTTGCCTTTAGTAAATCAACCCCATTGTCTTTATTCAACCTTACCCACAGCTCCCAACTGTCCCTGATTTCGAGGGACTGTCCCTGATTTGGAGCAATGTCCCTCTGTCCCTCTTCCCCCTCATTTGTCCCTCATTTTGGTCTGATCTATATAGTTGTATATAAAATGCGCTTTTTATCTTTCAAAAAGTGTTTCCCAGTACTAAACCTTTCATCCTAATTTTAAATTGCTGCATTTGTACATTTTAAAAGCCAATATAAAGGAATAGTAGAGGTAAAAAAAAAGTCCTTGTGGATTTAATTAACCTTTTCTTTTTTTGTGGTTAATTCTCCTTTAAGGGGGTGTGGCAGGGGGCGTGTCCTATGCCTACATACATTTGTTAGTAGGTGTCCCTCATTCCCATCTCAAAATGTTGGGAGGTATGCCTACCTACTATGTAACTATATTATAATACAATGTAAAAACGTATTGGGGTTGATTTACTAAAGGCAAATAGAATGTGCACTTTGCAGTTGCCCTCTTCAAGTGCAGTTGCTCCAGAACTTAGTAAATGAGCAGAAGCACTGCTGACTTCCATCATCCAATCATGTGCAAGCAGAAATGCAGTTTTTTTTTTTTTTTTTTAATTTTCCTTGCACCTGATTGGGTATTCTCTGTAAAGTAAAGCCTTACCTCATTTACTAAGCTCTGGAGCAACTTTGCGAAGTGCACAGTCTATTTGCCTTTAGTAAAACAACCCCACAATGTTTTAATGCAATCTAATAATATAATGCAATGTAATAATATAATGCAATGTAATAACATAATGCAATCTAATAATATAATGCAATGTAATAATATAATGCAATGTAATAATATAATGCAATGTAATAACATAATGCAATGTAATAACATAATGCAATCTAATAATATAATGCAATGTAATAACATAATGCAATGTAATAACATAATGCAATCTAATAATATAATGCAATGTAATAACATAATGCAATCTAATAATATAATGCAATGTAATAATATAATGCAATGTAATAATATAATGCAATCTAATAATATAATGCATAATATATTACAATGCAATAATATAAAATATAATACAATGTAATAGTGGTTTATTAATTATTTTTTTTGGACACATAGAGGAATCGGTTACTGGTCCCGGTCGTATAATTATATGACGGAATCCTATCAGATCTTGACGTCGATTGAATGACATCCATCCGCGGTCTATGGGAAGGAGGCAGGTGTCCCGTACCTGTCACAGCACCAGATGGTAGACTGCTGAATACACACCACGTGTGTCCCGGGACTGTCATGGCTTACGACAACACACAGCTGATAGACATATACGGTATATAGCTGACAACCCGATTTACACAATCTTCTGTCTCGGCCAATCACAGGCTATGAGGAAGTAGTGTGTGCGGTTGATCTGGCGGTCTCGGATCCTCGGAGATGGCAGAGTTAAGTGGGAGGGTTGGGTTGGTAAAAGAACTGCCTTCGGGGCACCGGAGGCACTGCCAGGGCTGGGATTCCGCTCACAAAGGAGGAACTTGTCCCGGGATTAGAATGCATTGCTAGTTTGGATGAAAGGGGATCCGGCCGGTGTTAACTGGATTAAATCGGAGTATGGAGGACTAAATATGACTTGCAAATAAGAGTCTGGAGTCATCTCAGCTCAAGATTTCGTTCTGTGTTTGTAAAATAAGACGAGAAATGGATTCGGATATTCTGTCCCACCGGGGATGGAGGGAAAGACGCGTTAAACCCCAAAATAAGAATGTAATCTATTGCAGTTTACCAACCCACAGTAGTAATAAGCCATCCTATTAGATTGTAAGCTCTTCTGAGCAGGGCCCTCTTAATCATCTTGTATTTTATTGTATTATAACTGTATTGTCTCCCTTTATATTGTAAAGCGCTGTGTAAACTGTTGGCGCTATATAAATCCTGTATTATAATAATAATAAGCCCTCAGCTTATTTTTTTTAGCTTAACACACTGAGCACAATAAAATAAACCTTCCCCAGTAAACCTAGCAGTGACAGCTAACAGCTAATGTTCTCTCAGTGCTGCTTCCCTGAACTTCCGGTCTTCACGGGAACGAGTTAACAGTGAACAGTGCAGTCCGGAGTCAGTTCTTTTAGCTTGGAGAAGCGAGTTTAGCAGGAGAGTGCCTTGTCATCCTATGCTATGGGCAGGGCTTTTTTTTCAGCAGGAACGCGGGGGGAACGTGGTTCCGGCACCTCCACCACTTTAATATATGGAATGGCAAGGAGTGCTGGGTTGTGCTACAGTGTCTATTGATGCTGGCTGATGATGGATCTATTGTTGCTGGAGGGGATCTATTTCTGCAGAAGGGTTGATTGCTGCTGGGGAGGTCTATTGTTGCTGGTGGGGGGATCTATTGTTGCTGGGGTGGGTCTTATGTTGCTGGGGGGGGGGGGGTCAGTTGTCACTGGGAGGGATCTACTGTTGAGGGAGCAGTCAATTATAGCTGGCTGCTAGAGGGCTCTATTGTTGCTGGGTGGTATTTTGTTGTAGGTATTGCTGGTGGGTCTATTGTTGTTGGCTGTGGGGGGTCTATTTTACTACTTTTCTTGTTATCAATAACAAATTCCATGCAAATTACTTAGCACCACATATGTTACTTTGTTCTGTATTCTCTAAAAGGGGCAGTGCTGGGAGCTGGGTAGGGGGTGGAACCAAGGACTGATGTTCAGAGGTAGGTAGGGGGCAAAGACAATGGGTAACTCCCAAAAGGGGGAGTTCCTGCACCTATTCTCTGGGGAAAAAAAGCCCTGGCTATGGGGCTGTGTGTTTGTATTGATGCGCACAGTGTAAGTAGACACAACTCCAGTCCCTACATACAAGGGGGGGGGGCTCCACAGGACGTTGCAAGAGAAAAGAGCCACCCTGAAACGGGAAACCTGGGGCAGCAGCCATGTCACCAGCTTAACCTGGAACATAGACGAGGATTAAATGATAAAGAAGCTGCATACTCAGTAAGGGATTATATCTGCCAATCCTTAAAATGGAAGTAGACGCCCAGAAATACCTCCTAATTCCAGCAATGAGGCCGTTTAATCTCTTGCTTGCCACTGTTATCTTCTCCCTGGCTACCTCCAGGTCCCGGGTTTTTGGCCTCCTGATTGGCCAGTTGGGGAGTTACTTCATTCTGTCCATTAGAGGAGTCCATCATTTCGACCAATCCAGAGTGTGCCGACAATCCAAGCTGAGCTTCGCATTTCCAGTAATAGAAGCCTGAGAGTTTGTTAGGGTGTCTCCACTCTCAGTGGGGGAACCACAGAGACATCTTTGGACAGCGGCACTGTCATCCAGTGTTAGAATTACTGGCAGATTTAAAAGGACTTCACTAACAAATTGAAGCCAAACTCCAGCATACACTTTTTAACGGGTTTTCTTATCCTGGGTGGGCGTCATGTGACTTCCTCCAGTAGTGCGCAGCAATGCAATCTGTCACCCTCTGTTGTACCGGGCCAGTCTCAGTATCATATGATCCCTGTGACCAATCACAGCGATCACACAATGGCTTTCATTCACAGCCATTTACTGTGTAGTATTGTGATGATTGGTCACAGTGATCACATGGTACAGGGGCCAATCACAGTGGACCTGTACAATGTGATAGCTGTAGCCAATCACAGCTATCACAATAGTACACAATGGCACAGGAGTGGATGCCTTTTGCAAAAATGATTGCTTATAATAGTGATCAGATCATCGCTGTAATAAGCAATCATAGTGGGAACAAAAAATCCTGATCACCTCCCCAGAGCAGTACAGTGTCACTATGGTGAAACTCTACTATTCTGGTCACAGTATGTTAGAAAAACGGGAAACATAGTTAAAAAAAAAGAAAAAAAAAGTTTAAAAAATTGC
The DNA here is from genome assembly GCA_037952925.1 of Lithobates clamitans. Lineage (NCBI taxonomy): Eukaryota > Metazoa > Chordata > Amphibia > Anura > Ranidae > Lithobates > Lithobates clamitans. The sequence continues at coordinate 100,831 of JBBGZY010000333.1, read as the reverse complement.
CTTTTTTAATTTTTTTACATTCTGTCACCAGTCAGTGACCCTGATCACCACCACCCCAGTCATATTATGATGCTATACTGCTCTGGTAACTGTATGTAAAAAAAAAAAAAAAAAAAAACTAAATAAATACTTTTTTTTTTCATTTAATTTCTTAATTTTTCAAATAAATGGGACAAAAAATACAACTTCAAAAAACTTGGCATGCCTCATACTAAATACCTTAGATTGTCTACTTTCCAAAAAGAGGTTATTTGGGGGATATCAGTACTGTTCTGGTATTTTAGGGCTTCAAAAAATGATATAGGCCGTCAGTACATCAAGCAATTTATATATATAGATATATATATATATATATATATATATATATATATATATATATATATAGAGAGAGAGAGAGAGAGAGAGAGAGGGAGAGAGAGACTGAGAGATATATATATGTATAGATATATATATATATATCTATATATATATATATATATCTATATATATATATATATATATATATATATATATATATATATATATATATATCTATGTATATCTATATCTATATATATATATATATATACCACAGTTTGTAGACTCTATAACTTTTCTACCAACGAAACAATATACATTGATTTGGGATATCTTACCAAAGAAATGTAGCACAATACATTTGGCCTAAATTTATGAAGAAAGATTTTTTATTTGCAAAATTTTATAACAGAAACGAAGAAACATGTGTTTTTATTTATTTTTTTATTTTCTGTTTATTTTCTGTATTTTTGTATAACAAACAAATAAAAAAAAAACAGTGGGGATTAAATACCATTAAAAGAAGTCTCTATCTGTCTCAAAAAAATGCTAAAAATGTAGATCCGGGGTGGGACTGGCCTTAGGTTATATCATTCTGCGGCGGTCCTGTCCTGTATGGTTTCCCAGACCTGTTCTCAAAGCATCTATTCAGGTTGAACAAGACATGTCACCTGTCCACCTCAGAGCATTGCCCTGGGGATATCGGGGGATTTGCTGCTTGACCAGACACTTTCTTCTCTTACCGATGCATTGCTTCATCTTTGGTACAAATAGTGGTGCTCTTTCTCGTTGACATTGGAACCATCCCCTTACCCCTCTCTTCGACAACCTTTGCTCTGTAACAGTTTACGTAGTCCCACTTTTGGAACCTATCACAGGGAGGATTGCCCTTAGCTAGGGACTTTGTTAATGCTTCCTCCCGTCTTTTTATACCTTCAGCTTTAATCAGTTTAGGTTCTATAGATTGGCTTACGAATTTTCAACTTTCATCTCTTTGTAAATCCCTCTTTTCTATGAAAAGTGTACATAGACCCCTTACGTCATTTGAGGAACTATGCTCCTGTCCTGAACCGTTACTCCACACATTATCTACAGCAGTGGTCTCCAAATCGTGACCTCGGGGGGCCAGATGCTGCCTTTTGCTTGCTTCCATGTAGCCTTTGGGCACTAGTTCATCCAGTGATACCAACAGGGAATAATTTCCCCCACTGACATCAACGATGGGACACAATTCCTCATAGTGACACCAACAATTGGGCCCACTAACACCAGTGAAAGGGCACAATTCCTTCCAATGACCTAATGACCCAATGTTACCAACAAATGGGCCCAATGACACCAATGATGGGGCACAATTCCTCCCACTGACGTCAACGATTGGGCACAATTCCTCCCACTGGCAACAACAATTGGGCCAACTAACACTAGTGAAGGGGCACAATTCCTTCCAATGACGCCAACAATGGGGCACAATTCCTCCCAATCACCTAATGACCCAATGACACCAATGATGGGGCACAGTTCCTCCCACTGACATCAACGATGGGGCACAATTCCTCCCAGTAATACCAATGATGGGACACAATTCACTAATGACACCAACAGTTGGGCCCACTGACACCAACAATGGGACACAATTCCTCCCAATGGCACCAACTTTTTTGCCCAATGACACCAATGATGGGGCATGAATCCTCCCAATGACACCAAGAATGGGGCACAATTTCTCCTACCAAAGATGAGGCATTGTTTTTTTTCCACTGATGTTGGGACCTTTTCTACTCCAACTTCCTCTCACTAAAACATCTGGGATCTATCTACCTTTACTAGACTATGGTCCAGGGTTCTGGGATGGGAGAGTTCTTTCCAAGAAAGGCAGAGGGCTTTCCAATACATGTATCAATCGTCTATTTCCTGTTATGCACAGGAAAAAAGATATAAACTAATCTCAAGGTGGTATAGGGACCCAGTTTTGGTCCACCGAATGTTCCCTCAATCCTCAGACTGGATGAACGTGGAAAGAGGAACATATCTACACATCTGGTGGGAGCGTGGTGGGATATTCTCTTTTTGGCAGTCAAGTTTCTCTCTATATACGGTATAAATATATATATATATAAAATGGGATTTATGACGAGTCTCTTGCCCCATCGCCAGGCTCTTACAAATCACAAAAAAACAAGTCTGTTACATTTCATTTTATCCGCTGCCCACCAATGAATTGCCTCCTTATGGAGAAACCTCTTCCCCCCTCCCACCATTACCCAATTGGTGCACATAGTCAATGATATTATGGAGATTGATAGTATCACAAGAAACTAACACATGGGATAAATTTCAAACTCTTTGGTCTATCTGGGAGCATTGTTCTGTTTATGGTGCTCTGAAAGCCCTAGTGTCCTTAGATATTGTTTCAACCAATTCCAAACCTCTTAACTCTCTGCAGTTATGGGAGGCCCACTCATTGTGTATTGTATGACTCATGGTAAGTGTGCGTCTGGAATCTGGGTGAGGGTTTACTGCAGGTCAGCCTGGATGACTCACAGAGGCAGGTCTCTGGTGCCTCCCCCTGCTTCGGAATGTGGAGAAATTTCTAGAAACTAGGGGGCGGAGGCCAGGAGGATTGATCTGCATACTTAGGGGAGTTTGGCAGTGGGCCTGGCAGGGTGGCTGAGCCAGCCCTTAAATATGGATGAGTCAAGCCAGCACGGGAGACGGGTGAAAGATGGAAGGTTGAGGAGGCTGCCGGTGACTTTGGAGGGGAGCCCCCAGTCTGTGGAGATGCTGGAGCTTGGGTTGGCTTGGGAGGATCCTGACAGCAGTGCAGTTTGAAAGGAATCTTACCTGAGGAGCTAAAGGGAGCAAGGAGGACAGTGTGAGTAGGTCAGCCCACCTAGGGATTCACAAGGGGAGAGACTAACACATGTAACAAGCCTTTCTGGAGGACAGCTTTGTGCTTAACCCTTCCTGTCCCTTGCCCTGGGAGATCTTCAGAGCAGCCGGGAGAGCTGGTGCAGAGGCAGCCAGGTGGGCTGGTAGTCCTGCAGGCAGTGGAACTGGGATCAGTGTCTACAGAAGAGTTGGAGATACTCCTGGATGTTGCTTACTACACAGAGTGCTACTTTCTAAGTTACTGAAAGTTCCCTAGTCCTCAAGGGGCTTTTGCATTTCATTTTAAAAGACTATCAGTGTCCAGGAAGGAGGACAGTTCAAGTTCTTGTACATAGAGAGGAAGTTGTCACTGGTAATTTGTTTCAGTCAAGCTAGACATCCCATAACTCTTATTCCCAATCCAAGTTATTACCCCTAATTAAAAAAAAACAAAAAGAAAGCTCAAAGACTGTTCCTTGTGTCCGGAGAAAGTGTGGAAAATGCTTGTTGCCCGGCTATGCAGCTTTGGGGAACCCAGTCATCTGCAACCCCTGTGATAGTGGTGCTACATCCGCATTACCCAGAGCTCTTCTGCACCCGCCCTCCCAATTTTTTTTCTTTTCTTTCCTTTTTTCCCTCTGCTGTTTCCCCTCTCTAGTTCTGATTACAAATTGCTCTGTCAAAATGGATTGCATTGTTTTGTTATTCATTGAAAGCAGCCAAGGTTGTGTGGAAAACGTCCTTGAATTATAAATAAAAATATTTTGTGACCTTTTCATATTCCTGTTCATTCTATGATATTTTTGATCACTGCTTTTTGTCTTGTAATATGTTTCATTTGTGCTTTAAAACTTTAAAAGAACTTTAAAAATGATACAAATGTAATTTGGGTACAGTGTTGGATGACTGAGTAATCGCCATTCAAAGTGTGACAGCGCTGGCAGCTGAACATCAGCCTGGGCAGGAAGAGGGTGAAAGTGTCCGGTATTCAGGTAGTTAAGCAGTTACAGTAATGCCGCGTACACACGATTGGAAATTCCGCCAGCAAAACCCTGATGAGAGCTTTTTGTCTGAAAATGCGACCGTGTGTACGCTCCATCAGTCTTTTGCTGGCGGAATTCCAGCCAGAAAAAGATTGAGAGCAGGTTCTCTATTTTTCGGTCGGGGAAGAGTTCCTATCCGAAAATGCGATCGTCTGTACAAATTCCGATGCGCAAAATTCCTACGCATGCTTGGAAACAATTCGCCGCATGCTCGGAAGCATTGAACTTCATTTTCTCGGGTCGTCGTAGTGTTGTACGTCACCGCGTTCTTGGCGTTTGAAAGTTCAGAGAACTTTTGTGTGACCGTGTGTGCAAGCCAAGCTTGAGCGGAATTCCATCAGAAAAACCATCCAAGGTTTTTCCGACGGAAAATCCGCTCGTGTGTACCCGGCATAACAGTTTTTCTATTTTTAGGGATAAAGGTTTTATATAAATGGATAAAAGCTGGCCATTTTGTAAGCACCCCTGTCAGTGGTAAATGTTTTGTCTCAGCCCTCTAACTGCCACTTTTGGACAGCTTGGTCTGTTAAAGGAAGTTAACCACATCCCACCCGGGATATAGCAAAATGACAGCTGGTCAGTGGTTTACTTGTTGTGACTGGGCGTCATATGACGTTGTCACAACATTCCGCTCGTGCGTGCCCCTAGGGGGGGCACATGCAGCGATCGGTGGTGCGGTCTGTCACTCGCACACACTCCATCTCTGATCATGATAAAGAGCCTCTGACGTAAGCTCTTTACCATGTGATCAGCTGAGTCCAATCACAGCTGATCACAGTGTAAATTGGAAGTGCCGGTTAACGGTATTCTTCTATTCACGCTGACAGCGCGTGAGTAGAGGAGAGCCAATGAGCAACTCTCCTGACAGAGGGGTCTGCGCTGATAATCAGGGCATAGATTATCAGTGCAGTCCCATCAGCGATGCCTGCCAGTGCCTACCTGTGATGCCTACCTGTGCCCACCAGTGATGCCAATCAGTGCCCATTGGTGCTGCCTTTCAGTGCCCATCAGCCATCAGTAATGCCTGTCAGTGCTACCTATCAGTGCCGCTTATCAGTGCCACATATTAGAGCCGCCTATCAGTGCCCATCAGTGCTGCATATTAGTGCCTCCCTATCAGTGCCGCCTCATCAGTGCCCATCAGTACAGCATGTTAGTGCCTATCAGTGCAGCCCCACCAGCGCACATCAGTGAAGGAGAAAAAAATCTTTTATTTTTTTCTTATTTGTTTAGCAAAAAATAAAAAACCCCAGTGGTGATTAAATACCAGCAAAAGAAATCTCTATCTGTCTCAAAAAAATGCTAAAAATTTTGTTTGGGTACAGCATTGCATGACCGCGCAATTGTCGTTCAAAGTACGACAGCGCTGAAAGCTGAAAACTGGCCTGGGCAGGTAGGGGGTGAAAGTGCCCGGTATTGAAGTGGTTAAAGAAGTACAGCAAAAGCTTGTTTTTGGCTGTACTTCTTCTGTGGATCACAGGAGTGCAGTTTGTTATGCACTCCTGTGACCCGTTTTCAGCTGATGTTATGAAGCCAGTCCAGGCTGGGGCAAGATCGCGACCATATGGTCAGGATCCACCCACAACTCTGGACGCCACGTGGCTCAGCCTCTCAGCGAGCCGCCCCCCTCTACAGCCGAGAGCCAGGGAGGGGGGCACAACAGAGAGCCAGTCACCGACAGTCACTAGCTCTCTGCTTATCGAGCTCTGAGAACTGAGCGATTAGCAGTGTTTGATTGCTCGGTTCTCAGTCTAAAAGCTGCTGGGGGGACAGATCATCCACCTAGGTAAATATGATTTAAAAAAAAAGAACAAGACCTGAACTTGTTTTTTTTTTTTTAAAACAACAGACTTACTGTCTGGATCACTGGGTGATCATAAAGAATAAAAATCCTAAAAAATAGTATTGCAGCCACCACATTTAAGAAATGGTAAACTGCAATATATTATATTTTTGTTTTGGGTTTTATACAGATTCTCAGGGCTTCTCCGCACCACACAGTGTGCAATGTGTTGTTATTCTGCATTGTGGGGATAGATTTTTTTTCCCTTCTATGTAATACTCTGCACTGCAGTGCATTGCTTTGTCTGGAGTGGGATACACACTGTAAGAAAATCGTGCGAACGCGCGGACGGTTTTCCTCATTGTTTCACAGCAAGTCGGAACTGAGGATAGAAATAATGTATTGTATTGTATGTAATACATGTTATGTACATATATGTAATTCTCGTACGACGAAGGCTCTTTTTGTGTTATTTGTTATTTCTGATTATGCGCAGTCTTTTGTATCTGATATTTCTTGCACGAAAATCATACAAAAACTGTACACATTAACCACTTCAGCCCCGGAAGATTTTACCCCCCTTCCTGACCAGAACACTTTTTGTGATTCGGCTCTGCGTCGCTTTAACTGACAATTGCGCGGTCGTGCGACGTTGCACCCAAACAAAATTGACGACCTTTTTTTCCCACAAATAGAGCTTTCTTTTGGTGGTATTTGATCACCCCTGCGGTTTTTATTTTTTGCGCTATAAACAAAAAAATAGCGACAATTTTGAAAATAACGCAATATTTTTTACTTTTTGCTATAATAAATATCCCCCAAAAATATATATAAAAAACACATTTTTTCCTCAGTTTAGGCCGATATGTATTCTTCTACATATTTCTGGTAAAAAAAAAAATCGCAATAAGCGTGTATTGATTGGTTTGCGCAAAAGTTATAGCGTCTACAAAATAGGGGATAGTTTTATGGCATTTTTATTATTAATTTTTTTGTTTGTTTATTAGTAATGGGAGTGATCTGCAATTTTTATCTTGACTGCAACATTATGGCGGACACATGGGACACTTTTGACACTATTTTGGGACCATTGTCATTTATACAGCGATCAGTGCTATAAAAATGCACTGATTACTGTGTAAATGGCACTGGCAGGGAAGGGGTTAAACACTAGGGGGCGATCAAGGGGTTAAGTGTGTCTTAGGGAGTGATTCTAACTGTGGGGGGGGGTGGGCTACCACTGACATGACCGCGATCACTGCTCCCGATGACAGGGAGTAGTGATCTCTGTCATGTCACTAGGCAGAACGGGGGAATGCCTTGTTTACATAGGCACTTCCCCGTTCTGCGGCTCCGTGACACGATCGCCGGGAGACCGGCGGACATCGAGCCCGTGGGCACAGTCATGCTGTACGCGGCGGGCACGTGCGCCAATTAAAGGGAACGTACAGGTACGCCCATTTGCCCTCCGCTGCCATTGTGCCGACGTATATCGGCGTGCGGCGGTGGGCAAGTGGTTAAACGAAAATCCTTGGTTCTGTTCACTTACGAGAAAAAGTTTGGAGTTTGACCCTTCGGAAATTTTTGTTTGCAAAGTCGGAATCGGATGTTAAAAGTTGTGTACACACTATAGGAAAGTCGAACGGTCCTCTTGTCTGGTGAAACCGTTGTCACCAGGACAAGAAATGAGCCCTAACAGAGCCCCGGATAGCAGCCAAAACCCTCCAGAGGTTCTAACCTTTCACCATTCTCCAATCTAAAACGGAAAAACTGAATGCTTCAGTTTGGGAGATTTTGCTTCACTTCCTGTCCTGGGAGCCCCTAGACATTGAAGGGAAATCTCTTCACCGCGGACACAGACAGCACAAATATTTTTCTAATGGAATAGGAAGAGGTTGCTGTCCACTCCACTGACATTGGTGTCCTTGGTGTTGGAGCGATCTCAACTCTCTTCCTGTTCCAGGGACAGGAACAAGGATAGCTATAAAAATATGACAGTGTGCCTAATTCCTTCCCCCACTCTATCCAAAGAAGTGTTGGAGCTGGGGCTCCATTATGACTGATTCATATACATGGTTTAGTCCTGTAATTGGTGCTTCATTCCAAGAGAACTCGTCCATCCATCTTTTACTTGTCTACACATCACTGACCAGTTCTGGAGGTCATAAGGTCAGGAATGACAGCTGCCCATCCTCCCCCACCCAGGACTCACAGACAGAGCAGTGATGGCCTCCCACCCCCTCCAGAACTGACAGACAAGGAACGGTGGCCACCCACCCCCCTCTAGGACTAACAGGGTGTTGAATGCTCTGCCTGCTCTGGTTGAAGGCCCAACCAGAGCACGGGTGGGAGTAGGACCTCCAATGAGACCCAATATTTGACATGGAATAGCTGATAAGGGGTCTTTTAATTCTTAGCCCAATGCTGGCAATTCATGCAGGGAATCGAGACTACAAAGCACATCATAGGTTCAGATTTGGCAGATAAACAATGGAGAATATCAGAACAGGAGTGCTTGTCAGTAGGTACCTTCTAATGTCCTCCAAACAAGGCCTGGAACCTCCTCTGCACCCAAGAGGGCACAGCCTTATCATGCTCTACATAAAACCCAAGGAGGAACCAGGGCTATAACTATTTATGATGGAATTTCATAGAAAAACCATTAAGGGACTCTTCTACATCTCAAGACCCTATGGGGTTGATTTGCTAAAGACAAATCGACTGTGCCCTTTGCAAAGTGCAGTTGCACTCTGCAAGAGCAATTGCTCCAGAGCTTAGTAAATGAGGTAAACCTTAACTTTGCAAAGAATACCCAATCACGTGCAAGGAAAATTAAAAAACAGCATTTTTGCTTGCACATGATTGGACGATGGAAGTCAGCAGTGCTTCTGCTCATTTACTAAACTCTGGAGCAACTGCACTTTGCAAAGTGCACAGTCGATTTGTCTTTAGTAAATCAACCCCTATGTCTGACTCTTCTCTATCTCAGGACCCCTTGTCTCACTCTTCTCCATCTCAGAACCCCTTCTCTCCCTCTGATGCATCTCAGGACCACATGTCTCACTCTTCTACATCTCAGGGCCCCGTGTCTCACTCTTCTCAATCTCGGGATTCAATGTCTCACTCTTCTCCACCTCAGGGCCCCATGCTTCACTCTTCTCCATCTCATGGCCCCTTGTCTCACTTTTCAGCATCTCAGGGCCCCATGTCTCGCTATTCTCCATCTCAGGGTCCATGTTTCACTCTTCTCCACCTCAGGGCCCCATGTTTCACTCTTCTCCATCTAAGGGCCCTTGTCTCAGTCTTCTTCATCTCAAAAACAATTTTTCTAGTACTGATGGCCTGGAACTTCCTTTGCACCCAAAAGGGCCCAGCCTTATCATGCTCTACAAAAAAACTAAGAAGTAACCAGGGATATAACTATTTATGGTGGGGCTTCATAAAAAAAGCATTAAGGGACTCTTCTCCATGTCAAGGCCTCATGTCTGACTCTTTTCCATCTCAGGACCCCTTGTCTAACTCTGCTCCATTTCAGAGCCCCATGTCTCAATCATCTCCATTTCAGGGCCCCATGTTTCACTCTTCTCCATCTCACGGCCCTTCGTCTAACTCTTCTCCATCTTAGGGACCAATGTCTCACTTTTCTTCATCTCAGGGCCCTATGTTTCACTCTTCTCCATCTCAGAGCCCCTTGTCTCATTCTTCTCCATCTCAAAAACAATTTCTCTAGTAGTAATGGCCTGGAATTTCCTCTGCACCCAAGAGGGCTCAACCTTATCATGCTCTACATAAAATCCAAGGAGGAACCAGGGCTTTAACTATTTTAAGATTGGGCTTCATAGAAAAACTATTAATGGACCCTTATCCATCTCAAGGTCTCATGCCTCACCCTTCTACATTTTGGGGGCCCTTGTCTCACTCTTCTCCATCTCAGGGCCCCATGTCTTACTCTTATCCATTTCAAGGCCCCATGTCTCACTTTTCTCCATCTCCGGGCCCCATGTCTCACTCTTCTCCATCTCAAAGCCTCATATCTCATTCTTCCCCATCTCAGGGCCTCATATTTCACTCTTCTCCATCTCAGGGCCTTATGTCTCACTCTTCTCAATCTCAGGGCCTCATGTCTCACTCTTCTCAATCTTAGTACCCCTTGTCTTCCTTTACCTTTAGTGATGTTATCTTTGCCTGAACAATCAAAGCTGTCGAAGATTGGAACCCGGAGGAAGACCAGCTGAAGATGTCAATGACAGGCAGGGAGCTCCTGGACTTGGCATTACTGGAGTGAGGGTAAGTATAGTTCCACTTTAAGCTCACCACACTTGTTACTATCTGATTTTACAATGTTCTTTAGAACTACTAACAACTACAGTGCCTTGAAAAAGTTTTCATACCCCTTTAAATTTTCCACATTTTGTCATGTTACAACCAAAAATTTAAATGTAGTGGGATTGTATGTGATAGTCCAACACAAAGTGGCACATAATTGTGAAGTGGAAGGAAAACGATAAATGTTTTTCACATTTTTTTACAAAATAAATATGTAAAAAGTGTGGCGTGCATTTGTATTCAGCCCCCCTGAGTCAATACTTTGTAGAACCACCTTTTGCTGCAATTACAGCTGCAAGTCTTTTTGGGGAATTTTTGCCCATTCTTCTTTGCAAAATGGCTCAAGCTCTGTCAGATTGGATGGAGAGCGTCTGTGAACAGCAATTTTCAAGTCTTGCCATAGATTCTCAATTGGATTTAGGTTTGGACTTCGACTGGGCCTTTCTAACACATGAATATGCTTTGATCTAAACCATTCCATTGTAGCTCTGGCTGTATGTTTAGGGTCGTTGTCCTGCTGGAAGGTGAACCTCCACCCCAGTCTCAAGTCTTTTGCAGACTCTAACAGGTTTTCTTCTAAGATTGCCCTGTATTTGACTCCACCCTTCTTCCCATCAACTCTGACCAGCTTCCCTCTCCCTGCTGAAGAAAAGCTTCCCCACAACATGATGCTGCCACCACCATGTTTCACGGTGTGGATGGTGTGTTCAGGGTAATGTGCAGTGTTAGTTTTCTGCCACACATAGCGTTTTGCTTTTAGGCCAAAAAATTACATTTTGGTCTCATCTGACCAGAGCACCTTCTTCCACATGTTTGCTGTGTCCCCCACATGATTTCTCGCAAACTGCAAATGGGACTTCTTATGGCTTTCTTTCAACACTGGCTTGCTTCTTGCCACTCTTCTATAAAGGCCAGATTTGTGGAGTGCACGACTAATAGTTGTCCTGTGGACAGATTCTCCCACCTGAGCTGTGGATCTCTGCAGCTCCTCCAGAGTTACCATGGGCCTCTTGGCTGCTTCTTCGATTAATGCTTTTCTTGCCCGGCCTCTCAGTTTAGGTGGACGACCATGTCTCGGTAGGTTTGCAGTTGTGCCTTATGCCTCGTACACACGATCACCAACAAAACCGTGGAAATTTTGTCCGAAGGGTGTTTGCTCAAACTTGTCTTACATACACACGGTCACACAAATGGTGGCAGACAATTACGAACGTAGTGACGCACTACGTGGTTTTTCAGCTCTTTAGTGCCACCCTTTGGGCTCTTTCTGCTAATTTCGTGTTTGTAGAAGTTTGGTGAGTGTTGATTCACGCTTTTCTTTTTGCGTTTTTCATTTAGCGCTTTTCATTTCGTGCTTTTCAGTTCATTTCTGAACGGCCGTTCGTCAACCAGACATGTTGCGGAATCGGAGGAGATAACGTGTTATTTCTTATTGGCCTTGGAGTTATTGCTTTGACATTAATTTTTTTGGTTGAATAATGATTTGATTTGGTATATTTTCTATATTTTTGGATGCATAGAATGCACTTTTTGGTTAAGTTCTATTGGCAGATAGCATGTCTAATTGCACAATAAAAAAAATTGTGTAGAATAATATTTGGCTATGTGTTTTACTTCAAATGACAGTTTGGGAGTAGGCAGTTGCATTTTAAAAAATACAATGTAAAATTGACAAGGGACACCAACATAGTTGTATCTTTGATCTTATAAACTACGGGATAATGGTGTTGTAGTAACTTGCACAAATAATAAAAAAAACATAATAATATTATTCTTGATATCACTAGAAAAAAAAAGCCTTTGAAAATTTGTCTGCAATAATTCCATCAGTATCACCAGCAAAGCAGCTTCATTATTATCCTATTAAAGAAGAAGAGAATTGTGCGCTGAATTTGGAGATTTCATAATTTGCCACGTCACGAATGTTAATTCTCCATTACGAACGCTAGTTTACAAGACCGACCGCTTCTGCTTCCGAGCATGCGTGTTTGTACTTTGGACTTTTCTCCGACGGACTTGTGTACACACGATCAGAAAATCCGACAACACAAATTTGTTGGCGGAAAATGTGAAAACCTGCTAGCCAGCATGTGTTGGCGGAAAGTCAGACAACAATTGTCCGATGGAGCGTACACACGGTCGGATTTTCCGCCAACAGCCTGTCATCAAACATTTCCCGTCGGAAAGTCAGATCGTGTGTACGGGGCTTTACTCTTTCCATTTTCGGATGATGGATTGAACAGTGCTCCATGAGATGTTCAAAGCTTGGGATATTTTTTATAACCTAACCCTGCTTTAAACTTCCCCACAACTTTATTCCTGACCTGTCTGGTGTGTTCCTTGGCCAACATGATGCGGTGTGCTCAGTAAGGTTCTCTAACAAGCCTCTAATTAGGTGACTTCTGAAGGCAATTGTTTCCACTAGATTTTAGCTATGCCCCGTACACACGGTCTGAATTTCCGACAACAAATGTTTGATGTGAGCTTGTTGTCGGAAATTCCGACCGTGTGTAGGCTCCATCAGACATTTTTCTTCAGAATTTCCGACAAACAAAATTTGAGATCTGGAGACTGGCTAGGCCGCTCCAGGACCTTGAAATGCTTCTTACGAAGCCACTCCTTCGTTGCCCGGGTGGTGTGTTTGGGATCATTGTCATGCTGAAAGACCCAGCCACGTTTCATCTTTAATGCCCTTGCTGATGGGAGGAGGTTTGCACTCAAAATCTCACGATACATGGTCCCATTCATTCTTTAATGTACACGGATCAGTCGTCCTGTTCCCTTTGCAGAGAAACAGCCCCAAAGCATGATGTTGCCACCCCCATGCTTCACAGTAGGTATGGTGTTCTTTGGTTGCAACTCAGCATTCTCTCTCCTCCAAACACGACAAATTGTGTTTCTACCAAACAGTTCTACTTTGGTTTCATCTGACCATATGAAATTCTCCCAATCCTCTTCTGGATCATCCAAATGCTCTCTAGCAAACCTCAGACGGCCCTGGACATGTACTGGCTTAAGCAGAGGGACACATCTGGCACTGCAGGATCTGAGTCCCTGGCGGCGTAGTGTGTTACTGATGGTAGCCTTTGTTACGTTGGTCCCAGCTCTCTGCAGGTCATTCACTAGTTCCCCCCGTGTGGTTCTGGGATTTTTGCTCACCGTTCTTGTGATCATTTTGACCCCACAGGGTGAGATCTTGCGTGGAGCCCCAGATCGAGGGAGATTATCAGTCGTCTTGTATGTCTTCTATTTTCTAATTATTGCTCCCACAGTTGATTTCTTCACAACAAGCTGCTTGCCTATTGCAGATTCAGTCTTCCCAGCCTGGTGCAGGTCTACAATTTTGTTTCTGGTGTCCTTCGACAGCTCTTTGGTCTTCACCATAGTGGAGTTTGGAGTGTGACTGTTTGAGGTTGTGGACAGGTGTCTTTTATACTGATAACAAGTTCAAACAGGTGCCATTAATACAGGTAATGAGTGGAGGACAGAGGAGCCTCTTAAAGAAGGAGATACAGGTCTGTGAGAGCCAGAAATCTTGCTTGGTTGTAGGTGACCAAATACTAATTTTCCACCATAATTTGCAAATAAATTCTTTCAAAAATCAGACAATGTGATTATCTGGATTTGTTTCCACATTTTGTCTCTCATAGTTGAGATATACCTATGATGACAATTACAGGCCTCTCTCATCTTTTTAAGTGGGAGAACTTGCACAATTGGTGGCTGACTAAATACTTTTTTGCCCCACTGTATCTGTAAGCGAATAATTCTTTCCAATGACCACAAGTGTAAGGAGAATTCTTCCCACCGACTATCACACTAATGTATCATGAGTTGTAGATATAGTCATTATTAGTAGGGGTTCCCTGAGATCGGAAAGTTATTTCAAGGGTTCCTCTGTGTTAAAATAGTTGAGAAAGGCTGGTATAGAGATTCTACGATCAGATTGTGACATGTATGGTGACACTAAAGAGCCACCTGTTAACCCTTGCGTAATTGTAGCAACATTTTGCTTCAAAGTCAGGGATTCTTAGTTCTATATACTGTAGGTCAGTAGCAGGGGCGCACTGACCATTGAGCCACTCGGGCAATGCCCGGGGGCCCTGGGCCACTAGGGGGCCCCATCAGGGTTGCCAGCCTCAGTAAAACCAGGGACAGTATGTATAAATCTGTATTTTTTTTTACATCTGTCTGTGTATACTGTGTGTACATGTATGTGTATACTGTGTGATTGTATACTGTGTGGCCCCATAATCTCTGATTGCCTAGGGGCCCCATAATCTCCGATTGCCCGGGGCCCCATGAGTTATCAGTCCGCCCCTGGTCAGTAGATATAGAGATAACATTTATCTTTATTTTCTACCTTCCTGTACTGCAGAACAAATATACAAAAGGAAGGAAGTTGCACACAAGACAGGACACGTGGAAGGTATCGCAGTGATAAAGAAAGGTTCCCCTTGTGCTCATGATAGGGGCACTTCCCTTTTCTGTCTTTGGTCTTGTCAATTCTGCGGAAAAAAAAAAAAGTTTGCTAGGATTTTGATATTTTTCATCAAAACTTGCTGCCATTAATGAAACCTGTCATGGAAGAAATGTGGCCTGGAGATCACAATTGCTGTATTTTACTACAAAATCTCCCTTGGGTTTCGAAACTGCTGCTGACTACTGCTATACCGCTCTCTGAAAAACGATCCACCGCTTGCTTTTCCAAGGGCACTGCCACCTATCTGAAAGAGACCCAAGACCTTTGCATACCTTTTATTTTGATGCCCCTGAATGGATTTGGCTGATTTAAACTGAAAGCTCAATTTTGCTTTCGGAGGTCAAATCACATGACAAATCGCAGCCTATTACCGGCAATCGCTCTGTTTGAATGGGTGAAACGCCGACTTTGCGGTGCCGCACCCATTTGAAAGAGTAATCCCTGCACTACTTTTGGCGATTTCGGGTGCAACTTGGATAGACATCTGTGCATGAAGCCACATAGAAAGAGGGTACCCCCAAATGAGTGGGACTTTAACGGCAACGACAAAAAAAGGATATAAAGGATTAAAACGATTTATTTGTAATACAAATTATTCAACATATACAAAAAGAGCACAGTGTACATAGTACAAAAATACCAAAACCACTAAAAACAATGGTGTCGATGGTAGTGCTACATGTAGATTGTTCAGATGGCCCTGAAGCCACATAGATATCTTCCAAATCGCACTGACTTGCGGCTTTGAAATTGTGCGATGAATGTCAATGTGAGCGGGTCTTAAAGGATAAATTCACCTTTTTTACGAAAAATTAAAAGGCGATCTAACTCTGAATGACCTGGTCACCCCTCTGGACCCTGCTGAGCATAGCAGCCGTGATGCCCTAATGCTGCTATTGAACAGGTCTGTACACCATATGCTGCAATATCCATCATAATTCTTGCAATGGCAGATGCTCATTGGTCAGCGTGACTGTGCTGACCAATGAGAAGCAGAGCTGAGGTTTCCTTGTTATGATAAGGAATTCCATGGGAAAAAAAAGTGCCTCTCCTTAGTCAACATGACCACATCGCTGTGCTGACCAATGAGCACTTGCCATTGTCAGAATTATGATAGATACTCACTCCAGGGCTGTGTATTGCAGTGGAAGGTCCAGAGGGGAGGCCAGGATATTTGGAGTTAGTTGACCTTTCGATTTTTCGGGAAAGGGTGAACACTTTACCAGCTTGCCTACTGGGCACTTTTATCCTGTAGCTGTGATTGGTCTCTGCTAATCACATGGTACACATGGGCTGTGATTGGCCCTGTTTGTACCACGTGATCACTGTGACCAATCACAGCTAGCAACCCACTTGTATACAATGAATGGAATAAAAGGAATGCATTCATTGGATGGATGGTGGACAGCAGGTTGCACGTGGGGGGGGGGGTTGGTTTGAGTTGCCATATGGGGGGGGTTGGTTGTTTGCCGCCCCCCCCAAACAAAAAACCACCAGTCGCCACTGGGTGGAACAAAAGTCAATCTACCAATCAACTTCTGTACAACTGTCCTGTCGGCCTGCAGCGTTGATCAATGTATTCTGATGGCAGGGAAGTCTCTTCTCTGTCAGAATACAATGACACGGTGGGGAGGATCCCCCCATTCACCTCGAATGGGAAGATGGAGAAATTGGGTCTTTAGGTTCAGCCTGCTGGTTGAACGAAAAAACTGACTAATGTATGACTAGGGTTGCCACCTCATCCCTTTAAACCCGAACACATATTAATTACTCAGGTTCTGTGGCTAATTAAGATGGTAATTAAACTCACTTGGTGCTTTATCTGCATTATTTGGCCTCAGAACCTGTGTAATTCATATGTGTTTGGGTTTAAAGGGATGAGGTGGCAACTCTATGTATGGGCTGCTTAAGATGTCAAGGCACTCCCCTACTCCTCGTCTCTCCTCCTTTCTTCTCCAAGCTAACAGACTGGAGACTGCACTGTCCACTGTTAAATCTTTCATGTGAAGACTGAAAGTTCAGGGTAGCAGCACTGAGAGCACAGGAGGCAGCAGCATTGAAAGTTATAAACTGCTTGGGTAAGAGTTCTATCAAATAGGTTATTGAGCATTGGTCTCCAAATTGTGGCCCTTTTATTGCCTTTATGCGGAACCTTGAGGCATAATTCCTGCCACTGACACCAAACAATGGGACATAATTCCTGCCACTGACACCAACAATGGGGCATAATTCCTGCCACTGACACCAACAATGGGGCATAATTCCTGCCACTGACACCAAACAATGGGACATAATTCCTGTCACTGACACCAACAATGGGACATAATTCCTGCCACTGACACCAAACAACGGGGCATAATTCCTGCCACTGACACCAACAATGGGGCATAATTCCTGCCACTGACACCAACAATGGGGCATAATTCCTGCCACCAACAATGGGGCATAATTCCTGCCACCAACAATGGGGCATAATTCCTGCCACTGTCACCAAACAATGGGGCATAATTCCTGCCACTGACACCAACATTGGGCATAATCCCTGCCCCTGACACCAACAATGGGGCATAATTCCTGCCACAGACAATAAAAATGGGGCACTATTTCTCCTCCGAATACCAAAGAACTGGCATCGATTAGACCTGCTGGGCACAGTCCGGCCCACCTAAAGTCTGAAGAACAATAAACTGGGCCCTTTCTTTAGAAAGTTTGGAGACCCCTGTTATTGAGGAATGTTTATCTTATTTGTGTGTACTACACCGATAACCACAGAGGGCTACAATAGTTCATACCACATGCATTTTTTTTTCCTGCATCCAAAACGCATAAAAAGTAGTTTACATGATTTTCAATGGCAAAGTTCACACCAATATGGTCAGTTGCAGTGCGTTCCGGTTCCAGAAAAAAAAAGTAGAACATGCTGCATTTTTCCTGCACAGAACTGTACTGGAACGCAGTAAAACGCACTGGAAACTCATCAAAAACGTCCTGGACCCCAATAAAAAAAAAAAACATAAAAAAAGAAAGAAATCATCTAGCATGTATCCGGAAAACCATTAAAAATGCACAGGAAAACGCACACGCAGAATCGCATCTGGAGCAGATCTTGAGTGCGTTTCTGTGGTGTGAACCAGCCCTTAGGGTTTAGTACTACATTAAATCACTGAATTGGTGAGGAGGTGACCCCTCCACACTATCCCCGGTGACACTGAGTTGTATGGTTGTCTCTGGTCCGAAGTGTCCTTCTCAGTGTCATCACTTTCCCATTAATGACAATGGAGATATTGTACTCCATCCTCCTGTCCTCAGAGCACACGGGGAGAGATTGGTAGACTGGCTGCTGTGCCAACCTCACCAACCGCAAACAAGAACCAAGGTCACGTCTCTGCTTGTAGCTAACAAGATTGTGGACTTCATAACGTCACCTGACCTTATACAGTCCACACTGGGGAATGTAACAAACATTCCATAAGAAGACAATAAATCTCCATCACTGACATTCAGACTGGACCCCAATGACTGTCTAGTAGTGACCATCAAACTAAGAGTTTTCAATCTCCTGACAATTTGCCGAAGTGGAGAAGGTATTTTGGCTAAGATCCTGTGTAGCAGGGGCTAGCGCTCCATGCGGGGCGCAGGGGCGCCACCCCCTAATCTCCATGCGGGGCACCGGACGCAAAGATTTCCGAAAGCTTTTTTTTTTTTTCTTAAAGTGGAGTTCCACCCACTTTTACAACTCTTCAGCATCCCTCACTAAACTGTGCACTGTAAACAAATTGGATATTTTTTTATTTTTTTTCTCAGCACCTACTGTATATCTGCTGTATTCATTTTTCACTTCCTCCTCCCTGGCCGCGGCCCATCGCATCATTTCCTGTTTGCAATGCCTTCTGGGAAGGGGCGGCAACTTCCTCTGAAACTGCCGTTGCTATGGAAACCTGACCTGAAACCTATTACACTGCTTGTGCTGCACTGAGCATGTGCGAGATCTGCAAGGATGAGATCCAGGAAGAAATACAGTCTGGCTTCAGATGCCCACACTTAAGATGGCCACGGCCTGCTGTAAGATTATAAAATAACAAACTACTGCTATAAACTAACAAAACAGACCTTAGTTTACAGACTAACTTTACTAGAATACATTAAGCTTGTGTATTATAGGGGTATTTTTATTTAAAAAGTATAATTTCGGCCGGAACACCACTTTAAAGCACATGATTAGAACCTGAGGCTCTAATTGGCTTCAAAAAGGTTGGGCATGGGGCGCAGAGCACTACGCCCCGAGCCCACCCACTTGAGACATTACCGAGTCAACATTCGCTATTGTCTTCCTGATTTTCCTCCCGGCCAATCAGGACAGGAAGCCGGTCTTAAGACCGGATTGGCTGGGAGGAGAAGCCGGGGAAGCTGCCCACGGCCTGGATGGAGCACCAGCCGCCACTGACGTGTAGTATTGAAACAATTTAGAGACATAACCAGTGGCGGTTGGTGGGTTCTTCTGCAGTTCCGGGTGCATGACGTGGCATTGAAACCGCACCCCCCCCCCGGGTGGCTCAGGCCGACACTTACACGCTCATGTGGCAGGGCTGTGGTGTCCTCTCCTGGAGTGCGGGCAGCGGCCGCGGTGGCTCTGGTGTCCGCTCCTCCAGCTTCCTCCGCCGTGTGCCTAATGCCAGAGCGCTAGGCATCTAAAAGGCTCGCCTGATGCTTTGGCCAATCGGGAAACAGGTCTCACAGACCTGCCTCCTGATTGGCGGGGAGGAACTTTAGTGTGATAATAGCAAAAATTCATTTGCTATGGTCACACAACTGGGTGGGCTCGGATCGCAATGCTCTGCGCTCCGAGCTCACCCTTTTTTGAAGCCTATCAGAGCCTCTGGCTCTAATCAGGTGCTTCAAACGCCCCCCCTCCAGGCATTGGAATACATGGTTCGGCGCCAATGATATGTAGATCAGGGGGCCGGAAGCTTGGATATCGGAGGCAGTGCCCGTGCGCCCTCCATGGACGGGCCCTCACTCTAATATATGGCATCCAAACAAATATGAAGACCAAAAATATATGACTTTAAATGTTGCCAATTGTAATCCCAAAATAGCAAAGGAGAGTACTAATGAAAGTGTAAAATAAAAAATGTATTATAGTAACATGATTAAAATATCATTAAAAACATGTAAAAAAAAAAAGGATAATCAAATCAACTGGATACAACATTCTCCCAAATGTAAATATATGGCTGTACAGAGAAACCTGTTGCGATGGCCCATCAATATTAAACAACCAATCGAGAGCATCAATGTATGATCACCAATATGAATCACTACGCGTTTCGCCAAACTGCTTCCTCAGGGGGATCCTACTGGTGCTTAGCCAAAGTAAGAAACATGGAGTAACTGGTCCACAGCATAGTAGGGAGAAGAAAGCTTTGTATAGCCAGCTCAAGGAGAAACATTGGGGGTAATGCAGCTGAAGAGGGGAAGTTGCCCTAAGGCAGAGCTTATACTTTTAAAAAAAATAAATCAGAAGTAAATTCCAAGCTCACAGTTGGGGTAAGGATAAGCACTCCCAAGTAGGTAAAGGATTTTCAACTGCAGTTTCCTTCTCATATATTTAGCGTATAAATTTGTCCACGCAGATCCTAGCCGTAGCCTCCGTTTTTCCCCACAGGACACATATGAGACGTCCACCCAGGACGCTTTCATTACTCTCCTTTCCTATTTTGGGATTACAGTTGGCAACCTTTAAAGTCCTATATTTTTAATTTTTGGTCATCACATGTAGTAATATTTATTTATTACTTATATGGCGCTGTCAATTTATACAGCACTTTACATATACGATAAAACCTTGGTTTGAGAGTAACTTGGTTTGAGAGCATTTTGCAAGACAAGCAAAATTTTAAAATAAATTTTGACTTGATATACAAGCGATGTCCTGATATACAAGTAGCGTCATCTCACAACTGAGTATAAAAGAAAAGAGAGGCGCCTCTAAGTGTAGCAATATGGTTACATTTAATGAAGGTACAACATTTAGCAACTCACATGATTGATGATTAAAAGAGGCACATCTATGTATACAGGCATCCACATAGATCATCCTCTGCACCGCCGCCATCCCTTCCACGCTGTGCTCCATGAGCGCTTCAAGCCTCGCTTTCAGATCGCTCTACTGCAGGGTAGTCTTCCTGGTCACCATTGCAGACAGCTTTACCCCGAATGCCAGTGTTCTGTCAGATTAGGCGACCCGTCAGATTTTGTAACGGAAGTGACGTTCCGTCGCCGCCATCTTGCTACACCCCGCACTCGTTCACAGTAAGGATACAGTGAGAAGGCAGCAAGCGGACATCTTGTTACACCCACCGGAGTCTTGCATGTCACACTTATTTTTAACAGTAAACTCAGCTTATATAGTGAAATTCTGTAGTTTTAAATCCGTAAGAATGTTTTAATGTTGATTTTTCAAAGCAGCTGTGTTCTGTCATATTAGAAAACTTGTGAGATCAGCAGGCTCGTCGCTGCTTCTAAAGTCCAACATCTAAACAGTCAGATGGATTCATAAATACTGTATTTCACGATATAAGCTGAGTTTACTGTTCAAAATAAGTGTGAAATGCAAGACTGCGGTGGGTGTACCAAGATGTCCGCTTGCCGCCTTCTCACTGGATCCTTACTGTGGACGAGCGCGGGGTGTAGCAAGATGGCGGCGATGGAACGTCACTTCCGTTACAAAATCTGACGAAACACCTGCATGCTTAGATGTGCCTCTTTTAATCATCAACCATGGGAGTTGCTAAATGTTGTACCTTCAATAAATGTAACCATATTGCTACACTTAGAGGCGCCTCTCTTCTCTTTTATACTCTGTAGCTCCTGCTGGATTTTCCTTCTGAGGCCAGTTTCACACTGGGTGCGTCGGCGGTAAAACGGCGCTATTTTTAGCGGCGCTTCACCGTCGTTTTAGCGTGCTCTATCGGCCGCAAGCAGTTTTACCCCCTGCTAGCTGCCGAAAAAGGGTTAAAACCACAAAGCGCTGCTGAAAGCCTCGTACACACGATCGGATTTTCCGCAGACAAAACCTGAGACTTTTGCCGGAAGGGCGTTGGCCAGGAACTTGTCTTGCATACAAACGGCAAGGAATTGTCGGCCAACAAACACGAACGTAGTGACATCCTACGTGTTTTTTCAGCTCTTTAGCGCCACCCTTTGGGCTCCTTCTGCTAATTTTGTGTTAGTAGAAGTTTGGTGAGTGTTGATTTGCACTTTTCATTTCACACTTTTCATTTCACGCTTTTCAGTTAGTTTCTGAACCGCCGTTCGTCAACCAGCCATGTTGCAGAATCGGAGGAGATAACGTGTTATTTATTATTGGCCTCGGAGTTATTGCTTTGACCCAAGTCCAGTCCAGAAACAGGAGGAGGAGGAGTTCCTGGACCAAAAATTGGTTGCTTTATTAATGGTGACCAATTATGTCATATGCCTTTGCAGCGGGAGCTCCAGGAGAATAATCCGGATGATTTTCAGAATTATCTCCGGATGACGGACCCCCTGCTTTCACCAACTCTTGGCATTGTTGACCCCGTATAATAAAGCGGAGTTCCACCCAAAAGGGGAATTTCCGCTTTAAGCACTCCTCGGCCCCCGACATGCCATACGTGGCATGTCATTTTTTTTGGGGGGGGGGGGTGGAGTGTGTACCCTCTTTTTAGTGGGTCTTCCTGTCCTACTTCCTTCTTCCTGTTCTAGGCCACCTAGGTGACTCCTCCTCTCGCCCTCTGCGGCCCCTCCCAGACAGCGATCTTCTAGGACACAACACAGGTCCCAGAAGATTGGCTGGCCAATAGCAGAGCGCAGCGTGACGCAGTGTGCGCCCCCCGGCCGTGACAGCTTACAGCTTCATGCAGTATCAATGGAGGCGCTGAGGGAAGGAGGGGGAGAGGAGCGAGGCTCCGGGCGGCCGCATTGCTGCACTGTGGGACAGGTGAGTGTTGGTTTATTAAAAATCAGTAGCTATGCTTTTTGTAGCTGCTGAGTTATAATAAACTAAAAAACGGGTGGAAAGAAGCAGGACACATGCATGAGGCTTTTATTTTATTTTTTTTTGGTTGAATTTGATTTGATTTGGTATATTTTCTATATTTTTGGATGCATAGAATGCACTTTTTGGTTATATTCTATTGGCAGATAGCATGTCTAATTGTATTTGTTTTCTTTTTTTAATGCACAATAAAAAAAAATGTGGAGAATAATACTTGGCTATGTGTTTTACTTCAAGTGAAGACAGTTACATTTAAAAAAATACAATGTAAAATTGACAAGGGACACCAACATAGTTGTATCTTTGATCTTATAAACTACGGGATAATGGTGTTGTGGTAACTTGTCCAAATAAAAAACAAAACCCATAATAATATAATTCTTGATATCACTAGAAAAAAAAAAGCCTTTGAAAATTAGTTTGAAATAACTCCATCAGTATCACCAGCAAAGCAGCTTTATTGTTATCCCATTAAAGAAGAAGAGAATTGCGCTCTGCATTTCCAGATTTCATAATCTGCCGCGTCACGAATGTTAATTCTCCGTTACGAACGCTAGTTTACAAGACCGACCGCTTCTGGCTCATCTTTGCTTCTGAGCATGTGTGTTTGTACTTTGGACTTTTGTCCGACGGACTTGTGTACACATGATCGGAAAATCCAACAACACACATTCAGATTTTCTGCCAACAGCCTGACATCGAACATTTCCCTTTGGAAAATCCGATCGTGTGTACGAGGCTTAAATCTCTTTGCATTTAAGAAGTGTCTGGCGCCCATTAATCTACCTACATCACACCCACCATGCCTTGTAACCCCCTCTACACAGAAGGATGTCAGTTATCCCTGACTCTGGAGGTCACCATTAGTCCTGAAGAGGTCCGGGACTTACTCCTTTCTCCTCTCTGGATCTCCTCTCCCTTCTTTGGATATTTTTTTCCCTCTCTGGAGTTACTCTCCTTTCTCTCTGGATCTCCACTCCTCTCTGGGTCTCCTCTCCCCTCTCTGGGTCTCCTTCCTCCTCTCTGGGTCTCCTCTCCCCTCTCTGGGTCTCCTTCCTCCTCTCTGGGTCTCCTCTCCCCTCTCTGGTTCTCCTCTCTGGATCTCCTCTCTGGGTCTCCTCTCCCTTCCCTCTCTGGGTCTCTTCTCTGGATCTCCTCTCCTCTCTGGATCTCCTCTCCTCTCTGGGTCTCCTGTCTACATCTCCTCTCCTCTCTGGGTCTCCTCTCTGGGTCTCCTCTCTGGGTCTCCTCTCTGGATCTCCTCTCCTCTCTGGGTTTCCTCTCCCCTCTCTGGGTCTCCTCTCTGGATCCCCTCTCCTCTCTGGATCTCCTCTCCCCTCTCTGGGTCTCCTCTCTCCTCTCTGGATCCCCTCTCCTCTCTGGATCTCCTCTCCCCTCTCTGGGTCTCCTCTCCTCTCTGGGTCTCCTCTCTCCTCTCTGGATCCCCTCTCCTCTCTGGATCTTCTCTCCCCTCTCTGGATCTTCTCTCCCCTCTGTGGATCTTCTCTCCTCTCTGGATCTCCTCTCCTCTCTGGGTCACCTCTCCTCTCTGGGTCTCCTCTCTGGATCTTCTCTCCTCTCTGGATCTCCTCTCCTCTCTGGGTCTCCTCTCTGGATCTTCTCTCCTCTCTGGATCTCCTCTCCTCTCTGGGTCTCCCTCTCTGGATCTTCTCTCCTCTCTGGATCTTCTCTCCTCTCCTCTCTGGGTCTCTTCTCCCCTTATTGGGTCTCCTCTCCAAAAAGAGGCCCCTCCCCCTCCAAATAAAGAAATAGAGACATATGGGAAACAATTCAAAGTAAATAATTGGAATAATGAAAATGAATAATAGAAGAATAAAGAGGATTGTGGAGAAGTGGGGGAGGGGGTAGAGGTGTAGTGTGTTGGTGTGAGGTGTGCAGCGCTGGGGGTGAGACTGTGGTGTGAGGTGTATAGTGTGTGGTGTATTGGTGGTGTGTGCAGCGCTAGGAGTGAGACTGTAGTGTGTGTGTGTGTATAGTGGGGGTGTATAGTGGGGGTGTATAGTGGTATGTGTGCAGCGCTAGGAGTGAGACTCCGGGGTGTGTGTGGTGTATAGTGGGGGTGTATAGTGGTATGTGTGCAGCGCTAGGAGTGAGACTCGGGGTGTGTGTGGTGTATAGTGGGGGTGTATTGGTGGTATGTGTGGTGTGAGGTGTAGTATAGTGGTGTATTGGTGGTGTGTGCAGCGCTAGGAGTGAGACTGTAGTGTGTGAGGTGTATAGTGGTGTGAGGTGTGTGAGGTGTATAGTGTGTGGTGTATTGGTGGTGTGTGCAGCGTTAGGAGTGAGACTCCGGGGTGTGTGTGTGGTGTATAGTGGGGGGTGTATAGTGGTATGTGTGCAGCGCTAGGAGTGAGACTCCGGGGTGTGTGTGTGGTGTATAGTGGGGGGGTGTATAGTGGTATGTGTGCAGCGCTAGGAGTGAGACTGTGGTGTGTGGTGTATAGTAGGGGGTGTATAGTGGTGTGAGGTGTGTGCAGCGCTAGGAGTGAGACTGTGGTGTGTGGTGTATAGTAGGGGGTGTATAGTGGTGTGAGGTGTGTGCAGCGCTAGGAGTGAGACTCCGGGGTGTGTGTGGTGTATAGTGGGGGGTGTATAGTGGGGGTGTATAGTGGTATGTGTGCAGCGCTAGGAGTGAGACTCCGGGGTGTGTTTGGTGTATAGTGTGTGGTGTATAGTGGTGTGAGGTGTGTGCAGCGCTAGGAGTGAGACTCCGGGGTGTGTGAGGTGTATAGTGTGTGGTGTATAGTGGTGTGAGGTGTGTGCAGCGCTAGGAGTGAGACTCCGGGGTGTGTGAGGTGTATAGTGGGGGGTGTATAGTGGTGTGAGGTGTGTGCAGCGCTAGGAGTGAGACTCCGGGGTGTGTGAGGTGTATAGTGGGGGGTGTATAGTGGTGTGAGGTGTGTGCAGCGCTAGGAGTGAGACTCCGGGGTGTGTGAGGTGTATAGTGGGGGGTGTATAGTGGTGTGAGGTGTGTGCAGCGCTAGGAGTGAGACTCCGGGGTGCTCAGCAGTTGGAGAGCTCCGCAGTGCGGTGTGTTTTGGGTCTCTGGCAGTGATCATTTCGGTGCGGGCGGGCCCTCACACACATTATTTATGTCTCCATAGAGGAGAGCGGAGATCTGCGTGCAGACAGAGAGAGGGGGGCTGCCGGCAGGAGGAGGAGGAGGAGGAGGGGCCCCCGGGGGCCACAGGGCTCCCCTCATATCATCTCCCAGTATGGAGGGGCCCCGGGACCACGACACGGAGAGGAGACACTCCGACCTCTTCAGATTGCTGGACTCCAATCAGGACGGACATGTGGACATCGCAGAGCTCAGAGCCGGGCTGGAGGCCCTGGGGGGTCCGGGGAGGAGAGGAGACCGGCAAGGTGGGTACTCCTAGGACTGGGGGGGGCACTGGGAAGGTGGGTACTCCTAGGACTGGGGGGGGGACACTGGGAAGGTGGGTACTCCTAGGACTGGGGGGGCACTGGGAAGGTGGGTACTCCTAGGACTGGGGGGGGGGGACACTGGGAAGGTGGGTACTCCTAGGACTGGGGACACTGGGAAGGTGGGTACTCCTAGGACTGGGGGGCACTGGGAAGGTGGGTACTCCTAGGAATGGGGGGACACTGGGAAGGTGGGTACTCCTAGGACTGGGGGGGACACTGGGAAGGTGGGTACTCCTAGGACTGGGGGGGGCACTGGGAAGGTGGGTACTCCTAGGACTGGGGGGGGGGACACTGGGAAGGTGGGTACTCCTAGGACTGGGGGGCACTGGAAGGTGGGTACTCCTAGGACTGGGGGGGGGGGGACACTGGGAAGGTGGGTACTCCTAGGACTGGGGACACTGGGAAGGTGGGTACTCCTAGGACTGGGGGGGCACTGGGAAGGTGGGTACTCCTAGGAATGGGGGGACACTGGGAAGGTGGGTACTCCTAGGACTGGGGGGGGGACACTGGGAAGGTGGGTACTCCTAGGACTGGGGGGGACACTGGGAAGGTGGGTACTCCTAGGACTGGGGGGACACTGGGAAGGTGGGTACTCCTAGGACTGGGGGGGGGACACTGGGAAGGTGGGTACTCCTAGGACTGGGGGGGCACTGGGAAGGTGGGTACTCCTAGGACTGGGGGGGCACTGGGAAGGTGGGTACTCCTAGGAATGGGGGGACACTGGGAAGGTGGGTACTCCTAGGACTGGGGGGGGGACACTGGCAAGGTGGGTACTCCTAGGACTGGGGGGGACACTGGGAAGGTGGGTACTCCTAGGACTGGGGGGACACTGGGAAGGTGGGTACTCCTAGGACTGGGGGGGGACACTGGGAAGGTGGGTACTCCTAGGACTGGGGGGGCACTGGGAAGGTGGGTACTCCTAGGACTGGGGGGGGGGACACTGGGAAGGTGGGTACTCCTAGGACTGGGGACACTGGGAAGGTGGGTACTCCTAGGACTGGGGGGGCACTGGGAAGGTGGGTACTCCTAGGACTGGGGGGGCACTGGGAAGGTGGGTACTCCTAGGAATGGGGGGGGACACTGGGAAGGTGGGTACTCCTAGGACTGGGGGGCACTGGGAAGGTGGGTACTCCTAGGACTGGGGGGGGGGGGCACTGGCAAGGTGGGTACTCCTAAGACTGGGGGGACACTGGGAAGGTGGGTACTCCTAGGACTGGGGGGCACTGGGAAGGTGGGTACTCCTAGGACTGGGGGGACACTGGGAAGGTGGGTACTCCTAGGACTGGGGGGACACTGGGAAGGTGGGTACTCCTAGGACTGGGGGGGACACTGGGAAGGTGGGTACTCCTAGGACTGGGGGACACTGGGAAGGTGGGTACTCCTAGGACTGGGGGACACTGGGAAGGTGGGTACTCCTAGGACTGGGGACACTGGGAAGGTGGGTACTCCTAGGACTGGGGACACTGGGAAGGTGGGTACTCCTAGGACTGGGGGGACACTGGGAAGGTGGGTACTCCTAGGACTGGGGACACTGGGAAGGTGGGTACTCCTAGGACTGGGGACACTGGGAAGGTGGGTACTCCTAGGACTGGGGACACTGGGAAGGTGGGTACTCCTAGGACTGGGGGGGCACTGGGAAGGTGGGTACTCCTAGGACTGGGGGGGGGGGACACTGGGAAGGTGGGTACTCCTAGGACTGGGGACACTGGGAAGGTGGGTACTCCTAGGACTGGGGGGGCACTGGGAAGGTGGGTACTCCTAGGACTGGGGGGGCACTGGGAAGGTGGGTACTCCTAGGAATGGGGGGGACACTGGGAAGGTGGGTACTCCTAGGACTGGGGGGGCACTGGGAAGGTGGGTACTCCTAGGACTGGGGGGGGGGGGCACTGGCAAGGTGGGTACTCCTAAGACTGGGGGGACACTGGGAAGGTGGGTACTCCTAGGACTGGGGGGCACTGGGAAGGTGGGTACTCCTAGGACTGGGGGGACACTGGGAAGGTGGGTACTCCTAGGACTGGGGGGGACACTGGGAAGGTGGGTACTCCTAGGACTGGGGGGGACACTGGGAAGGTGGGTACTCCTAGGACTGGGGACACTGGGAAGGTGGGTACTCCTAGGACTGGGGACACTGGGAAGGTGGGTACTCCTAGGACTGGGGGGCACTGGGAAGGTGGGTACTCCTAGGACTGGGGGGGGGGGGCACTGGCAAGGTGGGTACTCCTAGGACTGGGGGGCACTGGGAAGGTGGGTACTCCTAGGACTGGGGGGGCACTGGGAAGGTGGTACTCCTAGGAATGGGGGGACACTGGAAGGTGGGTACTCCTAGGACTGGGGGGGCACTGGGAAGGTGGGTACTCCTAGGACTGGGGGGGGGGGGGGCACTGGCAAGGTGGGTACTCCTAAGACTGGGGGGACACTGGGAAGGTGGGTACTCCTAGGACTGGGGGGCACTGGGAAGGTGGGTACTCCTAGGACTGGGGGGACACTGGGAAGGTGGGTACTCCTAGGACTGGGGGGGACACTGGGAAGGTGGGTACTCCTAGGACTGGGGGGACACTGGGAAGGTGGGTACTCCTAGGACTGGGGGGGACACTGGGAAGGTGGGTACTCCTAGGACTGGGGGGGACACTGGGAAGGTGGGTACTCCTAGGACTGGGGTTACACTGGGAAGGTGGGTACTCCTAGGACTGGGGGGGCACTGGGAAGGTGGGTACTCCTAGGAATGGGGGGGACACTGGGAAGGTGGGTACTCCTAGGACTGGGGGGGCACTGGGAAGGTGGGTACTCCTAGGACTGGGGGGGGGCACTGGCAAGGTGGGTACTCCTAGGACTGGGGGGGGGGGGCACTGGCAAGGTGGGTACTCCTAGGACTGGGGGGGGGGCACTGGCAAGGTGGGTACTCCTAGGACTGGGGGGGCACTGGGAAGGTGGGTACTCCTAGGACTGGGGGCACTGGGAAGGTGGGTACTCCTAGGACTGGAGGGCACTGGGAAGGTGGGTACTCCTAAGACTGGGGGGACACTGGGAAGGTGGGTACTCCTAGGACTGGAGGGCACTGGGAAGGTGGGTACTCCTAAGACTGGGAGGACACTGGGAAGGTGGGTACTCCTAGGACTGGGGGGGCACTGGGAAGGTGGGTACTCCTAGGACTGGGGGGACACTGGGAAGGTGGGTACTCCTAGGACTGGGGGGGACACTGGGAAGGTGGGTACTCCTAGGACTGGGGGGACACTGGGAAGGTGGGTACTCCTAGGACTGGGGGGACACTGGGAAGGTGGGTACTCCTAGGACTGGGGGGGCACTGGGAAGGTGGGTACTCCTAGGACTGGGGGGGCACTGGGAAGGTGGGTACTCCTAGGACTGGGGGACACTGGGAAGGTGGGTACTCCTAGGAATGGGGGGGACACTGGGAAGGTGGGTACTCCTAGGACTGGGGGGGCACTGGGAAGGTGGGTACTCCTAGGACTGGGGGGACACTGGGAAGGTGGGTACTCCTAGGACTGGGGGGGCACTGGGAAGGTGGGTACTCCTAGGACTGGGGGGGCACTGGGAAGGTGGGTACTCCTAGGACTGGGGGGACACTGGGAAGGTGGGTACTCCTAGGACTGGGGGGACACTGGGAAGGTGGGTACTCCTAGGACTGGGGGGGCACTGGGAAGGTGGGTACTCCTAGGACTGGGGGCACTGGCAAGGTGGGTACTCCTAGGACTGGGGGCACTGGGAAGGTGGGTACTCCTAGGAATGGGGGGGGGGGCACTGGCAAGGTGGGTACTCCTAGGACTGGGGACACTGGGAAGGTGGGTACTCCTAGGACTGGGGGGGCACTGGGAAGGTGGGTACTCCTAGGACTGGGGGCACTGGGAAGGTGGGTACTCCTAGGACTGGAGGGCACTGGGAAGGTGGGTACTCCTAAGACTGGGGGGACACTGGGAAGGTGGGTACTCCTAGGACTGGAGGGCACTGGGAAGGTGGGTACTCCTAAGACTGGGAGGACACTGGGAAGGTGGGTACTCCTAGGACTGGGGGGACACTGGGAAGGTGGGTACTCCTAGGAATGCGGGGGACACTGGGAAGGTGGGTACTCCTAGGACTGGGGGGGCACTGGGAAGGTGGGTACTCCTAGGACTGGGGGGGGGGCACTGGCAAGGTGGGTACTCCTAGGAATGGGGGGGACACTGGGAAGGTGGGTACTCCTAGGACTGGGGGGCACTGGGAAGGTGGGTACTCCTAGGACTGGGGGGACACTGGGAAGGTGGGTACTCCTAGGACTGGGGGGGCACTGGGAAGGTGGGTACTCCTAGGACTGGGGGGACACTGGGAAGGTGGGTACTCCTAGGACTGGGGGGGCACTGGGAAGGTGGGTACTCCTAGGACTGGGGGGGACACTGGGAAGGTGGGTACTCCTAGGACTGGGGGCACTGGCAAGGTGGGTACTCCTAGGACTGGGGGCACTGGCAAGGTGGGTACTCCTAGGACTGGGGGGGCACTGGGAAGGTGGGTACTCCTAGGACTGGGGGACACTGGGAAGGTGGGTACTCCTAGGATTGGGGGGGGGCACTGGGAAGGTTGGTACTCCTAGGACTGGTGGGGCACTGGGAAGGTGGGTACTCCTAGGATTGGGGGGGGGGCACTGGGAAGGTGGGTACTCCTAGGACTGGGGACACTGGGAAGGTGGGTACTCCTAGGACTGGGGGCACTGGGAAGGTGGGTACTCCTAGGAATGGGGGGGGGGGGCACTGGCAAGGTGGGTACTCCTAGGACTGGGGGGGCACTGGGAAGGTGGGTACTCCTAGGACTGGGGGCACTGGGAAGGTGGGTACTCCTAGGACTGGAGGGCACTGGGAAGGTGGGTACTCCTAGGACTGGGGGGACACTGGGAAGGTGGGTACTCCTAGGAATGCGGGGGACACTGGGAAGGTGGGTACTCCTAGGACTGGGGGGGCACTGGGAAGGTGGGTACTCCTAGGACTGGGGGGGCACTGGGAAGGTGGGTACTCCTAGGACTGGGGGGGGGGCACTGGCAAGGTGGGTACTCCTAGGAATGGGGGGGACACTGGGAAGGTGGGTACTCCTAGGACTGGGGGGGCACTGGGAAGGTGGGTACTCCTAGGACTGGGGGGACACTGGGAAGGTGGGTACTCCTAGGACTGGGGGGGCACTGGGAAGGTGGGTACTCCTAGGACTGGGGGGACACTGGGAAGGTGGGTACTCCTAGGACTGGGGGGGCACTGGGAAGGTGGGTACTCCTAGGACTGGGGGCACTGGCAAGGTGGGTACTCCTAGGACTGGGGGGGACACTGGGAAGGTGGGTACTCCTAGGACTGGGGGCACTGGCAAGGTGGGTACTCCTAGGACTGGGGGCACTGGCAAGGTGGGT
Organism: Lithobates clamitans; assembly: GCA_037952925.1. Lineage (NCBI taxonomy): Eukaryota > Metazoa > Chordata > Amphibia > Anura > Ranidae > Lithobates > Lithobates clamitans. Next base: position 69,166 of record JBBGZY010000333.1, on the reverse strand, counting down.
ACTCCTAGGACTGGGGGGGCACTGGGAAGGTGGGTACTCCTAGGACTGGGGGGACACTGGGAAGGTGGGTACTCCTAGGATTGGGGGGGGCACTGGGAAGGTGGGTACTCCTAGGACTGGGGGGACACTGGGAAGGTGGGTACTCCTAGGACTGGTGGGGCACTGGGAAGGTGGGTACTCCTAGGATTGGGGGGGGCACTGGGAAGGTTGGTACTCCTAGGACTGGTGGGGCACTGGGAAGGTGGGTACTCCTAGGACTGGGGGGGACACTGGGAAGGTGGGTACTCCTAGGACTGGGGGGGACACTGGGAAGGTGGGTACTCCTAGGACTGGGGGGGACACTGGGAAGGTGGGTACTCCTAGGACTGGGGGGGACACTGGGAAGGTGGGTACTCCTAGGACTGGGGGGGACACTGGGAAGGTGGGTACTCCTAGGACTGGGGGGGACACTGGGAAGGTGGGTACTCCTAGGACTGGGGGGGACACTGGGAAGGTGGGTACTCCTAGGACTAGAGGGACACTGGGAATGCTCTTGGTACTGATAACCTACAACCAGCACTGATATATTCCACACCCAGCACTGTTATCCTGTGTATCCTACACTTGGATTTGGAACTGTACATATTACACTGATGATGTCTGTACACTGATGATATCTGTACACTGATGATGTCTGTACACTGGTATCTGTACACTGATGATGTCTGTACACTGATGATATCTGTACACTGGTATCTGTACACTGATGATGTCTGTACACTGATGATATCTGTACACTGATATCTGTACACTGATGATATCTGTACACTGATGATATCTGTACACTGATATCTGTACACTGATGATATCTGTACACTGATCATGTCTGTACACTGGTATCTGTACACTGATGATATCTGTACACTGATGATATCTGTACACTGATGATATCTGTACACTGATGATGTCTGTACACTGATGATGTCTGTACACTGATGATATCTGTACACTGATGATATCTGTACACTGATGATGTCTGTACACTGATGATATCTGTACACTGATGATATCTGTACACTGATGATATCTGTACACTGATATCTGTACACTGATGATGTCTGTACACTGGTATCTGTACACTGATGATGTCTGTACACTGGTATCTGTACACTGATGATGTCTGTACACTGATATCTGTACACTGATGATGTCTGTACACTGATGATGTCTGTACACTGATGATGTCTGTACACTGATGATGTCTGTACACTGATGATGTCTGTACACTGATGATATCTGTACACTGATGATATCTGTACACTGATGATGTCTGTACACTGATGATATCTGTACACTGATGATGTCTGTACACTGATATCTGTACACTGATGATATCTGTACACTGATCATGTCTGTACACTGATGATATCTGTACACTGATGATATCTGTACACTGATGATATCTGTACACTGATGATATCTGTACACTGATGATGTCTGTACACTGATGATGTCTGTACACTGATGATGTCTGTACACTGATGATGTCTGTACACTGATATCTGTACACTGATGATGTCTGTACACTGATGTCTGTACACTGATGATGTCTGTACACTGATGTCTGTACACTGATGATGTCTGTACACTGATATCTGTACACTGATGATATCTGTACACTGATGATGTCTGTACACTGATGTCTGTACACTGATGATGTCTGTACACTGATGTCTGTACACTGATGATGTCTGTACACTGATATCTGTACACTGATGATGTCTGTACACTGATGATGTCTGTAAACTGATATCTGTACACTGATGATATCTGTACACTGATGATATCTGTACACTGATGATGTCTGTACACTGATATCTGTACACTGATATCTGTACACTGATATCTGTACACTGATGATGTCTGTACACTGATGTCTGTACACTGATATCTGTACACTGATGATGTCTGTACACTGATGATGTCTGTACACTGATGATGTCTGTACACTGATATCTGTACACTGATGATGTCTGTACACTGATGATGTCTGTACACTGATGATGTCTGTACACTGATGATGTCTGTACACTGATATCTGTACACTGATGATGTCTGTACACTGATGATGTCTGTACACTGATGATGTCTGTACACTGATGATATCTGTACACTGATGATATCTGTACACTGATGATGTCTGTACACTGATGATATCTGTACACTGATGATATCTGTACACTGATATCTGTACACTGATGATGTCTGTACACTGATGTCTGTACACTGATATCTGTACACTGATGATATCTGTACACTGATGATGTCTGTACACTGATATCTGTACACTGATGATGTCTGTACACTGATATCTGTACACTGATGATGTCTGTACACTGATGATGTCTGTACACTGATGATGTCTGTACACTGATGATGTCTGTACACTGATGATGTCTGTACACTGGTATCTGTACACTGATGATGTCTGTACACTGATATCTGTACACTGATGTCTGTACACTGATGTCTGTACACTGATGTCTGTACACTGATGTCTGTACACTGATGTCTGTACACTGATGTCTGTACACTGATATCTGTACACTGATGATGTCTGTACACTGATGATATCTGTACACTGATGATGATATCTGTACACTGATGATGTCTGTACACTGATGATATCTGTACACTGATGATGATGTCTGTACACTGATGATGTCTGTACACTGATGATATCTGTACACTGATGATGTCTGTACACTGATATCTGTACACTGATGATGTCTGTACACTGATGATGTCTGTACACTGATGATGTCTGTACACTGATGATATCTGTACACTGATGATGTCTGTACACTGATATCTGTACACTGATGATGTCTGTACACTGATGTCTGTACACTGATGTCTGTACACTGATGTCTGTACACTGATGATGTCTGTACACTGATGATGTCTGTACACTGATGATGTCTGTACACTGATGATATCTGTACACTGATATCTGTACACTGATGATGTCTGTACACTGATGATGTCTGTACACTGATGATGTCTGTACACTGATGATATCTGTACACTGATGATATCTGTACACTGATGATGTCTGTACACTGATGATGTCTGTACACTGATGATATCTGTACACTGATGATGTCTGTACACTGATGATGTCTGTACACTGATGATGTCTGTACACTGATGATATCTGTACACTGATGATGTCTGTACACTGATGATGTCTGTACACTGATGATGTCTGTACACTGATGATGTCTGTACACTGATGATGTCTGTACACTGATGATGTCTGTACACTGATGATGTCTGTACACTGATGATGTCTGTACACTGATGATGTCTGTACACTGATGATGTCTGTACACTGATATCTGTACACTGATGATATCTGTACACTGATGATATCTGTACACTGATGATATCTGTACACTGATGATGTCTGTACACTGATATCTGTACACTGATGATATCTGTACACTGATAGACAAACAAGTTTGTCTATTGATACATTTTAAAAACGTGAAGCTGTGTAATGGTGCACTACATATACATCAGATGTTTAAGTCCTACTCTGAGTAGAGAGGAAGTGAAGAGGTTAATGGGCAGAACAAGGGAGGGGAAGGGGTTAATGGGAAGCATAGGGGAGGGGGAAGGAGTTTATTGGCATTGTGCAGGAGTGTAAGGGGTGAATGGGCAGGATAAGGTAGGGAAATGTCAATGGGCAGAATAAGGGGGAAGGGATTATTGAGAACAATAGGGGAGGGAGAAGGGGTTAATGGGCAGAATAAGGCAGATGAAGGGGTTAATATTCAGATGATATATAGAGACACAGGATGGGGATCAGATATCTATTGAATGAATGATTAATGCATCTATTAGTTCCTCCATTGTACGAAGAAGGGGCGGTCTCTCCAATGTAAACAGTACATTATTTATGTCTGTGATTGGTCATCGCAGTGATCACATGGTACAGAGCCGCTCGGATCGGTTCTGTACACGCTGCCTGTGATCTGCAGCATCTGACAGACATTACCAAGCACACTGATTGCTCGGGGGGTGATTTGTCCAGCTCCGCTTATGAGCGAAAATTGTCAGACACTCTATGCGGTTATCACTGTCGCATATCGCATGCTTTTTTAAATCCTTATTTTATGACATATAACAATACGTGGTTCCATCACTAGAGGGAGCTCTTGGCAGCTTTTGGCTCTGTAAATAACTTTGACTTGAGAGATCAGCCGCATAGGGAAGGCATTGTTTTGAATGAGAAGGCACAACCATTATGCAGCAGTAGGGAGAGGCCGAGGGGGTAACGAGCAAATATGGCCGCTGCCCCGACCACCTCCACTGATAAATATCGCAGAGGGAGGAGATTTTCACAGCATTACCACACATTGATAAGATTATAAACACACACACACATATATATATATATATATATATATATATATATATATATATATATATATATATATATATATATATATATATATATATATATATATATATATATTACCACATATTGATAAGGTTATACACACACATATATATATTACCACACATTGATAAGATTATTTACATTAGACTGATGTGTTTATCTAAGAAATCTATTGATAAGACCGGACATTCCCTTTAAGTAAACACAGGATCACCTCCCTGAGTTACACCTACAACTAGAAGACAACAAGTACTCGCCGATACCGATGGCGTGCGATTTGCGCTCATACACATTCCCAGTGGCTGGAAATCCGAGAAACTTTTTCGCTTCCACACACACACCAGTAACTGCCGGTCCCACCCCTTTGCATGCCCCCCGCCATGTTTCCCGGACACCACGTGCCCATCAGCAGACCCAGGACCGGCATGGCAGGTGTCACCAGGGGGGAGATCAATGAACGTCCCTTTGCTGATCTCCCCTCCTTCCTGCTAATGTAAAACGTCACTTCCAGGTCCCGATGTCACATTCACTGGTCAGTATAGGTGGAGAGGAAGATAATAGAGCGCAATCTCCACTCCATTAGCTTCATTGGACAGCGAGTGAGACATCTGGGGGGGTCTTTTTAGAACCTTGAGGTCCAAAGAAAAAAATCATATAGAGGGCTTTGTGCATCCTATGTAATAAAAATTTTAGGGAATTTTTTAAAAATGAAAAAAGTAAAAAATGAAAGTTACTTTCAAGCACTTAAACCCCCCCCCCCTAATAAAAAGAAACCATAAAAAAAACAAAACAAAAGAAAAACAGAAATAACCAACGCCAAGTCACAGCCAATCACAGCAGTGGTTACAACTAAAGGTGCACCGAACGGAAATTTTGGTGCCGAAACTGAAAATGCAGGATGCACTTGGCCGAAAACCGACACCAAAAATGACAGTTTATTAAAAAAATGTATATTTGTACATATAATTGTATTATGTTCAACTTTTTAATTAATATCATGAATTTAACCACTTCCGGACCGCCGCACGCCGATATACGTCCTAACTGTGAAGAGGAATATTGTTGTTATGGCAGCAGCTAGCTTCCATAACACCGGTATCCTCTTCTTCGGCCAGCGGTCCGCTTTCAGATAAGAGTGGTCTCTGCGGCGGATTCACCATGAGATCACTTTTATCGGCGGAGGGAGAGGGCCCCCCCCTAACGCCGTGCTTCAGTGCCCTCCGCCGCTTACCGGAGCTGTTGGCAGCGGCGGAGGCGATCGGATGTTGCCCCTTGCTGGGTACGGAGACGAGTGAGGGGAAGATGACCCCCACCCGTCTCCATAACATTGCAGGGTGGAAGCGACGTCAAAACTTCACTTCTGCCCACAGCTCTTAAAGGGCCATTTTTTTTTTTTTAAATTACAAACTTTTTTTTTTTTTAATTGCATTTTAGTGTAAAGATGAGATCTGAGGTCTTTTTGACCCCCAGATCTCATATTTAAGAGGACCTGTCATGCTTTTTTTCTATTACAAGGGATGTTTACATTTCTTGTAATAGGAATAAAAGTGACAATTTTTTTATTTTTATTTTTTTTTAAAAAAACAGTGTAAAAATAAATGAGAAAAAAAAAATGTAAACGCGCCCTGTTCTGCCGAGCTCGCGTGCAGAAGCGAACGCATACGTGAGTAGCGCCCGCATATGAAAACGCTGTTCAAACCACACATGTGAGGTATCGCCGCGATCGGTAGAGCGAGAGCAATAATTCTAGCCCTAGACCTTCTCTGTAAATCAAAACATGCAACCTGTAGAATTTTTTTAAACGTCGCCTATGGAGATTTTTAAGGGTAAAAATTTGTCGCCATTCCACGAGCGGGCGCAATTTTGAAGCGTGACATGTTGGGTATCAATTTACTCGGTGTAACATTATCTTTCACAATGTAAAAAAAAATTGGGCTAACTTTACTGTTGTCTTATTTTTTAATTCAAAAAAGTGTCTTTTTTCCAAAAAAAAGCGCGCTTGTAAGACCGCTGTTCAAATACGGTGTGACAGAAAGTATTGCAACGACCGCCATTTTATTCTCTAGGGTGTTAGGAAAAAAATGTATAATGTTTGGGGGTTCTAAGTAATTTTCTAGCAAAAAAAAACAAAACAGTTTTTAACTTGTAAACAACAAATCTCAAAAAGCGGCCCGGTCCTTAAGTGGTTAAATGAATATGAATTTATTGTCGGCCATTATTGGCACCTTTTTAGCGCAAGAAAAGCTCAAGAAAAACATATTCCTTTTAAATTCTATTTATATCTTCACACTGGTCCGCTGCGCTTCCCTTGTGGTGTTAACAATCCTGCTTGCTGCATTTTTAATCAGTTAAAAAAAAAAAAAAAAAAAGTACTAAAACCTCACCTCCCCGTTGACATGCATTGAAAACGCATCAATAACGCACCCATGTTACGTTTTTGATTCACAAGACATATGAAAAACACACCTAAAGAACAGTTAAATCGCGGTAAAATCGCCGCAAAATCGCATGCGTTTTCGGTGCCATTATCGGCATCTTTTTCTCTTATTGGTAAAATACCGATAACAACACCATTTTCGGCCAATAGGTTTCGGCTGCCGAAACTTCGGTGCACCTCTAGTTACAACACTTTGCAAGTGCGCTGCCAGACTTGTTGCAACTTCTAGTGCACATTGTGAGAGGCTCACAGTGTGCAGTGAAATCGGAGGAAGCCAGGAGTGGAGCCTGTACACCTGTGCAAGACTGAAGGGAAGGCTGGAGGTCCGATGTAATTCCTTACAAGGTTGTCTGGCTGCAGAGTGGTGATATAGACTCTGGTTGGGTGAAGGAATAATGAAGAATTAAACCGCATCTGTTTTTTTTTTTTTTTTTTGCCATCTGTGTCTCATTGTGTAAGTTTGCTTTCACTTCCTGTCCCATAGCCAAAACAGGAAGTTACAGGAAATCCCTTCAAAGTGAGGGAAGTCCCTGGTTGTCCCCAGAACCTAGATCCCCATTTGAAGATATCCCCCTTTATTTGTATGGCAACAACCCAAAACTTTGGATTTTTTTTTCATAAGCCCTCATGCACACAGGCTGTTAAAAAAACGTTATGAAAACGCCAGTATCTTTGCAGTGACTTTTTTTGACTTTTTTCAGCTTTTTTCAGCGTTTTTGCAATAGCGGTTTTTAGCGTTTTTGAGCGTTTTTCCGCGTTAGCGTTTTTTAGCGTTATTTTTTTTTTTTCAATGGATCAAAAACGCTAAAAAATGCTGGTGAATGACGTTTTTGAGTGTTTTTCAGCGTTTTTCAGCGTTTTTCAGCGTTAGAGCGTTTTTACAGCTGAAAAACGTCTTTCAGAACCCACTGGTCCTGGGTTTTTTTTACAGCTTAAAAACGCCTATGCCACTTGCAGCTCAAAAACGCCTAGGTGGGCATGAAGCCATAGACTAACATAGACAGGCCTTTTTAAGCTGCAAAAAAGCTCAAAAAAGCAGCTGTAAAAACGTCCGTGTGCATGAGGGCTAAAAGTTTTATTGAAAATATTATGCAATGACATACAAAGAGATATCAAAACACAGAACAATAGAAAAACCCTGTTTGATTTGCTAATTCGTTGGATTGCTTCTACAGGCAGCGGGAGGGAGCACCTGCCGCCTCTCCGGGCACTCCCGTGCTATCAGGGACCCCCAGATCTGATCCAGCAGTGCCACTGAGCGATCATAGAGCTGGCTGTGGACCAGACAGTCCCTGGCCATCTCTATGGTCCTGGGAGGCAGGAAATGACGTCATGATGTCACTTTCAGTTCTAAAAGATGTAAACACTGCCATTTTTTTTTGTTCTGTAAAGCAGAGAGTGTTTTTTTTTTTTTCCATCTCATGTTTTCCAGGGTAGAGGAAATATCTGGGGTCTTATAGACCCAAGATGTCTTGATAAAGAGGATCTGTCATTTCTTGTGATAGGAAAAAAAATGTTAAAAAAGAAAAAACGAAATAAAAGGGACAGTGTATAAACATAGATAAATAGTAATAAAAACAACAAAATCAATTTATTTCATTAGTAAATAACTTTCCAATGCTTTGTACCATCGCTGACAGCTGAAGTGTAAACAAAACAGTTGCGGTAGGTATCAGTAATTGGTATCGGCGAGTACTAAAAAAAAAAAAGTATCGGTACTCGTAAAAAAAAAAAAAAAATGGTATCGGTTAGGGCTGGGGAAATTAACAATTAATTCCTCGATTTATTGTTAATTTTTTTGATCGATCAAAATTCTTTTGATCGGCACTCACCTCTCCGCCGGCTTCCGGGAGTTCCGTCGGAGATCCGGTGACATCACGGACATCGACGTCACCAGACTCCTCCCCCCTTTTCCAAGTGCCTCCGTCTGCTAACGAAGGGAAGGGGGGAGGAGTCTGGTGACGTCGATGTCCGTGAAATCATAAATTTAGGAAGACCGATCCTAACAATTTGATTGATCTCACTGGTCAAAGTATTCAGATAAACATCTATGTAAATCCTGGACACTCCGGCTATGAAAATAAACATATCTGAGGGCTTTCCTGGCTGTAAGTCAGTTTGACGATGAACTGACATTGATCGGTTATCCAGCAATCAAGAAACATTTATGATGAGGGCACTTTTTTTTTTCCAAAGAGCTGACACTTTGCTGTCTCAGCAGGTGATGGATGTCTCTGGCTCTCCATCGGTCCCCCTGATGCACAACGGTGCTATTTAAATAGACTGTAGGGTGGCGCCGTAGCCCCGCCCCCGCTGAGGAAGTTCTGGTTGAACGTAACGCGTACGGGGGAGGAGCTACGCATGACGTCAGCTAAAAGTAGTTGGATCTGTAATGCCCCGTACACACGGTCGGATTTTCCGACGGAAAATGTGTGATAGGACCTTGTTGTCGGAAATTCCGACCATGTGTGGGCTCCATCACACATTTTCCATCGGATTTTCCGACACACAAAGTTTGAGAGCAGGCTATAAACTTTTCCGACAACAAAATCCGTTGTCGGAAATTCCGATCGTGTGTACACAAATCCGACGCACAAAGTGCCACGCATGCTCAGAATAAATAAAGAGATGAAAGCTATTGGCCACTGCCCCGTTTATAGTCCCGACGTACGTGTTTTACATCACCGCGTTCAGAACGATCGGATTTTTCCGACCACTTTGTGTGACCGTGTGTATGCAAGACAAGGTTGAGCCAACATCCGTCGGAAAAAAATCCATGGATTTTGTTGTTAGAATGTCCGATCAATGTCCGACCGTGTGTACGGGGCATATGTGCATTATCAAAATTAGTAGATTAATCGATTAAAAAAAAAAAAGATTAATCGAACACGAAAATTTTAATCAGTAACAGCCCTAGTATTGCGGTTCATCCCTAACAAATACCATGTGACATAAAAAAATTGCAACGCCCACCATTTTATTCTCTAGGGCCTCTGCTTAAAAAAAAAATATATATATATATGTATGTAAAAGTACTGGAAGTACCGTAGTTAAAGTGGTGTTCCGGCCGAAATTATACTTTTTGAATAAAAATTATTATTATACACAAGCTTAATGTATTCTAGTAAAGTTAGTCTGTAAACTAAGGTCTGTTTTGTTAGTTTATAGCAGTAGTTTGTTATTTTATAAACTTACAGCAGGCCGTGGCCATCTTAAGTGTGGGCATCTGAAGCCAGACTGTATTTCTTCCTGGATCACATCCTTGCAGATCTCCCACACGCTCAGTGCAGCACAAGCAGTGTAATAGGTTTCAGGTCAGGTTTCCATAGCAACGGCAGTGTCAGAGGAAGTTGCCGCCCCTTCCCAGAAGGCATTGCAAACAGGAAATGATGCGATGGGCCACGGCCAGGGAGGAGGAAGTGAAAAATGAATACAGCAGATATACAGTAGGTGCTGAGAATTTTTTTTAAAAAAAATATCCAATTTGTTTACAGTGCACAGTTTAGTGAGGGATGCTGAAGAGTTGTAAAAGTGGGTGGAGCTCCACTTTAAGGAAAACATGCCCCACCCACTCGCTAACGCCCACCCCATGCTGTGTAAATGTAATGCTTCCTCCTGTATTGAATTGTATTGTAACTGTACTATTTGCCCCCATGTTGTAAAGTGCTACGCAAACTGTTGGCGCTATATAAATCCTGTCTACCATATATACTCGAGTATAGGTCGTTCCGAGTATAAGTCGAGGCCCTAATTTACCACAAAAAAAATGGGAAAAACTTATTGACCCGAGTATAAGACGAGGGTGAGAAATGCACAGCTACTGTAAGTGGAAAAGAGGGTCAACAATGCCCATTTGCAGCATCACTGTGCCCATTTGCAGCCTCACTGTGCCCATTTGCAGCCATAGGTCCCCTGAACTTCAAACTCGGTAGTTAAGGGTTCCTAGATGCCCCCTAGCTGCAGCCAAAATTTGGGGTCTCTGAACCCAAAGGGTCCCGAAATGACATTGCTGCAGATAGACACAGTTGACTGAATTTGGGGCCCCGTATCTCGGGGCCACTTAGTGCTAAGAACCCCAAATTTGGTGAGCAAACCCAGTGGAACTAGTTCCATAAAATTTCCAAAGCTGGGGTTTCTAGCACCAAGTGGCCACGAGATACAGGGCCCCAAAAATCAGTTCAGAAAATGTCAAGCACTACTCTGCAGCAGAGAATGACATTTTCCGAACCAGTTTTGGGGCCCCGTATCTCAGGGCCACTTGGTGCTAGGAACCCCAGCTTTGGATATGTTATGGCACCAGTTCCACTGGGTTTGCACACTAAATTTGGGGTTTCTAGCACTAAGTGGCCCTGAGATATGGGGCCCCAAAGTCGGTTCAGAAAATGTCAAGCACTTTTCTGCAGCAGAGAATGACATTTTCCGAACCGATTTTGGGGCCCCGTATCTCGGGGCCACTTAGTGCTAGGAACTTCTGCTTTGGATATGTTATGGTACTATGTCCACTGGGTTTGCATACCAAATTTGGGGTTTCTAGCACCAAGTGGCCCTGAGATACGGGGCCCCAAAGTCGGTTCAGAAAATGTCATTCTCTGCTGCAGAAAAGTGCTTGACTCGAGTATAAGTCGAGGGGGGCACTTTCAGCACAAAAAAATGTGCTGAAAAATTCGACTTATACTCGAGTATATACGGTAATTCTAATCATGTTGATGTGGGGGGGGGGGGGTGTCTGTGACTGCACTGTCTGGGTTATCTACACCCTGCGGTCACAGACATTGTGCTGTCAATAGGGGGAAATGCCGGTGATTTCTAATACAAAGTAGGGGAGATCTCAGATAATGAATACATTTCACAACATCCGGGGCGTTGGGAATATAAATCCATTTTTATGGGGGGTGTTTATGGATCGGCTTCACTCATCGCCTCTCTTTTTATCTGTATTTAGGAGATCCTGCGAGTCGGAGACACGGATCAGGACGGGCAGCTGAGTTTCGAGGAGTTCACCCGATACTTGGTGGAGAGAGAGAAACGTCTGCTCATCATGTTCAACAGCTTGGACCGCAACAACGATGGTGTGTGTGTATATATAACACATCCGTAATTCTAGGCGCCCCTGGATCCTCGTCCACACACGTACAGAGGGAGAGGGATAGCCCCGGCGGGGGGGGGGCAGACCGGAAATATATTTTTTCTTTTTACAGTAGTGATCCTTAAAGCTAGACACCTCGTACCGCTGATTTTAGCTTCTTATGTTAAAGTGATTGTAAAAGTAAATAAAAAAAAAACAAACATATCATACTTACCTCCGCTGTGCAGCTTGTTTTGCACAGAGTGGCCCCGATCCTCCTCTTCTGGGGTCCCCCAGGGGCTCCCACGGCTCCTCCCCTTATCTGATAACCCCCTTGGAGAAGCGCTCTCCCGAGGGGGTTACCTTGCGAGCACGCTCCCGAGTCCAGCATTCAGCGTCCATAGAGGCCGAATGCAGGACTCGGCCCCGCCCCCCAGCGCTTGCATCATTGGATTTGATTGACAGCAGCGGGAGCCAATGGCTGTGCTGATATCAATCTATCCAATTATTTTACCCCTTCCCCCTCCGACCTCAGAGCTGCAAGTTAAAGGCGTTCTGGGGTCACAGCATACACTTTTTAATTTTATAAGGTCAGCTTTGTAATAACAATACAAACAATAATTATCTTTGACAACCCAATATAAGCTTACTTGGAAAATCTCCTTTCATGTTGTGAGTTCTGCCTGTCTGCTGGCCGTCTCTTTCCACAACTTCCTGGAATCCCTGTATGCTTTGTAGCTTCTCCTCCATTTCTAAGGACTACATATCCCATGGCACCTTGCTGCCTGCAAGCATCGATTCCTGTACTGACTCCGCCTCCTGAAACTCCTCCCCTCAGCACATCCTGTAGTTCAAAAGGCAGGCTCTGTGAAGTGTGTGACGCAGCAGTGCCTACTCACAGATGTATGTTGCAGTGCGCTGTCATACAAAATGGCAAGTGTGCTGTTTTTTTGGCAGCACACTGCAACGCGTGTTATTGTGCTACCATGTGTTGTACTGCAATCATAAGTGTGTGCACCCCAAAGCTCAAACGTGTGTGTGTGTGTGTGTGTGTGTATATGTATGTATGTGTATATATCTATTATACTATATTGTCAAAAGTATTGGGACGCCTGCCTTTACTTGCACATGAACTTTAACGGCATCCCAGTCTTAGTCAGTAGGGTTCAATATTGAGTTGGCCCACCCTTTACAGCTATAACAGCTTCAACTCTTCTGGGAAGGCTGTCCACAAGGTTTAGGAGTGTGTCTATGGGAATGTTTGACCATTCTTCTAAAAGCACATTTGTGAGGTCAGGCACTGATGTTGGACAAGAAGGCCTGGCTCACAGTCGCCGCTCTAATTCATCCCAAAGGTGTTCTATCGGGTTGAGGTCAGGACTCTGTGCAGGTCAGTCAAGTTCTTCTACCCCAAACTCGCTTATCCATGTCTTTATAGACCTTGCTTTGTGCACTGGTGAGCAGTCATGTTGGAACAGGAAGGGGCTTTCCCCAAACTGTTCCCACAAAGTTGGGAGCATGAAATTGTCCAAAATGTCTTGTTATGCTGATGCCTTAAGAGTTCCCTTCACTGGAACAAAGGGGCCCAAGCCCAACCCCTGAAAAGCAACCCCACACCATAATCCCCCCTCCACCAAATAATTTGTGTGTGTGTATCTCTCTTTATCTATCTATCTATCTATCTATCTATCTATCTATATATATATATATATTGTAAAAAATAAATAAAATTGTACAAAATAATAAAATCATAAAAAAAAGCTACTGACACCCTCAAGTGCTCCACCGACACCGTCCTCTGCCCTCCCGACACCGTCCAAGTTTTATTACGTTTAAAAATGTTTGTTTACATTTATTTATAAGAGTTTGTGTATGTATGTATATAAAAATAAATGAGATATATATAGAGATAGATATATAGAGATATAGCGATATATATAGAGATACATATAGAGAGATATAGAGATATATATATATATATATATATATATATATATATATAGAGAGAGAGATATACAGAGAAATATATATATCTCATTTATTTTTATATACATACATACACAAACTCCTATAAATAAATGTAAACAAACATTTTTAAATGTAATAAAACTTGGACGGTGTCGGGAGGGCAGAGGACGGTGTCGGTGGAGCACTTGAGGGTGTCAGTCGGGCAGTGAACGTTGTAAGTAGCTTTTTTTTTAATGATTTTATTATTTTGTACAATTTTATTTATTTTTTACTAATACATATACCGTATTTATCGTCGTATAACACGCACCCCAAGTTTAGGAGAGAATTTTAAGGAAAAAACATTTTTAGGAGGGAAGTTTAAGGAAAAAAAAACTTACATTAAAATGCCGATCAATGCAGCCTTATCTGTCCATCTGCAGCCTTTTCAGTGTCAGTGCAGCCTTGCCCCAGTGCAGCTTCGTTAGTGCAGGTCTACCCCAGTCCAGCCATGTCAGTGCAGCCATGTCAGTGCAGCCATGTCAGTGCAGCCATGTCAGTGCAGCCTTGTCAGTGCAGCCTTGTCAGTGCAGCCTTGCCCCAGTGCAGCCTTGTCCCAGTGCAGCTTTGCCCCAGTGCAGCTTTGCCCCAGTGCAGCTTTGCCCCAGTGCAGCCTTGCCCCAGTGCAGCCTTGCCCCAGTGCAGCTTCATTAGCGCAGGTCTACCCCAGTCCAGCCATGTCAGTGCAGCTTTGTGCACTCGGTGTAGATTCAAAAAATGGCGCCGAAACTGCAGGGAGCCGAGATACACATACTCGAGTGTTCTCGGCTTTTTCCGGCGCCGCCGTCACGCCCAGTCCCGCCCCTGGACCTGTGTTATGTCCATCATAGGGCGGGACTGGGCGTGACTGTGAGCGGCGCCGAAAAAAGCCGAGAACACTCGAGTATGTGTATCTCGGCTCCCTGCAGTCTCGGCACCATTTTTGAATCTCCCCAGGGCTGTGTATGTTGGCGGCGACCGCGGCAATTGCCGCGATCGCTCCGATGACACAGAAATCAGCGGGGATCGGCCTATAACACGCACCCACGATTTTCCCCTGATTTTCAGGGGAAAAAAGTGCGTGTTATATGCTGATAAATACGGTATGTGTGTGTGTGTGTGTGTGTGTGTGTATAATTTATTTTCTTATTTTTTGGGACCCCCTTTGGAGGCTTTGGTATATCAGGGGTCTAAACAGACCCCTGATGTCTCACTTTTAAGGCAAAGAAAGGGACCAAGGACAGATTCCCCCAGTCCCTTTCTCTGCAGCTTCATCTGCACTGGACACATAATAAATGAGAAGTGCTCTGTGCTGAGGGGCTTCCTGTTCAGTCACAAACTGAAGCATACTAAATAGTTTACTATGGTTCAGTTATGAATGAACACAGTGAGTGATTGGTACCGATGACTCACTGTGTTCATTTAGAGGGAAAGAGGCCGGTAAATCACATAATTAAGGGGCCACTTTTTCCCGCGCTCCATCCTGAAACATCCCCCTGTGTGTCAGCAGCAGCCTGCATGAGAGGAGGGAAGTCCGAGCAGAAGGGGGAATCTGTGTCACATGGAATGATTAGGGTGTGCCCGGGCACACCTGGAACACCCCGTGCACATGACTATGACTGCAATGTTCGTCTGTTGGCAGGTGTGTCAGGGTGCTATTCAAAATGACTGGCATTACATTGAACCAAGGCACTTACCATGGAATGGATGGTGTGAATGGGCTATTACAGGGGTTCTCAACCTCAGTCCTCAAGTACCCCCAACGGACCATGTTTTCAGGTTTTCCTTTATGGTGCACAGCTACTTTAAATCAATATCAATGACGTGGTATTGATGAGAGCTATTTTATTAAAGGAAGTTCCCAAAACATGGCCCATTGGGGGTACTTGAGGACTGAGGTTGAGAACCACTGGGCTATTAGACCTAGATCTAGGCCCATATAGGACATCCAACCCCATATGCTTTTGTTCTATTATTATTATTGAGAGATCTAGAGCTCCCACCTGCCATGGCGTGGTACAAAGTAAACTATACAAACAAGGATGAGTGGTATAGACAATAGATGAGACATGTGGATAACACATGATAGATAGATCTATCTATCTATCTATCTATCTATCTATCTATCTATCTCTCTATCTATCTATCTATCTATCTATCTATCTATCTATCTATCTATCTATCTATCTATCTATCTATCTCTATGGGTGTAGCTGTTATTGTTACAAATGATCTGCAGCATTACAAGGCTGAAAATCTCCTGTGTGACCGTCCTGTGCGGCAGGAAATAATGAATTGTGGGAATTGTGGCCCAGCTGCTGTGATTTGTTTCCCATGGTGGTGATTATCTGATGACGTTGTGCTGCTTAACGCTGAACTCCGGGAATGATTTTGTTTTGCAAACTAATCCAGCTAAGTATCCATATCTGATATCTGGAGAGCGGCTGGGGATGTTGTCAGTCGCTGTAGTAGCCTGTGAGTACTGCTCCAACAGCTTCCCCTCTGCACACAGAACACAGGGGGTCACTCGCTTGACATTGCTGCCCTTCATATTACGCCTTGTATTTTTTTCCAGTGAATACAAGGCGTTCTCTGATTGGACGAGGTGGAGGTTTTGAAGGGAGACAGTTCCGAGTGAGTGACCCCCTGTGGTCAGTGTACAGGGGGAAAGCCACTGGAGCTGCACCCAGAAGATGGCGGCAATCTCTGTATGTAGTGCTGACTAGTACACTGATTTTCAGGATCCCCAGTGACCCCCCGAATGTCAGATATGGATACTTATTGAGCTAGACCAGGGTTCTCCACACTTTCTAAACAAAGGGCCAAAGGGTTTCCTGTCCTTCATACTTTAGGAGGGCCGGACTGTGGCCATTGGAAGTAGAAAAGGTCCTGGCGTCTGTAGGAAAAATCAATGCCCCATCTTTGGTGTGAGTGGAGGAGTTGTGCCGCGTCATTGGTGTTAGTGGGAAGAATTTCACCCCTTCTTAAATGCCATTGGAAGAAATTGTGTCCCATCAATGGTGTCATTGGGCCCCATTGTTAGTGTCATTGGGAGAAATTGTGCCCTATCATTGGGAGAAATAAATTGTTGGTGTCATTGGAAGAAATTGTGTCCCATCAATGGGAGAAATAAATTGTTGGTGTTATTGGGAGGAATTGTGTCCAATTGTTGGTGTCATTGGGAGGAATTGCGGCAGTTCATTGATATCAGTGGGGGAATTATGCTCCATTATTTGTATCAGTGGATGAAATAGTACCTCAAGGGCCGGATAAAAGCAAGCAAAGGGCTGCATCTGGCCCCCGGGCCGCAGTTTGGAGACCACTGAGCTAGACCAAAGGTCTCCAAACTTTCTAAACAAAGGGCCAGTTTACTGCCCTATAGACTTAAAGCGGAGTTCCACACAAAAATGGAACTTCCGCTTTTCGGAACCCTCCCCCCCTCCGGTGTCACATTTGGCACCTTTCAGGGGGGAGGGGGGTGCAGATACCTGTCTAAGACAGGTATTTTCACCCACTTCCGGCATAGACTCCCATGGGAGTCTATGCCTCTTCCTGTCCCTCCGCGCTGTCTTCTGGGAAACACACAGCTCTCAGGAGATAGCGGGGACCAGTTACGATGCGCAGCGCGACTCGCGCATGCGCAGTAGGGAACCGGGAAGTGAAGCCTCAACGCTTCACTTCCTGATTCCCTCACCTAGGATGGCGGCGGCAGCTGGCGAGAACCGAGCGGGTTTCTCGGCGTCGCCTGCCGACATTGTGGACCCTGGGACAGGTAAGTGGCCATTTATTAAAAGTCAGCAGCTGCAGTATTTGTAGCTGCTGGCTTTTAATATATTTTTTTTTTTGGCGGTTTAGGTGCACTCCCTCTTTAAGTGAGGCCGGATTGTGGCCTGAAAATGTCCTGAACCCAGCATCGGTGAGAGTAAACATGGCCTCAGAGTTAGTGGTCAGTAGGAGGTGTAATGATGAGGCATCATTGGTGTCAGTGGAAGGAATAGTGCCCCATCATTGGTGTCAGTGGGGGGAATAGTTTTCCTTCAAAGGGCAGAGACCTCCAGCAGCACAGAGTATAGGGGGCAGTGGGGGTCATGTGTCCGCAGTGAAGGAAGGCGGATGGCAAAATCTATTTTATATCAAAGAAGTATTAATTTGCTGTTTTTTTTCCCCACCCCTTCAGGTTGCATCGACGTGTCTGAGATACAGCAGTGTTTTCAGAGCCTTGGCATCCATATTACACCAGACCAGGCCCACAAAATCCTGCTAAGGTGAGAGAATGGAGACTTCATGTCTGTCCGGTTCCCCTCTAGTATATTACTTTCCATTTAGGATCATTTCAACCAATCACAAAACTCTGATCAGAAATCCATAAGGATAGCCCTTCCTCTGTTTTATTTTGGGGATGGTTAATTTGGCAGAAAGGCTAACAATCCACACCTGATTTCAGCTTGCTGTGACCCAAGGTGCCTACCTGTGACATGACTTCTGAGCATGTGATTGGTGCTGTTTGTATGGTCATTAAAGCGGGGTTCCACTCAAATTTTTAACTTAATCTTGCCCCCTTTAGTTAATTGCATAGATGTTCAAATGCCGCACAAATTTTTTTTTTTTTATCGCTGTAATTATCTTTATATTGTACTTTATTGTGGCACTTCCTGTCTCTCCTCCCATGGGAGTAGGCGTGTTTATTGCCTTTCCCCGGCGCCGCACTGTCTCCTGGGAGCTTAGTGTCAGGCTTCCCAAGATTCAGTGCGGAAACAATGATCATGCGTGTGAACAAGCTGTGAATGAACAGCATTCACCGCATCCAGGAAATCAATGCTTGTGGGCTTCACATGCCCACAAGCAAGATGGAGACAGCCAGCATCACATTTTTTAAGTTATTCTTCAGTACGAAAACAGACAGAGGCAGAAATATTACACCCAAACTGTGAGTATTATTTTGGTATTAGCAAAGTGTCTCAATGACCTAAAAAAAAAAAAAAAAGATTGGTCGCCGGACTCCCGCTTTAAAGTGGAACTAAGCTCCAGAAAATGCTCACTTCCATCTTTCGGCGATGTGGCGTTACATCCCTCGCCAGCCGCTTCATCTTTTCCCTGGCTACTTCCAGTCGCTTTGTTTTTGGTCTCTTGATTGTCCGATAGGGAATGACGTCATCCCGTCTGTATGGGAGGAGTCAGCCATTCCGGCATAGCTGGAGTGTGCTGGAAATGCATGCTCACCTGTGCATGCGCAGCTCAGTGTTCATTCAGTAGGAGACTGCGAGCAGACAAGTAAATGTGTACTGCCTGCTCACAGTTTTTGACAAATTTGGTTTAGTTTTACTTCAAAGTGGAGCTCCGCTCAAAAGGGGAAGTTCCGTTTTAACCACTTCCAGCCCAGGCCTATTCTGGCACTCCTCTCCTGCATGTAAAAATCATCGTTTTTTTGCTACAAAATTACTCAGAACCCAAAAATATATATATATATATATATATATATATATATATATATATATATATATATATATATATATATATATATATATATATATATATATATATATATATATATATATATATATATATATATATATTTTTAGCAGAGACCCTAGGTAATAAAATGTCGGCCGTTGCAATTTTATGTCACACGGTATTTGCGCAGCAATTTTTACAAATGCATTTTTTTTGGAAGGAAAAAAAAAAACGCTAGTTAGCCCAATTTTTTGGTATAATGTGAAAGATGTTATGCCGAGTAAATAGATACCTAACATGATACCTAAATTGCTTACGCTCGTGGAATTGCACCAAACTTTGGTACTTGAAAATCTCCATAGGCTACGCTTTTTCTAAATCTTTACAGGTTACCTGTTTAGAGTTACAGAGGAAGTGTTGCGCTATAATTATTTCTCTCGCTCGAACGTTCGCTGTCATACCTCACATGTGTGGTTTGAATGCCATTTACATATGCAGGCGTGACCTACGTACATGTTTGCTTCTGCATGCGAGCATGCAGGGACGGGCGCTTTAAGTGCTTTTTTTTTTTAGGTTTTTTTTTTTTTTAACACTTTTATTCCTATTGCAAGGAATGTAAAAATCCCTTGTAATAGAAATAAGCATGACAGGTTCTCTTTACAGGGGGAGATCGGGGGTCAATAAGTCCCCAGATCTCGCCTCTAGGCTGGAAAGCCTGAAATGAAAAACAAAAAACACAATCTCCAGGTTATCCAGCTAAAAAAAAACGGCAGTGTTTATATCTGCCGGCGCCGGAAGTCGCTCGTGGCCTCCAAGAGTCATAGAGGGGGCCGGGGACTATCTAGTCCACAGTCAGCTTTATAGTAAACAGCCGCCGCCACCGGATTCATTCTCCAGTCCCCTGATTGCACGGGCGAGCCGGGAGAAGCACCAAAAGGCGTGGGGGGGGGGGGGGGGGGGTCCGGTTGCGCGCCCCCCCAGCCACCTGTAAAAGCAATCAAGCCTCTGAACAGCCATTATGATGGCTTTTACATGAGAGGGAATCAACAGTTGAAAAAAAAAAGATATCTGAATGATGCCTGCAGCTGCACCCATCATTCAGATATCTCCACTTAAACCTAAGGATGTCATATGACGTCCACCTAAGGTTAAGTGGTTAAGCACTCCTCTTTTTTATTTTTTTTTTTACTGAAATACTTCAATCAGAAACAAAATACCACATTACGGTCACTAGATGGAGCTGGCGATCATAGGAAATCACTGCATTAAAGTGATTGTAAAGGTGGCAGTTTTCTCCTATCACCTTCCAGGATGGCAGGCCTACTTCAGGTGTTCTGTCCTGGAAGGTTTGTAGGAATACCGTTACCGGTAAGTGGAATGTAGGTTTTCTTTTTTCTAAGATGGTAGACATGTCATACTTACCTACTCTATGCAATGGTTTTGCACAAAGTTGCCCTGATCTGTACAGATCTCTCCATTGCTGGGTCAGTGATTCACAAAGTACTGAAGCCAGAGAGTTATCAAAACAGCCAGAGGACTAGCATTTTCTGGAGAGGTTAGCAATGCCAGCCTAGGTATTCTTTCCTAATCTAAATACCACTTTGTGTAGCTTGTTGTCATTCCACAAACCATGCCTCTGATACAATGGACCCTGACGCAGTGTTCCCTTTATAGCATGGACCGTGACGGGACGCTGACCATTGATTGGCTGGAATGGAGGGATCATTTCCTGCTGAATGCGCTGCACAATATGGAAGACGTCGTCACTTATTGGAAGCATTCCTCAGTGAGTATATCAGTGGGAGGTAAACGCAGACCGTTCTTCTTTAAAATGATTTGGAGGCCTAAAACAAGTGAAACCATTGCCAGCTCATGATGGTAAAGTCTCTGGCAGCTGCCTTTGGTCAGATCATGATTTAAAGGGGCATTAGAATGTATTTTCAGTGATTGCCAATTTACATTGTGGTTGTGTGGATGACCTAAAGTAATAATTGATGTGCTGTGCACTTATTTACTTTCCTGTACAGATGTGTAGGTGCTCCCTCTAGTGGCCACCTTTTTATATATCAGACAGTTCAGTTAGCATCCCTCTAGTGGCCACCTGTATATCAGACAGTTCAGTTAGCATCCCTCTAGTGCTCACCTGTATATCGGACCGTTCAGTTAGCATCCCTCTAGTGCTCACCTGTATATCGGACCGTTCAGTTAGCATGCCTCTAGTGGCCACCTGTATATCAGACTTTTCAGTTAGCATCCCTCTAGTGCTTACCTGTATATCAGATCATTTAGTTAGCATCCCTCTAGTGCTCACCTGTATATCAGACGGTTCAGTTAGCATCCCTCTTGTGGCCACCTGTATATCAGACCGTTCAGGTAGCATCCCTCTAGTGCTCACCTGTATATAAGACCGTTCAGTTAGCGTCCCTCTAGTGCTCAGCTGTATATCACACCGTTCAGTTAGCATCCCTCTAGTGCTCACCTGTATATAAGACCGTTCAGTTAGCATCCCTCTAGTGCTCACCTGTATATCAGACCATTCAGTTAGCATCCCTCTAGTGCTCACCTGTATATCAGACCGTTCAGTTAGCATCCCTCTAGTGGCCGCGTGTATATCAGACCCTTCAGTTAGCATCCCTCTAGTGGCCGCGTGTATATCAGACCCTTCAGTTAGCATCCCTCTAGTGGCCGCGTGTATATCAGACCCTTCAGTTAGCATCCCTCTAGTGGCCGCGTGTATATCAGACCATTCAGTTAGCATCCCTCCAGTGGCCACCTGTATATCAGACAGTTCAGTTAGCATCCCTCTAGTGCCCACCTGTATATCAGACAGTTCAGTTAGCGTCCCTCATGAATGGTTTCAGGTTAAAGTAAATAAAAAGTGTTTAATAAATGTACTCTAGTCCTCTGTCTACAGGCAGATCTTTCATTAAGATAAAAAGATCAGTAGAGCACAGTCATTGCACTGAAATACTAAGCTGGTGGCACAACATGAACACTATTTAATGAGCAAATATACAGCGTCATTTACATACAAGTTTAAACACTATAGAAAGAAACTTTAAAAAATGCCTCTTTTATTCTTAGCACCTTCACATATGTAAGAATAGATAATTACAGACTCCTTTTTTAAAGTGAAAGTATGATGTCATTTCAGTGAGCAGAAGTTTTGAGTTATTTCTGGAGCGTTTAGGTAATTATTGCTTTTTATTAATAGGCCCGTGGCTGCAATGTGAAACTAACCCGGGAGCTTTACTGGTTAAATGGTTTTCTATATATTGTCTCCTTTATGTAGTACAGATGTTCCTTGGGGTGCAATTATGTGGTGCTTGATTCTAGATCTTTTCTTCCATGTAGAACAAGCCATCATTCTTAGATGGTTATATGGTAGCTGATGTTGGCTCTTCCTTCCATGTAGAACAGGTCCTTGTTCCTTGGTGTGCAGTTATATGGCAGTTGCTGTAGGATCTTTCCTTCATGTAGAACAAGTCATTGTTCCTAAGTGTACACCAATATGACAGTTAATGTTGGGTCTTTTTCATAATGCACAACAGGTCATTGTTCCTCAATGTTTTAGGTATAGGTAGTTTATGGTGGGGCCTTTTCCTCAATGTAGTAATAGTTACTTGGCCGTCAGCAATATGGTAGTTGATGTTTGATATTTCCTCCATGTAGACCATTGTTCCTTGGTGTGTAGTTATATGGTAGTTGATGTTTGATCTTCCCTCCATGTAGACCATTGTTCCTTGGTGTGTAGTTATATGGTAGTTGATGTTTGATCTTCCCTCCATGTAGACCATTGTTCCTTGGTGTGTAGTTATATGGTAGTTGATGTTTGATCTTCCCTCCATGTGGCCCATTGTTCCTTGATGTGTAGTTATATGGTAGTTGATGTTTGATCTTCCCTCCATGTAGACCATTGTTCCTTGGTGTGTAGTTATATGGTAGTTGATGTTTGATCTTTCCTCCATGTAGACCATTGTTCCTTGGTGTGTAGTTATATGGTAGTTGATGTTTGATCTTTCCTCCATGTAGACCATTGTTCCTTGGTGTGTAGTTGATGTTTGATCTTTCCTCCATGTAGACCATTGTTCCTTGGTGTGTAGTTATATGGTAGTTGATTTTTGATCTTCCCTCCATTGTAGGCCATTGTTCCTCGGTGTGTAGTTATATGGTAGTTGATGTTTGATCTTCCCTCCATGTAGACCATTGTTCCTTGGTGTGTAGTTATATGGTAGTTGATGTTTGATCTTTCCTCCATGTAGACCATTGTCCCTTGGTGTGTAGTTATATGGTAGTTGATTTTTGATCTTCCCTCCATTGTAGGCCATTGTTCCTCGGTGTGTAGTTATATGGTAGTTGATGTTTGATCTTCCCTCCATTGTAGGCCATTGTTCCTCTGTGTGTAGTTATATGGTAGTTGATGTTTGATCTTCCCTCCATGTAGGCCATTGTTCCTTGGTGTGTAGTTATATGGTAGTTGATGTTTGATCTTTCCTCCTATGTAGGCCATTGTTCCTTGGTGTGTAGTTATATGGTAGTTGATGTTTGATCTTCCCTCCATGTAGACCAGGTTACTCTACCTTGGTTACCAGTTATATTATTGATATTGGATCATTCCTCAAATCCTCAATGTAGACAGGTTATTGTTCCTCAGTCTGCAGTTACTGTATATGGCAGTTGATGTTGGGACTTTTTTCTTCGTGCCAAACAGGTCATTGTTCCTCTGTGTGCAGTTATGTGGTAGTTGATGTTGGACCTTACCTCCCATATAGAACAGGTCACTGTTCTTAGGTGTGCAATTAAAGTGGAACTAAAATCTGCAATACTAACCCCTGTTTCAATGGTCCAACATCCGTGAATTCCTTTGCCGGCATCTTCCTACCAGCTTCTTTTGGGTGCTGGGTCTTCAGCTGTCTTGATTTTGCTGGCTTTGGATGATGTAATGGGTGCAAATGTCCAAGAGTTCAGTCATCCTGGCACACCAGCATCACGCTGGAATGTAAATTGAGCTGCTCATGTACAGATTAGTGTACATTTTAAAGAGGACTTTAAGCAGACAGAGAAGTTAATTCCATTGCTGAAGAGACATTTCATATCTCAAAAGTCTACCTACTCACACTGTTTTTTCAAAACTTTAGTTCTGCTTTAAATGGTGATTAATGTATTTTTTCCTCCATGTAATACAGGTCATTGTTCTTAGGTGTGCGATTATAGGATATCTGATGTTTGATGTTTTTGCCTTGTAGAGTAGGTCATTGTTCCTCTGTGAGAAGTTGTATGATGGTTGAGGTTGGATCTTTCCTCTGTAAAGCCCCATACACACTATTAGATTTTCTGCAGATTTTTGTCTTCAGATTCACCAAAACCAAATAATATGGGGTCAAACCTTAAGCGTTTCAAATTGTATGCAATCAGGCAGGCCCTTGCACTGTGACTACATGTTTTGGTAAATCTGAAGACAAAACTCTGCAGAAAATCTAATGGTGTGTATGGGGTCTATGTAGAGCAGGTCATTGTTCCTCTGTGAGAAGTTGTATGGTGGTTGAGGTTGGATCTTTCCTCCTTTTGTAGAGCACGTCATTGTTCCTCTGTTAGAAGTTGTATGGTGGTTGAGGTTGGATCTTTCCTCTATGTAGAGCAGGTCATTGTTCCTCTGCGAGAAGTTGTATGGTGGTTGAGGTTGGATCTTTCCTCTATGTAGAGCACGTCATTGTTCCTCTGTTAGAAGTTTTATGGTGGTTGAGGTTGGATCTTTCCTCTATGTAGAGCAGTTCATTGTTCCTCTGTTAGAAGTTGTATGGTGGTTGAGGTTGGAATTTTCCTCCTATGTAGAGCAGGTCATTGTTCCTCTGTGAGAAGTTGTGTGGTGGTTGAGTTTGGATCTTTCCTCTATGTAGAGCAGGTTATTGTTCCTCTGTGAGAAGTTGTGTGGTGGTTGAGTTTGGATCTTTCCTCTATGTCAGTGGTTCTCAACCTTGCTAGTGCTGTGACCCCTTGATAAAATTTCCCAAGTTGTGGGGACCCCAACAGTAAAATTATTTCCGTAGCGTGGGTGGTCAGCACCCAAGGCAAGACAAGTAATTTGCACCCCTAATGGACATTCAGCGCTCCCTGAGTTCCTTCCACTTGTACAGTATTGAAACCCCTTATGGTACATTTTAGGATGTGCCACTCTCTCTTTCTCTTTGTTTGCCTTTCTTTCTCCATCCTAATTTCTTATTTTTTTCCCCCCCATTCCTCTCTCTAGCCGTCTGTTCTCTTATTCTTTCTCTGTGCCGTGAACTGAATGGGCGGCTGCGAATAGGCTAAGTGGGTGGCCACAGGCTCCAGGGACAGCCCAACTGGGTAGCCGCAAAAAGGCTGGGAGAGCAGTGCGGGCTTCAGGAACAGCCCAGGATTCGGTGACCCCTTGCAAATTATCATTCGACCCCTGAGGGGGTCCCGACCCCCAGGTTGAGAACCACTGCTCTATGTAGAGCAGGTCATTGTTCCTCTGTTAGAAGTTGTATGGTGGTTGAGGTTGGATCTTTCCTCTATGTAGAGCAGTTCATTGTTCCTCTGTTAGAAGTTGTATGGTGGTTGAGGTTGGAATTTTCCTCCTATGTAGAGCACGTCATTGTTCCTGTTAGAAGTTGTGTGGTGGCTGAAGTTGGATTTTTCACCTATGTAGAACAGGTCATTGTTTCTCCTTGTGCTGTTGTATGGCAGTTTATGTTGTGTTTTTCCTCAGATGCTGGATATAGGCGAGTCACTGGCAGTTCCAGATGAGTTCTCAAAGAAGGAGATCCGCTCTGGTATGTGGTGGAAGCAGCTCCTGGCGGGAGGTGTGGCAGGAGCCGTGTCAAGGACAGGAACCGCCCCCCTGGACAGGCTGAAAGTCTTAATGCAGGTGAGCATGATATTCTTCAGCAGTCAACAGACAGTTCTAGGAAACTCAGTCTGCTGGATGAGTAGCCGCATTACTGCTTACTGAACACAGCAGGTCACCCAATCAGTATCGGCACCATTCAGAGAACGCTTTGCATTTTTTATTTAATGAATACAAGGCATTCTTTGGTTGGATGAGATGAAAAAGCAGGGTGGTGATGTCACACTCTCCACTTCAACCAATCAGAGCATGCTTTGCAGCTATTGAGAAAATGCAAAGCGTTCTCTGAATGGCACCCGTGCCGACCGAGCGACCTCCTGTGTCCACAATGCAGGCAGCTGCTACGCACAGGACCTGAAAGCTAGTAAAGATTACTGTAGTAGCGTACCTACTACATTGATTTCCAGTTTCCAGGAGGATCTGCCAGGTATGGTATATACAAAGTTACAGTGGTCCAAGCTGGACCAATGTAACTATGTAAAAATATACCATGCCTGGAATTCTTCTTATGTATTTATCTCATTTCATAAATCAATTTGTTCGACATCTCAGAAAGTATAACTCCAACCAAACAATTGATGAATAGGGACTTAACCACTTGCCGGCCATCCACAGTACTTATACTGCAGCAGGTTGGCAAGTGCAGGCAAAATCACACATATGTACCTTATTTTGCCTGCTTGGGCTAAGGGGGAACACTGCGCTTCCCTCCCCGCAATCGCTGCAACCACCAGACACGGTGGATTGTGGATCCCGATAATTGGGGCTCCGTGATCATGTGATCGCTATAAGATCACAGTGTCAACAAAGCTGTTATGAATGAATTTATTCATAACCGCTTTGTTGACTAAGCTGTGATTTGGCCCACAGCTATCACATGGTACCTGGGCCAATCAGAGCACCCTGTACCATGTGATTTAGCTCTAGTCAATCATAGATCATTAGTGGTTGCAGCTGTCATGAATAGTTAACCCATTCATGACCAATAAAACTTTGCTATTGTAAAGATTTTCATTGCATTAGCAAACAAAGTGTAAAAAAAAAGTAGTAGTACAGTGTTCTGAAATGTATTTAAAAAGTTTTAAAAATTAAAATAAAATGTAAAAAATTTTTTAATAAGAATTATGATGGCACTGTACTGCACAAAAAAGTGAGAAAAAAAACTAATTTTATTCAATTTCTTAATTTTCAAAAGAATTGTGACAAAAAATTACAACCTCAAAAAACTCGCAATGCCTCTTACTAAATGCTTCAGAACACTGTTCTACTTTCCAAAAAGGGGAAAGTATCTCTCTCTCTCTCTCTCTCTCTCTCTCTCTCTCTCTCTCTCTCTCTCTCTCTCTCTCTCTCTCTCTCTCTCTCTCTCTCTCTCTCTCTCTCTCTCTCTCTCTCTCCCTCTCTCCTCTCTCTCTTCTCTCTCTCCTCTCTCTCTCTCTCTCTATTTTATTTATTTATTTATATATATATCTATCATCTCTCTATCTCTCTATCATCTCTCTATATATATCTCATAGTTTGTAGACGCTATAACTTTCACACCAACCAATTATTGGGACTTTTTTTTTTACCAAAGGCATACAGCTGAATACATTTGGCCTAAGTTTTATGATGAAATTTGATTTTATTGGATGTGTTTTATGACAGAAAGTAGAAAATATCGTTTTGTTTTTTTTTCCAAAATTTTTGGGTCTTTTTTTCGTTTATATAACAAAAAAAAAAACAGTGGTGATTTAATACCCCCCAAAGAAAGCTCTATTTGTGTGATAAAAAAAAATTATAAAAATGTAATTTGGGCAACAGTCTCTCGATCTCGCACATGCGCGATTCACCGGCCATATCGCCAATTGTTTTTAAAGTTGCTATAACAACGGTCGGCAATGGAGGAAGGTCCCGCCCCGTTGTTCTGGCAACATCACAGTACTGCCCACAGACTACTGGGAAATGATGACACATAAAAAAAAAAAAAATTCCCCCACAGTTTGTTTTTTTTTAGGTTTAGAGGAGTCCGATTCTGAAAAAAAAATTTCAGGGTGGAACTCCGCTTTAATGTTAATTCAGCTGTCAGTTGTGATTCTTGAGGCTTCACTAATGGGATATCAATGTTTCTATGCGATTTGCAGATCTTATCCGCATCCTTAGTTAATAATGATACGGATGTTATCCCTGCACTAGGGTGGATCTGCCCAGGTATAAACTGAAAGTTGCTCTCCAGAGACAAGGAGCCCCAGGTGCTGGCTAATGCTAGTGAAGCTGTGTGCAATTGGGAAAATCCGGACAGCCGCACTCCAGGAGATTATAATCCAAACCTCTTTATTGTAAAATTGTAATTGTAAAATCAGGAACATGTCATACAGTACATCATGGACAGAGTGTACAGGCAATCTTCTGACACGTTTCGCACTATGCCAAGTGCTTACTCATAGCTCTATGAGTAAGCACTTGGCATAGTGCGAAACGCGTCAGAAGATTGCCTGTACACTCTGTCCATGATGTACTGTATGACATGTTCCTGATTTTACAATAAAGAAGTTTGGATTATAATCTCCTGGAGTGCAGCTGTCCGGATTTTCCAATTGCACACAGCTTAGTTAATAATAGTTATGATCTCTGAAAAATGTACAATCCTTGTCTTAGGAAACCATCACCATCCAACGTATACATATTAGACATCTGTACACTCGCTCACTTTTCCTGTGGACTCCCTGCACATCCTCATGGGTCATGTGGATTTTTATGTATTAAGCCGGCCATAGATATTTCAAATCTTGGATGGTTCAGCGGAGACCGGCTGAAATTCGAACAATCTGTGGGCAGGTTAATTGTACTCAAGTCGATCCATCGATCAACTTGGGTACAACCAGCATGTCAGATTTTTACATGCTATAGCTGCTAGCAGTAATCGATGTGTTCTCCCAGCAGGGACGGCTCCCCGCTGGGAGAACACAATTACTCAGTCAGTGTTAATGGGGGAATCCTAAACCTGTGGCTGCAGGAAAAAAAATCACATCAACTATGGCCTGCCGTAATTTGTGCCCTTGAAGTCCCAATTCATTATTTCTTTGGTTGGAGTTCGCTGTACATAATTTGTACTCCTGCCCTATGTTCATTTTTCTTTCGATCTTTACAGGTACATGGATCAAAATCTCATGGGATCTCCATGTTGAGGGGAGTGAAAGCAATGATAGAAGAAGGTGGGTTGCGCTCACTGTGGCGGGGGAACGGTATAAACGTACTGAAAATAGCTCCTGAGTCTGCTATCAAATTCATGGCATATGAGCAGGTAAGATGTCTGACTAGAAAACATTACTCCTGTTTACCTCTGACACTACCTGCATGGAGTTTGCATGATCTCCCTGCACCTGCGTGGGTTTCTTCCCACACTCCAAAGACATGCTGGGAGGTTAATTGGCTCCTGTCTAAATTGTCCCTAGTATGTGTATGTACGAATGTGAGTTAGGGAACTTTAGATTGTAAGCTCCTTGAGGGCAGGGACTGATGTGAATGTACAATATACAGTTGTGCTGTATAAGTTTACATACCCTGGCAGAATTTATGATTTATTTTTCAGAGAATATGAATGATAATACATAAACTTTTCTTTCACTCATGGTTTAGTGTTTGGCTGAAGCCATTTATTATCAATCAACTGTGTTTACTCTTTTTAAATCATAATGACAACAGAAACTACACAAATTTCCCTGATCAAAAGTTTACATACCCCTTTAACATCAATGACATCTTGAAGTCTTTTGTGGTATTTGCGGATGAGGCTCTTTATCTTCTCAGATGGTAAAGCTGCCCATTCCTCTTGGCAAAAAGCCTCCAGTTCCTGTAGATTCTTGGGCTGTCTTGCATGAACTGCACATTTGAGATCTCCCCAGAGTGGTTCAATGATATTGAGGTCAGGAGACTGAGATGAACACTCCTTAACCTTCACTTTATTCTGTTGTAGCCAATGACAGGTCGACTTGGCCTTGTGTTTTGGATCATTGTCATGTTGGAATGTCCAAGTACGTCCCATGTGCAGCTTCCTGGCTGATGAATGCAAATGTTCCTCCAGTATTTTTTGATAACATACTGCATTCATCTTACCATCAATTTTGACCAATATTTCCTGTGCCTTTGTAGCTCACACATTCCCAAAACATCAGCGATCCACCTCCGTGTTTCACAGTGGGAATGGTGTACCTTTCATAATAGGCCTTGTTGACTCTCTCCAAATGTAGCGTTTATGGTTGTGGCCAAAAAGCTAAATTTTGGTCTCATCACTCCAAATGACTTTGTGGCAGAAGGTTTGAGGCTTGTCTCTGTGCTGTTTGGCGTATTGTAAGTGGGATACTTTGTGGCCTTTGCGTAGTAATGGCTTTCTTCTGGTGACTCGACCATGCAGCCCATCTTTCTTCAAGTGCCTCCCTATTGTGCATCTTGAAACAGCCACACCACATGTTTTAAGAGAGTCCTGTATTTCGCCTAAAGTTATTTGTGGGTTTTTCTTTGCATCCCAAACAATTTTCCTGGCAGTTGTGGCTGAAACTTTAGTTGGTCTACCTGACCGTGGTTTGGTTTCAACAGAACCCCTCATTTTCCACTTCTTGATTAGAGTTTGGACACTGCTGATTGGCATTCTCAATTCCTTGGATATCTTTTTATATCCCTTTCCTGTTTTATACAGTTCAACTACCTTTTCCCACAGATCCTTTGACAATTCTTGTGCTTTCCTTGTGACTCAGAATCCAGAAACGTCAGTACAGCACTGGATGAAAGATGCAAGGGTCTGTCAGGAGTCCAGAAACTCATTGACCTTTTATACACACACACTAATTACAAGCAAACCGATCACAGGTGAGGATGGTTACCTTTTAATAGCCATTCAAACCCCTTTGTGTCAACTTGTGTGCTTGTTATCAGGCCAATATCACCAGGGTATGTAAACTTTTGATCAGGGTCATTTGGGTAGTTTCTGTTGTCATTATGATTTAAAAAGAGTAAACCCAGTTGTTTGATAATAAATGATTTCAGCCAAACACTAACCATGAGTGAAAGAAAAGTTTTTGTGTTACCATTCATATTCTCTCAAAAATGGCCAAGAAATCATAAATTCTGCCAGGGTATGTAAACTTATGAGCACAACTGTAAATGTAAAGTGCTGTGTAAATTGATGGCACCATATAAGTACCTGTAATAAATAAATAAAATGACCTCTTCTCACTCACAGGACTTCTCTGGTGCCGCTCCCCCACTTTTGAGCTTTGTTCCACAGACACTCTCCAAGACATCAGACACACTATAATTAATACAGTTCTACAGAAGTCAATGAAGTCTCAGTCATTCGATCCTATGGAGAGTTTGAATTTGTTGGAGTGTACATTCCTGCAGCAGACTCCCAAAACCTTCCTGTCATGGCGGAATCCCAAGCTTCGATGCTCATTAATAATGCAGAAAATTGCCCACCCTTTTTGTCTCTTGTGCATTCCTATTGGCCAGTGAGGCTGCCAATTGTAGTGATGGGGCTATGGCAATCTGTGGGGAAGGGGGCGCTAACCACAAGCTCTCATACATGGCGGTGTTAAGTTTAATCTCTCAGAATGGCCTGGCATTCAACCGTGACAGTAAAGCCTGGTACACACTAGCAGTTTTATTTTTGTTTAACCCAACGAAAAAAAACTGACAGCTCGGGAGGAGCCACTGTACTAACTATCTGATGTTAGTACAACGATCTCCCCTACTGAGCTATTATGTTGTGACAGGGGGGGGGGGGCGCTGATCGGAAGCTGGTCGGCAGTCCTTTTTTGGTCACACCCCTTTGACACAAGCCCGGCTGGACTCCAGTACACACGGTCCGAATGTTGGCCGGTTTCTATTGAACATTCGGTCCATGTGTACTAGGCTTAAAGTGATACTAAAGTCGCAGTTTTTTTTTTTTTTCTTTTAAACATAACAACATGTCATACTTACCTGCTCTGTGCAATAGTTTTGCCCAGAGCAGCCCAGTTCCTCCTCTTCTCGGGTCTCTCTCCGGCGCTCCTGGCCCCTCCCTCCTGCCGAGTGCCCCCACAGCAAGCAGCTTGCTATGGGAGCACCTGAGCTGAGCTGCTGCTCTGTGCGTCCATTCAGACACGGAGCCGCAGTTCGGCCCCTCCCCTCTCTCTCCTTATTGGCCTATTGACTTTGACAGCAGCGGGAGCCAACGGCACCACGCTGCCGTCTTAGCCAATGAGGAGGGAGGGTCCCGGGCAGCCCAGACACTCCTGTAACATCGCTGGATCGAGATGGGGCTCAGGTAAGTATTAGGTGGGGCTGAGGGAGGCTGCTGCACACAGAAGGTTTTTTTATCTTAATATATAGAATCCATTAGGATAAAAAGCCTTCTGAATCTAATACCACATTAAAGGGAAAGCTCTCCTTGTCTGCCAACCCCCCCCCCCCTCCTCCACTGCCACATTTGGCACCTTTTTGGGGGGGCTGGTACCTAGTTTTAAAACTTTGGACCCCTCCTCCTTCCCCTGCAACTGACCCATTCGCACTTTGCGCATGCGCGGTAGGGAACTGGCTGTGAAGCCGCAAGGCTCAGGTGAGGGCACTGCTGGATTCCTGGAGAGGTAAGTCCCTAATATTAAAAGTCAGCAGCTACAGTATTTGTAGCTTCTGACTTTTAATTTTTTTTTGGGGGGGGGGGTAGCTTGGAGCTCCTCTCTGAGATTTGGGAGGATGCTGCAGGTATGTGCAACTCCTTGTGACTTTTTTCTTTATATGTCCCTATTTTTTGTCCTGTCTGTGTGCTGCCCGGGTTCCTATTCTCACACCGCCATTTTTAATGCCTGTGATACTGCACATGTGCAAGACAAAGCACACAATGTCATGCAAATATTAAGACATTCCCTTCACATATAACTAATAGGATACTACTTTGTTCTGGTAAGATCTTGGGTAAGATGCCTGTAGTATTGTGTATGCTGCATGCTTGAGATGAAGCTCATGACATCATCATTGTGTGTTTTCATGATGCTCAGTATGACAATACTGTGAGAACACCGCAGGGATTTCCCTGAAGGCAATGGCGATGTTCCCTTCCCGCGGGGCATCTGTGCAGCCAGGGAACTGCCTTCAGGCAAACCAGGAAGTAGAAGGAACAAAAAATAAGTAAAGCAAAAAAGAATTTAAAAAAAGTGTTAGGTGTGCTGACATGAAATTTAGGGAAAGTGGTGGAAGGTGCACTTTAAAGATTAAAATGGAACTTAACTCACTAACACAACATTTTCATACGTTGCCCCCTCCCTCTTAAAGTGTCGCCTAATGGAGATTTTTAAGTACCGTAGTTTGTCGCCATTCCATGAGTGTGCGCAATTTTAACCGCTTGCCGACCAGTGCGCGACAATATACCTCGGCACAATGGCATGGCTGCGCAAATGGGCGTACAGGTACGTCCCCTTTAAGACGTGGCATTGTGGGCACCCGCGCCTACTCCGTGCCCGTGGGTCCCGCGGACTCGATGTCACGGAACGGCACAACGGGGAGATGTAAACAAGGCATTTCCCTGTTCTGCCTTATGACATGAAAGAGATCTACTGCTCCCTGTCATCGGGGGCAGTGATCGCTGTCATGTCAGTGGTAGTCCACCCCCCCCCCCACAGTTAGAATCACTCCCTAGGACACACTTAACCCCTTGATCGCCCCCTAGTGTTTAACCCCTTCCCTGCCAGTGTCATTTACACAGTAATCAGTGCATTTTTATAGCACTGATCGCTGTATAAATGACAATGGTCCCAAAATAGTGTCAAAAGTGTCCACCATAATGTCGCAGTCACGATATAAATCACAGATCACCGCCATTACTAATATTAAAAAATAAAATAAATAATAAAAATGCCATAAATCTATCCCCTATTTTGTAGACGCTATAACTTTTGCACACACCCATTAATATACACTTATTGTGATTTTTTTTTTTTTTTTTGTACCAAAAACATGTGGAAGAATACATATCGGCCTAAACTAAGAAAGAAATTTGTTTTTTTATATATTTTTTGGGGGATATTTATAGCCAAGTACCGGATGAGATGCCGGTACTTGGCTATTTCACATGGTATTCATCATCAACCGGTGTGTGTGTGCCGGAGGAGTACCTGGACCGGTTGATGATGATTACCATGTGAAATAGCCAAGTAGCGGCATCTCATCCGATACCAGCGTGTGATCTTGCTGACTTACACCCTCAAAGGGAACTGCTGTTTTGATCCTGACTGATTTTCTCAGGGGTCCATCGCTTGAGGTGAGCGGCCATTTCTATTGGTGGTGGAGTTTGTCACTAAAGTCACCTTATATGATTAATATATCACCTATTCCACTGGATAGTCGCTGGTTTTTTCCCCATCAACTAAAGATTATTTATGATGAAGAACTTGGACTGTCCCTGCATTTTTGATATTTATTATAGCAAACATTTAAAATATTGCCTTTTTTTCAAAATTGTCGCTTTTTTTTATAGCGCAAAAATTAAAAACCGCAGAGGTGACGCGCAATTGTCAGTTAAAGCGACGCAGTGCTGTATTGCAAAAAGTGCTCTGGTCAGGAGGAAGGGGGGTCAATTCTTCCAGGGCTGAAGTGGTTAAAGCGTGACATGTTGGGTATCTATTTCTTCAACGTAACATCATCTTTCACATTTTGCAAAAAAAATTGGGGTATATATTGTGTTTTGTTTTTAATAATTAAAGTTTATGTTTTTCAAAAAAAAAATTAATTTGCAAAACCTTTGCGCAAATACCATGTGACATAAAAAATAGCAATGATTGTCTTATTATTTCCTAGGGTCTCTGCTAAAAGAAAAATGTATAATGTTTTGGGGTTTATAAGTCATTTTCTAGCAAATACTGATTTAAACTTGTAAACAAAAAGTGACAGAAAAAGCCTGGTCTTCAAGTGGTTAAGGTTTTAGTTAGATTAGGGTCACTTAGGGAAATGCTTTTTTTTTTTTTTAGCCTGGTTTCCGGCAAAGAGCGTCCAAAAAAAAAAAGAAAAATGTAAAAAATGTTCCAATTCCAAATTTTCCAATGAGGATGATTACTCTAATAGAATGTAAACCACAAGAGAAGAACTAACCAGCTTGATTTTCCTACTCAGATAAAGAAGGTCATCCGTGGACAGCAGGAAACGCTGAGGGTCCGAGAGAGGTTCATTGCTGGGTCATTGGCCGGAGCCATCGCACAGACTGTCATATATCCTATGGAGGTGAGCAGAGAGAGGACATGGCGTCATTAGGGGATTTCTTATAGAGGTTTGTGGTTGGCAGACATATACAGTTAGCACCTTTTTGCAAGCAACAATTGTTTAGGATAATTGACAGATTTTACTGGCACTCACATGAGACGGAATCAAATACAATATTAATATTAGTATATATATATATATATATATATAATATCAAACCGACAAAGCGCAGGAAATACGCACACCTCCATTTCTTTGCACTCCTAGCACGGATATATTGTTAGGAGGTGTATGTATGGTAGTCCCTAGATGGGACAAATGTATCACATTTTGGCTGTATTGTTTTAATGTACTACCAAATGCAGGATGGGTGTTTTAAAAAAAAAAAAAAAAATTATAATAAAGTTTTGATATTTTTATATATATATTTGATTCCGTCTCATGTGAGTGCCAGTAAAATCCGGTGATAGCAGGACTGGTTCTTGCAAAACATTTTCTTTCTTTATCGTACATCATGGGACACAGAGCCTAATTAAACTAATTTACAAAACTTATTTACAAAACAGAAACTAAGAACAACTTTTTTTTCTGTCTTTTTTAATTTATGTAGGCCCCTTTCACACTTGTGCGACTTCAAGGTCGCCCGATTTTACTGTGATTTTGCGGCTGCGATTTTGCCGAGATTTGGGAGCAGTACTACTTTGTACGACTTTGCCACAACTTTGGCATTAACCATTCTCAGCTTGTGCTTACAAAGTCGTACTGAAATCGTGTCTATATTATTCAGGTACGATTTGCATGCTACTTGAGGCTTTAACATTGAGGTCTATGGACATTAACTCGCATTAGAAGCTGGACCAAAGTAGTGCAGGGACTACTTTGAAGTCGCCACGACTAAGGCCCCTTTCACATTTATACGACTTGTCCCACGATTTTGTACTGCAAAATCGTATGACAAGTCATTCTCTATGATTTTCAATGACTACAATTCATATTGGCATAACTTTAAAGTAGTCCCTGCACTACTTTGGTCCAACTTCCATATGAGTTGAGTTCCATAGACCTCCAATGTTAAACCCTCAAGTAGCATGCAAATCGTACCTGAATAATATAGACACAATTTCAGCACTACTTTGTAAGCACAAGCTGTAAGCACAAGCCTCACACCATGTATGTTTTCATTTGTTAATGCCAAAGTTTGTGGCAAAGGCGTACAAAGTAGTACTGCTCCCAAATCGCGGCAAAATAGCGGCCGCGAAATTGCGGTAAAAGCGCACGACTTTGAAGTCGTATAAGTGTGAAAGAGGCCTAAGTACGACTTTGCCACAACTTTGGCATTAACAGACACAGCCCTTGTGTAATAATATGATGGATGTGGGTGAGTGTGGCCCCCCCAAACGCATACAAGGTTCGTTCGGGACCGACGTATCTTATTGGGACACGACGGCTGTGTCTGTGCAGCCGCGAGCTCCAATAGAAATAAATAGGACACCAGCACGGGAATGCAAGCAAAACCTGTGCTTCACCGTGCCGGGAAAACGTGGACCTGCATCGGGCCTGCAGTAAAGCGTTACATGTGAATAGAGCCTTCGTTTTTGGTGGGGCAGGAAACCCCAGTGAGCATCCACTGAATTTTCCCCAGCTTAAATATATGTGGCCTTCCAGTTAGACCACCTTTCTGAAATACTGAAATAAAGAATTAAAAAACATTGCCATACAACTGCGATGATTGGACGCTGTTCCAAGCGGTACTCACGTTCAGTGATGCGTTCATACATCCCTGAATGCATATGGGCTTAAGTACCGCTCAGAACAGCATTCAGACCTGGACAACGGCTTCGTATTTGAGCCTGTCATTGATTTTGATAGGCAGCAGGCTGTATGCTGTATTGTGTGTCTCCCTTGTGTTTAACCACTTCAGTCCCGGAAGACTTTACCCCCTTCCTGACCAGAGCATTTTTTGAGATTCGGCACTGCGTCGCTTTAGCTGACAATTGCACAGTCGTGCGACGTTGTACCCAAACAAAATTGACGTCCTTTTTCCCCCACAAATAGAGCTTTCTTTTGATGGTATTTGATCATCTCTGCGCTTTTTATTTTTTTGCGCTATAAACAAAAAGAGAGCGACAATTTTGAAAAAAAAAGCAATATTTTTTACTTTTTGCTATAATAAATATCCCCAAAAAATATATAAAAAAACAAATTTCTTTCTCAGTTTAGGCCACTATGTACTCTTCGTCTACATATCTTTGGTAAAAAAAAATCATATATTGATTGGTCTGCGCAAAAGGTATTTATGGCATTTTTATTCATTTTTTTTTTTCATTAGTAATGGTGGACAACTTGCTTTTTTTTATCATGACTGCCACATTATGGCAGACACATCGGATACTTTTGACACTATTTTGGGACCATTGTCATATATACAGCGATCGGTGTATAAAAATGCACTGATTACTGTGTAAATGACGCTGGCAGGGAAGGGGTTAAACACTAGGGGGCAATCAAGGGGTTAAGTGTGTCCTAGGGAGTGATTCTAATTGTGGGGGGAGGGGCTACCACTGACATGACAGAGATCACTGCTCCCGATGACAGGGAGCGGTGATCTCTGTCATGTCACTAGGCAGAATGGGGAAATGCCTTGTTTACATAGGCATCTCCCCGTTCTGCCTCTCCACACCGCAATCACGGGCCGCCGGCGAACATCGAGTTCCCGGGACCCGCGGGCGGCAAATTTAAAGGGACGTACAGGTACGCCCATTTGCCTGCCTGTGCCATTCTGCCGACGTATATCTGTGTGCGGCGGTCGGCAAGCGGTTAAAAACGCCAGGATTTAATGCTGTAGCGACGAATCCGCCTTTATGTCTGAGAACTTAGAGCAGCCATTCTCAACCTTTTCAACACAGAGGAACCCTTGAAACAACTTTCTGGTGTCAGGGAACCCCTACTAATAATGACTACATCTACAACTCATGATACATACTGTGATGGTCAATGGGAAGAATTCTCCTTACACTTGTGGTCACTGGGGAGAATTACCCCCTTACAGATAGCTAAAAAGATAAATGGTGTCAGTGAGAACTTATCAGAGAGGCAGAAATTGCTCAAGAAGCCCCTATCAACCTCTAGAGCAGGGATGTGCAATTAGCGGACCTCCAGCTGTTGCAGAACTACAAGTCCCATGAGACATAGCAAGACTCTGACAGCCACAAGCATGACACCCAGAGGCTGAGGCATGATGGGACTTGTAGTTTTGAAACAGCTGGAGGTCCGCTAATTGCATATCCCTGCTCTAGAGGAACCCTGGTTGAGAACCCTAACTTAGACAGTTGTCACAGGAAGCGGTGTCACCATTACATTTCCCCTCGTCTCTATTCCTCTCCTGGTGACAGCTGTACACTTTGGATTTCCCATCACTTTCTATCTTGGTGATATGACCACCAGGATAAATAGAGATGGTGAATCTCTCCACTGAGAAGACATGACAGCAATAAAAGCATGACAGGGGCTGTAACCCTCATCCACCTTCTCAATATATTTAATCGGTGAGCCAGCACAAAGAACAGTGAGCATGTTTTAAGTGCTATAACCAATTAGAATCTACCGCAGTCATTTGTTGTGGTTTAATGCACTTGCTGTACTCTACTATTTTCTAAAATGTCATTAACTAATCTTTTCCCTTTGCATATCTCAAAGGTATTGAAGACCCGATTGGCTCTGGTCAGTTCACCGGGATGACAGATTGCGCTCGACATATTATGCGTACTGAGGGGTTGAGAGCGTTCTCTAAGGGCTACCTACCAAACCTGCTGGGTATCGTGCCATATGCAGGCATTGATTTGGCAGTGTATGAGGTAAGTTTAACCACTTCAGCCCCGGAAGGTTTTACCCCCCCCCCTTCCAGACCAGGCCATTTTTTGTGATGCAGCACTGTCGTGCGACGCTGTACCCAAATAAAATTGATGCCCATTTTTCCCACAAAAATGAGCTTTCTTTTGGTGGTATTTGATCACCTCTGCGATTTAAATTTTTATGCGCTACAAACAAAAATTTCGAAAAAAAAAAAAAGCAACTTTTTTTTTTTTTACTTTCTGCTGTAAATTACATGCAATAAAAAAAATGTAAAAAATCTAATTTCTTCATCAATTTAGGCCAATATGTATCCTGCTACATATTTTTGGTAAAAAAAAAAATCCAAATAAGCGTATATTGATTGGTTTGCGCAAAAGTTATCGCATCTACAAACTATGGGATATTTTTATGGAATTTTATTTTATTTTACTAGTAATGGCAGCAATCAGCGATTTTTAGTGGGACTTCGACATTAAGGCGGACAAATCTGACACTTGTTTGGGGACCAGTTACACCAATAGTGATGAGTGCTATAAAAAAAATGCATCGTCACTGTACTACTACACTGGCAGGAAAGGGGTTAACAGCAGGGGAGATCAAAGGGTTAAATGTGTTCCCTGGAAGTGCTTTCTTATTGTGTGTGGGATGGTTTAACTGTAGGAAGACAGAGATACGTGTTCCTGCTTAGCAGAACGGCGATCTGCCTTGTTTACATAGGCAGACCGCCATTTTGCCCCTCTCCAAAAGATCGCCGGGTTCCCAGGTAGGTGATTTTGTACTTAAGGGCCGCACCCTCCTGCTGCAGTATATGTACGTGAGGCGGTCCTTAAGCGGTTAAACCTGAACATAAAGCGTAAATTAAAGTGGTTGTAAACCTCAGTCATGAAATCTGAACAAAGCATATATGTCTGTAGTGTTTATTTATCTCTCTCCAAAACTTTAATGCCTGGTACACACAATGAGGTTATCGGACGAATGATCATCCATGTTTTTTTTGCATGCTAGTCTCATATTGAAAATGAAGGTTACAAAATATGTTGTACGACAGAATACAACTTCGGAAGTGATGTAATGTATTGTATTTGTATTGTATTTTTGGAAGAAAACTTTACATAATCAGTACAGAAAACGTATGATATGGAATCGTACAAGAAAAAAAATTGTGCTTTTCCCATTGGATAATTTTGCACGACCTGTCCTGATTGGCTCTGGAAAGCTGTGTACTAAACGAAAAGATTATTGTATGAACGCTTTGAAAGCGGTATTTTTCGTACAATTTTCTGATCCTACAGTATGTACTAGGCTTTAGTGTCGTTTCTCTCTGGTGCTCCGTACCTCTCTTAGCAGCATGAGTCACTTCTGAGAAGTTTTCCGACACATGAGATGAATTTGTGATGGGGGAGGAGAGCTCGGCACACAGCTTGTCTATTCAGAAGATAGCTCTGCATCCTTCCTTCGCTCCTGTGCCGTGTATGAAGGGGGTGTGTCCCTTTCCTCCAATTGGCTCTCACACAGTGTTAAAGAGCTCTAACTGCAGCTCTCTGCCTCCTCCTCTCTGCTTCTGACAGATGAAGAAGGATTTTATCACAATTGTGCGCTTTTGAACAAATGTAGAGCAGAGAAGACATCACATATACATGTAAAACCTATGTAGGAGGATTTGTTTGATCTGTGTATCATCTGAGGCTATTCATGTCACTGGGTATATAGGAGGGTTTACAACCACGTTAAGTCATGCAAAATTGTACAGGCTCCTCTCCTGGACTGAAATTGCTTTGATTTTACTGCAGACTGTGAGCATCTCACAGTGTACTGTATGTTAGCAGCCAAAGCAACTCAGACACTGCCTCATTTTCTGGCTTAAAGCGGTAGTAAACCGCTTAAAAAATAAAAAATTAGACTCTGGCAATTTAGGTAAATAATGTGCTAGTATGCATCGCATACTTGCACATTATGACAGACTTACCTGAAAATGAAGCCCTTCAGCAGCGCGCTGTCACCGCTGAAGGAGTTTACATTTTCACCTGGTCTTCCTTCCGGGTTCGCGGGCTTCGGCGATATGAAGGGCCAAGTCGGCAATGACATCGCTCCTATGCATGCGCGCGGGAGTAACTGTTTAGGGCAGGGGTAGGCAACCTGGGGCCCTCCATCTGTTGTGGAACTACATTTCCCATGAGGCATTGCAAGGCTGGCAGTTACAGTTACTCACAGAGGCATGATGGGACTTGTAGTTCTGCAACAGATGGAGGGCCCCAGGTTGCTTACCCCTGCCCTAAACAGTTACTCCTGCACGCATGCACAGGAGCAATATCATTGCCGACATGGCCATTCATATACCCCTTGTTTAGCGCATGGCACAGGTATGCCATTCCTTCAGAGTGCATGCACTGTTGCTGTCACCGTCTGCATCTAAATAAATATCTCCTAAACAATTTTCTGTACCTATAGGTAAACCTTACTATAGGTTTACCTATAGGTAAAAATCATACAAGAGAGTTTACTCCACTTTAAGGAGTTCCTGCATCATCTAGTTCTTTCTTTCTAAGTCTTATTGTCCCTGACCTGTCCTTTTCACTCATTGGATTTCAGCTCTGTCAGTCATGGAGTTTCAGCATCATGTCGGCGTTATCTAGGGTTGTCAACATGCAAATAAAGCCTGCCTATGAATGCCCATTTCATCAGACTGACATCCATCCATCAAGGCCTTTTGATATTTGCATAACTTCCCCCCTGAGTGTGAAAGAAAATCTCAAATTTTGGGTTGTCACCAGAACAGGAATAGAGGGAAACGCTTCCAATGGGGCCACTAGTCAAGGACAGACAGGAATTCCCCATAACCCTCCCTATAATCTATCCAAAATGAATTTTAAAAAATGCCTTTAGTTCTACTTGTGCAACTTGTCCTACGACTTGGGACTGCAAAGTCGTGTGACAAGTCGTATCCCATGATTTCCAATGAGTACCGTTCATATCTGTGTGACTTCAAAGTAGTCCCTGCACTACTTTGGTCCAAATTTAATGCGTCTTGAGGTCCGTAGACCTCAAAAATACACAGGCATTGCTTCAGGTCGCACCAAAATTGCGGCAAAAAACGTGTGACTTTCAGGTCGCAATAGTGGAAGCCTAGGCTGAATCTTTTACACAGAAGAATCAAAGGGCCCCCTCCCCCCTCGAAAGGTACCAATTGTGACACCGAAAGGGGGGGGAGTAAACAAATGAGCGGAAGTTCCACTTTTGGGTGGAACTCTGCTTTAATATTGATTGTACCCTGGGCAAACATTTTCTTGGGCCCCCCACCCCCTTCCATGCAATTTCGTTCTCCACCTGCTCTGAGAGTTTACTAAATCAGATCGGGTAGCGATTGCGATCGGTTGCCAGAGGTTACAGTGTATCATTACCACTCACTGACTGGCTGCTAGACGTTCAGCACACATTATGGCTCACCGATTATTTACTAGAGGTTATAGCACATGACTTCTGCTTGTTGATTGCTAGAGATTACTGTACATCAATACTGCTCACTGATTGGTTGCTAGGAGGTTACTGGGCATCCTTACCACTGACTAATTGGTTGCTGGAGGTTACTGCACATTATTACTGCTCACTGATTGGTTGCTAGAGGTTACTGCATATCCTTATCGCTCAATGTTTGGTTGAAAGAGGTTAGTGCACATTATTACTGCTCACCGATTGGTTGCTAAACGTTACAGCACACCATGGACTGGGGAGGTGAGGGGACCCATCAATAGACAATCTCGCTTTAAGAAAGTGATTTCCGCCACCACCACAACTAAAGACACGTAAACTTCAATATAATACATTTTTGCTCTTGGGGTTTAGATACACTTCAGCTCTTCACCTCGCACCTAAAATACAAGACCCAGTTGAAGTCCCAGGAATATATACTCTGTCATCTAGACCAGAGTTTCTCAACTCCAGTCCTCAAGGCGCCCCAACAGGTCATGTTTTCAGGCTTTCCATTATTTTGCACAGGTGATTTGATCAGTTTCACTGCCTTAGTAATTACCACAGTTGTTTCATCTGAGGGAAATCCTGAAAACA
Source organism: Lithobates clamitans (assembly GCA_037952925.1). Classification (NCBI taxonomy): domain Eukaryota; kingdom Metazoa; phylum Chordata; class Amphibia; order Anura; family Ranidae; genus Lithobates; species Lithobates clamitans. Next base: position 25,794 of record JBBGZY010000333.1, on the reverse strand, counting down.
TGACCTGTTGGGGCGCCTTGAGGACTGGAGTTGAGAAACACTGATCTAGACCAACCTTTAGGGGTGCTTGGAAAAATGCCTAAAAATTGTCCAAAAGTTGTATACAAGCCAGCGGGTGGATCAAGCCTGCCTTTTAGTTACACAAAGCCACAGATTTTCATTGTTCACCATTACAACCTTCTAGCCGCTGGCGTCGTAGCAATCAACAATGACATCGGGCCCCTGCACAGCAACCTTGTTTGCCTCTCCCCTCTCCGTCAGCATTGGGGTCACATTAGCTGAGTGAGGGGCAGAAACTGAGGGAGAAGAGAAACATTGGAATACTAGTCAGTACCAGTGTGCAAAGGTGTATTTGCTTTGTAAGAATAAATTGCCTCTAGTGTTGGGTGTCCTGTGTGTGGATGCGGTTGCATTCTTTAAAATTATTTGTTTCGTTTTTTACATTTTACAATAGGGTGCCTCGGGATTGTGCAGAGTTTTTTAAAGGGTGCCTTGACTGGAAAAAGTTTGAGAAAGGCTGACCTAGAAATTGTACTAACAACCTTCATCTCAGTAGCCTAATCCACTACGGAGAAAGTCAGGGAAAGTCAATGGCTGTGGTACTTCTTGCATGCCTGATCGTTAGGAGGGTTATCATGCATACAGAAAAGGTGCCTGATTACAATGTTCCTGCCTTCACCATGTAATGTTTTTGCTGTGTATTGGTAGTAAAACTAGGTAGAAGTTCACAAGTCCCCGCTGGAAATTACATTTCTTTTGTCATAATGTCTAATTTTACATTTTTTCCCCATCACAGACTCTGAAGAACACATGGCTACAGAGGTACAGATCTAGCATCAGTGCTGATCCAGGAATACTGGTGCTGTTGGCTTGTGGGACTATATCCAGCACATGTGGGCAAATTGCCAGTTACCCGTTAGCCCTGGTCAGGACACGTATGCAGGCACAAGGTAGGAATGTGTGGACATGTGAGGCACCTACTGTTTATGTAAGATCTATCCTATCTATCTATCGCTAACCTATTCGCTCTCGGTTCTAGCCAGCCTCCGCCGCCCACTGTGTAAAGACGTCGCTGCTTAGCAGCGGCTGCAGTGTTGTCAGCACCGGATTGGCGGATTTTGCTTCGCTGCCCTTTATCTTGCCGTCACCGGACTGGCGGGACTCTTTTGGCCCCACGAGCACTAGGCGCGGAGAAGGAGGAGGAAGTTAAACCCTTCTCCGCTTTGAATTATGGGCAGGGCCAGGGAATCACGGCCGTGACGTCACTGGTTGCTAGATGCCAGGAGGCTCTAGCAACCAGTGGCCAATAGAGTCCCAGGTGAGGCTGGGGCACTTTTTTGCTGCTCCCATGCAAAGTGCCGCCCTAACCCAAGAAAACTCCATCGGTATGCGTTGATCTATAGGTGCCACTCCTGCAAAGCCGGGGTTGAGAGTCGTCTTTTGTATAGTGTACAATATTTATGTTTTGTTCCCTACCTTATAATGGCTCGGTACCTGCTAATTTATTATATATAATATATATAACTAATATATTAGTTTTACCCTTTTAAATTGTTTTTTTTTTTTCCTACTGGTATGTGTATGACCAATAAAGCTATTTTTCTTCTTGTTTTGGAGGTTCTCACCACAGTACAGGTTGAAAAACAGGTTATATTTGTTGTAGAGGCTGTTGACCACAGTTAACAGATTTTTCATTTTGCTGTATTGGAACCTTGCCTGTTATCTCGCTGATGTACACTGACTCTTTGACAGGTTGATATTATTGCCGATTTAATGGATTTCATTGGTCAACATATGTAATGCCATACCACATTGTACAAACCGCATACCTTAAATAAAGATTTAAAACAAAGTGCCGCCCTATTAGCATAAAGAGAAAGTTTGGGACTTTATATGAGTATGCGACTGAATTGGCAATGTGAACATGGAGTGGCTGGCAAGTATGAAAAATAAAATAAACCTAGTAACATTGTGTCATCTCATATATATACAATGGCATAATATAAACACATTATGTAAAATTGTAGTTGGATTCATTAAATATACATCACATAGTAACATAGTAGCATAATAGCATGTAGATGAATGATAATGACACAATAATGGTAATAAAACCACCAGACTCAAGAATCCATGTACACATAATAATAGCAAAACCATAACATATTGTTATAGGCCAGTAAAGCATATTAAAAGAAAAAGTTGATGTCACTCTTGATTTGATGATCATAAAATCATCTATATAGCTCAACGCGTTTCATGGATACCTCCAATCTTCAGGAGCAGATGCAGTATCGCTGTCTATAAAGAATCGGTAGAATATCTTAGGGGCTAACCAGATGACGGGCAGGGGAAAATAGGAATAAATCTTGGACTAAGGATGATCACCTTGAATCAACCATTGTTACTTACAGATGACCTGTGTGTGTGGGTGAAGGACGCCAATTATGTGTTTATGTTATGCCATTGTATATATGAGATGACACAATGTTGCTAGGTTTATTTTATATTTCATACTCGCCAACCACTCCATGTTCACATTTCCAATTCGGTCGCATACTTCATATAAAGTCCCAATCTTTATGCTAATAGTAATTGGGGATGGAGGTACTTGATGTTTTATGTCTTGGCCTCACACAAAATCCCAAACCTCTTTCCTTTATCAAAGTGCCGCCCTAGGCCTGAACCTTGTCGGCCTTGGCCAAAATACAGCACTAGCGCATACAGTCAGTCTTTACAAGGAAATCGGGGGGCTTCAGTAACCAAAACTGCAGTGTTTATCCTCATGACACATCACAGGAAGCACATCCATGGTTAACAGAGGACAGAATTAAAAGTAGACTTGGGGAAACTTAACATTAATAAATCACCGGGACCATATGGCTTGCATCCGAGGGTACTTAGGGAACTCAGTAGTAATTGCCAGACCGTTGTTCCTAATTTTTACAGACAGTCTATTGACTGGAATGGTACCAGGTGATTGAAGAAAAGCCAATGTAGTACCAATATTTAAAAAGGGCCCAAAATGCATCCCTGGGAATTACAGACCAGTTAGCCTAACATCAATAGTATGCAAGCTCTTGGAGGGGATGATAAGGGACTATGTACAAGATTTTGGTAACGAGAACGGTATCATTAGCAGTAATCAGCATGGAGAATCGTTCTTGCCAAACCAATCTATTAACCTTCTTTGAGGAGGTGATCTGCCATCTAGATAAAGGAAGGCCCGTAGACGTGTTGTATCTGGATTTTGCAAAAACATTTGACACAGTTCCCCATAAACGTTTACTATACAAAATAAGGTCCAGTAGCATGGACCATAGGGTGGTGAGTACATGGATTGAAAACTGGCTACAAGGGCGAGTTCAGAGGGTGGTGATAAATGGGGAGTACTCGGAATGGTCAGGGGTGGGTAGTGGGGTCCCCCAGGGGAGTATCAATAATTTAAAAAAAACCATTAGATAAGCACCTGAACGACTGCAAGATACAGGGATATACAATGTAATACTGACATATCACACACACACTGTGGGTTGGTCTTTTTTCAACCTCACCTACTATGTAACTATGTAACACTGGTGCATGCGCAAGTGAACCCAGAAAAAATTTGCAATGTACAGGTACGTGATTGTGCCTGTACGAGCCGACCTGGCACAATAAATGTACTGAGGTGGGTCAGCAAGCGGTTAAGCTTTGACCAAAAAACCTAGACGAAGGTTTCTATGGAGAGCTGCACCAGGTTTTGCACTCTAACTTGATATGAGTCGGTGTGTTTATTCTGATCTCTATCACTTCTTTCTTTCAGCCACAATCCAGGGAGCTCCGCAGCTCTCCATGGTAGCTCTGTTCCGGTATATCGTGGCTCAGGAAGGGTTCCTGGGCTTGTACCGAGGAATCGCTCCAAACTTCATGAAGGTGATACCTGCGGTCAGCATTAGCTATGTGGTGTATGAGAATATGAAACGTGTGCTGGGTGTGACTAGTCGATGAAGAAAGCGCCACTCATCAACCCCCTCAGTTTAAGCAGGCACACAGAAGAGCCTGTAGAAGCTATATCCAGAATGTGTTTGCTATCCTTGTTGAAGGGCTATATCCTAATATCGAACACCCCATCGCCAGCCACGCTCTTGTTAACAAGAACCGGAAGATATGGCACCTTCAGAATGCAACTGGGCTTGGGTTCAGTATCCATATTCAAAGTTCTCCCCCGTTTTCAGTGTGTTTTTTATATTCCCGACATCATTTAGCGCTAAGACTTTAGTGACGTCGGATATCGTTGCATTTCAATGACGCTCTGGGGAAGTTGATTTTCTGAAAACCACTTCGGGAGTCCGAAGAACACTGAATGTGTTGTTTTATAATGATTGTATATTTTGCATGTAAGGACATTTTTGGCTTTTTTTTTTTTGATGATCAGAAGGCTTTTCCACTAGCCTGAATGTAATGAAGCACACACTGAATGTAGAGTATCCTAGTGCATTGTGGGACATACTGTCCTGCAGACAGTAATGGTTAAGCTGTGAGCGGTTATCAATGTTTGTAGAATCTTAAAGTCCAGCAAGGAGCTGTCTATAGTTTTGCTTTTGTTTCAATGGAAAACCAAAGGCTAAGTCCACTCAAATGATATTTCAGTTTTATGCAAATTCTTAAAGAAGAATTCCGAGTATGGAACAGAGGAGGTCGCTCTCCTGGCACAGGCGCCATTTAGAGAATGCTTTGCATTTTCACAATAAATACAGAGCATTCTCTGATTTGGATTGATTCAGAAAAAGATGGTAAGTATTATACTCACAGACTGACAGATACATCAAAGCTTGTCATATAAAAACAGCAACTACCAGTCCACGATGCATCATATCACGTGATAGGACAATTAGAAATTCAACAGGCTAATGCGTTTCGAGGACTTGCCTCTTCCTCAGAGCCAACAAGACTGTATCTTGCTTCCCCACTTAAATAATAGAGTGACACGGCTATTGTCTGTAGCACACCTCATGGGCGGGAGTTAACCCTCTCATTCCAAATCCAAATGATGGGGTTAACTCCCACCCATGGGGTGTGCTAAAGGCACCCCCACCTGACAATAACCATGTCACTCTATTATTTAATTGGGGAGGCAAGATACAGTGTTGTTGGCTCTGAGGAAGAAGCAAGTCCTCGAAACACGTTAGCCTGTTGGATTTCTAATTGTCCTAACGTGTTTCGAGGACTTGCCTCTTCCTCAGAGCTAAGACTGTATCTTGCTTCCCCAATTAAATAATGGAGTGACATGGCTATTCTCAGATGGGGGTGTCTTTAGCACACCTCATGGGCAGCAGTTAACCCTCTCATTCCAAATCCAAATGATGGGGTTAACTCCCACCCATGGGGTGTGCTACAGACAATAGCCGTGTCACTCTAAGTGGGAAGCAAGATACAGTCTTGTTGGCTTTGAGAAAGAGGAAGGTCCTCAAAACGCATTGGCCTGTTGGAGTTCTAATTGTTCTATCACGTGATATGATGTATCGTGGACTTGAAGTTGCTGTTTTTTCATAACCAGCTTTGATGTATCTGTCAGTTTGTGAGTATAATACTTGCCACCTTTTTCTGAATCAATCCAATCACAGAATGCCTTGTATTTATTGTGAAAATGCAAAGCATTCTCTAAATGGCGCCTGTGCCAGGAGAGCGACCTCCTCTGTTCCAAACTCGGAATTCTTCTTTAAGGAATTTGCATAATTGTCCCCTGGCATTAGGAAGGCTTCTTAGGGCCCATTTACATTCTTGCGATGCATTACCTGGTAACACGCATGGGCAGCGCTTTCTTTTTTGAATGGGCCATCAATATGTGGCAACTTTTTTTTACAACACAATGCCCCACTTTGTTTTGCACTGGCAAGGTGCATTAGGGGGCACCACACTTTGGTAACAAACGTTGCAGTTGCAGGCAGTAAAATTGAAGTTTAACCCTGCGTTACTGCAGTGCAGTAGAATGAATGGGCCCTTCAGGTAGACCTGTGCTTCGTCCATGCAGAACAAAGCAACAGATTTACTTTTATGGTGCTCCCCACCCCCCCCCCCAGCTGCTAATACTTATACTTATTATAGCTTAATTCCCCCACTACTTCCCCCTGCTGGAGCATAGAAGAGAAGCTCCATGGAAGACCCCAAGTCCCTCTGGTTGGCGCTTACACAGGGCTAAAGGACCTTCTCCACCCCACATGACAGCATGCAAAGGGAGATGATTCCTCTAGAGCAGGGGGTAGGCAACATCGGCCCTCCAGCTGTGGTGAAACTACAAGTCCCATCATGCCTCTGCCTCTAGCAGTCATGCCTGTGATTGCCAGGGTTTTGCAATGTCTCATGGGACTTGTAGTTTCACCACAGCAGGAGGGCCGAGGTTGCCTACCCCTTGCTTTAGAGTCCCAGAGACAAATAGCAAGTTACTGAGTGATTTCATCCCGTGAAAACTGAAATATCTTTGTAGAGTAACGTTATCTATTTTGGGTTTCTTTATTTAGACGCAGGTCTCTCTTGCTAACAGCCAAGTTATCTCTTGAAACAGATGCCTGGTATCCATTTTATTGCATTTAGGAGAACCTCTGCCCTCCAATATTGTTCTGCAACAGGAAACTGAACTAATCACATCATGAAAAAGGAGTGTTCTGCAAGTGCATCATTGGAGTGTTTGATGGACAGCTTGTAACTGTTTCAAGACACAGCTTAGCTGAAGGCAAGATATATGTGCAGTTGGGAGGATACATTTCATGAAGGGCAACTCCGTGCTAAGGTATGCGATGAGAATCAATGGAGCAGAGTTATATACTGGGCAACAGATGTGAGTTGAGGGCATGTCCATATAAAAGGGATGCTGTTGGGAAATGAGGCGGGTGGCACCTGTCTGTCCATATGTCACCCCGCATTCTGTAGACACACAAATGTTGTTTTCAGAAATCTACAGTGTCCAATTACGTCTGCTATCAGTGGCAGTTGGCTGATCCCCTTTATCGCCCCACCTGCATTATCTGAATGATGTCCTCATGAAGTGTTGGGCCTCGGGGGGGGGGACCTGAGGCAGCCAAGCAGCTCGGGAACTCACAGGGCAGATCCCAGAAGTAATTAATATCGGGACATTTACAGGACAAATCAATAACTCTGGGGTGACTGTCGTTTTCAGGATACACCCACCAGCCCCTCATTACACCTATCCCCACCTAACCCCATTCCATATCTTAGGTTGGAGTTGCCCTTTAGAAAACAGGGTTTCCAGGATACACCCACCAGCCCCACCTAACCCCATTTCATATCTTAGGTTGGAGTTGCCCTTTAGAAAACTGGGGAATTGAGAGCTTTTTCGACAGTCCTTTAATTCAGTGGAATGTGAGTGTATTTATTAAGGTGTGTGTCTGGGGGGGTCACAGAACAAAGCTTTATTTATTTATTTTTGGGCTTTTGAGTACAAAATCCTCACAATTTTATGAGCAAGCGCACAAGATAATGAGGAGTTTATCTATTCTGTATCGGGGTCATGTATGAGCCAGAAAGGACAGGGCACACTTTGAACAACGTAAGCACAGAGCCAGGTCTCCTGCTTTGGGTACATCAAGCTGCTTTGCTGACCTTTCCCATCCTGAAATCCTCAGATGTCGCCATCTAGAGGCCATTCAAAAGAACTACCACAGCTCACAAGCTGAGATATTTTACACTCAAAATAGGGGATCCTTGATGGAATTTCACTGATCTGCACAGCAATACTCAGTCTTTTTGCCTGCAATTCTCTTGTCTGCCCAGGGTAGGCTTGCAGGATCATATGCAGAGGCTGATCAGTGGAAGCCTGATGTTTCTGTTTCATAAATGACTTTTGTGTTCTTACAAATGCTTTAAAGTTGTAAAATCTTGTACCAGAAGAAATGGGGGGGGGGGGGTGCCTTTGCTGACCCTCCTACGAATAGTAATAGCTGCCTGCTGTCTCTGGTGTCAGTACATTATACGTACCTGACCCTGAACCAGAATGCAGATTAGTAGGTCAAAGTCAAAATTCCTGCTTTACATACTGCCAGGTCAGAGGCTTCAAGCATGGAAGCCATAGGCCTGCTACACACAGGCTTCAGCTTTTACAGCTTTTATAAGAGCAGCGCGAACCGCCAACTTTGGCAAAGGATTTGCAGAGCTTTCAGCAATCTTTGTTGAAACCTTTAAATTTCTATTCAGATCCAGTTTGTAAATATTGAACACAGATCCTAATGGGAATGCTGACTTTAAACAAACTGCTAGCAGGCTTTCAGTGCTGAAGCCTGCTAGCAGCTTGTTTAAAGTGGCAATTAACACTCCCATTAGGATCTGTGTTCAACATTTACAAACTGGAGCTGAATGGTACTTTTAAAAGCTTCTTACAACTGCTGTTCACACTGTTCTTATACAAGCTGAAGCCTGTGTGCAAAAGGGATGGCATGACAGCCAGACAACTTGCATTTTTAAAAGGAGAGGTCAGCATTTGGAAGCCTCAATATTTTAAGGCCTTTAGACGAGCGAATGAGGGCGGATAGGCTGCAGCGTTCAGAGATGGCTCAATGCCGCCTCTGGCTGCAGCAGTACGCTGTGCTATGGCCGCATTCAGACTGGGTGATTAGCTGCTAACATTTTATGTGCTGCCAGACATTGTCGCCCGTCGATGCAAAGTGTCTGCATCCAGGGGCGGTCAGAGGCTCGATTTGCACTTTCAGATGAGTATATGTAGCTATATATTCTGCTAAACGCTGTTTTCTTTGATATTTAAGGCCCCCTGCAGACCTATGCGTTGCGGCAATGCAAGGTAAAAATGCTTGTTTTACAGTACATTACTCCAACACATGGCACACTGTTTTTTTGCCATTCCTTTAGAATGGAACCCCAACACATGGTACACTAGGTGCTGATGGATCCTGCACTGCAGCGCATCATGCGTTTTTAAGTGCAGAGATCTGTTTTTTGTTTTTATGACTGTACATTGGTAGCCCATTCTAAAGGGATAGGATACTTTAAAGGCCAACCTCCACAGCTGAAGCACCGGTGTTTAGACATAGGTTGACGAAGCCTTGAAAGTACTGGATCCACAGAGATAATTAAGGCCGTCCAGGCTGAAACGCGTTGACCTTTGCTGGCTGTATTTTATGAATAAAGCTGATATTTCACTGCTATGCATCACTGTGCCAACGCTTTCTATGGATTCAGTACTTTTGCAGAGACCCTCCCCACTGCAGGGGTCAATGCTCATTAGCTCTAGTGGTAGAGGAATAAGGTGCAATATCTGCCCTACTCCTCATTTTTGACAACTTCTCCACCAGAAACTTCTTCTATTGGACACTCCAGGACCCATTTTGCACGATGATGTCAACAAGTACAATGCAGGGCCAAGAGCCCCTATATTGTACGTGAGAACGGCGAGGGGCTGCCTGGAGTGGAGGAGCGCACAGGACTAAGGTAAATATTACACACTGTTCCTCTAACCTCAGACTTAATGAGCATTTAACCCTTGCAGTTCCAGGTTTGGGGGTAAACCATTGCCAGGAGAGTGTTTGTTTATTTATTTTCTTTTTTCTTGTTTTGTTTTCTTTGTGTTTTTTTTTGTTTGTTTTTTTTAAACTTTGAAATACCTGGCTGTGGGCTTTAATGCAACGCTTGTTGACCTGTGACATGCCACACCGTAACGTGTGTATGGGAACAGCACAGTGTGAAGGGGGCCTTAAGAGTGCTGTTGCTGTACTTTTGCAGAGCATTGCTGAGCTACCTGTAGATTGTAATGGAAATTTGCACTGATGACATATTCCTGTACTGTACAGATCTGCATTCACATCATATTGTCAGCCATGTCTGTGTTGATGTGTGACTTATGTAGGGCTTGGGATATTGAACCCTATAAATAATAGTTTTTAGTCAACTGCCCCTCTAATTCAGGTGAGCTAAGGAATGAGTTCACCTCACCTATAACTTTTTATTTCAGTTCTTGGTGCCTGCCAGTTGGGTTTGGATGCTTGTTATCCACCCGCCAAACTTCCCAGCAAAGTCTCACCTGTCCTGCGGCATTTGTTTCATTTACAGTGTATGTCCAGCCAAAATGTTTTTGGATAGAGTGGCAGATGGGTAAGAACTCCTGTCGGGTTGTTACCACTATCCAGGGCTCCATTAGAGAGATCTGCCTCTACTTCCTGTCCTGCTGACAACATTTTACCTGACAGGAAGTTATGGAAATGGTAACAGACAAATGAAAATGTTTTTCTTTAGTAGATTAGTCCCTGTTACAATTTTTTCCCAGATAACAGTAAAAAAACAACCATCGGTTCTAATCCTTCCCCACTCCACCCAAAACTTAAAAAAAAAAAAAAAAGTGCTTTTAGCTTGACATACATTTTAAGCCCTGGTTCACACTGCCATGACTTGTCTTGCGACTTGAGAGTTCAAAGTCACGTGACAAGTTGCGCCCCATTAGCGGCAATGGAACCATTCTAATAGGAGCGATTTGAGTCGCTCCGACTTAGAAAAGGGTTCTCACACTACTTTTGGTGCGACTTCAATATAGCTTGCATTGACTTCTGTTAAAGAATTTGTATCCAAGCTGCGATGAAGCCACGCCGGCATGTCGGATTAAAAGTCGTGGCAGTGTGAACTGGAGCTTAAGCTCATCTCTGGGCACAATAAAGCAGTTATACATTCCGTTACCATAAGGGCACTACCCCCCGATCTGACAGATCTGCTTATTTGCATTCCTGGATTTGTATTGATCCAACTGTACTCCTGACCCACTCATATTAAAGCGATTTGTAAAATATAGTTTTTTTTCCCCTATAAAAATAACAAACATGTTATACTTACCTGCTCTGTTGCAGTGCACTTGCACAGAGCAGCCCGGATCCTCCTCTTCTTGGGTCCCTCTTTTGTGCTCCTGGCCCCTCCCTCCTGTTGAGTGCCCACACAGCAAGCAGCTTGCTATGGGGGCACCCGAGCCGAGTCACAGCTCCCTGTGTCCATTCAGACATGGAGCCCCAGCCCCGCCCCTCTCTCTCCCGATTGGCTAGCTGACTGTGACAGCAGCGGCAGCCAACAGCGCCTCTGCTGTGTCTCAGCCAATCAGGAGGTAGAGTCTCGGATGGCTGAGATACTCTTGGACATCGCTGGACGGAAAAGGACCTCAGGTAAGTGTTAGGGGGGCTGCTGCACATAGGCGGCTTTTTTTTATCTTGATGCATAGAATGCATTAAGATAAAAAACCTCAGCCTTTACAACCACTTTAAGTGTTGCAGGTCTTGGACCCCCAGCTCTATGATCATGTCTCCTCCTTCTGGCCATTCACAAAAGTCACAGCTCCAGGCTTCATTTTGTCAATGGTCACGAGGAATGGGTAGCAGAGACATGACCATAGCACTGTGCTATGTGAGACTTACATCGCTTGCATCTGAGCAGGTCAGGAGTATAGCGGGAGCTCTACTAATCCTGCCATGTAAACAAGCAGATTTTCCAGGTGTAGAAAAAAGCCAGCATGACGGGGGCGGGGGTCGCCTTCCTGCCAAAAGAATGTAGAACTGCTTTATTCAGGGTAAGTTTATTGTGCCTTGAGTTGGGCTGTAAAGCACACTTACAGCTAAAACCTTTAGAATTTGTTACAGCTGGGTTAGAACCTCTGTCAGGTTTTTCGTTTGTTTGTTTTCTGTGTTCCCACTTGGCAGATTTCCCCTCAGTTCTGCTGCATGACATCCATAAAATACACAGGAAGTACCAGAAAATAGCCCAGAATGGCTCATTCCGACAGGTTGAGCCCCGTTTGCTGCGCAGGCATTTATCTCAGAGTTGGGTGCAGGCAGCTCATAGAATAGCTCATGGATGCAAAAAGCAGCATCTGCGCAAACAGTCACATGTCAAAATTTGACATGCGGGCAGGAGTGTGTGTAGAGGTGTACTAGAACTAGAACTTTTATGGCCCCGGTGCAAGAAACCATGAAAGTTCCCCCTGGCCCCTGATTGGGGCCCTTCTCACTGAGCTCTATAGTACGATCCCGCAGCAGGCCACCTTCCTGACGTCTTGGGGTGCCCCCCACGGTGGCGGAATGCCAGAGCCCAGTCTCAAGTGCGACCCTGGTAGTTCCGCCACTGGTGTCAGTTTTTTTTTTTTTTTTTTGTTTTTTTATTTTTACCATTTTATTTAATTTATTTTTTTTACAATTTTATTTTTTACTTATTTTTTTAGGACCCCCATTGGGGGGCTTTGGTGAAATATCAGGGGTCTAAACAGACCCCTGATGTCTCACTTTTGAGAAAGAGATTCCCATTCAGTCATAAACTGAGGCATCAGGGGTCTGTTTAGACCCCTGATATTTCACCAAAGCCGCCCAATGGGGGTCCTAAAAAAATAAGTAAAAAATAAAATTGTAAAAAAAAATAAATTTAATAAAATAGTAAAAATAATAATAAAAAACAAAAAAAAACCTGACACCAGTGGTGGAACTACTAGGGTCGCAGTTGCGACTGGGCTCTGGCATTCCTCCACAGTGGGGGGGCACCCCAGGACGGCAGGCAGGTGGCCTGCTGCGGGATCGTACTGAAGTCCCCCGATGGGAGTAAAATATGTAATAGTTTACTATGCCCCAGCTATGAATGATTAAAAAGTACCGATCACTGACTCTATTCATTAAGACAAAGAAGGGGCCAGTAAATTACACATTTACCAGCTCCTTCCCTGCTCTCTAACCTGACAGGTCCCTAGCAGCGGGAGGTGGGAGGGGGAAATTGGACAGCGCTGCAGGGGGCAGGAAAGCACACAGGGGCCTGGGACAGCAGAACAGTGATAGGGAGGCGGTGGGAGCAGCATGTGGAGGAACTTATGCCCTCTGTTATCCTCCTGCAGCCGCTGAATGTGTGAGGGAGGGAGAGGTCAGAGCTGCAAGGAAATTAAAGGGCTACATGTAGGGATCGGTTCCTCTACATGCCGCTGCCCTCCTCTCCAGGCATACAGAGGGCCGCACAGGCCCCCTAGAGCATGGGGCCGGGTCGCAATGGTGAGACCCCCTGTATGTATGCCCCTAGTGGGTGCACAGTGTCTGCATTCACTTCTATGGGCTGCCTAGACGCAGCTCTGAGGTGGATGCACACACAGCAAAAGCAGCACTGAAGACTGGTCTCAGCGCCCATCTGAATGAGTCCTAAAGGGTCATGGACAGTAGTAAAAACCTTACAGAGGTTTTAAAATGGGGAAAGAAGCAGGAAAAAGTGAGACTCCTTGTAAAGCTCGGAGTAAATGGGAGAATATGGGAACTGGCAGGTGGGTTTGATGAAGGCAGCGAGTGATTTAAAGCATGGCTACCTAACCATGCAAGATGTCCACTGTGAGTGGAGTGTTGGCTTCTTCTTTGTTGCACTAATGTGATGGCTAAAGATTCCCCCAAATCAGTGCAATGCCCCTACCCAGCAGTGCTCTGCCGTATGAACAATGTGTGACTTCTACATCCTTGCACAGCGTTGTATTACCTAATCTCATGTAGATCTGCAGTGTTACTGTCTGTGTATTACACAAGATAAGTGCCCCTGTACTCCAAACCAGCAGAACATCGCAGGGCCCTGCAATATTGGAAGAGATCTGCACTGTTGCTACAAACCATTGCAATACTGATGGTGTACAGTATGATTGTATGTTCTAACAAATAATTCATATCTAGGGGTCATTGCACATCTATTTTTATGCAGTAAGACAAGAGGCACTGCCTATACCCGACAGGTGGATCTCTGCACTGTATTGCAGATTATTGCACCACTGCTGTGGACCATGCACTGCATTGCACTGCACTGATATTGTATAGTGGCAGAGTCTTGCGTTGCACCACAGACGATGGCAGGGATAATTGTGTAATGGTTGCAAAGAGTTGTGCAAGCGACAGACATAAAGGTAATGCTGCACTGATAGTGGCCCCACAGAGCATTGTACCTCTAACAGATGGGAAACGTTGCACTGATATCTGCAGATCATTTAGTTCTTGTATACAGCTGACCATACACTAACAGACCAGGTCACTCCATCTGCAGCAGACCTTCCCATGTTCATTGATGGACATATCTCACAGATCTTTGAATGGCCTCGGTCGGTGATGGGTGAACCTTGGCACCCCAGATGTTTTTGAACTACATTTCCCATGATGCTCAGCTACACTGCAGAGTGCATGAGCATCATGGGAAATGTAGTTCCAAAACATCTGGGGTGCCAAGGTTCACCATCGCCCTAGGTGGATGCCAGCTGCTTTTATTTTAGGTGTGGGGGGTGGAAATGTAAGAGACCATACAAAAACTGCATACACACACTGGTGTGGTTCTCTGAATATTCCATCTTCCCTCCATAACAGGCTGCACTAGCTTATGCCAAGGCTGATTATTAACAGGGCAAGGCTGAAAACTATCCTCTGTTGATAATCTGCATGGGTTTGGGTACTTCGATGTATTGATATCAAGGATGATGCGTATGCAGCTTCGCAGATCATCACACCTCTGACCGGAGAGATACTCTGCACTGATAGTGCCTAGCTGTAGAGCACCTCTGATAGACGTGTAGCAATGCAGATGATTGCACCCGCAAAACAGGGCAGAGAACTGCACTGATACTGTTGGCTTGTAGATGATTGCACCCCAGGGGTACCTCTATGATGTCCGTGCGGAGCCTTGTTCTGCAGCACTGGAGAGCTCAGCATATACGGTCTGTGTCCACCATAACACAAGGGGGGATGTGTGTGTGTCCCCCACACTACTGACATTTATTTCTACACTGAATAAACCGTTTTAAATTCCTCAGTCTGGTGTCATTTGTTTTTGTGGTGAACAGTCCTCTTGCTGTGGTAGGGTCATAGTGTACTGAAGATGTGCACAGTCTTATGGTCCCTATCTCAAACCCTACTTGATAGGAGCCATATTTCTCTTTCTTAAGGACCGGAAGATTTTCCCCCCTTAAAGACCAGGCCATTTTTTGCGATGCGGCAATGCGTCCCTTTAACTGACAATTGTGCGGTCGTGCGACTCACAAACAAAATTGATGTCCATTTTTTTTCCCACAAATAGAGCTTTCTTTTGGTGGTATTTGATCACCTCTGCGTTTTTTCTTTTTTATATAAACAAAAACAGGCGGACAATTTTGAAAAAAAAACATTTTTTACTTTATGCTATAATAAATATCCCAAAAAAATGTAAAAAAAAAACAATTTCTGCATCACTTTAGGCCAATATGTATTATTCTACATATTTTTGGTAAAAAAAAAAAAATTGCAATAAGCGTATTTTGATTGGTTTGTGCAAAAGTTATAGCGTCTACAACATAGGGGATAGATTTATGGCATTTTTATTATATATATATTTTTTTTCCACTAGTAATGGCAGAGATCAGCAATTTTTAGCGTGATTGCAGCAGACAGATCAGAGACTTTTTTGGGACCACTGACATAATGCACTGATTACTGTATAAATGACACTGGCAGGGAAGGGGTTAACACTAGTGGTGATCAAGGGGTTAAATGTGTTCCCTGGGAGGTGTTTCTAACTGTGGGGGGGGTGTAGTGACTGGAGGAGGCGAGAGATCCCTGTTCCTGATCACTAGGCACAGCAGATCACTCTTCTCCCCTGTCAGAACGGGGATCTGTTTGTTTACATTGACAGATCCCTATTCTGGCTCTACTGTGGAGCGATTGCGGGTGGCCGGTGGACATCACGGCTGCCGGCCATGCGCATCGGCTCACCCACTGTGCAGCGGGGGGCACGTGCCTGCTATAGCTCCTAAAAGAGCAGATGTACACCTACGGCGATTTGCGGGAAGGAGCTGACCTGCCGCAGTATAATGACGCCGGCTGGTCGGCAAGTGGTAAAGGGACAGGTGCTGATCAGCCTTGCAAGAGCTGTATGCAGGGATATGCAAATTCTATATATCAGTGTGTTGTCTGCGCTCCGCCAGGGTGCCGCAAGAACAGGACCCAGCTTGGATTAGCATGATGAGTTGCCAAAGTGCAGGTGCCAGCACCATAACAACCAGTGATGCTCCATTGCCAGGACACACAGCATAATTTGTTGCTACAGTGATGGTGGATGGCTTACCCACACTATGGCAGTGCATTGGCTCTGATCTGGGCCAGGTGGCATGCAGGGCCGCCCCCACCATTTAGAAAAATACAGAAGCCTGCGTCCCATCTGTATACACAGTGCAGCACACATACAGCTCCGTACACCGTACATGTCAGTATACACAGTGCAGCACACACACAGCTCAGTACACCGTGCGTACATGTCAGTAAGTGCCTGAACTTGTGAATGTGTGAGGAGCAATGCCTCGTGGGACACATACTCCTGGACAGGAGAAGGAAGTGGTTCTAAAGGCAGAAGTCTGTTTACCTAAATGCATTCCATGCATTAAGGGGAAAACCTGGATGCAGCGCCACCCCCCCCCCTTTCTTATACTTATCCAAGCCCTATCTCGATCCAGCCATGTGCATGAGAGCAGCGGCTCTCCCGGATTTTTCTCTCCTCATTGGCTCATACAGCTCTGGAAGCCAATGGCCCCTGCTCCTGTCAATCACAGTCAGCGAGCCAATGAGGAGAGAGCAGGGGGCTGGGCTGAGCCACGCTCTGGGTGTAAATGCTCAAGTGCCCCCAAAGTATGAGGCTAGCTATTGGGGGCAGGGGAAGGACCGTACATTGCCAGCGGGGGACACAAAAAGAGGAGGTTCGGGGCTGCTCTGTGCAAAAGCATTGCACAGAGCCGTTAAGTATACCATTTGTAGTAATATTTGTTTAAAATACTTCTACCTTTAGAATCACTTTAGGTGATTCTAAAGGCAGAAGTTTTTTACCTTGCTATGAGGGCACGCTGAAGGCAGGAGGAGACCGGAAGCTCTGGTGGGGGACCCCAGAAAAGGAGGATCGGGGCTGCTCTGTACCAGATCCAACCTCTATTTTGTTTCCTAACCATATAGCTGGTCAGGGCTGTCTTTAAAGGAGTCGTAAAGGCAGAAGTTTTTTTATCTTAATGCATTCCATGCATTAACCACTTGCCGACCGCCTACCGCATATATACTGCGGCAGAATGGCACGGGCAGGCAGAATCATGTACCCGTACGTGATCTGCCTCCCGCGGGCGGGGGTTCCGATCGGACCCCCCCCCGGTGCCATCGGCGGTCGGCATTTGACTGGGAGCGTCGGGAGGCGAGGGGGAGACCATCCGATCGTGGCCCCCCCCTCGCGATCGCTCCCAGCCAATGGGAATCCTCCTCTGCCTGTGTGTAGTTTCACACAGGCAGAGGATGTGATGTCATCTCTCCTCGGTCTGGCAGTTTCCGTTCCAGCGCCGAGGAGAGAAGACAAGTGAGTGCACACAACACACACACACACAGTAGAACATGCCAGGCATACCTTACACCCCCGATCCCCCCCCGATCGCCCCCGATCGCCCCCCCCCCCCCCCCCCGTCACAAACTGACATTAGCAGTATTTTTTTTTTTTTTTTTTCTGATTACTGCATAGTGTCAGTTTGTGACAGTTACAGTGTTAGGGCAGTGAGTATTACCCCCCTTTAGGTCTAGGATACCCCCCTAACCCCCCCTAATAAAGTTTTAACCCCTTGATCACCCCCTGTCACCAGTGTCGCTAAGCGATCATTTTTCTGATCGCTGTATTAGTGTCGCTGGTGACGCTAGTTAGTAACGTAAATATTTAGGTTCGCCGTCAGTGTTTTATAGCGACAGGGACCCCCATATACTATCTAATAAATGTTTTAACCCCTTGATTGCCCCCTAGTTAACCCTTTCACCACTGATCACCGTATAACTGTTACGGTTGACGCTGGTTAGTTAGTTTATTTTTTATAGTGTCAGGGCACCCGCCGTTTATTACCGAATAAAGGTTTAGCCCCCTGATCGCCCGGCGGTGATATGCGTCGCCCCAGGCAGCGTCAGGTTAGTGCCAGTACCGCTAACACCCACGCACGCAGCATATGCCTCCCTTAGTGGTATAGTATCTGTACGGATCAATATCTGATCCGATCAGATCTATACTAGCGTCCCCAGCAGTTTAGGGTTCCCGAAAACGCAGTGTTAGCGGGATCAGCCCAGATACCCGCTAGCACCTGCGTTTTGCCCCTCCGCCCAGCCCAGCCCAGCCCACCCAAGTGCAGTATCGATCGATCACTGTCACTTACAAAACACTAAACGCATAACTGCAGCGTTCGCAGAGTCAGGCCGGATCCCTGCGATCGCTAACAGTTTTTTTGGTAGCGTTTTGGTGAACTGGCAAGCACCAGCGGCCTAGTACACCCCGGTCGTAGTCAAACCAGCACTGCAATAACACTTGGTGACGTGGCGAGTCCCATAAGTGCAGTTCAAGCTGGTGAGGTGGCAAGCACAAGTAGTGTCCCGCTGCCACCAAAAATACAAACACAGGCCTGTCGTGCCCATAGTGCCCTTCCTGCTGCATTCGCCAATCCTAATTGGGAACCCACCGCTTCTGCAGCGCCCGTACTTCCCCCATTCACATCCCCAACCAAATGCAATCGGCTGCATGAGAGGCATTTTCTTTATGTCCTCCCGAGTACCCCTACCCAACGAACCCCCCCAAAAAAGATGTCGTGTCTGCAGCAAGCGCGGATATAGGCGTGACACCCGCTATTATTGTCCCTCCTGTCCTGACAATCCTGGTCTTTGCATTGGTGAATGTTTTGAACGCTACCATTCACTAGTTGAGTATTAGCGTAGGGTACAGCATTGCACAGACTAGGCGCACTTTCACAGGGTCTCCCAAGATGCTATCGCATTTTGAGAGACCCGAACCTGGAACCGGTTACCGTTATAAAAGTTACAGTTACAAAAAAAGTGTAAAAAAAAAAAAAAAAACACATACAAAAATATAAAATAATAAAAAAAAATAGTTGTCGTTTTATTGTTCTCTCTCTCTCTCTATTCTCTCTCTATTGTTCTGCTCTTTTTTACTGTATTCTATTCTGCAATGTTTTATTGTTATTATGTTTTATCATGTTTGTTTTTCAGGTATGCAATTTTTTATACTTTACCATTTACTGTGCTTTATTATTAACCATTTTTTTGTCTTCAGGTACGCCATTCACGACTTTGAGTGGTTATACCAGAATGATGCCTGCAGGTTTAGGTATCATCTTGGTATCATTCTTTTCAGCCAGCGGTCGGCTTTCATGTAAAAGCAATCCTAGTGGCTAATTAGCCTCTAGACTGCTTTTACAAGCAGTGGGAGGGAATGCCCCCCCCCCCCCAACGTCTTCCATGTTTTTCTCTGGCTCTCCTGTCTCAACAGGGAACCTGAAAATGCAGCCGGTGATTCAGCCAGCTGACCATAGAGCTGATCAGAGACCAGAGTGGCTCCAAACATCTCTATGGCCTAAGAAACCGGAAGCTACGAGCATTTTATGACTTAGATTTCGCCGGATGTAAACAGCGCCATTGGGAAATTGGGAAAGCATTTTATCACACCGATCTTGGTGTGGTCAGATGCTTTGAGGGCAGAGGAGAAATCTAGGGTCTAATAGACCCCAATTTTTGCAAAAAAGAGTACCTGTCACTACCTATTGCTATGATAGGGGATATTTACATTCCCTGAGATAACAATAAAAATGATTTAAAAAAAAAAAATGAAAGGAACAGTTTAAAAATAAGATAAAAAAATAATAATAATAAAAGAAAAAAAAAAAAAAAAAAAAAAAAGCACCCCTGTCCCCCCTGCTCTCGCGCTAAGGCGAACGCAAGCGTCGGTCTGGCGTCAAATGTAAACAGCAATTGCACCATGCATGTGAGGTATCGCCGCGAAGGTCAGATCGAGGGCAGTAAGTTTAGCAGTAGACCTCCTCTGTAAATCTAAAGTGGTAACCTGTAAAGGCTTTTAAAGGCTTTTAAAAATGTATTTAGTTTGTTGCCACTGCACGTTTGTGCGCAATTTTAAAGCATGTCATGTTTGGTATCCATGTACTCGGCCTAAGATCATCTTTTTTATTTCATCAAACATTTGGGCAATATAGTGTGTTTTAGTGCATTAAAATGTAAAAAAGTGTGTTTTTTCCCCAAAAAATGCGTTTGAAAAATCGCTGCGCAAATACTGTGTGAAAAAAAAAAAATGAAACACCCACCATTTTAATCTGTAGGGCATTTGCTTTAAAAAAAATATATAATGTTTGGGGGTTCAAAGTAATTTTCTTGCAAAAAAAAATTATTTTTTTATGTAAACAACAAGTGTCAGAAAGGGCTTTGTCTTCAAGTGCTTAGAAGAGTGGGTAATGTGTGACATAAGCTTCTAAATGTTGTGCATAAAATGCCAGGACAGTTCAAAACCCCCCCAAATGACCCCATTTTGGAAAGTAGACACCCCAAGCTATTTGCTGAGAGTCATGTTGAGTCCATGGAATAATTTATATTGTGACACAAGTTGCGGGAAAGAGACAATTTTTTATTTTTTTTATTTTTTTTTTGCGCAAAGTTGTCACTAAATGATATATTGCTCAAACATGCCATGGGAATATGTGAAATTACACCCCAAAATACATTCTGTTGCTTCTCCTGAGAACGGGGATACCACATGTGTGAGACTTTTTGGGAGCCTAGCCGCGTACGGGACCCCAAAAACCAAGCACCGCCTTCAGGCTTTCTAAGGCCGTAAATTTTTGATTTCACTCTTCACTGCCTATCACAGTTTCGGAGGCCATGGAATGCCCAGGTGGCACAAAACCCCCCCAAATGACCCCATTTTGGAAAGTAGACACCCCAAGCTATTTGATGAGAGGTATAGTGAGTATTTTGCAGACCTCACTTTTTGTCACAAAGTTTTGAAATTTGAAAAAAGAAAAAAAAAAATTTTTTTTCTCGTCTTTCTTTATTTTCAAAAACAAATGAGAGCTGCAAAATACTCACCATGCCTCTCAGCAAATAGCTTGGGGTGTCTACTTTCCAAAATTGGGTCATTTGGGGGGGTTTTGTGCCACCTGGGCATTCCATGGCCTCCGAAACTGTGATAGGCAGTGAGGAGTAAAATCAAAAATGTATGCCCTTAGAAATCCTGAAGGCGGTGATTGGTTTTCGGGGTCCCGTACGCGGCTAGGCTCCCAAAAAGTCCCACACATGTGGTATCCCCATACTCAGGAGAAGCAGCTAAATGTATTTTGGGGTGCAATTCCACATATGCCCATGGCCTGTGTGAGCAATATATCATTTAGTGACAACTTTTTGTAATTTTTTTTTTTTTTTTTGTCATTATTCAATCACTTGGGACAAAAAAAATGAATATTCAATGGGCTCAACATGCCTCTCAGCAAATTCCTTGGGGTGTCTACTTTCCAAAATGGGGTCATTTGTGGGGGTTTTGTACTGCCCTGCCATTTTAGCACCTCAAGAAACGACATAGGCAGTCATAAATTAAAGGCTGTGTAAATTCCAGAAAATGTACCCTAGTTTGTAGACGCTATAACTTTTGCGCAAACCAATAAATATACACTTATTGACATTTTTTTTACCAAAGACATGTGGCTGAATACATTTTGGCCTAAATGTATGACTAAAATTGAGTTTATTGGATTTTTTTAGAACAAAAAGTAGAAAATATCATTTTTTTTTCAAAATTTTCGGTCTTTTTCCGTGTATAGCGCAAAAAATAAAAACGGCAGAGGTGATCAAATACCATCAAAAGAAAGCTCTATTTGTGGGAAGAAGACGCAAATTTCGTCTGGGTACAGCATTGCATGACCGCGCAATTAGTAGTTAAAGCGACGCAGTGCCGAATTGTAAAAAGTGCTCTGGTCAGGAAGGGGGTAAAACCTTCCGGGGCTGAAGTGGTTAAGATAAATCTTCAGTGTGTAGCAGCCCCCCAATTACCAACCTGAGTCCCTTCTCTCTCCAGCTATGTCCACGATCCCCTCAGCCATTCAGGACACTCCTCCTGATTGGCTGAGACAGAGCAGCAGTGCCATTGGCTCCGGTGGCTGTCAATCAAGGTCAGGCAGCCAATCGGTAGAGTATTCAGGTACTTACTCCCACTTTCAGGCATAGATCGCTGCAGTATCCACGGCTATCTACGCTACGTCCGGCCCCTCTTCCGTCCTCCCACTGTCTTCTGGGAGACACACAGGTCCCAGAAGACGACAGGGACCAGTGAGATCGCGCAGCGTGACTCGCGCATGCGCAATAGGGAACCAGGCTGTGAAGCCGCAAGGCTTCACTTCCCGATTCCCTTACTGAAGATGCTGTCGCCTCCACCTGGGAGCTGAGGGACAGATCGGCTTCGGGTAAAGGACATCGCGGGCGCCCTGGGCAGGTAAGTGTCCATATATTAAGTCAGCAGCTGCAGTATTTGTAGCTTTTAACTTATTTTTTTTCGGCGGAACTCCGCTTTAAAGACGTACCTGTACCTGGTTATTTATATTTACCACCGTATATAGATAGATATTCAAGAATAGATACTCCTGTACCTCCAGACCTCAGATCAACACCAATTCTTGCACCTTCACACCTCAGATCAGCCTCAATTCAGACACCTTCACACCTCAGATCAGCCCAACTCCTGCACCAAAAGATCTCAGATCTGTTCCAATACAGACTTCAGATTTAAGCACCTTCAGACCTTCGATCAGCCACAATTCTTGCACAATCAGATCCTAAGTGGGTCCTAATTCTTAGCACCTCCAGACCTCAGATCAGACCCAATTCAGACCTTCCCTAATTCCTGCATCTTCACACTTTAGATCATCCCCAATTTCTGCACCTTCATACTTTAGATCACAGGTGTCAAACACAAGGCCCGCGGGGCGAATCCGGCCCTCCAGGCCATTTCATGTGGCCCTCACACTTTCCCGCAGCTGCAGGAGAGCTCTAGCCCTCCTCTGGTCCTCCTCCAGACCCCTACTTTCTGCTTTCAAGCAATGCATTCAGCTTCTTCCCAGCGCAGCATAAGTAAAGGGGGTGCACTGTGATGTTAGGGAGAGTAGGGGACTCAACTTCTGATGGTGGGTGGCTCTGGACATCTAATGTAAGGGGAGGGGATGCGCTGGACATCTAATCTTACAGATGCAACCGGCCCTTTTGAGGACAATCATAATGCTGATGCGGCCCACAATGAAATTGAGTTTGACACCACCCCTGCTTTAGATCATCCCCAATTCCTGCACCTTTGCACCTCAGATCAGCCCAACTCCTGCACCATAAGACCTCAGCTCAATCTCAATTCATGCACCTTCACACCTCAGATTGGCCCAATTCCTGCACCATCAGACCTTAGATCAGCACCAATTCTTGCACCATCAGATCACCCCCAATTCAAGCACCTCCAGATCTCAGATAAGGCCAATTTCCTGCATCTTCACACCTCAGATCAACCCTATTCTGTAAATCAGCAGATTCAATTTATGGAGCGACTAGCGACTGCCACAAGCCAGCACCCTGAGTTGAAGGATTGGGAGGGAGGTGTACTTGCAGCAGGACACTACCTTCTTCTGCATTACATTTACTACTTTATTTGGTGCGTTTTTCAACTCACATATCCAATATCCATATTTCCAACAAACCCAGACACCATCGCCCAGAAAATGAAGAACGGAAATGATGAAAAAAGAAAAGAACTAATGTAAAGCACTTGCAAAACGTATGAAGAACGAGTCTTGCGTTGCATTTTAACACACATTTAAAACATTTCTTGCTCTTTAATGGAAATGCTTGTGTGTTTTCTAATGCAATGGTGTAAACAAGCTGGGTGTTACTTGCTCACTGGCGGAAACAGGGCCGCAGCCACTTGCTAGCATGGGAGCAAAATGGGAATGACATCATATTGGGTTGTTCATCCAGAAAGTAACACCACAACACGTCAGTTGTCACCTATCCCAAATTAGAAAGCATCTCTCTTAGACTTTGTTTACACTTGTGGTTGGGGGGGGGGGGCAATAATAAAAAAAATGCAGGGTTGAGACACGTTTTTTCCATCCTCAACCAATCCAAGGCAGCAGGTGGAATGCATTGCAGTGTGGCCAAACTTATCTCATCTGAATGGGGATGCGTCACATCTTGGCTCCATGGTGCTGGTTGTTATGAGTTAAAACAAGAGGCGAGGAGGACGGTCAAATGCCCTCTGAAGGACACCACCTTGGATCACTCTTCAGAGGGCAAATGCTTCCATAAAGGAGCCTTTGCTCTAGATTTACACTGTGTGGGGTGACTGAGATTTTTCTGCTCTTGATCAACTAATGAGAGCCCTTATCATCGTACATTGACATTTCAGTAAAGTGTGAATAATAAAAAAAGGTAAACAGTGCCTTGAATTGTTACAACTGCTCCCCATTGCCAGGGTTGTGCCGAGAAAGTTCTGCTCGGCGGATAAGGACCCCCCTCTACTGCGCAGGCGCAGCGCTTGCGCAGTAGGAGCCGGCGGAGATAGCCGAAAATAATAGAAATCAGCTGTACACAACGCCTGTAAGAGGGCCCCTCGCAGGCTCGCTTCGCTCCCCACGCTTCGCTCGCCACGCTTCGGGCACGGACTCGCTTCGCTCGGCACTTTTTTATTCTCCCTCTAGGTCCGATTGGATGGTGGGGCTTGAACCTGGACTTAGGGCGCAGGCGCCGTGTACAGCTGATTGAAGGTTTTCAGCTTCGGCTATTTTCGGCAGCTCCTAGTCATTCGTACTGCGCAAGCGCTGCGCCTGCGCAGTACAGGGGGATCCTTATCCGCCGGGGGGAACGTTCTCGGCAAGACACCGGCAGAGAACAGGCACCAGTCTGCATGCTAAAACAGATGGCATGTGAGTACAAGACCTTATTCTCAGTTTCTTCAGTCTGTGCAGGAATACCATGTAGGTTGCTAAGGTTCTTTACATTTTCCTTTTAAAACCGCTCCATAGCTTTTTAAAAAAAAAACACAATGCCTGCCTTAAGCGGTCGCCTAAGGCCTTGCGCTCACAGAATTCTTTGATTCGGGGCTGTGATCAGGAGGACCAATTCCCCGGCTCACTGACAGCTCCAGATCACAGTCAGAGCCGCTGCGCTGACAGTACCCCCTCCCACACGGACGGGAGAGGAGAGAGAGCTGCTTCTGCTCCTCCTCCCGCCCTCTTCTCCTGTGTCTGCACCACCCACACTCCCCGACAGTGTTCTGCCTAAGAGAAGAGGATGTGTGGGAGGGAAGTTTGAAGACCAGCAGCCAGAGGAGGAAAGATTGAGTCATTCATCCTCTCCCTGTCTTCTTTCTCCTGCCTCCCAGTAAGTATTCTGATGAAAGGGCCGCCTTCCTTCCTTCCTCCCTCCATCCCTCCTCTTTTTCATTCTCTCTCTCTCCATTACTTGCTTTCGTTTGTTTGTTATTTCTTTCTTCCTCCCTCCATTCCTCTCTCTCCCTCCATTCCTCTCTCTCGCGCTCTCTTTCTCCCTCCATCCCTCTCTCTTTCTCCCTCCATCCCTCTCTCATGCTCCCTCTTTCTCCTTCCATCCCTCTCTCTCTCTCTCTTTCTCCCTCCATCCCTCTCTCGCTCTCTCTTTCTCTCTCTCTTTCTCCCTCCATCCCTCTCTTTCTCTCTCTTTCCATCCCTCTCTTGCGCTCTCTCTTTCTCCCTCCCTCTCTCGCCATACCTCTTTCTCTCCCTCCATCCCCCCTCTCTCGCTCTCTCTTTCTCCCTCAAACCCCCTCTCCCGCTCTCTCTCTTTCTCCCTCCCCCCCTCTCTCTCTCTCTCTCTCTCTCTCTCTCCTCTCTCTCTCCATCCCTCTCTCATGCTCCCTCTTTCTCCTTCCATCCCTCTCTCTTTTTCTCCCTCCATCCCTCTCTCTTTCTCCCTCCATCCCTCT